>CM024797.1:3956630-5156630 GCA_014281875.1 Nibea albiflora
TGGACGTTCATTACTTTTTAATACTTTTTACAAGCCTTAATTTGGTCTAATTTCGTTTACTACCTTTCACAACCCCGCGGCAACCCTGTAGACTCATTCTTTCACTGTGTAGTATGCTGCTGCTTCACACTAACAGGGGTCACTCTGGGTGGCCTGACCTCCAGTGTGCCCGGCTAAACAGATCCTTACTTTGGCCTGGTGCTCCATTTCCTGTAATAGGTTTAGTCAGCACAGGATTAGCATGCTCACATTTGGCCACTAGGGGGCAGCCACGGACCAACACAGTCATACCCAGTTTCTCTGTAAGGAGGACGGACACTGTGGCACTGATCAGCATGCTGCTGTCTATTAGACATTCAGGTTTGTGTCATTTACACGTCTAATGAAAAACTGCAGCGTCAGCGGGCGGTGTACACTAATCACAATCCACAAACTTCAGAGCACCGGCACCATTTAAGTCACTAATGCTGACGCGTTCCTCTAATGAACGCCGCCTGGCTCTGCCACCGCATACACTCAGGGCAATCCAAACTCTTGTCTGTCCTACCAGATCAGGGGCGTCCCTCTCTACCTTCACAAACCTCCTGAAGACCTCCTCTCCAACACTACCAACAACTGAACATGCTAAATCTATCCCCTCTACATCTGTCACAGCACTTACTGCTGCACTAACATGTCACAGTCGCACTGAACCTTGATTGTTTCCCTTTTTTTGAAGTTCCTTTGGATGAAAGCGTCAGCTAAATGACTAAATCTAAATGTATGTGATACAGTACTCATTATTACCTGTGCCGACTGTCCTCCAGAACACCTTGGAAGAATGGCAGACTGTTTTCTACATCGCTGCTGCCATCAACCTGTTTGGAGCGTTGTTCTACACTCTGTTGGGCCGAGGAATGGTGCAGCCCTGGGCTGTCCACACGTCTTACTCTCACGGAGATTGAGGACGACAGCGATCTGCAAACTGGTCCGCCTGACAAATCTGAATCATAAAAAAGAAAAAAGGGAAAAGTCTCAATCATGGGCTTGTTTAACGGGTAACGTCAGTGAGAGATGTTGCAGCTGTGCCGACAAAGCTCTTAAAGCACACCTAACAGACTAAGCCATTTTACCCTCGCGTGCATTCTTTACTGTGACTGCAGGGACTCAATTGTCTGCAGTCACGGCAATGAACCCAAAAAACCCCCCCCCCAAAAAATCCCAGTTTTAGTGATATTAATATTTCTTGGAGGCAAATAAAATCACTGAGCAAGCAGCCACAGTTAGCATTTCAAAGTATCAAAGGAAGCTATTATTATACTCGTCATTATGAGGATACGTTAGGTTAGATAGCCACGAGCCGCCTGAGCATAAATAAGCTATGATAGACAAATTATCCCAAACTTCAGGTTTGACTGCTCGTCTAAATTTCATATTTAGTTATTTTACCCCAAAACTCCAGTTACTCTTTTTTTAATTATTATTTTAGTGCCACATTAAAAAGCCAACACTCTCAAGAAGTATTTTATCCTCTGTGTGTGTGTGTAAAGTTTGGGAGAACACAAAATGTTCTACTTTGCAACCTGTAACTAAGTGCCAGTAAGTTGTTTTTTTGTTGTTCCCAAACTAGACACACACATTTGATAGTCTTTTTTTAAAAGACACGTCACGCACAGACACTCATTTGGGAAAATGCCTTATAGAGAAGCCTCCTTTAAAGGATTATAAAGCTCTTTGTCTTTCATGTTATTGCAAATGGACCATTTTTTTTGTGTTTACTTGCCATATGTTGCAGTTAAGGGATTTTTTTGTGTACAACAGCATGAATTGTTTTTTCATGTCACGTCCACCAGGCACCTCTTTTTATTGTAGTTAGCAGCTCTAATACATGTGAGGTTCAGGTCTTGATAATTTCATTCTGTAACACTAAGACTGTCCCTTTCTAAAGAAGGGAAGCCGCAGAGTGCTTTAAAAGAGTTTCCTGGTGGACACAGAGCCTTATTTTATTCAAAGGATTTGCACTTTGGGTGTTAATTCTCAGGTATCTTATGTCTTACAAGGATTTAAAAGGATGTTTTTTTATTTTTTACAAATTGAGGTATATCCTTAACTTTTAAGTGTCAACTGGATTAGATCCCGATTCAAATAGCATGATACACGTCTTAAAATCTGTGGTCATCACCGTTGCTGGTGTTAACTCAGTATTACATTTTCATCATTTTGTTTACACTCATCAGATCACATGTATAAAACTGTACGCACACGTAATGACAATGGAACGGTCACAGTTAATCCAGAAGGAGAACATTTTGTTCTTAGTCGTAGTTTTCTGTTAACAAGTAGCAGCGTCGTCCCAGTTAAACATGTAATGCACTGGTGTGCCTTATTGCATTATCTTAAATGGGGTTAGACAACTCAGCACTGGAAACTCCTCTTTAGTTACTGTTTCTCATCACTGCATTATTACATTTCATCTCACACACAGAATGAAGGGACTTTTATATAATATTCAGTACTGGCTGAGTACTCATTGTAAACTTTCCACCTGGAAACATTCCAGAAACATTCATGTATTGTAAATATTCCTGTACGTCACATACAGCTATGCTCAAATCTGATGTTGTGTTCGTTAATTATTTCGTTATGTTGCATCTGTCACAGCTTTCCATCGACGGCATTACATGTGAGAGAAAATCAAATTAAACATATTTTGATAACCTCTTCAACTAATCTGGATTATTTATTCATTTAAATACATAATGTTATGTTACTAGATGTCAGCATTGAGGTACAATCGGGCTACTTTCATAGCAACCTAAAACCTCATCAGACAGAGTGAGACTGAGCCGTAACCGTAGTAACTTGCTGTCACAGCTGAGCTGTAACTATACCAACTTGCTGCAATGCCTGAGCCACACCTGAGCTGTAACTATAGTACCTTGCTGCCACACCTGAGCTGTAACCATAGCAACTCACTGCTGCCTGCAGGCTCATGGTGCAAGAAGAGACACTGTATGAAGGCACTCCAGAGTTATTTCACACATGTAGCACACGACAGAAGATTGTCTGACGTGTCCTCGTGTGTCAGAAAAACTGTTACAAACCCCAAAACTAACTAGACAGAAACAGAGGGCAGTGTTTGACGCTAGATTACTCTGAGCAGCACACAGTATAGAGCTGTGACGCACTCAAACACTAATTCATGACTGATGCCGTCACAGCACGGCACAGCAGTGACTTCTTCAGAACATCAGGAGGAAATTAAGAAGCAGAAACGTGTGAGTCTCAGTCAATCTGACACCGTACAGTGTGAGGAGGGAGCCACACAAAGTCACTCCCCTCCACACCAACAACCCACCACACAGAGGCTTTTAAGAAGCCCCTCATACGTCTGTGTACACTTCACAGTAGTATCACAGGATTAAGGAGGACATCATTATATACTTTCACAGCTGCTGTGTGTTTTCTAGGAGACTGCATCTCGTGATAATTAGCAGACAGACGCTCGGGGAAACACGTTAAGGACATCGGGGTTAATTTTAATCCAACTAGGGAGCGTCTGGAAAGGTGAGCGCCTCCACCTGCTGCGCGTGACAGCGACGCCGC
The DNA here is from genome assembly GCA_014281875.1 of Nibea albiflora. Classification (NCBI taxonomy): domain Eukaryota; kingdom Metazoa; phylum Chordata; class Actinopteri; family Sciaenidae; genus Nibea; species Nibea albiflora. Next base: position 3,960,216 of record CM024797.1, read on the forward strand.
TCGCTCGCTCACTTTCTTTGATCCCCGCGTGACCCTCAAACCATTTCACGAAACCAACAATAAAGTAAACCTCGGTATCTCTCCGGTGATCCACTTAACTGTTGGATATAATTCCGCCGCTCGTAGCCTCTAATACAGTCGAGGGACTTTGTCCGAGTAGAGCATACGAAAACAGCTGCCGTGTCCGATAATGGACGCCTCTCCCTTCTCTTGTCCTATGGTAAACTCGTTTACGTTAACTTCTGCCGGTCCCTCTCGGTGATGCTGTTACAGAAGCGGGTGCGCGCAATTACGCAACACCCCCTCCTCCTCCAACCACCTCCTCCTGTCCTGTGCGCTATAACCGGATCAGCGTCTCTCCTCTCCGGTCCCTCCTGCACCCAAACCGGACACCGGCCAGCTCTCAGGTACGACCACAGTGCATGAAATCATGCTTTCACTTTTGGACACGATGTCAGAAACATTATCGGGCGTTTAACTTGCGCTGCGCGGTCTCCAGGGCTGCGTTTTGGGAATATTGTTGTGATGCAGAAACGAGGGCAGGCTGGCTGGTAGTTAATGCGCATCCCGGGTTAGTGAGATGATAAGAACATGGCGGAGCTTGACATTACCGTTAAATCCTTCATTTATCGCAGTGGCCGCGCCGGTTTTGAACTCATCGTTCTCTAGTTCATCACCTTTTACACTTTAAAGCGCACTGCGGCAGCTGTCGTGACGTTTAAACACGAAGGGACGAGATAAATGCGCACATGGAAATTGTTGTCTTGTCCTGGCACCGAGTTCACCGGAACAAGTCTGGCAAGATCAAGTGAGGATTCATGTTACAGTTGGATTAAACCTACTGGGGCTTTTCTACCTGGTGCAGACTAGATTCAGATAAATAAATCCTCCTTGGATTTATTTGAAGGACTCTGCAGAGCATGCGTGAATTCTTCCATTTGAAGCCATAAAACTCCTGTTGAGTTAACAACAGTGTGTAGTCTCTGTCCTCCCTATTAACCTGTGTGCAGTGCAGCGCAGTGTCTGAGAAATGGCTGCTACACTATGACAGTCTGCACCTGACAAAATGGTGGATTGTGGCTTGGAATGAAGCTGTGTTAAGGGACGAGTGCTGTGAAACATCAGAGCACTGGTTGTTTTGATGTGTCAGTGCACAGCGAGAACAGGAGGGCAAGGCTGGATGTGAAAGAGGAGTAGCGAGGTCTGTGTATGGATGGATGGATGGAGGGAGGAGGGGGCAGAGGGTTTTGTGCTTGGCGCAGTTCACTGGCCATTGATCCGATTCCTAATCTTCTGAAGTACACCGTTTAAGAAAACATCTATCGCTGTAATCATCAACCTGTCTTAGACGTATCAGGAGCCCGACAGCTGCAGTCAGCTTGTGAATAAATGATGAAAACATGTTTGTGTTCCTTGTGCGGCATTTCAAATTCTTTCTGCGCCACCTATGGGACGGTTCCAATCTGGCAAAACCTGTTCAATCCGACTACAAAATTCCGTAGTAAAGTATCCGTCGGCTCACACCAAACCTTTCAATATCCATCAATTACAACAACAAGTGCATCAAAGGTTTCCTGCCCGTGTGCCACTCTAACCTGAAATTTAATACTGTTTTTTTTTAAGCAGACAGACTCTTGAGTGACTTCAGCCAGCTCCAGTAACCATGGGAAAGGAGAAACTCCACATCAACATTGTCGTGATCGGCCACGTGGACTCTGGCAAGTCCACCACCACGGGCCACCTCATCTACAAGTGTGGGGGCATCGACAAGAGAACCATCGAGAAGTTTGAAAAGGAAGCTGCTGAGGTAAAGGAGATGCAAGTGAAAGAGGAAGACGCCTTCGTCGATCGATCAATGTCACCATGAGATGAAAGCCATACCAGCTTAAGAATAATTTACAACCTATTACTTATTTTTCAGATGGGGAAGGGATCCTTTAAGTATGCCTGGGTGCTGGACAAGCTGAAGGCAGAAAGGGAGCGTGGCATTACCATCGACATCTCACTGTGGAAGTTTGAAACCAGCAAGTACTATGTGACCATCATCGACGCCCCGGGTCATAGGGACTTCATTAAGAACATGATCACTGGGACCTCCCAGGTGTGTAACATGAGGATGCTCAGCCATGTGTACATTACATATTGTATGGCATAGTTGTGGGGTCCTGTAACAAGCCCAGTCACTCATCCACAGTGACTTCAGTGACCACTCTAATTACACCATAAACTTTATTTATATGAATAAGTGTAATGATCAAAAGCTGCTGTACGTCGACATTACTAATATTTGATGTGCATCTTCAGGCAGACTGTGCTGTGCTGATTGTGGCAGCTGGCGTGGGAGAGTTCGAGGCAGGTATTTCCAAGAACGGACAGACCCGTGAGCACGCCCTCCTGGCTTACACTCTGGGAGTGAAGCAGCTCATCGTAGGCATCAACAAGATGGACTCCACCGAGCCAAACTACAGCCAGAAACGCTACGAGGAAATTGTGAAAGAAGTGAGCACCTACATCAAGAAGATTGGCTACAATCCGGACACCGTCGCCTTTGTGCCCATTTCGGGCTGGAATGGAGACAACATGCTTGAGCCCAGTCCCAACGTGAGTGGAACAGATAGCATAGTAATAGTAATGCAAATGATAATACAACTAGTGTGACGTAGGCGGCCATGAATTTGAATACTAATTTGCATGGCTGGTGTAAGGGATGAAAAGGCTAAACAGATGTTGTGACTGTCGCTGTCAGATCCACAGAAATACATCTAGCTTTCATCTGCTGACATAAACCATGAGTTGCCTGTCTGCTCTCCTCTGTAGATGACATGGTTTAAGGGGTGGAAGATCAATAGGAAAGAAGGCAATGCATCAGGGACCACACTGCTGGAGGCTCTGGATGCCATTCAGCCCCCGACCCGTCCAACAGACAAAGCTCTACGTCTGCCCCTGCAGGATGTTTACAAAATAGGAGGCACGTAGTGCTAAGAAACTGATAAACTCTCAACTCTTAAAATATGGCATGTGAAACACCTCTAGACCAGATCATTTAATCAGTGTTCAATTCACCATCCTTCACTGAATGTTTTCCATGCTGAACCGCTTCTCAGGTATTGGAACAGTGCCTGTCGGCCGTGTGGAGACGGGCATACTCAAGTCTGGCATGGTGGTGACCTTTGCCCCCGTCAATGTCACCACTGAGGTGAAATCTGTGGAGATGCACCATGAGGCGCTGACTGAGGCCCTACCCGGCGACAACGTGGGCTTCAACGTGAAGAATGTGTCAGTCAAGGACATCCGCCGTGGCAATGTGGCTGGAGATAGCAAGAACGACCCACCGCAGGAAGCTGCCAACTTCACTGCTCAGGTAGACATTACATGGGATCTATTTACAGAACTTTGTGACAACAAAGAGTTGCTTTGTTGGAAGGTGTCAAAACAATCCTAGTTGAGTCTTTACAGTAAGGAAGGAAATAATCTTTCTATCAATAGACCATCCATCTTGTCCGTTTGCTTTGTAGGTGATCATCCTTAACCACCCTGGCCAGATCAGTGCTGGTTATGCTCCTGTGCTGGACTGTCACACAGCTCACATCGCCTGCAAGTTTGCAGAGCTCAAGGAAAAGATCGATCGCCGCTCTGGCAAGAAATTGGAGGACAACCCCAAATCCCTCAAGTCTGGAGATGCAGCCATTGTGGATATGATTCCTGGCAAGCCAATGTGTGTCGAGAGTTTCTCTGAGTACCCACCGCTTGGTAAGTTTAAGAGTTTTGTGACTCTGCTCTAAACCATACCAGGTGAAAGCATCACCTAAAAGATACATCTTTACTCCGCTTCACCTTGCAGGTCGTTTCGCGGTGCGCGACATGCGCCAAACTGTGGCCGTCGGTGTGATTAAGGCCGTGGAGAAGAAGGTCTCCACCACTGGTAAAGTTACCAAGTCCGCCCAGAAGGCCCAGAGGAACAAATGAATGTTGTGCTACTCTGCCGACCCCAAGGTCTCCCAGGGCAGGACATCAACCATCCAACTCCATCCTACAATTGGCTACTTCCACTTGATAATCAAAGACTGGTTAATCATCACAATGCATCGCAAAAGCATTCGAAGGAAAGAACAACATTTAGATCTGAATTCCTTGAGGCGGCGCACCTGAATCCCCTTCAGTGGTTAGATTACCATTACGTACAATGTAATATCAAACAGGTAGCTTTAAATGTGCACTGTCGACTTGGTTCATGGCAATAAAGGCCCTGACATGTTATCACCTCTCTAGCTCTCTACAGGTACTGGTCACTTTACAAAGTACATGTTGTCTCGCTTTTAGTGTTTGTTTGTTTGTAACTACTTGGTGCTCTGTAGGAGCCTGTGGCAACAAGTTCAAACTTTGTTCTTCTAAGTAGTAGATTAGTCAAACTAGTGATTTGTTGTGTTTAAGCTTTAAAAAGAACTTAAATCAAATGTTCCAAACGTGTCCGTGCGGAGGGACTCTGAGTGGGCCACTTCTTGATTCTTGAAGCACTTTGATTGGCTGTTTTGCTAACTTTGCACTTACACTGGAGAAACTTAAATTGGCATAAGCTATTGCACCTTACTCTAAGATGGCATGAGCCTCTTTGCAACATTAAACATGTTTCAACCAAAATGTTGGGCTGTGTTTTTTTTGTTCAGAGTGCACCACAAAAAAGCAACGATACCTCCAACTTTCCAATCCAATAAAACAACTCTAACAAAATCAGACCGTCCTTACAATACACTTCTATGTCCACAAGAGGAAGCTGTTGGTATAGGAATACAATTGTAATAGTCTATGATTTTTAAGCACTGTAAGAAGATCAACACAACAATCAACATATTTATCAAATAAACTCAATCAATCCTTTGCTAATAAGCTCCTTAATTTGTCATGGTAGACAAAATATGGAAATATCAGTTCATCTCAGTCTGAAACGAAACCGAAACAAAATGGCAGTTTGCCACGTTGCAAAGGGGCGTGTTCTCATGCATTTATTGGAAATATCTAGAGCGTATCTCAGCACAGCGCAGTTTTATTTTACTCATTGAACCGCCATGACTGGTCGAGGGAGACCGCGCAATGCAAAGAGTCCTGACATTGATGCAAATCAAGGCAGAAGTCCAGGAAAAGACGTTACAGAAGAGAGGCAGAATGGCACCACGAGGGAACAGAAACCAACGGAGCAGAAAAAGAGAAACCACACCAAAGAGAAGCCATGTGTTCAGAGCCCACAAAAAGAAGACAGAAACCACTGCAAAGAGGCCGGCAAGCTGCAAAGGACACCTACAGAACCTTCTGTACCAGGTGCAAAAGCCAAAATACAGACGACAAAGGATTGTCTGATGGCCACCGAAGCAGAAACACATGGTAAAAAGGCAAAATCACCAGACAAGGCACCAAAGAAGCAGAAAGATGCACCGACTGACACCACAGAGGTTTGTGTACCACAAGTTAACACTAAACACTGCGCAGAGAACGGCAAGCTACAAAGAATACCTATAGAGGCGTCTGTACAAGGCGCAAAAGCCAAAACCTGTGTTCGCAGGGCCAAAACAACAGAACAGTCTGCAGAAGAGATAACAAAGATGCAGCCAGAGACCCCAAAGGACACCACAAAGGCTTTTATAGAGACTTCCAAAGCAAAAACAGGTGGTGGCAAAGCAAAATCGCCAGAGAACATCAAAGACAAGGCAACAAAGAACCAGCAAGGTGCCCCGAACGAGACACCAAAGGTTTGTAAAGATGACACTGCAGTGGACTCTATCCTCTCCACAACTCTGAAACAATTGAAGATACGGAGTAAAGAAAGATCAGATGCATCGGAAGTCATCAATAAAATAATAAAAGATATCGTCACGCATCTGAAACAGAAAACTGTCTGCTTCAAAGAAGTACAAGAACCACTACGTACTGGAAGTTACTACGAAAATCTGAAAGTAAGTCGCTTCACTCAAATATTCCCTCAAATCAAGTGTTATATTATATTTGTGCTGTATTACACAGTGATGTTTTTGTGCATACAGATTTCTAATCCTGATGAATTTGATGTCATGCTGCCCATTCCTGTTGACCGTGTCGACATTGAAACCGTTTGGAGAGGATGGAGCCTTTTACCACGTGGCATTAAAACGAAACAAGAGCCCTCTGCAAAGTTTCAAGAGGAAGGCACCTTATCTGCGAGCAAAATGCTCGAGGAGTTCAGGGAGGAAGTGAAGAAAAGTGTGAAGGGATTTAAAGGTGAGTGCCAACTTTTGGGATATGGATAGAGTTAGTCAAATACTGTGGCAAAGCAAAGTAACAAGCAAAGTATTTCATCTGTTGTAAAGCCATGTTTAAAGTCCTCAATGTATTCACAATCCATTTCTAATTTCACACAGAGTGAGAACGAGAAAGTATGTCCATTTATAGATTTTAAATCAAAGCTAAGTTTTCATCTTTTTTTTTTAACTGGTAGAAATGTTCTTCCATAAGGGAGAGAGAGGAAAGAGACCCAAAGAAAGATCTTCAAATGATATTGTAATATGTGCGAACAGAGAACATTTCATATTTCATCTTTCAGAATGGGAGGTGACAAAAAAGAAAAAAGGCTGCCCTGCAGTGACCCTGATCACCACAGTGAAATCAATCACCATTTCACTGGATGTTGTTCTCTGTCTCATGGTGAAATCAAGCTGGCCACGTTTCACCAAAGATGGCCTTAAAATAGAGTCCTGGCTGGGAACCAAAGTAAAACAGCAATACAAGCACATGCCTTATTATCTTGTTTCCAAAGCATGAAGGCAGGGGTACACTGGAATTAGATGGAGTCCTCGCTAAGGGTAAGTCCAACTTCTCTTGATTGGTGAACCGAAATCAGATTGTGATTTATAGAAACGAAAGCACTGGCTGTTTACATATATGCACAAAATAAGAGTATTTCAAGCATTGGATTATCAAAGATCAACTGTGAGAGGCTGTAAATATAAGGTGGTTTAGCTATGTACAGACTGAGGTCTCACAAGTTGGCCAATACTATAGCAGATCTTAAGCCAATTGTTTTATTTATTTCAATGTCATTCTGTTTTTCATGGCAACGGAAGTACTCATCTACTGAGAAATAAGAATACATACTACATTTAGTGTTTATTGCATGTTCCTGATACATAAACAAGTTCCCATGCACACCGAGTGACTTCTCTTCTATGACACAGATATTTGGCGGGTTTCATTCTCTCATATTGAGAAGGCCATACTGAAGAATCACGGGTCAGAGAAGACATGCTGTGAAAAAGATGGAGCACGCTGCTGCAGGTTAGATTTTAAACTTATTCCTGAAGTAAAAGACTGTATGTTAGAGATCACAGTCCTTTCCTTTATCTTTACATGCAGGAAGGACTGTTTGAAGCTCCTGAAACACCTTCTCAGTCGGCTGAAGGAAAAGAATCCCTCATTTGACAAGTTCTGCTCCTACCACGCCAAGACCACGCTCTACACTGCCTGCTGCTCCAGAACTAAAGACAGCGACTGGAGTGCCTCCAGTCTAAGTCACTGCTTTCAGCTGCTCCTGGAGGACTTCATGACCCATCTGAAAAGTGGTGAACTCTACAACTTCTTCATCCCAACTCAGAACCTGCTCTCTGGTCCAAGCCAGAGGAGTTCGCAATACTCTGGCTCAGTGTATGGAGGAGGAACGTGACAACGGCTTTCCTATTTTCAAATAGGAATACTTTTTCTGTATCAAATGTCCTTTTTAAAATTTAATTACTCTATTTTATGTGCCTAGGATTTCTTTCCCCTGCTGCTGTGGTATCACATATGACTTAATACTGATTTGTAAAATTCTGGTGCAATCTTTAAATTAAATTAAATTGACAAAATTATTGAAAATTTTATCCTTGAAGTGAAAGCACCTCCAAATGGCATCTTACCTGAGGCTGCAGGCCTCCATACACACCGCAGGAGTTCGTGAAGCAGCTGTCCACTTTATCATCCCAAACTGTAGATGGAAATATAAAAAGCAACATTAATATCCAACTTAAACCAACATTCACTGCAGTAAAGAATGAAAAATAAGTACTGTGCTGGTGGAAGAGCTATTTTAACATAACAGTGAACAGATAAACTTCCATCTCAATTTGCGAACTACTTCATGCAGCAACTGTGTAAAAAATTGGTAATGCATGCAAGTAAGCAGTGATGTTAAGAATAAGTGACATGTATTAAATTATGTTTTTAAACGTGTGTCGTCCTGTGTGATCCAGCTTCCTCATTCAAAGTGTTCGAAAATGTTTGGATGAAGTGTATAGACTGTATAATGTTACATTTTATGGTAACTTACAGCTGTGTTCTGCTTTCTAGTTCGATTTCATCCCTTCGTATCGCTTCCAGCAAAAAGCAACTTCCTGTCCACACACTCCAGACAAGCTCTGGAAGACTTGTGGCAGTGTTCAGACCTGCAGAAAAAATAATTTGGTTATTGGAGAACTGACCATGTTTGCATTTTTTCATAATAATAATAAAAAAAAAAAAACACTTACTTTGGGAATCTTCCAGACATTTTTTTCCACGTTTGTGAATGTATAGAAATAATGCAAAGTAGATTTAATCATTACTGTACCATATGGTAAATGTAAACAAGCCAATAAAGTAGTCTTCGCTGGTTGTCAAGTCTCCTTAAATGAAGAATTTATTATGCAGATCTGCCCAAATCAAGAAATTACATAACAAAATATTTAGAGTGATACGAAGCACTGATGTGTTTGTGTGATTTACAGACAGAAAGAAAACTGTCAAAATGGTGCACTGTGAATATTTTTTAAAACAGGACTCACCATAACAAGAGGCATCTTCTATGAACAACAAATACAAGACGTTTCAATCAAAGTAAATAAATACAAAACTATAAAAAAAAATCAAAGAAAAATATGAAATTTACATTCAAACGTAGTTACAACACAGGAGGTTATCGATCCTGCTTCAACCTGTTGAGAAAGAAAAAGGGTAAGAAAATGAATCACATTATCATTACTGCCTATTTATGCTTACAGACCGTGTTGCCTGTTTTATGTCAGGAAGTGTTGACATTAAAGTTTCTCTGTCCATTCACACTTCATCTGTGAGCCCTTTTGTAGACGTGTGTAGGAAACCTTGTCATATACGTGGACTCACATAGACAATCATGCCTTAGAAGAATCCCCAGTTTTGGCCTCGATCCCTGCCTCCTCTGCCTCCACCATCTCTCCTCCCCCATCCTCCTCCTCCTCCTCCTCCTTCTCGTCCTCCTCGTCCTGGTCCTCCTCTTGGATCGCACATTGCCTTATCCTGCTTGTGCTTCTCATACCTCTCTGCCATAAGCACCAGCTCCTCTGGGACCTCCTGCAACAGGATTCACCGAGGTTACGTACACTTAACTATGATTTGCTAGACGTTTTCTTAAACCTAGTTTAAAAATGGATACATTACAGTAAGAACATAGCAAGAAGCACAGAAGCCAGGAACAATTTCTATCAAACAAGCCTGCCTGATGTTCCTATTTATACTTAAAAATGAACATCCTGCTCTCTGTCCTGCTAACCTGTCCTGCTCTCTCCAGAATGGGAATGAGCTCGGGGGCCATCCTCCAGTTTTCTCTGGTTACCAGGGTAACAGCAGCACCTGAACGTCTGGAACATAAACGCATCACAACATGACAAAATTAACCCAAGACAAGTCCAGACAGTGGAAATGTGTGAGCTTTGGAGAATGCAGAACACTCTTACCCTGCTCGGCCGGTGCGGCCCACACGATGCACATACTCTTCTATGTTACGTGGAAAGTCAAAATTGAAGACGTGAGTTATGTCATGGACATCTAAACCTCGAGACGCCAAGTCTGTGGCAACCAGGATACGAACCCGACCTGGAAAAAGATGTTACTTTCTGGTCAATCTGATTCTTCAGGCTGCTTGTTGTCGTTGTACTCATTTGCTTTAAGCTAAGAGCACCAACTTCTTCTGGCTACGTACTCTTTTTAAAGTCCTCGAGGGCTTGTTCACGGTCACACTGCTCATGGTCACCATGGAGACTTTGCACAGCCAGACCATGCAGACACATGTCACTGGACAGGTCATCAGCCCTGATAATACATACAAACATACACACAGGAAACAGTTGGTATGGGTGGTAAGCGCTGTCAATGTGTATATAATGTTAGTGACTGACTCTCACTCACATAAGCTTCCTCCCAACAAAGATGAGGACTTTATCCTCAGGCTGCATGTTTCGGATGAAGTCAAACACGTAGGACTTTTTATCCTCTTCACGGACAATCAGCACGGTTTGCTGCACTGTGTTAACCGCCTAACATGCAGACAAAGACAGGCAGCAGGAGAACATGGGAGCAGATCTGAAATCCAATTCTAAGAGCTGTCATATTATTTTTTTGTAACCAAGAATAACTAATGAAGAAATAAACTAGAACTTCTTTCATAATTAAGAAGTACACAGTCGATATACACTTAACCGCTGACAATTCATTTCCACTTACAGCCAAGTCCAAAGTGCCCACATAGACCATCATGGGATCCTTTAAGTAGGATTTGGCCAGTCGTCTGACACCAGTAGGCCAAGTGGCACTGAAACATGCAAGTTAACATGTGAAAAGGGACATTTATTTTTATTCTGTACATCCTACAACATATCCTGCACAAGAATAACAAAGTAAATGAATGTTTGTGGAGTGGTTGGGTAGCGGAGCAGTTATAGTTTTCTGACCACACAAATATCTAGAAGTTGCAGGATTAAGTTCCTTTTTAATTTTGTTAATTCTGCAACTTACCCTGAGCAGGCTTAAAGAAATACAATGGAGCCGATTCATAGTTATGATCTTTTCCTGAAAATTCTGACACATAATATGTAACTTTCTCAAGATATGAACTGTACCACTCTTAAAGTAAAGCCGTCTTGTGTCCTAGTGTCCTGTTCATTAACCATGAGACGTCATACCTGGTCATGACATTCTGTCGGTCTGGGCGGATGTCCAACAGAATCTTCCTTATCTGTGGCTCAAAGCCCATATCTAGCATACGGTCAGCTTCGTCCAGCACCTTTACTCAACGATCAGAGAAGTTATTCAACACAACGTCTATATTCTCTCTCTCCCAAACACTCCTTTTCACACACAACCAAACATGCCGACAAACATCTGACCAAATAGGTGATGGAGCTGAGACTGATGAGGTCATTCATCTGTAGATCGTTTAGTCGGCCTGGTGTAGCGATCACTATGTCCACTCCGCCCTTCACAAAGTTGATCTGGCCTCTCCTATCGCCTCCACCATAGATACAAAGACTGAGATACAGAAGAACAGTCATAGTGTCATCTCTCCATCACAATTAATTATTGATTCTAAGCTCATCCTCAATGACTCGGCATAATGTAAGACTGCTGGACCTTTTGTAGCTCTTGTAGCGGTACTTTTTGCACTCTGTTTCAATCTGCAGGGCCAGCTCTCTGGTGGGAGTCAGCACCAACATGCCTGGACCAGCTTGCTCAGCTCGAGGTCTGTCAAGAAGAAAGGACAAAAAGGCAGGAGACAGATGGGCACAGTTATCTGAATGAATGCTTCACATTAAAGAACATTCAGCTGAACATGTCCTGTACTCACACAGGCTGTCCATCCATGTGGATGAACCCTGGCAGCAGGTAGGCCAGAGTTTTGCCAGTTCCTGTCTGAGCGATAGCTATCAGGTCCTCCCCGCTCAGCAACACTGGCCATGCCTGAGACTGATGAAGGAACAAAAACTTGTACATGCATCATACAAACAAAAATCAGTTGAACTTTATTACACCAAGTTACTGCTCTGCAAATATAATCCATTTAAGTTATATTACAATTATAATCTATAGATGGCAATGAAAATATGGGAACACAAATTTAAGTCAGGGATGTCAGACTTTAAAACTAGTGAAGTCACTAGTTGATGGACAAAAGACAGAAGAAAAGTTTTCTTTGAGACCTGACAGGAATGTAGCAAAGAATTCATCAACACTAAAACAGCTGACACAGATACCAGGAATTACAGCATTACACTGGCAGATGTTAGGATGACTAACATAGAGGGCAGGTCACAACAACAGATATTACGCAGGATTAAAGCTTTTGTCATCATTACAGAGAAGCACATACCAGTAATATCACATTCCACCTGGCCAAGCCTTTTGCTGTGAAATGAAAGTGTAAAGGAGATTCTGCAGTTTCATTTCCCCATGCAGCATATTCTTGCTTTGCTGTAGAGGGGAACATTTGCAACCTAAGGGCGCCTAGAAAATGGGAAAGGGAAAAACAGCCTAAAACTGAACCCAAAATACGGTCTGAATGTTTCAAACATCGCTGGCTTCTGTAGCATAGGTTCAGCTCTATGAGATCTGTAACTGTTGCTGATCTGTATATTTCTGCCACTGGAATGACCTGCAGCTTGTCTTCTATAACCTGATAAGCAGAGCTACAAGGATAAGTGAACTAATCAATCGACTTTTAATTACACCATCTTCTGCTTGGTTTTCCCAAAATGTTGTGAGCCATCTTCTAATAATTGTCTTTTGTTCCAGTAAATGACAGATCTCAATAGACTTTATGGTACCAGATCAACTCATTTTAAACTTAGAAAACATGGTGAGAAAACCTGAAACAAGTCTTTGTCATAAAGGGTATGTCCTGTGCAGTCTCTGAGAACATCAAAGCAAGGGAAAGCAAGCAACTGCAAAGCAACATTTATGTGGCCTAACTGATTATCTCTGTTTACTAAAGTTAGTAAGAGATGATAGAAATAATAGAAATCTAGAGAACTGTAATTATAAAAGACAAAATCACTTTTGTTTCCATGTGTCACTGGCTATATAAAGATGTGCTCAACTCAACATTACAGTTTATTGCAAACTATTTTATGTCTTGTTTTTGTCACAAATGAGTGATTATAGTAGAGAAAAAAACTTCAGTTAGAAACCATTTTCAGCCTGTATTAAAGGAAAACAATCACATTTCTATTTTTTACTTACAGTAGTGACAGTGACGTTCAAGAGGCTCTCAATTAAAGAGGAAATGTATGTATAAAGTGTGTTTAGCTCATATCACACACATAACACATCGAGTCATCTGATTACCTAAACATTCCTTTCAGTTCTGCTTTTGGGGGGAGACTATAACCATATATTAATAAGAAAGGGTTCACTATTTCCTGTAAATGTTGCTGTTGGTGCAGTCATCTCCAAATATGGATCTTCAGAAACTACGGGTATTACCCATCATAACAGACAACGAACAGGACGGGTTACTGCAGGTGCACCTCTTTGCGACATTTAACCACACACTGTACTGTAATTATTTAAAGTATGGTCGCTGCTAATTGACAAAATAAAGTCACCCAGGTCCCAGGCTCATACCTGGATGGGGGTTGGTTTGACGAAGCCAACATGTTCAATATTTTCCATGATCTCTGGATAATGCTCAAAGGCCTCCAGAAAGGTGCGACAGGGGTTGGGAATGGGACGTTTCTCTCCCTCCTCCTTCAGGTCGTCCACAAAGATACTGTTATTTTCCTTCCTGTGGAAAAACACAAAAGTGAACATTGTGGAACTCGTTGAAAAGTTGGTCCTAAACCAGACTACTGTGCTAGACAATGACAGTTATGCAATATGTTTTTCTGGTGTTATGTTTAATAGACAGTGACACGGTGTTGCAGTGGTGTTGCAATGAACCTATGAACCTTAGCTGCATCCTGAGGACTTACAGATCAGGACTCAATATATCTATGCCCTTTTGTCTTGCACAACTTGATCTGGACCAACTATCAAGCCCTTGGCACTCAGATAACAGAGGTGAATAAATAGTGCCACCTATCTGTCAGATGTTGCAATAAAAAGCAATGCAGGCAACAAACACCTCACTGAACACCATGTCTCTAAAACTGAGGAGCAATTTAATGATTTTAAACGTAGAGATGCAGCCAAAGATAATCGACATAATAAAAATGTGGAAACGGTTTCATCATACATACAAATATTTGGCTCCTTTTTTGATGACTACCTTAAATTTCACGTGAACACTGAGGTTATTGTGAAATGGGGGTGACAGAAAATTCATCTTCGCAAATTTAATTTCCTGTCAGTTTTATCTCTTGACTTTTTGCTTCATCTGTTGGTAGACAGAAATAGCTTGAATGGTATTATTAAAATATATTATAAGATCGCTGGAGTTCAACAAAGAGATGCCAGTTCTTTTTGTAACCAACACATCCTCTGTTCTGGCTTCTTCTGGACACAAATTGCTCCACAGTGGGATTAATAAAGTTGTTTTGAATTTGTCAGTAGAACATGAACATAAAAATAAATCATTGGTGTTTGAAACCCACAGAAAACACGCTGATGTGATGAAAAGGTAACGCTGTCAGATTACCTCCACTCAATGACTTCCTCTGCCGTCAGCATGGATACACTCTCCGCCTCAGTGTAAAACTTCTTCTTCATTGGTGGGAGGTCTGATGAAAGTAGTACGGAAATAGTTTGTAGCCACAGATGAGGCACATTCGTTTTTGCAAATGAAATTCTGGTGTCATATTTCAAGAATAAACACAGGGGATAAAAATGGATTGCAGTGTGTATGCGTCGTCCTCACCCTTCCACTTGAGCTCCTCATACTTATCCTTGTTCTCCCGGATGGCGTTCCAGTCTATGGGTACATAGGCCGGGGCGACTTTTGCAGCCTGTAATTGTCCTGCAGACCAGACAGAGTCATGCCTTACACCCTCATCACTTCCTCTTCCGTAGTCTCCGCCTCCATAGTCTCCGCCCTTTCGCACACCTGAATCAGTACGTTGCAGGAGATTCTTTTACATTTATAATCTGCAGTACAGACGTGGATTTGTCACATGCAGCAAAAATTTAGATCCTTAAATAGACATTAAAGGAGTTCATATTACAGATTCAAATGTTACTAGATTCATGGAATGGGAGTGTTAAGGTCTGACACAAAAGTAGAAAGCCTAGTTTGCCTTGAGACACACAACAGCCAGAAGTTATTTCAGGATCAATTAACACATAACATTTAGATCTAGAAGAATTCCTTCGTACCAGAGGGAAATCGAGAGTTCCCATCCGCCACCAGGTCTTCAATCATCTCCTTGGCCTTCTGCTGGGCAGCAGGGGCCCCAAAGATGACCACCTCGCCTTCATAGTCCCCTCTGTTTACCTACAGAGAGAAGAGCAGAGTTACACACAGATTTTGGACATGGCCTAAATGGAAACAAATTTGGGAAGAGGTTTTTGAGACACTTGAAACAAAACACAACATCCCAAGGTGGCAAAACTAGGACTTAAGATGGAAGAGGGAAAAACTCCATTCACCTATTTCCACTTATTTTAATTATTTAATGACCTGTGTTTATGTTCTTGTGTTACTCTCATTTAACCATGTAGTGGTCTTTGACTGCAGGAGGCCACCAATTTCTGCGATTAATCTGTATTTCTGGTAATTATTGGAAAACTTTATTTTACAGTTTACACTAGAATTGGACCCGATCCAGTTTATACTTGAAATTAAACTGATTTGGCTGACTTTCTGTTCATGTAGCAAGCAGGAAAATTGTCAAAGTTTAAACATTTATTGGTTAATAAAGTATTTTGAAGTCTTGTTTGGTTGTTTTACAGCTCTGATTAGTTTGACACCAACATTAGTCAACTTGCCTTGATCCGTGCACCTGTGCTCTCTTCAAGTTCACGAACTTTGGCTCCTCCACGACCTTCAACACGATTAAAAATAACATTATTTTAATGTTAGAGGCTGAACAAAAACTGTGCACGTCGCTACAACTAACAAACTTATTTAAACGGATTGTGGAGCTTACCCGTGAAGGCATCAAACCGAGCTAACTAACGTCCACTGATTTAGCATGACGAGCTAACGAGCCAAGCTTAAAAGTGCGTAGATAAATTAGAAATGACTGTTTTTAGACAGAAACTTACCTATTATTCTCCCAACTCGAGCGTTTTCCACAGCAACTATCACAGGCTGGGAACAGTTTGACTTTTCGTCGCCGTAGTTTCTTCGTCTAAACTCGTGACTTTCGCCGCCGCCTCTCCGGTGCTTGAACTCGGATCCCTCTCTGGCCTCTCTGGCCTCTCTCGGGCCTCCAAACCTGGCTCCTCTTCTCCCGCCGAAAACTACATTTTCTACTTGAGCGATATTCGTTGTGAGGCAATTTCCAATTAGTCGGAGCTGTTGGTTTTGGAGCAGGATTGTCGATAGCAACGCCGTTTTCATCGTACTCATCTTCCCAGTCGGACATTTTGAATTTGGCTCCCCCAGCTGTCTGTTGGCTGCCCCGGTAAACGCAATTAACCGTCAAGGTGTTGCGTTCACGATCAAGGTGTTGCGTTCACGATCAAGGCGTTGCGTTCACTATCAAGGTGTTGCGTTCACGATCAAGGCGTTGCGTTCACGATCAAGGCGTTGCGTTCACGATCAAGGCGTTGCGTAAACGGTCAGATTTTTAAGAACAAACTTATCTTTTTAAATTGGCTTTTACTTTAACGATTTATTGATATACAATTATTACATACATTTACTGTTTGTGTATTTTAATCTGTTATTGTGTGAAGAACTCTGTGTTACATAGTGTATGAAAAGTGCTATACAATAAAGTTTGATTGATTGACCTAGTTTGTGATATTATATTTTGGCGAAATTTGGATGAATACTGCAAATATACAAAAGCAACCATTGTTAGATACCACAGCTTTTAAATCCATTGTCAACTACCATGAGCATTTAAAATATAAGTATAGATAAATAAATATAATATCATCATCATATCATCATAAAAAAAGAAGACACAACCCCCCCAAACAGTTTAGTTAATTTGTACTTTATTAATGAATAATAAAATTATTTTTGCATTTCTCATCCAGAGAACATAATGTGCACTTTAATAAATTAATTTCAAAGAAATAATAATGTTAACATTATCAAGCTTTAAGGCCAGTTGTGTAATAAATTACTGTTCAAGCAGTAGAGAAATGGTATTATTAGCCATCCCAAGCCATATAAAGTCTGTGGCTTACGTTACATGACTTAAGTGAACTGGATGCCCAAATCAGTACAGTATGCTATAGGCTGTAGGCAAACAAGACCTGTGGAGGACAAATGATGAATTTTCATATGCAAGAAAGGCACCCTGAAGCAATTTACAGACTGCGAAAATAAGCATGTTTTATGAGGGGAATAAGCCAGTCAACGTCCCAACTGGTCCACAGGCTTTTCCTCACTATTCAGTATTTGTTCGATATCTTGCTCCAAAGTGTTTTACAGTTTTGGCTGGCCTCTTTTCATATATAGCAAAACTCAATCAACAATCTACACAAAATCTATTCCAATATTAAGCATGAAACTACCATGTCACATTTTCAGGCTCCTCAAACTCACCATTAACAACTGTGCTTTCATGTTGATAATATATTTCATCATATCACCACAACTCTCCTGCATGGGCTGTCGAATATTTCAAAATCAATCTAAGTCTTCTCAACTGTCATTTGTTAAAGGATAATACTTGTTATATTCTACTACAGGGTGTTAATTTGCTAAGCAATGTCCCTTACTTATCATTCAAAACAAAGGGAATATAACTGGAAAAATAATGGTGAATAAAAGGTTGCCGTTAACACATTAAAATACTTCTTTTTTTTAAGACTGCTGTGACTGCATACTCCTTAAGACATAAACATGCAAAATCAAATCAAAATTGATGCCAAAAAAATTAAGACGGCTGATAGTTTTGTGCATAATTGCTATTCAAGGGCAATCAACCCATCTACAAAACGGGCGGCAATGTGTAGCGTTAGGCCAGTGCCATTCACTTGCAATATACCACAAGTAAGTGAAAACATTCTGGCACATTAAATATGATTGTTGGTTGGAAGTCACAGAAATTGGGATTTCATTTCAAGATTAAAGGCCATTTGTTTCTCACCTCTGTCCTTTGTTATCATATTTGTCAGCAGCAGAATGGACATATGGATAAAATAACAACATGCATGTACAATATCTTGTTATCGTGAGTTCCTCAGGTGAATTCAAACTGGCCTGCTGTGTTATAAATGGACTCTGCATTGCACATTTTGCCCTGTGATACCACACTACGCCAGCCCAGCAGCCTTCAATCATTATTGATACACACGGTGCAACCAGCACCCAGTAAAAAGCTAGGGTTTGTCAAAAAAAACAACTTTAAATGACCTTAATTATACGTCATAAAATTTAATAGTAAGTGGGTTATTATTTATCCATATAATTGGTAGTACAGGTTTTTAACTACTTTCAAATTAGTTCAAATTAGAATATAATAGAAGGCGGACTCTGCTCGTACCTTTGCTAAAGGTTTGGAGGCTCCTCACTTTAACATGCAGAAGGACATCCAGGCCACCAACGCGTGTTCTCTTGACTTTTAAGTATCACATTGGCTTAGACATGCAACATCTCATGCTTGGCTGAAAAAAGCCCACTTGGATAAGCCCACTGCAATTCAGCATCCAGACCAGAAACAACTGACGCAACCAGGCTACTGTCCAAACCAAGCGGGACGTGGTCACTTGTCTTGCGTGACTGCCAATAGGCCATTTTTCTCAATAGGTCTGCTGCATCCAAATTCACTGACAACTTGTTGACAGGTGAAACTAAGCAACCCTACAAACATCAATTAACTAACATTGTGGTGGTTGTAGAAAATGAATAGAATGAGATGTTTGTGGTCAGAATACATGCTAAGGGTTTGACCTTTAACTTCTTTTTTTTTTTTTAATATAAGTCAGCTATTCCCGTTAAACCTCACTCATTATTCTCCTTTTGTTCGTTTGTTTTTGGAAACAGTCCATGCAGTGATATGTATGAAAGCATAAGTAAAAGATGACATTTTACATTTGCTAAAGACAGATATTGAATAAGAAGAGCGAGTGACTCTTCCTCTTCTTCCATGAAAAGTCTCTGAATACAAGCACTTGTATGAAAAAATAAGTCATTTTCAGTCTCAGCTCTTTGTCAAGTTGGCTCCTCTCAGAGTACTCTGCGGTTGTGGCCGGCGGTTGAATGTGTTTGTGTGTGTATGTGTGTATGTGTGTGTGCGCGCATGTACCTGTGTTTACTGGTTTGACCACGTGTTTAGAAAGAAGCGGTTGACTGGTGGTTTCCAGTGGCTTGTTTGAGGTTCAACTACACTTTTGACCTTTGTTACTGGCACACACTGCAACTTACACTCCAATTAACTTGAAAAGAAACGAACATTTATATATGTTTTCCTGATAAAACCGAATTATTTGATTTGCTTCTACACTCTGATGTCTAGTAGGCCGGTGTCAGACGGTAGGCTCAGATATCACAGTTAACATTCCTTTCTTGTTCTATATTTCAACAACATCATCCTTTTTATTAACATATCTTGTGTATGATATATGATATCTTGTAGATTATTTTGTTAAAAGGTAATAAAATTTACCATTTCTTAATATTTTAAGGTAAAGACCAAAGCAGCTTCTCTTAAAGGAAGGTTATCTGTATTTGTGTATTGTTTGTGCATTTTGTCTTACATGAATATGCCCAATTTCATACATATTTTATACATCATTGTACTTTTAATTTCTTTGTGGTCATTTTAGTACCCCCCAAAAAGTATATAAAATAACATTTTTTATGAAAGTGGACATAATCATGTTAGACAATATGTAAAAACATGCAAAATAATCTGTATAGTGTCCTGTAAAAATACTTTAAAAGTGGCTTCTCTAACAATGGTGTGTACATACAGTATGTGAGCGTGTGTGTCAGTGTGTGTTTGAAATTATGCGAGCTGTATATGTGGAGGCTGACTGAGAAACTCAGAGTTTCCCTTAGGGTGAGGTGGAGCCTCCTCCACAGTCTGTAAAAGGTCTGAGGGGCCTGCAGGTTCCTGGGTCAGGAAGTTGAAATGTTCTTCTGTTGGCTCCAGTTTGCACTCACTAATGAAGAGTTCTGCTCCGTCCCAGTTGCTAAGGACACCATGGGCATTGCCACGTTCGCTACTGTTGCTGCTGCTGCTGTTGTTGAGTGCTGAGGAAAGACCAGGAGCACGGTTGGTCAAAGGCTGGCTGAGATTGTGCACAGAGAGGGATTTACCAAGACTGCCTCCCCAGTCTGAAGGTGTCTCGTCTGGGCTAGACGAGAGCAGTAGCAGGGGGTTTGCTTCCAGGCTCAAGTGCCTCCTCCAGACCCCCTCAGATTTCAAGCCTGGCTTCTCCCGGAGCTGCACCCTTCCCTGTGCAGGACCTGCCTCACTGTCCCCTGCCTGGTCAGCATCCACACTGGATCCAACAACAACAGAGGGGCCCAAACTCCCCTCATCCACCACCACTCCACCTGTCATATCATCGGGGACAGGGTCAGCGGGGCATCGGGGATGGGAGGGGTGCACCATGGGGGGCAGCCGGAGGGTGAAACCCCCTGTTGAGGGAGGTGGGGGTGGCAGGTCAGGGAAGTGTGCTCTTTTGGAAGTCCCATTGGGGGTGACCAAGGTTGGGTAAGGGCTATCGGGAGGCAGCAGGGGTGACGGGGAGAGCGAGGCCGTTGATGGGGGATATGACGGAGGTGCTGAATCTGGGGGGACGTCATCATCGGCAGGTGCAAGTATGAGACGCAGGCCTCTTGGATTGGCGCTAAGAGAACGGCGTATGCCTCCGTTGTTATCTCCTCTGCCTCCAACTGGATCACCTCCCTGGGGAGATGGAGGATCCCTGCCAATGATGGAGGTCTGATAATCAGAGTTGTGGTGCTGGTGGTTGTCCAGCTCGAACAGGGGCAGGGAGGAGAGAGTGAGTGCTGAAGAGCCTTTTTGCAGGACTTGACGGTAAACATCCAGCAAAGAGTCCAACTTTGACTCAATAG
This sequence comes from Nibea albiflora, assembly GCA_014281875.1. Lineage (NCBI taxonomy): Eukaryota > Metazoa > Chordata > Actinopteri > Sciaenidae > Nibea > Nibea albiflora. The sequence continues at coordinate 3,981,145 of CM024797.1, forward strand.
ATGTTACCTGGGACCAAGAGAGAAGAATAAGAGATGAGAACATGGAAGGAGGCAAAGGGAAAGAGAAAGAACAAGCAAGAGAGCGAAGCTTAAAGGGCTGTAAGGAATTTATGACTCCTTCAACCAAGCATTTTTCCCGTAACATTGACAAATCTCTGGGGCTAGTTTCCAAAACAGAAAGTCAGGTTTCAAAAGCCAGAAACTCCTGGCAAAATAAATCCTGAGTCACTGGAATTGATCAACAGCCCAAATCATCTCCTACATTATAAGGACAATAAAATCTTGCAGATGCATTTTTACAAGGATGCTGATGTAGTTTTTCGTCATCTCTGATTTCCTTTTTTTCTTCTTTCTGTTTTTTTCTTACCTGCCTCTCCACCTTACACACCCGTCCCAGCATGCTCATGCCCTCCAGAGATTCTCCATCTGGGTGCAGTTTGTCCCTCATTTTCTTATCCACGGGAATCTGGCCTTTTCCCAGAATCTGATCCACCCTGATACACACAGACACACACACACGCACACACATTGGTGTTAACATGTTAGAAAATAATGATGTTGTAATATAAGTCGGCACCCAAGATTCATTTCACGTTATCCCAAGTCAGGCAACAAACCTAAAGCAGCAGTAGGATGTCGAGGTTAGGGTTAGTAAAACACACAACACACATGGTATGTCTGCATGAGTGAATAAAGAAAAACAACATTGTAAGATTGGATCTCATGCAGTATGTACTTTGCGTGTGTAAAAACATGTTTACAACTGAAAACCAACATGCACCAAAGAAATAATGGCATTTCACAAGTCATTTATGACCACTGCAACTCAGAGTCAGGTTTACGATTACAATATATTCAAAGTAAAGATCATATTGAAAACCTGGTCAGGACAACGGGTATTCAAAATGCTGAGAACCCATACAGGATCACTGAAATATAATATTTAGAAACCAAGAGAAATGCGGCAAGCGCTGTCAGAGCACTGATCAAATCAAACAAGTTCTTTGTCACTGTCATCATGTTGAATTAGTGGAGTTAATAGTTTGAACATGTACTTTGTGCGTGCATGCATCTATCGAAGTGAGGCCAGCACCTACAGGAAATACCACACGCATTACTTTGTTTTATTTGCCTCACATAAACACATAAATTAATTGCAGGACACTCACAAACGTTAGCAACATTCACACACGATCAAGTTTCACCCCGTCTGGTTAGAGGAAAGGGGATGAAGTATAGTAATAGAGATGAGATCTAATGAAGCGACGGGGATTATATGTTTGGGCTTGTGTGTGGATATACATTAGCATACATTTGCATGAAATGCAAATTTATTTTTTGTGTGTGTGAGCGTGTGTGTGTGCATCTGTCTAATGCAAACTCCAGCCATCTCTTACCACGTAAGTTAATGAATATGATGATTATTTGCATCTCTGTGAGCATGTCTGTGTGTGTGTGTGACATTTTATGGTTAGTCTGGGCATTTTCGGGGACTGCAAGGGACCTAATGGTCACCATAGAGGCAACTAATGAGATTCTACTGCAGGTAAAAAAATCTAATTAAGTGAAATAAAAGTAACCCTGAGCCAGGGAGCTTCTTCCTGTTGTTGTTGTAATAATAATGCAGGGCTGGAGAGGACATGTTCCTCGGGCGGCTACTCAGGTTGGGACCAGCGCCCGCTGCACTGGCCAGTCTGGAGACAGGAGAAATTCTGGGTCAGATACATCTCACACACACACAAACACTGACACTCATACTCAACCACACCTACAGCCACAGTAAAGCGTGAAGCACAGGTAGGCAAATGAACAAATCTAGCCTTGTAGATAAATGCTGTTATCATCCTCAGTGAGTAAACCTGGGGCGAGCAACATGATGGAAGTCTAATAGCAATGCTGGTGAGATACAACAACGTCACTCAGACACTGTATGTGTCTAGAGTCTTCACCAGCAGACGCACTTCACGCCGTAACAAGCACTATGTTATTTTCTAAGAGTACTACTGACAACAGTGGCATCACCTACAGCGCAGCTACTCATTCAGCACAAGAAAACACCAGAGGAACAAAGCCCCAATCCATAACTGCAGCACAGTGCCCCCTGTTGAATATTTCCAGCATTGTTTTACACAAATTAAATGATAACAGACTTTTAATACAGGAAGTCAAATCCTCTGTACTTATCTTCTATGTAAGGAACTGAAGTAAAACAACTGTATGAATGAATAAATGACAGGTTCTTTGTGGATTGGGGCTTTTACACGAGGACAAAATAAATGCCCTGCTTCTCTACGAGTAACTGGTCTTATATCTACAGTCATGTGCAGTACGTTAGCCGACAAAATGTTCCAGTTAGATGAGATCTTCAAGGCGCCCAAAAGAAGATTATCACATATTTCCAGTGTTAGTATTTAAAATGTATTTTATTATTAAACCACATGAATTTGTTTGCCACGTGTATCTACATGTGGACACATGCAGGAAAGCAGTTAGAACGCACATGTGGAAATCATGGGAACATGTTTTCCATGTGTAAAGCATGTTGAACCACATGTGAAATTCATGTGTTTTTTCTGTAAGGACAGACCACCTGCAGTTATTTTCTGACAACAATGTTAAATCTGGATCAAAAACTTGTACAACTTTGCACATAATCCATTCACTGGGCCCCTTGATGACCTCTTCAGTCACAACCTGGGTCAAAACAGCCCACCTGGTCTCTCAAGTCGGCAGTTAAAACACATGGATGTGGCAAGTGTCCTGAAATTAAAGATGTCAGATTGTCTTCTTGCTTGATTTGCTCATGGGTTATGTTTGAGAAGGCTTCACGAGAATAAAGAGCAGAGAAAGCTTGCCTGCTATGGGAGAATGATGACACAGAGTTCTGTTGAGTTTAAAGTTAGAGCCGCATCTAAACTGAATGGAATTAAACTAAATAAACACAAGCCTTCTGTGTCTCTATTCAACCTTTATGGGCGAGGACACCGACTGATGCAAAAGCACGTGAATGCACGCTGTTTGACCCATGTGTGACATCATCATGGTTTGGTTATGTTAGCAAGGAAAACAGCAAGCAGATCAGGAACGGGGTAAGTCTAACCCCAGTGCAGTCTGTTTCCTCCGGGCTTGGCTGTAATATAAATGCAGGGAGGGAGAGGAAAAGGTCTTGACGCGTTTGCTGAAAGGCCTTGGAGCGGGACCCACTACAGTGTCTAGTCTGGGAGAGAGGAAATATAGATTTTCTTATAGGCTGAAAATGATGTTGTTGACACATACACTCTGTTAGAAAGACACAGGTTGAGTTAATCCTAATGACCTCTGTAGGAGGAAGAACAGCAGCAACATCCACCTTTGCAAGTCATTGGTAAAGAATACAAACTCTTATAAAGAACAGAACAGATATCAGCAAGGTGAACACAGCGACAAGAGACAAAAAATTGTCTTAAGTGTGAATTTGTGATTTAAATATGTGTGTGCGCGTGTCTGTCCTGACCTAGTCTGAAGACTCTTGATGCGACAGAGCATGTCCAGGTGTCCTGCAGAGTACTGCTCTATGACGTCCTTCACGTCGTACGGACGCAGCGTCTCCTTAAACTTCTTTTTTGCCACGTGGAACTTCATGATCCTGCACAAGAAGTAAAAAAAGAGAGGCAGAGAGGCAGACGGATGCTGAATAAGTAACAAAATCAAAAAGAGGCTTGAAAAATAAGGACGTAATAGCTACAATGTGCCACTAGATGGTAGCAGCAACTTTGGGAAATCCACAGGACGATCCTCGTTACGTTTCACTTGTTGATCATTTTTTGGAGTGCGATAGAGAAAACATTATTAAAATCTCAAATTTCACAAAGTTCCCCAGTTCTCTTGTCAAATCCATAACAATCAAAGTGAATGACTTTGAAACTTGAGCATAATCCTCTATCTCCTTCTATTTTGCGAACAGAGCCACTGCTGGGTGAATAATATTGATACAGGTAAGTGGATCTAGGTACTTTGTGCATCTGGGTTCCCCCATGGCTTCTGCTTTCCTCCAGTTGCCTGTTTTTCTCACTGTCTAAATGGAAACAACGGGGACAGATGACCCTCTGTAAAAACAGTCCTGACAGGGGAGGGGGGTGTCCAAACCTCAACCTGACACCCTGGGAAAACCCTGAGCTTTGGATGCCCATGGAGGAGGCCTGCTGGGTGGGCAGGCCTGGTCGGGGTTGGGTGGTAGTGGTGATGTCTGTGTGTGTCTCAGTTACAGCATTCCTTTTATGCATTAATATGAAACAAGAGTAAAATATTTTTCAGTTTCTCGCTTGATATCAGTATTTGGAAGCAAGTTTGGAAATGTGATTGTTGGTGGCTTTGAATCAAACACATGTGAGATTTGGGTGATTTAAAGATGTTTTTATAAGACGACTAAAGTACAGAGGTGACAGAGGGGCTTCATATACTTCAGTTCAGTTCATTATAAAACAAAGCAGGATAACGTTTCAGCGCGTTACCTTTCTAAATCTGCAAATATGACAGAATTCCAGACGAAATGAAATAAAACTGCTCTTTGATTTGATTTGTGTCAAATGTCAAGTCCAAAAAGATTCCACTGGAAATTATTACATCACTTGTGCTCTCTGCTACAACAAGAGAAACTACAAATTCCAATTTGGACAAAGTTGGACGCGTCACACTTTGTCATACTCACCTGACACCCACACCGAGTCAGGCAGGGGTCAGTTGTAGCCGGTTTCTGAACTAAACAGTGTTGAAGCTTTCTGTACAGGTAATTATAGCAAGTGACATTACTGAGGGTTATTGGAAATATAAATTAGAACTAAATAAAGACCCTTATTTGTGTAACAGATATAAAAATGTAAATGTGTTGCTATTCACTGCATACATGAAGACGCAACAGCTTATTTATAGACCATATGGACAGCATCTGTGCACACGGTGAGAATATTATGAAAAATGTATATATAATAACGCATATATCATTCCATATATGAATCTCCTTAATAATCTGTGTTGAGTAAATATGCTCCGACTTCTAGATGGATAAATCTGATGTAAGATGGCTGATTTGACTGTAGAAGAGAAAGGAGAAACATTTACGATAAGTGGTGAAAGGCAACATCTTAAGTTTCTTTATAGACCAGGCTTTCGTCTTATATTACACGTTTTTGTTTGTGATGCAGCAGCTTCCTGTCTCTCTCAAGAATCCAGGAAAAACATCTGATATCTGTGTCTTTGTTTGAGAATGATCAAATTCAGAATCTATAAATCAAGACAGCAACATCTAAATTCTTACAGCCACATACAGAAATCCATTTTTTTCACTATCCTGCACTCTGTCATACGGGTTAAAATGAGCAGTTTCAACAATGAAAAATATGAAGAGGGTGAAAAGAAGCGGTGGAGTGAGAGAATCAGTCGGAGCCAGTTGAATAAACACTCGCTCACAGGGTGCCGGTGCCAGTGTAAGAGAGCAGGGTCTGCTGAAACACACACACACACACATTCATTCACACACAACAAACTCTGTGCAGGGCTACCCACCCTCAACTCTTTAAGAAGCTTTTCTTGAGAGAACCAAACATCGTACGGACCCCTGAAGAGTGAATGTGTGTTTTTCGCATACAGAATTACATGTATAGTGGAGGGGAGTGTGTGTGTTATGATATATTATGGATTCAGTTCACTCCCAGGAGCCTGTTAGTCCACGAGGAGACAGATGAGGAGAGAGGGTTTTAACCTGAACATGTTTATAATATAATATGTATATATTCAGCCATACGCTGGGATGAACTGTTGTTTCCTTATATTATAACAATGCATTCTTCTGTTAGCTGGTGGTCATACAGTGCAAATTTAGTAATTCAAGTCCTGCACAGTGAATCCTTCATGATCTTCCAGTCAATAGATACACATCATAAACAGCCTATAAAGAAAGATGTCAGGCCGATCAATCAACAGGAAACAGACTCCAAGAAGAGCTTAACTACAGCCACGATCGACGACTAGCCAAACGGAAGAGCTGAAGGGAGAGATCATCAAAGAGCTTCAGAATTAATGGACACGAGTGAGAAAAAAAAGGCCCAAAGCTGGAGTTGAAATGATGTGACTAATCAATAAGATGCCCTTTATCAGGCCTAAGAGACCACAAAATACATGGAAATATATAACACAGTCAATCAGACAACCCGGAGGGCTTCAATGGCAACAGGAAGTGAAGAGCAAAGAGTAGGACTGTCAAGAGAAGGAAGGAAAACAGAGAGGAAATGTGTCAAGTGATCACTGATGATAGTAAACGAATTAGCTTCCTCCAAAGGTAACAAAATCCACATAAGAGGCCGCTTAAAATTAACATGTTATGATTGTTTAATCTGTTTGAAGTCTGAAAACAATGATTAGTGTGTTACGTTACGTGTCAAATTATTTCTTAGTCGCATGCAACTTCCTGGAATCTGGTACATGGCGGTGCCGCTGCCAGACACCCAGCAGGGACTCACTGCTCCTGAACAGGAAATAGTCTGGTAACCGTCTCGGCCTGTTTTCAGTCCTTGTGCTGCTGGCGGCAGCTCCATATATTTACCACACAAACGTGACAGTTGCATCGATCTCCTCATCTAACTCTTAAGACAGTTAATAGGCAACAAATGAAAGCAATAGCTGTGGAAAAATCAAGCCTGATGGTTTGTGGTTGACAGATGGCAGATCCTAATGTACTTACATAAGACAATAGCTATTGGAAATTATTTTTGAGAGCAAACTTCCCCTTCTGTCTGGTCTCAGTTACAGTTTCCTTCAAAGCATTAATATGAAACAAGAGCAAAGAAACTGTTTCTCACTTGATATTAGTATTTGGATGCAGGGGTGTCAGCTGAAAAGCCTGAAAGGTGAAGTGTAAGAGTGGCAGGATCTCACCTGACAGCCCTGATGACAGCCTTGAGGGGAGCTGATAGATCCTCCACTGTAACATCACAATGGCAGCCTCTCTCATCAAAGGAATCCTCCGTGGTCATGCCTGCATCCACTGAGAGAGACAGACCGCCGTTTCATCAATAAATGTAGCGCCATGCAAAATCATTTCCAGTGTTAAGACTCATAAAACACTTTTTCTGCATGGCAGGTCTTGACAGGAGACTCCAAAAATGTTTCAAACTGATGCTATTTTGGCTTATAGGAGGTGAAAATTTATGTTCTGCCTGCCTGGATGGGGTCTTTAGGAATGGGCAGTGCTTTGCCAGCTCAGCTATGTAGGGTAAGAGAAGAAGGTATATATATCCTGAATACTGCCAACAATCACAAGAGTGGGAGACACAGGAAAAAAACGAAGAGCAGGGAAAAGAGTGCATAATGATGCAGTGCATTGAAGAGGCTGTAAAATAAGTTCAAATAAACGGTACAGTGACATAAAAGAAGCGAAACAGAAGTGCTATTAAGACAGTCAGCAAATTTATTTATTACTGGAGTTTCTGGGAAATGTGAGGAAAAACAACAAACTGCAGCAAACACATACGCTACTTTAGATCAGAAGAAATAATTCATGCTCCCTTCATAGAGCAAAAAGCTGAAACGCGTTTAATTCAAGACTTTTCCCACAGAGCAACCTGGACAAGAAGTGCACAACTTTCATCATCACATCTAGAATACTGAGAGAACAGACGATGTATAGAAAATGTAAAGAATATAATATTAAATAAGCCATAACGTTATACATAGTTTATAAATTCAACAAAATCTGGATGTTTTGATGAGCTTCCAAATCGTACCATGTTTCTAGTCTGCTAAAAATTAAATGCAACCTTTCTGTTGAACAAATATAATAATATAATAAATTATAAGAATCGAATAAGCAATTATGAAAGGAACAATATGGATTAAACCAACAAGGACGACTTTTCAAAACAGTTTGCTGCCTCCAGCAGCATTGCGATGCTTCAATAAAAGTAAATGTGACATTATTTTATTTATTTATTGAACTTTTAGAGCTCCGGTTTGTTTTTATGAATTTGTGTTATTGTTCATTGTTGGTTAGACTGACTTTAAACTGTAATTGCTGTTTTGTTGTACACTGTTCTATGAGACCTCATTAAACCAACATACTGTGCAGTCATGCTCACGTTGTTATCCTCTCTCTAATGAAATATTAAAAATCCAAGAAACAGAAATAGGAATGCAAATACTTTAATTGTCTTATAAATTCAGCCTGACATATTGACATATGGTATCTCTGCAAACTTTGGTTGCACAGCATGTGTTTGTTATAATTGGCCCAGTGATTGTACTGATAAAGCTGCTCTACATATGCAGTATTAAACAGCATGCTGTGATAAAAAGAGGCTTGGATGATTTGTTGGTCTGTTTACAGTAAAGATGGACATACACCTCCGGTTTCACTCACCATCTGGGATAGCAGTGCGTGTCTGACTCTTCAACCTCAGTGACGGCCTAAACCGGGTCCGATCGTTGAAGCTCCAGCTCTTCTGCACTTTTGCCGGGCTCCCACCCATCAGTTCGGTGCCTCCCACCACCTCGTTGCCAGGGGAACAGCGCTGGCGGTCGTTGATGGACGTCTGTCTGCTTTTCATGCTTTGACCCCGTGGGCTCGCCATCCGGACCCGCTCCTTAAAACTCAACTTCTGACTGCAGGGAGCGAGGGAGGAAAAGATGGAGGGACGGGGGGAAAGCAGAGATAAAGATTCGGGAAGGGGAGACAGAGTGGAGAGTGAGTGAGTTAAAGATGGAGGTAGAAAAAGAGTGTGTGTGGCAGAGGTTAGGGTTGATAGAGACACACAGACACAAAGAGAGAGAGAGAGAAAAAAGGGATGTTGTCAACACCTATTTCCCCTCAGAGAGTGAGAAGAGTTCAGAGCGCAGACACGGGGCAGCGTTCTGTCTTTTCCTTCAGCCCAAACATCATCCATCCAGCTGACATGCCCAAAACATCAGAAAACAGCCAGGCTGCCCGCCAAGCCACCAAAACAAACCCTCAGTGTTGGATCCTTCAACCTCCTGATAATCTATTCATGTATTCTCTTTTCAAAACAGAGTTAATGAGATTTTTAAAGGTGATATGTCAAGCACAGTAACATTAATACATCATCGCCGAGACTACCTTAAACAAATGAGACCGTTATTCAGAAATACCTTGAACAGTTTTACGTAGTTAGATTCTTTTTGAAATCTCTGAGATACTGTGACAGCAAATCACTTTTATGTTAATCAGTGTTTATTATTAAATACAAAAGATCAGAAAATTCAACAGAAATCTGTAAAATACACTGTTTGGTCTCAACTGTTCACTGTAGTTACACCGCGGTATGATATATTAATATCTATTTATCTTACTTACATCATTTTGTATACGTATATATTTTATTCGCCGTCTTCCTCTATCACTTTGCCATCGTAAAAGAATGACACATAACATAAGCAACATCATAAACACGGGAAAAGAAATGTGTCCATGTGATGTTTACATCTTTGGTGACCTTCGAGGGGATGCAGAACGTTCGCTGCAGTGAACTGCAGTGACCAGCATGCAATGCAGCAGAGAGAGAGAGAGAAAGAGAGAGAGAGAGACAGACAGAGAGAGATGCAGGGTACCAACACATTTTCCATGCCACAATTTTTCCATAGCTCACCTGAATTTCAGTGTTTTAATCAGTTTTAAGAGTGATTCCCTAAAACAAACATATTCCTCTGACTTCCTGAAGACTTTATTGTTGATTTTATATTATTGATATCCCAAACGTAGACCTGTGTTGCTGTGTCTTTAACACTTTCTGTCCTGAAGCTGCTGTATCCTGTACTCGTTCCACTATTCACGGAGCATGCAGCAAAACAAGGAACAGCTAAAACCCAAATCTGTATGCTGATATGTGTATAACTACAGAAACTTGGTCCAGCCCCATGAATTGTTCATTTTATTCCCATTTTTTAAACGACTGATCGTCTATACGATTGATACAAATCCCCCCAAAAAACAACCTCTGGTGCCAAGAATTACTAGATTACATTCAAGACTATGAATGAAACAAAAGATATTCATGTGGCTGGACTCGGATCAGTCTCTAGGGTGAATAAGGATATTTTAGGTGGGCTAGGAGGCACATGTGGATTTAAAACATATAAAATAAAGGGGAATTTGCATCCTTGTATTTTTAGTTTTCACTCCGAGTTTCGACTTATTGAGCTCTCTTACTGAGAAAGTAGAACATTTCCCAAATTCACACACACTTTCTTTTTGTTAGGAGTTTTAAATGACAAATTCTCATTTAAATAATCTCTCATTATGATTGAATAAGGCCTCAACACAGCAGAACATATCGAACTAGAACTAGAATTTCTACTTTTACAATTCCCCTTTAATTTGTAAAAAATGGTCAAGTACTTTTTGCAATCGACAGGCAGCAGGCAGCACTAGTCGTCTCAAGTCCTTCGTGGGGATAAAAGGGATTGAGGAGGGAGATAAGAAGGAAGTTATATTTGTTTTCTTTGTTCTCCTCCATGCTATTAGTCAGTCATTCCCACAGGTCACTGGGCTCAGGGCAGGGCAGAGAGGGGATGCTGGGTAGTACTGTAGGTACCTCCTATATTTCCGAGTGTACTTTCTGAAGAGCCTCCCATTACTTAGACCCTTACTAGAAAGAAGGAGGAGGCAGAGGTGGATGGAGGAGAGAATGGAGAGGAAAGAGATTAAAAAGTGGAGTTCAGTAGAGGAAGGAGAAGTTCTCTGCTGTCAATATTGATGCAAAGCGAACACACACTTATGATGTGACTCCATGACACACATCATACTCGTGTCATCAAACTAAAGCGTGTTAAGCATCACTTATGTACAACCTGGACTCTATTTCTCCCCCCGAAATTGACCAAACTCTCACCAGATGCTTCAATTTCTCGAGTTTGGCTCTCCAATCATATACGAAAGCTCAGAATCAACATCAAAAGCACCCAAATAATGAATTCTCAACACAATGATTGTTCTGTGACATGCGGTCAAAATATTTCCTGACTTTGCCCGTTTGTGTGCCTGCGACGTATTGTGCTCAACAAAAAAAAGTCAAAGTAGTCCGGCCAAAACGAAGTTAAAAATCAGGCTGTATTCACATTCAATTTGGTGTTGTTTAAATGAAGGCTGGTGTGTTTCCCAGTTTAGTCTAGGTTGCTTAGTTTGGTGTGAATGTTGTTATTCAAGCCCTGTTGTGGATTATGAACAAAAACACATGTTAAACTTTTGATTTTCCCCATCAGGCAGCACAAGACGTCAACTACAGGTTTAAATCACCAGAAATAGGTCCAGGTTGAAAGTTGGAGGGTTATTTTTGCTACAAGTGATCATCACTTACTGGAGGTTTACCCTCCTTTTTTACTACCTCGCTTGGGTTGAATTAAACTGTACCAGCAGCTACAAACACACACACACACACACACACACACACACACACACACACACACACACACACACAAGGACACCTGCATACACATAAACTCCAGATTAAACCCCCCCATCACCCTTTATTTCACGTTACCTTCTCTCTGCCAATATTCAGCACACTTACACTCAGCATGATGTCCGCTGTAGTACTGGTGCGCCTAATGTTTACTACTGCTGGTGTTTACAAGTCTGCTTAAACGAAATGCACCATCCGTTTACCACGGCACCTACCGCCGCCGAGCAGCCGACAGTCTGTAAAACCACTAATAACACACAGGGCTGTGTGTTCTCCCGGTGAAGGGGAGCGTGCAGCAAAGAAACAGTGCCATAAAAGGGTGCATAATTATGATTTCACAAGTGTAAATTGAACTTACAGTAACAGAAGTTTCTAAGAAAGGAAAGCCTAATTAAAAACAGACCTTTAAACACAAGGATTTCTGGGGGATGAATGCTGCTGTGGATGCAACAAAGTCTAATTAAATGTTGTTTTGTTTTAGGATGAGAAGCATGTTTGTTTGTGTGTTTGACAGAGAGAATAAACTTATTCTTTATGTGTGTGTGTGTGTGTGTGTGGCTGTCTTAAGTTTAAATGACTAAGAAGCTGTTGGCTCAATATAAAGGACCGCAAATGTTTCCAAAGAAGTGCTGCACTGTAAAAAAAAAAAAAAGAGTATACTAGGATAATTAAACTCACAAATCTCTCTCTGTCTTCTTCCCCTCTCTGAAATCCCCTATCTCCCTTCCCCTCCCTCTCCTCCCCCCTTTTTTCAACTTCGCTCTGTCTCTCCTAGACTTGTGTTTGATGAGTTATATAAATACTATCCCAATGGAAAAAGTGCGTCATGGTACAGACATGGTACAGACTCCTGTCTTCAAGGCGTGTGTGCATGCATACACACACACACACACACGCACACACAGTGAACAAAGACAGAGGAGCCCATCACCCTTCCCTGCCTGAGAGTCAAGTGCAGAGAGGGAAGCAGTAGTGAAAGCGGGAGGAGAAGAAAGAGGAGGAGGAGGAGGAAAGACAAAATCATGAGATGAAAAGGTTGGAAAAGTGAGGTAGGGCTATGAAATAAATAAAGGGGAAGAAAGTTGGTAGAGACGGCACATTCTACCTTCCCAAGAGTGAAAGTCTCGTTATACTTCAGTACTCAGTCTAACTGTATCTTCTGACTGACTTTCCTGCTTCAACACAGTTCAATTCAACAACCGTACTTCAGCAGAGCAGCTGAGACTTAGCAGTGTTTCTCAGATGGTGAATAAATGTTGACATGATACGTCTCATTTCCTTTAATTATTGGACGCGCTGCTTATCCCTTTATTTTGCATGTCAGAGCAGTAACCACGACTGCCTGCAGAGACGCAAGAAATGGTGACATTTACTAAATCAATGAATCAATGAATCAATAAACCAAGCAACTAACAAATCAATCAGTATGGCTCAACACTCTGATGGCAATTTCAATCTTCAACTGATTGATTTAACAATTCACTAGTCCGTAGCAAAACACGTACACCCATGAATAAATGAATCTTTGGATGTGAAATCTGTAATCAAACCATGAATGACCTAAACAAGCCCGCAGAGCAGATCAGAAGAGCAGTTTCAAACATGTTAGGATAAACAACAGGCATATTATTTAATTGGAATTGCATCACATGTTGAGTGTATGTGTTTGTGTCTTTGGAGGAATAAGCTGAGAGTCATACAAACCTGTAAGTAGTCTCGCCCTGCTCTTTCCTTCAAGGGTTAGTGGGATAAAGAGGAGGAGACAAAGGGAGAGAAATCAGTATCCCAGCAGATTAAAATAGCATTATACAGATGTTTCCGCTAATGGAAAATGGGAGGCGTCAAGCCAAAAAGGAAACAAAGAAAGAACTCAATGGGGTTAATTATTTAGAAGCACATGCAAGCTATGGCCATGCACAGTAAGGATTAAGCGTTCAGATGAGAAAGGTAAAGATCTAAATCTGATGTCTGATATGGTAATCCTGCTTCACTGTTTGTAGGACAACACCAAGCGGCGACCTCTGCCGCTGTGACAAAAAGTGCAGTAACTCAAATGGCCACTTGAGGCTGGCTACAGAAAGAGTGAATCTACATAAGTCCCCATGTTCAAATGTCCAACTTCACAGCAGAAATAAACAATTTTGGTCTCTATAGATAATTTCCCTGTTTATGAAAACTGTACTGAAGCTAAATGTCTCGCTCAAATAATATTAAAGCTTAAAGTTACGCAGAATTAATGACTTGGCGGCTTTGATTGACACCCAGGCGCCATTAAGCTTGTGTGTTTGCCCTTTTTTAGATTAGCCAGGAGGCGGCAGAGGCAGGACTGCCAACATGGTGGCAGCCAAAGCCTCCATGTTGGCTTTGTAACTCTTCAGAAACCTGTCGGCAACGTCAAGGATTTATACTGTCCATGGACAACACAGACGTTAGTGAACCACTGAACTTGTGCCATTCAGCAAGGCATTTAATTGTCTGGAGGGTGTTACAGATCATGCATTCCTGGTTGGGGAAACAAAAAACAAACAAACAAAAAGGTTAATACAGATATGCTTATGAGAGATTGGTTACAATGCGGCATAACAGTGAGTCACGCGGTGGAAAAAAGAGTTGAAGCTACACCGATGGAAATGAGCAGACACCAGTCGAGGAGTAAGAGATGAGAAGGGCTGAGCAGCAGCGGCCATGTTTGTAAGTCTGTAAGTTGTTACCTACTTGGCGGGGCTGCAGGTATGCAACGCCTTCAAATGAGGCTTCCAGGTAGCAATGGAAACCGAGTTCTCATCAGCAGCATAACTACGCCAGACACACTACGTGCAGAGTTGACAGGATAAATAAAAATAATGATAAACGAAACAATTAACAGGGTAAAGTGTGGGAGGAAAAAAAAGGGGGAGAGGGAGGAACGTATAAGTCGGGTAGGAAGTGAGAGGAGGAAGGTGAGGAGGGAAAAACAAAAAAAGAAAAAGCTGATTAGTTTTTTTGGGGGAAGGGAGGGTATCGTTACTGCATTGTGGTTTGGTGGGGGGGGGTTTCGGAGGGAGGTGAGGGCGGTGATGGTGGTGCTGGTGGTGGAGGTGGTGATGGTGGTGGTGGGGATACATGCCTGAGGGGGGGGAGGGCGCTTTGGTAGTGGTGCCAGGTGGCTCTGAGGTAGGGACGAGCGCCGTCGGTGGAGTACAGACGCCAAGCCGCCTGGGTAGGGGAGGGAGCAGAGATGGACAGGACACACACACACAGACACACACACAGACACACACACACAGACATGACACAGAAGGGAAATGGCACAAATATAGTGAGGAAAAAGTGTAACCAGCTGGCAGCCACATTGGAGGTCCTCAGTAAGGCCATGAAGAGGAGATAATGTTTTCTGCTTTGTTGATTTGAAGTGATGCTCGTGATCGTTTCATCACACAGTGAGAGGCCGCTGTCTCCATCTTATACTCACGTACGTTTGTTTTAACCATGACTACCACCGTTCCCAACGTTAGCCAAGTTAGGGGCTCGTTTTGGAAGGCAGTGACTAATTTTGACTTAAAGTTTGGAGGCTTTCCTGCTCTTAACGAGCCAAAACTAGTCAGCTTTAAAGTCAAAGAATGACTGAGTAACTCATGTTTGTTTGCCTCGTGGGCCATCTTTGTTCAGTATATATTTTATATTTCATGTTTATAGCGTGTTTGTACCAGGGGTATGAGGGAAGTGATATTTCAGTTCCCTGTACTGTGTGTCCTGTACATTTGGCAGCATTTACCATAAAGTTGACTTGACAGAAAAAAGTGGAGAGGAGGCCTTTCAGAGTAAATACATGTGTTGAGAATGGGAGAGAATTGGCTAGTTATAAGTTCATTTTTTTGTTTGGCGACTGACAATAAAAGTCACTCTGTTTTCTTGCACGCCAGCGTGATGGTTTGCCTTCCTTGCTGCCACGTTTTGAGCTAAAGACAAGCAAATGTCAGGATATAGTCCAAATATGGACACACTCTGTTGATAGTCTTCATATATGGACACATACTGTATGTATAGGCTGTGCCACCATAAGTCTTGGCCTGCATGTAGATGCACAGATGCAGAACGTATAATTTGGGCTCAGCAGTAAACCTCATCGGGACACAAACGTACCTGCCGTTCTGACCCACATCCACCACAATCATTTCTTTGACATCAACATTTTAGACCATTATTTACATGCAGCTGATTGAACCTCCTCAGTGGTGCCAGTGTGGTTACAAGATTTGAGACACAACTGGAAAGCCTTCGTATAAACGCTTTGCACAGTCATGGGGGAGCGGGGGAATTAACACCGGCCACCTGCCAAATGTTGGTCAGTTTTGGCTGTTGGTCGATATGCTGCTCTAGAGACTGCTTTAAAATCATTTAGAGACTCAATCTGGTTCCAAAAATACAGTCAGTAGGTTAAATAGTTATTGCAGCAGGTGAAGTTTAGAATCGACCAGCTGCTGAGGCTAGAAGACAGTGTTAATATCCTTCCCGAGACACACAAAACACACAGTGGTTTAAAGCAGGGAGAGCTGTGTGAGATGTGGGGGAGTGAAGTGACGGACAGAATAGTAATGTCATCCCACATATTTAACACATCAAAGCTGCTTCCAAGTTTCCTTTTACCTGTTGAGGAAAATGTTATGAGCTTGGCAGACAAGAGACAGTGACCAGGTGCTTGACACCAAGCCAATAAAACAGAAAGAAGATCAAAACACGCAGGATTAATTTCCCCCTTTAGTGGGTTATTTAGGATCAATTGGGGTCCAACTGGTCTTTGTCAAACATCAACAACTGATACATATTGATAACAGGGAGGACAAAGAAAATACGATTTCAGAATGAATTAATTACGCACAGAAATATGTGTTTTTATACCAAAAAACTTGGAATAGTGAGACAACCAGACAGAGCTGAAACAAACCCATATTATCGAAACTACTCATTTGGAAGTGAAGCAAAGGTGAATGCGCCCACACTGTCCTGTATAATTAATAATATAATAATATATATTATAAGTTACATCAGAGTAGCTCCAAGTTCAGCGAGGAAAAAGTCGCTTTGACACGTAAAGATTTGAAGTTTATCACCAGGAAGTTTTGATGTGTCTGAGAAATGATGGTACCACAGGTTGTGATGCTGTATTTATCGAAATAACTTTACGTAACATAACATTTACTGTAACACCCTGTGATGATTCTTTGCTTTACAAGTCGTCAAGGATCGCCTGATCGCGCCGCAGTGGGTTGGCTACATTTGTAGGTGTGTTTGAAAAGAGACAGACTGCTGTGACATACATGCTCTCTTCATAAGGACACAAACGTAGACAGTGTGGCTAAGCTTTTTTGTTTTTTGGGGTTATTTCCACTTCCAAATGTGCAGTTTTGAAAAGTGGGTTGACTAAAATCTTCTGGACTTAAATTTTGATCGATTGCTTGTGTCATTTTCCCACAGAAGACAGCTGGAACAGCAGATACTATATCCCCATATTTTGACGTTAAAGTTAGTCGATGTTTCGGGATCATAACCGATACGAAATCTAAAACAATCAGGCTCGGATTATATAAATTTGGATTACCGTAGCAGGCGCTTTATTTGACGGAAGAATTCACAAAGTAGGTCAGGACAGTTCATAAGGTAGAAAAAGGTAGACAAAACACACACACAAAGAAACCCACACACTCTTGGAGACACACAATCACACACTTATGGGCACACACACACTCCACGGCGGATATTTATTGTTCATTAGAAAGTAATGCAGCTGGTCTTGTCTATTACAGTGAGTGACGGTTTGGGGGAGCGTCTGCCCAGGGAATGATCGCCATGGAAACGGCTCATAAATCCCAGCAGTGTGTGTTGCTGTTGGACCTGAGAGACGACAGTGCGCCTCACACACCGTTAGTCATCATCAGCTGCACGCCCTGACAGCCCAGAGATGGGCGAAACACACACACACACACACACACACACACACACTCTCTCATATTAGATACTTAATGAAACACCTTCACTCTGCACGCACTCATCAAGAGGGTAAAGAGCACTCAAACACATGATTTTATTTGAGGAGAAACAGACATGAAGCGCATGAACACAAACACATGAAAGAGAGAAAGTTGTTTGTCTTCTCGCTGGTCCTCAGCTGCTGGAAAACACAGTTGAAGTGTGTTAGTTTCCTGCGTGCGTGTGTCTACCTGGATGAGGCTGGCAGCTGGGTTCCTCCTTTTTTCAAAGTGCTTCTGTCGATGCTGCTCTTGGACTTTCAGGGCAAAACCTGACCCGAGGATGCCCTGCAAAGCAGAAACACACACACAGTTTAAAACCCGCAGAAAATTCCCCCCCAAAAAACAAAACAAAGGTCCCCGCTCCGGTCAGGATTAGCTTCAGGGACATAAATGTAGCTAATTATGGTGTCGTAATGTGACTCACAGCTGGCAGGGCGAAGAAAGAGATCCCCAGGAGAGCAAAGCCAGCCGATAATAACCTTCCTGTCCACGTCTGCGGGGTCTTGTCACCGTAGCCGATGGTTGTGAGGGTGATCTATAGTGAAGGGTCAGAGGTCAACACTCGCTCATTCATCCACTAGCCCCCACTAGACACTCAATAGTTTGTAGCGAGCAATAAATTGTGATTTTGTGACACTTCACCGACAGCTGCATTAGCTGTATTCAGACAATCACATAAACCGGCACACGGTAAATAAAGTGCACTGTGCAGTACGTGTGGTTCTGCAGGCACATGTCGAGGAGATAAAGTACAAACATACAAACTGTCTTCTCCTCATTCCTCAGTCAACATACAAATGGTGGATTTTTGTCTCCACCTGGGTATTACTTCAATTAAATTCATGCAAAGCTTTAGAGTTTTTCATGAGCTGTCCATGGCCTCATGATGCATTCAGCAAATTAACTTTTTTCTGCTCGACTTAAGCGATCAGAAGGGACAAAAAATAAATAAATCAAGGTTATATGAAAGGTGATCGCTAATATTACAAAGTCTGCTGTTTATTATTCACACTAACCAAACAAACAAACAAAAAGATAACTGGCTTGTTGACCCTGTGAATGCCATGAATGTGATGAATCAGTCAGCTTTCATCGCTGGTGCTAGATTTAATGAGTTTTCAAACCCACAATTTAAATCCATGAATAAAACTCCTGAATCTGTTGTTTGTCTGTGTGAAGGACAAACATACAATTCTGCTGAACCCGGTGATGATTCTCTTTAAAAATGTATGTATAATAGTACAGCAGCTTTTAGTATGTACCAAAAAGAAAGATGCTCCAAGGCCACAGAGCGCGGTAACACTGTGTGTCATTCCCTCAAGCCAAACAGGCCAGTCTCACCTGGCAGCAGGAGAAAATTGAATTTATCGATTGGTCCGTTTCTTGTTCGTGTGTTGTCTGTTTCCACATTCTTAACGTATAATGGGTTTTAGATGTAGGCGGAAACAGTGCGGTACAGCCAGCCAAGTGTGACTTTAAAGGCCTCCGCGTTGGGTTTTTGTATTGCGGGTGTCATTAAGGTCACACAGAAACTGTAAATGGAAATATATCACTGCTGACAGACAAAAACAGGAGCAGTCCAGTTTTGGTGTTGTCTTTGGATTAAAAGGAACGTTCTTACTGTGTTGGAGGGGAAAAATCTAATACTCTGTGTCAATTAAATAAGTTCTGGTTGTTTCTAAGGCTGAAAAAATGTCAGAAAATAAAATCATAGTCACAAAGTCTGATTTCTAAAGCACAGTGAGAACCGGCAAAATTCTGCAAATATAACTCCATAAATCTGACAAACAGTTCCTGGAAGTATTTTAAAGTGTGTTTTAAAGGCCTAACGGTGCCTAGCATGCTCGAGTGTATCTGTCTGTGTCCTCACCGTGCCCCACCACAGAGCGTCGGCGTAGGTGGCAAAGTCCTTGTTGAATTCCTTCTCCACCAGATAGACCAAGAAGGAGGAGAAGATCAGCACCAGGAAACCGATATACCAGGCAGTCACCAGCTCCTACGACACACACACACACACACATCACTTTTTAAACCTTCTCCCAATTGATGGAGTTTGCCGTCTTAAACACTTTATTTGTTTTGGTGCTACGTTAAATTAAAAGTTTATGCAGTCTGGAATACGCAGAAGAAGAACTGGAACAATACCGCTTGTTTGATTGACAGATGATCACTATGAGGTGAAGTGCAGGAACCAAAAGCACTGTCTGATAATTACTAACATCTGAATTAAAAAAAATAAAGTTCCCAACAGAAGAAACAGTTCAGATGGTCTTACCTTACTATGTGCATAAACTACAGATCCCAGCAGCTTCCAGGTCCCTCCCCTGCGGTCCATGCGCACCATGCGCAGGATCTGAAGGAAACGGAGGCTACGCAGCGCAGATGTGGCGAAGATGTTACCCTGGCTACCGGCTGAAACCACGGCAACCGAGGCGATGAGTACGATGATGTCTGGAGAGTAAAAGAGTGAAAATTAAAGGTCACAGGATCCACAATATTAGCAACAGGCACTGTGGTTGACTCACCTTCCTTCTAGGTTGACGCACACACCCATCCATCACCTTTAAAACATTGAGCGATTCTCTACAAGCTGTTTGTTTCCTTTTCTATCTCTATTAGCTCTGTTAGTCTCTGTCATTATGTCTACAACACTAAAACATCCCGCAGGCTGACTTCCTCTATGCTGGAGCAACCTAGGAAGTATCCTCTAAAATAACGGATAACTGTGTTAAAGATAATGCACATCTTTTTGTATTTATATTTTTAAACGTATCAGGTTATATGAGTTTTGTCTGACAATGTGAGACACCCACACACACACACACACACACGGACCTACCTATGACACAGAACGGTTTACGGGCGAAGCGGAGGCGTCCCTGCCAGCCTCGGTAGCGGCAGCAGCAGCCAGCACTCCATATCCTGATGATGTACTCCAGACCAAACACTACAATCATCACAAACTCCTGCAGGACACACACACACACACACAAAGAAACTCACACACTTAAACCTTTAAATGTAACACATGCAAAGTCACAAGCACAATAACTGTAGGCTTCACCTGTCCTTGTACTGTTGTTACTACTTCAGTACATGTTTAAGGCCTTTTTATGGTAAACACGTTGACATGTCCTGGCAGTAAAAGGCACAAGCGTGATTAGTAACATTAATAATGGCTGTGTTCCATTTAGGTGTGCCAGTTCCTGGGCCCTCTTATTACGCATACTGGCTCACTAGCTTGACTTATTGTGACACACGAGTGGAACAGAGGCATCGTTAGTGTTATTAGTTACTCCTCTGCTTTTCCTGCTATGGCAGCTGACGATGTCTGCTGTGAAAAAGGATAACCCTGAGCTAACGCAATGACATTAAACACAAGAAATGGGAAAATAATGGAACGTCTTACCTATCTTCCACTGAAGCTCACTAAATACACACTTTAATACACGTTTATTTGCAAACCACACGGTGATGACAAGGTGGGAAGTCATGGCACTCTTTGCACAGATAAAACATAATATAATTAGAGGTGTGGGTGATTTTTTAACCTTTAGATGGAGTCAGGGCAGCTGCTGGACCCTGCATCCTATTTTTGTGACAACACTGTGCACAGCTGGGAGGACGCATGCATGCAGATGAGAACGTGAGGAGGGTTGTTGCTATTTTCTGAGTGATTCTTACAGTATCTACTGTCCGTGGGTGCTTTATACAATTTATTGCTCATTAAATTTACGCAGAGGGCAGCGGGACAGATATGCTGATAAATCTGCAGCCTCTGATTGAAGAGGATGCGTTGCCATTCTGCACGGCTGTCCGGCTATACATTGAATAAATCATGTGCATATTACACCAGACTGCTCCAAAATAAGCACACGCAGGGAGACCGGAGATATTAGATTACAGCGTCTCAGCAGTCCTGTGCAACTGCGGCTGTTTTCCAACTTTTTCCAGATTGATGAGATCATATCAACATTTAATTATTTATTCCTATCATCATTGTATAACAATTGTACCACTTTGCTGCAGATTTAAACAGTTTTCATAACCAGTGATTCTACCTGATGCGTTGGATCTGGTTTATTTACTCTACATTGGTTTATTTATTACTCTGCTGATGCCTTTGTGCTTCAGGCACACACATTCAATACTGTTAATCTACCAATGCGACACTTTCATAATTCACCAGTGTTGAATAACTCCTGACTCATCCTAATTAAACACACTTAGTTGTGTGAATGAATGTGTGTCTGTGTGTGTGTGTGTTTGTGCGTGTGCATGTGTGTTTGCTGCGTCTCGTACCAGGATGAGCAGGCAGTGTGAAGAGAATTCCTGGTGAGCAGGGATCGTGGAAAACACAGAGAGAACCAGACATCCAAAGACCAAGATGAACCTGCGGAGACAAAACACACACACACATAAATCAGTTAAACGTAATAAATAACATGTAATCGCTAAAAAATATCAGGAAACACACACACACACACACACAGACACACACACACCTGCTAGCTCTCTTGTACCAGCCACATTAAGCAGGCATTATCAGGACAACGCTAAGCACTGTTTGAAGCTTCTCCAAGCTTCATTATATTTCTGTTACCGTGCAGTGTGTGTGTAGTCCGGTACAGATTACATCCAAAGGAACTTAGATTTTAGTCTCCAACTACCCGAGCTACACCACCTCCTCGATTATCTGCTGATTGTGGCCACTTAAATGAAGAAATATTTATGTTTGTGCTTACTTCAGTGGTATTTAATTTAGTTTTTCCAGGAACTTGTTTTTTCATTGGAGCTACTTTCTCCCGAGTCCCTTCGTAGGTTGGAAAACACACCACTGCTACCACAAATCACTCTGAGCCCCACAAGAAATCCCATCCAGCTTCAGCGTTTCAGGGTGGAGAAATAACATGCAGATGCATGAAAACGGAATGTCCGACCAAAATCATTGCTGGATACCAATGGAGGTTCAATGAAGTAGACACAGGCTGGATCGTCACTCGTCATTTATTAACAGTACAAATGTATTATGGGTGTTATGGGTTGTTCTAATAATCAGGCTTGGGAAATGATGGACTACGTGTAACTCAGTTAGGATTCACTTCAACGCCACAGTAGACTCTTAGAGTAGCCGCATGAGTCGTCTTTATTTGGTGCTGAACAGGTAATTAATAACTGCATTGGATCCTATCAGGGACTGATCCGAAGTCTGGAAGCTCTGATAAAACACACAGAAGAAATCTCCATAAAACATTTGCATCAGTCTCCATTCTGGTGCAGTGCAGTCAGCACCCTCTTCATTGCCTGGCTGACCCCAAATGCCCATCCTCTCCTGCCCGCAAGGAAAGCACACAGTCCCTTGTAAGTCATATGGTAACTTGGTTAATGAGCAAATACAAATTAAAATTCATAAGGCAGCTTCCAGGCAACATATGCACTGGCTAGCAGCCCCAGCCTGCTCTCTCTCTCTCTCTCTCTCTCCGTTTTTTTTCTAAAGATGCCATCTGTCTTTCTGATATTTACTGATTTCTCATCGCTAAATCTTTGAGCGTTTACTTTCTGTGTACAGAATACTCCAGCCGTGATGCCCCTCTCCTGAACAGACGCATATCGTACTTTCTTACTTACTTTCTTACTTCTTTCTCCATCTCCCACCTCTTGGTCTCTGCCTCAGTTCGCCTTTCTTTCTTTCTCTCTCTCTCTGGACTCCTTCACCCATCACTTTGTCTTTTTCTCTCTCCTGGCTCTTCTGTATGATTGATGCCACCATTTATTTTCCATGGAATCCATGAGGAATATGAAAAGGGAGGCGTATGTGCACGTGTGTGTGTGTGTGTGTGAATAGTGATGTGTACCTGCGGCTGAGTTACAGCAGAGGAGGACTGATGGTTTCTAACATCCAGCCCACATCTGCATCTGATACTGGCTCTTTCTCTAATAGCTCTTTACTGTCATACAGACAGACACACAGCACGGAGAGCAGATTTATACCAGTTATGGTAGCGAAATTTCTCCCAACAAGTAACCCCTTCATTTAAATTTAAATAACTCTTCGATGTGCACTAATGGTCCAAATCTCTGGATCTCTGGAGTCCATGTGAAATTCTATTGTCCTCCTCTCGACTTAATTACTAGGTTTAAATACAAGTGCAACTGAAGGAAAGCGTGACCATGCATGCAGCCAAAAAGGAAAATGAACAGCCGTCATCCTCTGCCCAGCAGTCTCAAGTTGGGGTTGAATGTTTTTCCCTGCACATACAGATGTTTTATCTCTCAAGTTTTCTTCCTCAGAGACACCAATGTGTGTCAGAACTGTGTGTTATGTGTGTGTCATGTTGAACCGCCAGGCTTCTCGACTTTCGCGTTGCATTTCACAACCCATGCAGCTTCTTCTTCTTGCTTGGAAGGAGAGGATGAAACCGGAAGGTTGCAATCAGTAACCACACTGAGAGATGCCACACACCGGACCTTTAAACTACATGAAGATTGCTGACTTAACCCACCAGTAGAAACTAACCTGAGGCTAGCATTCATACTGATACATGCTGTAGCATTTTATTAAAGAAACATCCTGGATATGGATGAAACTGCCAGTACGCAAGGGCCCAAATGAAGTCTGTGACTCCACGAGCAGAAAGCAGCGTTCATGGATCTTGTGGATAACAGGTGTCATCTCAAATGTTGGCTAATAACTGAACCAGCGAAGCTCTCATGCGTCAGCTGAACAGGTTGGTCAATTAAGGTAAAAATGAAAGTTTGTACGTTGGAACAGTTCAAGAAATAGAGCGATAACACATTTGCAAAAAGCTTTTTGTTCGTGGTCTGAAAGTAAGAAAGGATCATGTGTCGTGTTTTTTTAAATCTCTCTATTCACGCTGCAGAAGTTTGAGGCCTTGAGTGAACAAAGCAGACTGAATGCTGGATGCATGAATGGGGTTAATGAAAAGACCTTTGGCTACAACTTTGGGTGAAATCAGTCCATCATGTGAAATGTGAATGGATAGCTTGAATAGTTTTGTACAACTTCAAATTTTTTTCTTTCTTCGGCAGCCGTTTTCCCCTCAGAGCAAGCCAGATACACAGATCAGCTTCCAAACAGGGATCAGATGCTCCTTGACCACTGATTATTTCTTAGCCTTAACTGCTATGCTCACACAGGCTGGGAGGAAAGTGTGAAATAAACTGATGTGTTCTAACACATTAAATCATTCCGCGATGCATCCGGCATTTTATCAATATCACTTTATGCACTCAGGCACACTGTGTGTGTTTTCCGAGCGACACCTCTTCCCGTTTATCAATTGGGGCTGAAATTATTCAGTGGGTGCACACAGACAAATAAGTAGCCGCTATTGAATGACGGGAGCATGATGACGCGTGTGATCAATAATGCTGTGTCATTGATCAGCCGCTCGGTAAACTACACACTTGATCATAAGAGGTGAGCGGCTGACACAATGTCTGTGTGGCAGTGTTCCAGGAAGATGAGTATAATGACGCATGCCGGACGTTTGTGCATTAAATACACATTTGTTGGATTACAATTGGACAATGAAAACATCAATACGATCACGTCCACTTCATAAAAACAATTATTTCTCTGTGTGTGTGCGGCCACTTAAAGAATCACTTGATTCACTCTCGTCTGTCTGTCGTGGAAATGTTGCTAGTCGTTTCCAGCACTTACATCTGAATAAAAACATGTTCGGAGACATTTTAGATTATTCTTTTAGTCAAAAAGAAAACTGGTTTCTAACTGATGCACGGTGATGGAAATTTACCTACACACACTTTGAACATTATTATAATTTAGCCAAATAATCACGAGCTCACAACAGGCACAAAAAAAGGCAAAGGCAAGGAAAGAAGAAGATCAGCTACAGGATCACCCTAATCTACAGATGTGAAGACAAAGAGTGAGAGAGAAGGTCAAACACACAGCATACCTACTGATAGAAGAGAGCGATCGAGTGAGCGATCGATCGATGAATCACAGAATTTTTTTCAGATTGATAGAATAATCTGCAGACAGATGCAGAAACAACAGGACCAAAAAATAAATAAATAAAAATTGAGGGTTCCTATTCAGACTCATCTCCTGCCTTTAGATCGGGCGCAGACATGAGCGTATTCATCTTCTCATTAGGAGAGTGAGTAAGCCTATTCTTCAAGGACTCATTCCATTAACTTTAAATTCAGTTCATGAAAAGTATGAAATGCTTCAGATCCAATCAAGTATTTCTAGTCGGTGTGAGTTGATTTTCAAGCATAAAATTGAAGCAAATTGAACAGAGATGTAATATATTTCTGATTTTTGGGGGGATTCATATATAAATCGGGCTTCTTAAGTGCATCAAGTTGTAAAAACTACAAAAGAACACCCAGGAGAAGGGCGCACATGCTGCTTGATGCTTAGCAGACATTAATAATATGACAACTGTTTACTGATGTTTAATGCATGTAAACAGCTGTCATACTATTCTGCGGTGGCAGAGAGGATGTGAGTTCAGTCCATTAAGAACATTTGCTTTGGACGCTCTACTTTAAATACCAGTTAATTCCTTTTGTCAAATGTCTCAGCTGAGTGTTGGCCCGCTCTGTTGTCAAGACGTCAAACCAACAACTGGTCCTTGACGTCCTCAGTGGACCAGTGGACGAGATGCAGGTGTGAGAGAGTGCCTGCTTTGGTGCGTATGGCAGAGATAAACTGCCTCTGACTTAATGCTGATAAATGAGCTGAGGACCCGCAGACAAAACCATATACAGCCAAAAACCCTCTATGAGCCGACAAAGGGTGTGTGTGTGTGTGTGTGTGTGTGTGTGTGTGTGTGTGTGTGTGCGTAATCAGGGCCCTGAAGATTTGCAGCCTGGGCTCACAAGGCGGTTTAATTACAAGCATGTATGTGTTAAATGTGTTCCTTATTGATCATTAATCAAACTAATATATCTGTTTTATTTGCCAACTTTTAATGGAAAAAGAGACCTTAATGTCACAGTTTGTGCTGCTAGTGTGGACAATAGTTGTGTATCAATGGTTTTAAAAAGGAAAAACAGAGGGACACATTTTCAATTTGAAAGAAAGAATCTAATATTGTGATATACTGTGAGGTGGTGCATCAATAAAAGCGAATGAAACAAAGTGCAATGGACACAGTCTTAAATAAATCAAGTAGAGCGAGTTGTCCATTAATGAAACGATCAGTGGCTCGATCCCCGGCTCCTCCAGCGTGCACGTCAAGACAATAAACTCTTAAAAACTGCCCCCGAAGACTACGCCATCGCTGTGTATGAGCAGTTGGCACCTCGCATGGCAGCCAACACCATCAGTGATTGAAGGCGGTCTGTGTGAAGCAACGAGGAGACCGGTAACCTTCCTCAAACGAACATGAGACAATACAGTAGCTGAAGTTTGCATCCCCTCGTTTGACCTTCTGAAAAACACGAATCAGAGTCAGAGTCTCCTTGTAAGGGGACTCGCGGCGTCTGTAGATATGAAAGTCTCACTCTAAGAAGCATAACAATTCTTATTTTCAGGTGATCGTACACTCACGAAGGCATAATCGTTAATGTTATACTTCTAAATCTTCCACACTGGATCTTTAATTAATAATGCATGAAGAGTTTCTTCACTCTTTCATGTATAATAGATAAGTAAATATATAAACACGCACATGCATGCAGCCAAGAACACATCGTACACGAGACTTCACAGGGAAGAACATTCGACTTTACTTTTTCATGTGGATAATAAATTGCCGCTGAGAAGTCGAAGAGGAGGAAGATTTAAAATCATCAGACAGACCGTTTCAGCAGAACGTGTGAGCACGCGTGTGACTGTAAATCTACTCTTTTTCGAGGCATCGTGCAGCTCATAAATCGATCTCTATGTGTTGTGAAAGCGCAGTCGCATGCACATGTAAATATGAACAAGTATGTTTACGGTAAAAAAAAGAAAGAGCACTTTAAAAGGGTGCACATGTCTCCTCTATGTGTTATATGGAATAAGCATCTGAGAGTGGGGAGGAGAGAAAGTGTGTGTTGTGTGTGTGTGTGTGTGTGTGTGTATGACAGATTGGGTACGTGAGAGGTCAGGGTTTTCCACGCAATACGGTCTGGTATCATTATCTATTTCCTTCTTTCTTTCTGTGCCAACCATGCATACCCTTTCAATCAAGACAGAGGGAGGGAACGGAAACAGAGAGAGCGAAAGATTGAAAGAGAAAGAAAGTCAGTGAGGCCAGTGGCTTTGGATAAGTGGATGAGTGAATGCCTCATAATGTCAAGGCAACAGAACAAAAGAAACAATGGAAGATACAAAAGAGGAAGACAGATAGGAGGGTCATGCAAAGAGAAGAGCAGCAGAGACCCCCGCAGTGGCACACGGAGAAAATGCTGAATCAAAATGACCAGAGGCAGAAGTACTTTACTGAACTCAAAGTATGAAGTCCACTCTGTAAAACTTCAGGATTTCACTGAGGGCAAAAGTATTAACTTGACTGAATGCTCCCTTTCAGAGAGTTGAATTATCATGTTATTGGAGTATGTTTTACAGGTGCTGCAGGAGTTCAAGTATCTCATAACGGGAAAATGGAGCGTGAGGAGGACTGTCGGGTCGGTGTGGCAAGCTGAAGCTCTCGATTTATTAAGTCCCTCTACAATCCGGTCCTCACCTATGGTCATGAGATTTTGGGTGACGGATGAAAGAATGAGCTCGTGGATACGAGCGGATGTGGCCTGGGTAAGCCTTGGGATCCCGCAGGAGGAGCTGGGAAAGGGTTGCGATGTTTTCTTTGTAAAATCTTCACCTGTAAAGCAACTTCAACTGTCAAGTAAAATGTAATGAAGTAAAAAGTAGAATATTTCCCTCTGAAATGTAGTCGAGTATAAAAGGAGATGCCGAAGTAAACGTACATCAAAATTCTGCTACAGTATTTGAGTTAATCCACACTATAAATGAGTTCAGCGGGTTCTCCTGGATGAAAGCAGCAGAGCAGAGGTTGTGATTAGAAGATAAAGATTGAGCTGAGCTATAATTAATATTTCTCCTTCTAGGAAAGGCCCAGAGGAGAGAGGGGAAGAAGAACAGAGAGATTACGAGATGACAAGCAGAGAGAACATAGCGAGCACGGTTAGTCTCTACTCTCTTTTCAACCGTCACTTCATTGATCATGTTTTTACTCTAATCGATAGCAGTTATTATAGTAGCATTCTGTCACATCTTTTGAGATAAAAGAAGGGTTGAATTAAAAGCACACACTGGTAGATAAAGAGAGCAAGGCTGGATGAGAGAGAGGAGGGGGGCCTGTGTGAGAGAGGGATGGAGCCAGGTCGACTCCTTGCCAGCGGTCTATTAGTTAATCCTTGTGTTTATCCAGTCGAGTGCAGTATCTTACCTGATGATGGCAGCGATAAAACATACGGTTTTATTTCTAAGCAACTACTTGACCAAACAGAGCCGGGCCAAGGACAAGCTGCTGCTGCACAGGCCAGTTTTCTCCGCTCGCTTCTGAAAGGTTTTTCTCCATCAAAAGAAAAGTTGAACTGTAATAACAGCCGTCCTCGAAGTCACGTCAGGCGGCTTAAAGAGCTGGAGGTGGAAGGAATTTAATGCCTTGCTTATAGAAGCCCCACAGAAGCGTATCCGTGCTAACGCAAAGGTTTGAACCAACAAATTATGTAAACTAACCCTACCAATAACTCATCACAGGAACATACAGAAAACAGTCACATACTCGTGCATCTGTTCATTCCCATAGTGTGCAGTGGGTGGGCATAAGACAGAGAGAGGAAGTAGCATTGTTCAGTCTGGAAGTCTGGAAAGACACATTGGTCCTTTTCTCAGTGTCCTCTGTCCATAGAGGCTGCTGAGCCCGGTTTCATTGCCTGCTTGGCCTATCTCCAGTCTCCTGAAGTCATCCTCTTCCTGATGGTCAGGAACGTCCGTGGTGCAAATACTAACAAACCCTGGAAGCCCGGCTAACAAACGGAGCTAACAGCAGCTACAGCTGTCAGCAGTTTACTTCACTGTCCATCATAAACTCTGTAAATCACAGAGAGTTGAGGCGGAGCGGCCGGAGGACAGTTTCACCAAAATCAGTGAAATAGTTGGTGGTGTGTGACTTTATGCCGTAAAGCGTTACAGGCTTCTCATGGAAGTTACAAAGTGTGCAGGAAGGAAGAGGAATGACGAGGCACCATTCACCTGATGAGAGCCAGCGTAGCATCAACGTGGTTCAAAATCTGCTATTTTATGGTAGAAAAGTTCCACAATGTTGCTTTAAAAACCGTGTTAGTGAGAACTTTGCTCCTTTGCACATCAAGATGCTCATTCAACATCTTCACACTCGAAGGCAGCAGGTACTAGCCAATCAGAGAAAGGAGGCACAGAACAAATTCCTGAACATAATTTGGAAGAAAAATAGCCGTCTGAACAGTTTTTACAATGCATGAGTTGCGAGTTATAATGTGTAAGTCCATCCCAATAGCACGACGCAGAAAGTTTAATATCCCAACGTAAACAGACTCAAAGAAAAGTGTGAAACACACGCACGCGGAGCAGCAGAGAGGGGACTCAAACCCCGCAACATCAAGAGCCGATGTGCGAAAATGTGAAGTGTGAAGATGACTCCTCATCAGTAAACCAGCTTAAGGAGCAGCTGTTCGTTTTTTTCTTTCCATCCCACATCTGAGACATCGAAGAGAGAGAGAGAGAGAGAGAGAGAGAGAGAGAGAGAGAGAGAGAGAGAGAGAGAGAGAGAGAGAGAGAGAGAGAGAGAGAGAGAGATAGAGAGAGAGAGAGAAGTTTGGGGAGAGGGGTACAGAGAGAAAGAAAGAAAGAGTCGGACAGGAGCCAATTTTCCATGATGTGGACGAACCGAGGATGGGTGACGGGTGTGAGTCGGAAAGCTTTAAGTATGTGTGTGTGTTTTTGTGTGTGTGTGTGTTCTCACTAACTAGACGCAGACTGACATACTGCTGAAGAAAGCCAACAGCTAACAGGGTTCATAAAAACAATGGCTTACCAGCACACACACGCACACACACACACACACACACACACAATACATCAGATTCCTATCAGCGCCCATCTCAGCAATGATACCACTCCAAGACTCCTGTTCAGAGTGCTGCTGAGCAGATGTCAGAGAGACAGACAGGGAATGAGTGAGAGAGCAAGAGAGAGAGTCAGAGACAGAAAGAGAGAGAGGGCAGGAGATGCTAACTAAACTGTGTTTTCCGTTCAAAATGTAGATTTTTGATGATTTTATATGAATCCTGAATGAATCAGAACAAAAAAAAAAGAAACATAAAAGACAACAAGGAGCGAGTCCGGGGGAGGAGGAGGAGGAGGAGGAGGAGGGGACGGCGTTCAGCTCCTGTGTCTCTTCCTTGAACTTCATATCAAACCCTTTTTATCATTCGATTTCTGAGAAATCCGAGGACGCATGAACACGGAACTCATTCAAATCAAGCAAGCCTCTGAGCCAAGTGAATCAGAGGCACAAGTGTGCGGTTAAAGCATTGGACTTATCTATTTTATAATAAACTCTGCAGCTGGCTGTGTGAATGTAGCAGATACGCTTTCATCCTTCTTCTTCTTCTTCTTCTTGCCGCGGTCTAAACACTGCCATTTTCCACTTAGCTTAGCCAGCGATATTGTGTGTGTGTCTTGACAGAGGGCATCGCACCTTTTGTGTCTTAGGAAATCCACCGGGCTTAGTGGGCAGACGTGATTAATGCCACTTAACCATGAGCAAGCAGCATGTGCGTGAAGGCTCATTACTCACCTCACTAGTACAATTCAAAGAGAGCGACGACTGAACAAGTACAGTGTGCAGATAACTGAGCTGAAAAAAGGTTTGCCAGGAGTTTATTCTTGATTTTTGGCTGTATTTTGGGAAGCCGGGCATTTTTTCTTTTTCTTTTTGGAGCTAATCTGGAGAGCGTGTTGGCAGAGGTTAAATAAAGCAATATTTACTGTAATTTCCAGAGCACACTTGGAAAGAAATGTGTTTAATATTTTAATTAGTGTGCTGTTTGCTCAGACTGGAGGCAAATAAAACTGTCTGATTAGTTCAATTAGGTTAAATGTGAGCATTTGTAAGCATCACCGTGAGGTAGTGCTAACCGTGCAGGTGAAGCATGTCTAGTAGTTCAGGAGTGAAATGTGTACGAGCTTTGTCAGGCGTGATAATGATTAGACGCTAAAATGAATGTATGCAGAAAAACGAGCTTTTATTTTGGATCCAGGAGATCTGACATTTGAAAGATGAGTCACTTTGAGCAACGTTTAATTGAAGAAGACGTCTCCTACATTTTTGCAATTCTTTTTTTAAATCTATCCAGCATGTGTCTACCGCTTACGATGATTCATGATGAGTTATATTTATTACCAGAATCCTCCCGTAGCTTCAGTGACTTTCACTCTGAGCTGTTGTTGTTTTGTTAGTTGATACTATTGCAGACTAAAGGCTAAATAATGTCCGTGTCCGCTCTTTGCGAAAGGCCAACTAAAGAGGAACTCCATCAATTTTTACACGTCAAAGTCTGTTTAAAGGTCTTGAAGAGTAGTACTGCATCTGTGAGGAAGCAGAGAAGTCTACGAGGCATTTTCTGGAGCATTTCATGATTTTATTAGAGCATTGACAGTAGAGAGAGAGAGAGAGGAGAGAGGGAGAGGTTTGAAGCGAGGCTTAAACCCAGCAACCAAGGTAACTCATCACACGTCTACACTTTAATTGCCACATGACCTAAAAACAACAAACTCAGTCAATATATCAATTAAATTGTAAAATTAAGTCTTTCCTCAGTCTCATTTGAGGCGCAGACCTTCTATTTGCATTTCCCTTTAAATAAATTCAAAAAGCTCGTTATCATTCACATAAAAAGAGCAACTGGAATGTTTCAGCAATTTTCCTCGCATGAAGAGAAAATTAAACATCAACAAACTGCGCGTGAAAAGCGGCGCTGCCGTCTGCTGAGCCCAGCAGAGGACGGCGAGAGGCTCGAACGTTGTGTGGTAAACGAGGGGATTAGAGGGGAGAAGCTGTGCTGTGGAGCTGCTTTGGTGAAGTAGAGTCAGCTCATTAGGCCAACAGATGGCTGACTGGTTCCCTTAGCACAGAGACGGGGCAACTTAACAGGAGAGAGGCTGACTCAGCGCCGCTTATGGCGATGTAAGTGTGTCAGTCTATGCTCACTCTATCTATATATATGTGCTGCTTATGGCGTTTTCAGCATCAAGTGTGTGTGTGTGTGGATGAAATATGCAAATTTGCTGTCATTGTACACTCACAGTTCAAGCTGCAATCAAGTGCGTCAACTCATTGCATCGGCCCACACAGCTCCATCTGTTCTGCCGCTTCGTGCCCTCTGACTGTTTAGGTTGCAAGTTTTGAACGAGATGCACAAAATGGTGCATGTTTTTTTTTTTAAAGGGTTAAAGTTCTAATCTTTTCCTTTCCCTTCCTCAGAGGTCCAGGCTATGCGAAGGTCAAAGGGATGATAAGGTGTCTGTGAAAAGGTCTTACTGTCAGCCGTCTCACACGCGCAGACAGATGAATGAAAAGCCCGTCTAAAAGACAAAAACTGCACGAAGCAGAAGCTCTTCACCTCCTGCTCTTATTACTCTAACATGACTGTATTTTCTGCACTGCACCTCATTCATTAGTGACCCGTACACTGACGTCTTCTTGCTCTAATGAAGTTTGAGAATGATTTGTTCCCAATTACCTGCTGTCGCTGCTGCTGACAACACAAAACGCACTGTGTGCTCCGCGAAGATTTTAACCAGGGAGAATGAATCAGCGGGTTTTTCATTAGAAACTCTCATGAGCTCTAAATAATTTTAAAAATCCACTGAAATAACAGGTCGACGTTGTGCCATTGCACGTTTTCTTAACAATTCTGCGAGGGTGCATGTGTGCGTTTTAGTAAATCAAGCACAGATGATAACAGTGAGTGTTACCAACACAGAACAACATTTTACAGACGACTCTGAGATGAGTTATTGCACAGACAAAAAGGTATGACGCCCTGAGGAGAAGATGAGAGGATTTAATGAGAAAGGAGAGAGTGAAAATGGAAGAAAAGGAAGCTACTGTAGAGACACTGAGGAGGAATGAAAGTCAGAAAGAGGGAGAAGGAGATTTTCCCCGTTTCCAGTCTGGTGGAAATAGGACACAGCCAGCCTGCAGGCTAGAAAGAAATCAGCTATATACCTCCTGTTATTCTCTCTTTTTCCTGAACAAACCAAGAGACAGACACCAGGAGAGCGCCGCTTGTTTGAAGGAGAGAAAAATACACACTTTACAATTACTTTTGCCCCTTTTGGGAGGAAAGCAAACAGTTTTACGTCACAGCCCGACTGACTGCTTCTAAATTATTGCTTTTAATATCTTGACGTATGGAGTCAAGAATAACACACGTTTTGAGTTTTTGTACATCCCATTTCCTGGATTTATACGACATGCAACATTAAATCAACCGTTTCCTCACTGCCCTCTCCTGCAGTACAGGAAGTTCTGCATCCTCTATCGATCCGGTCTCTTGTCTTGGACTCATACAGCAGTTTTCAGACACAGCAGCACACAAACAGTTTAAATGTAGCGTTTATGTGCCTACACATCATGACACATGGATGCAATTCATGAAAACTGAGACAAATATGAGCGGTAGCTAATATGTACCAAGAAGAATGATTCACCCAGTCGGAACAAGAATGAACACGCTGAATGTTTACTCGCTTTCCTGTTTTAAAATGTTTTAATTTCTCTGTGGATGACGTGATGTATCTCATTTTGCTGCTTCATTTTGACTAATTTCTAAATCATTGTTTTGTAAAAGAAATTACATGCATACATATAAAAAAAACTGCCGTTTAAATTCCATCTGTTATTGCAAATAATTAAAGAACTCCTCCGGAAACAATATGCAGCTGAAAATTCACCTGATATATAACTAACAGAACCAGAGCGACACTCTGGATCAAAGAATAAGGAACCCTGACCTTTAAGATTTCTCTGCATTGAGCCGGTCTGTGTCTAAGTGGCAGAAATCAGTCCACGCTAAGAAAAGTGAAGTGGAGGAACTGATGAGGATTAGAGGCGGAGGAAACACTTACTTGCTGACCATTAGTGGCGTAAAGTGGCATGACAAAAGAGCAAATGACGTGTGATTGGAGGAAAATATAGCACTCTGTTTCCGCTGGGCTCTCTTTGGTCTGTGCTGCGATTGGCTGTGAGGTGAAATACAGGCTTGGGGAAGTTGTGCTGAGCGCACGACTCCTGTCGCTGTGACCAGGATCGTTACTGTCAGGATGTTAAAGAAAGCATGTGCAGATAACGACATGATTGAAGCTTCAGGTGGGCAATTATTTGACTGATTAAGGGCATGAAAATAATACATAAATATACATGCGTGTGTGCTTAATTCATAAAGCCACTGTGAGATAGACAGACAGAGAAACGGGGGAGAGTGTGCAGCAGCTCCGGCCAACATTTTAACAAGCAGCAGAAATGCAGACATTCCAACAGCGAGGAAAAGGAATTTTGAGAATGTCCTAATCAGCCAAGCTGATGGCCTCCAGATAAGATGGATAATCAGCGATAGGGACAAATGGCTGCTTGCTGATGGAGGGAGATGGGAGAAACGTGTGCCCCAATGACACCCATTTAACCAGATCAAAAGCTCTGGCCGGGAACCCTCAGACCGCCGTTTGATGTCTGATTGGAGAGGAAATTGTGGGCAATCTCATGTGTGGGTGTGTTTGTGTATAATGTGTGTAAAATACTCGTTTATGATTGAAGGCGTGTATCAGGGAGATGTGCACAATGTGTCCGTGTTTTCCCACACACACACACAGCCTGCATCTGTTTCTATACCGTCTCCCTGTGTGGTAAAAGTCTGCCGCTACATCTGTGCACAAGAACCCTCCACATCTTCTTCGGTATTGATTTGATACGTCTATAATTGCTTATTAAGCTGTTTAACATGATCAGGGTCTTTTAAAGTCACTTGGTTTCTCATATTCCAGAGGATATAAACAATTTACTGTCAAGCTGAGCCATTTCTTGCAGCTGTAATCGGGTCTGACAGCAGAAAAGTTCCATTAAAAACATCAATGTTGCTGAAAATGCCAGTTTTTTTTTTGTTGCCAGTTCCTTAAAATCAAAGTGAGGGCTTTTATGACCGTTGCCATTTGCACCAGAGTTTAAAAGTCATCTATCAGAGATGAGACAGAAAGCCCCATTTCAAACACTCACAGCAGCCCTAATGGACCAGAATGCAACGCGGCCACAATACTGGTGTGTTTCACTGAGCGGTCGATTCTCTCTATTCTCTCTATAGCTATACTTAGAAATGTCTCTCTCCTTCAACATTAGGAAGTTCACACTCACACAAACCTTCTACAGCTACTTCTACTGCGTCCGATAACATAGCTCTGAAGTCTCATCTAGTCAAATCAGTCGATCACTAACTTAAGAGACATCGCCAACTCAGGGCTGTATCACAACCCGAGCTAACAAATGATCATTATCAAAGTGTCTCAGCAAGTCGTCTCTGGACCGTCTATGACTGCTCCAAAACTCTGCGGCAAGACTCTTGACCACTCA
The DNA here is from genome assembly GCA_014281875.1 of Nibea albiflora. Classification (NCBI taxonomy): domain Eukaryota; kingdom Metazoa; phylum Chordata; class Actinopteri; family Sciaenidae; genus Nibea; species Nibea albiflora. The sequence goes on from CM024797.1 coordinate 4,017,211, forward strand.
CATCATGCTTTACATTGGCTTCCCATCAAGTTCAGGACTCATCGTAAGGTTCTCGTCGTCACGTGTACGATGTACTACGACGCCGTGGAACGCTCTTCCTGCAGATTTATGTTCTGCTGCGTCTAGTGAAGCCTTTACAAGGCAGCTCGAGACGTATTTATTCAAACTGGCCTCTCTCTGTCTCTCTCTCGCTGGCTGTCAGGGTGCATGGACTAAAGAAGAGAAAAATAAAAATCACTGCAACTTATTTCACAAATCAGCTTTCCAGGGATCTTAGGTGGAACATGGGATATTTGCTCTAACCCCTCGCACGTCCTCCTTGCCTCTTCCTACTGGTTACTTGTGTTGTAACGGCAGCGTAAAAGAAGCAGCAGAGGCTTGATTTTAAACTCTTTTGGTGGGCTGCTGAGTGCTTCGTCTTGGCTGGTGTGTAGCACCCAATCTCTTGCACACACACACACACACACGCATGCACACACACACCTCCCACCCCATCCCTCCGGGCTCTGTCACAGCCCAAACATTATTCCAGTTGATTACATGCCAATTCCCATCAAGAGCAGCCTGCGAGGTTCTTCCCCGCCCTGATTAACACTAACCACCACCCACTGCAATGTCTTCAGTATGCCTTTTCCATCCGTTCCATGCTCCTTTTTTCTTTTATCTGTATTTTAACGTCTATCTCGAATTGCTTCTCCTTTCCTGTCATTCTTCTTTCCCTCATTTCATTCTTTTCTGTCTTAGTAATGGTTTCCACGTCAACAGTTTGCTCTGGATTGCAACTCAAGCGACTTAAAAGAAATTGAAAGAAAACAGACGCAACCTCGTCCAGAAGAGGATGACAGAGCTTGGCGTGATCTCCTTGTACAATTTTGTATCAATTAGAAACAACAAGACGAGTGGAAAACAAGAAGGGCCGCTGATGAACGAGTGAATGCCGTTAGTGACATGTGGAATTTACAGTTACTGATAACTAAATACAGCGTGAGCTGGGGTACAGTGTAACAGTGCAGTTTGTCAATTAGCTTGTCTATAGATAGACCTGATGGTGTCATCATGCAATCACTGTAAAGATGGAAAACAAAGAAATAACATATAAAAATAACAATCAAACAAATAAATAACTGATAGTTAAGTTTGTTTCAACTGACTCAAAGTCACACCATCGCAGCGTTGAGGCTGCACAGCACACGTGGTGAGCCATGCACTGTATATGTGCAGCATTATAATCTCACTATAGAGACTGTTGCTGGTGGTCTGCACGAACACGCACACACACACACACACAGAAGCACTGAAGAGCCTTGTGGCCAAATGCTTTAACACTTGCGTCTTTGACTTAAGCTGTGCCCAGCTGTTGCACATTGACAAGACTACAGCCAGCAGCGTGTGTGTGTGGTGTGTGTGTGTGTGTGTGTGTGTGTGTGTGTGTGTGTCCAGGACTGCTAGCTATTTCCTGAGCTGTCTGTTGTGATAGCAAGTGCAGCTGCTTTTCTTTGCACTTCCATATAATAGAAAAAACTGACATTTAAATGCTAACTCCTGTGTGGCAGGAATACTGATGCTTTACTGTGTGTGTCTGTCTGTCTGTCTGTGTGTGTGTGTGTGTGTGTGTGTGTGTGTGTGTGTGTGTGTTTGTATCGAGACAACAACTGCTGTGTATTTGTGTCAGGTACAGTTACACTGATTACATTTCCTCACTGACTAATTGATATTATCTTACAAGTGATGCAGCGGGCTGCATAATGGAGGCCAACAGCAGACAAATGTTATTTAATAATCAATTAATTAAAAACAGAGTTAGGAAAGCTTTTTAGAGTGATACTGAAGTCTTAAGAGTTTTTCGATTGATTTTCCATCTTCCAGACGTCCATTGGGTTGCAGAAGTCCAAACTACTTGCATACAACAAGAGACACCCGGGAAAGGTTTGGCCGAAATGTGAAGTTTGTGCTGAGGAAACACAAACTGAGGACTCGCTCGAATATCAGCCGTGAATTCACGCAGTGCTTCAGAAGCTATTCCACTGAAACAGACACAAATGACATTAACTGTTCTTAACTATCACTGCACTTTCTTTATGTTCAGTAATTTGAAAGCTAATCTTCCACGACACCAGCTCCATGCCAGAGTCTCTTACTGAGAGAAAAACAGAACCATCACTGAGTGAGGCACTTTTGGCTGAAATAACTTTATTAATAGCAGGACTTGGACCATGACAGTGTTCTTTGAGAGTGCCAAAAGAAGCAAGAGACAGAGAAGAAAAGAGATTGCATTTGTGTGTGTGTGTGTGTGTGTGTGTGTGTGTGTGTGTGTGTGTGTGTGTGTGTGTGTCGAACTGATAGAGAGAATCAGAGTAAAAATGAGTTCAAGTTCAAGAAAAAGAGAGTGAAGAAGAGAAAGAAGAAGAGCAGCAGCAGGACGTTATGCGTGTGTGTCCATGCAGGATGTGCGCTTACGCACGTGTGCAGATCGTGTGTGTTTGTGTATGAGAGTGTGACTTAGGGATGGTTTGATCTTGTGTTGGAGTGTGTAAAGAGATTTTCCATCCATTAAGGGTGGCCGCACTCCCAGACACACACATGCGCACGCACACACACACACACACACACACACTCACACTCTTGAAGGCGTAAGGAAAGTCACTCTGACATCCAACGACTTATAACTCAACTCAGTAAATATACTAATTATATAATCTTTTGTATCACGTATCACATTTTGGATGTTCTGTGTGTGTGTGTGTGTGTGTGTGTGTGTTCATGCATGTGTGTGAAATGACCCATGACATAAAAGCAGTGAAAGATACTCACCTACTCATCAGGCAGCAGAGAACCCACGAGGACGACAAACAGCAACAGAGAGGAGACAAAAAGAGAGAGAGGAAGGAATTAGTACAAAAAACCTTTAAGAGACGTTTTAGAGCTCGATATCTCCATGTTGGCTGTCCTGCCTGTTACGCCTCCCAGGTCATTTACAGATTGGCAAAGACCTGGATCATCAGTGGACCTGAGGCGGGACGAGTGACGCCTGGGTTGGTCAAACAAGCCATCAAAACGTCCTTTAACTTTAAGCCTTAATATAATGTGAACAGGTGAGTTGTTGTTTTTTGTACCAGGCTGTAAACATTTTTATTTCTGCTGTGAAGTTGGACATTTGAACATGGGGACTTATGGAGACTGACTCACTTCTGCAGCCAGCCTCACGCTTGAGGAGCTGGAGTTGACTGTAGAAGAGGACCCGCTCACTTTGTAGATGTTATTTAATTTCAGGTGATTATACACTACATAAATACATACTAAATCATGCATAGGTCTCCCAGAAATATTACCCACTACACACAAACAAACTCTTCGGAGCAGCTTTACATCTCAAACTACGGGTTTACCATCAAACCAACAATTATAACCAGAACCAAATCATTCACAGACTGAAAATCACGAGCTCGGCTGAAGAATTTCAGAGCTACATTTAAACTGACTGATGCAAATTAATGTGAATGTTTTTCATATTTGTTTTTTTTAAATTAAATTCTGTGACCACAAAGTTAGATCAGGAGAACTGGATGATGAATCATACTTTGACCACGACTGCACTCATCACTGGGTGGCTGTTAGGTTCAGCATCCATTATCTGGAGCTCATGACATTGAATAGAAAATGGCACGAAAAAAGCAGAACAGTACTGAGTATCTGCTTGAATTACCCTCGTACACTGTGACAGTTATACCAATCTGTATTTCTTAATATTTCTACTAATACACTGTCCGCAGTCTCTTGACACTTTCTGCGATAAATTAGTGATTTTAAGGTGCTTGAGCTTTGTCAAACTTCTTATCCACCGGTATCAGACTCCCGTTGCAGGCCACAAAACTCAAAACTCTTTCATATATTTTGTTTATTTTAATTTACAGTTTTGGTATCTGTCGTTCTGCTGAAGTTTCCGAGCATGACGAACTGCTGGCGAGCCCTGAGTTTGACATTTTTTAAAAGGTGTCTCTTGGTGCCGTGTGACTTCAGATGTTGTTCTTATTTTCCAAACTAAACAAATTAAACACAGTCTGAATAAACACCTCTGCTTTCTGCGAACTTCTGTTCTGGATCCGGACCTCATGCGGCTCCATGTCTCGAGAGTAAACGTGTAAATTGGAGCTTATTTTATTGATAAAGTCATTATAAATCTTTCTGGGAAAGACTGTCAGCAAAATTCCCAAAAAGTAAAGTAAATGTAATCACAGTCTCCCTGGAGGCAACTAATCTACAGAGTAAATGTTTAATCATGGCTGTATGATGTGACTGTAAGCAGCCGGCAGCCTTGTTGCGGAAAAGAGCACTACGTAATGGAATATTAGTGAGTCTCGTGTCTGGCTTACTACTGTAGCTGTGTTTCATCTCTTGTTGGAACACACACACATGCGCGCACACACGCACACACACAGTAGTGGTGTCTGCGAGCTGCATGTGGTCTGGACAGCATCACAGGCTGTGGTCAACACCGCGGTGTCTGGGTTACACACAATTTACACTTGTCTTCAAAGACATACAAACACACACATATACACCGATACCAAGAGGAGACAGCGGCCGTGTAACAGTGCACAAGTGTATTTAACAGTCTCAGAGTGGCAAGTAAAGAGTCTTTTATAGCCCGAAATCACAAAGAAATAAAGAAAGAAGAAGGAGCAACTGTAATCAGAAAGAACAAGGCAGAGATGCAACTTGTGCTGACGCCCAACTAGAATATTTCTGAATACGTTGCAGAGTTTTTTTGTTAACTAACTAAGCAGAGCTGAGGTACAGTACTTTGCTAAAAGTACTGAGGGCTACAACCTTGTTGGCTCTGCAACCTCAACTGAGCCAGACAGACATGATCCATTTGCAATCTTTTGGCTTGATGAAAGCACAGAGAGTGCACGGGCAGGTGAATACGTCTGGTCTAGTCTGCCTCACTCATCGATCCTTAATTCGACTGAGCTCTGTGCAAGTTCGAATCTATAGCCCCGACCACGGCTCTGAAATACGAGCAGCCCGACTGAGCTGTGTATTGATAAATGAAGGGCTCTGTCCGTGGTTCTGAAGCAGTGGACAGATTTCTAATTATGCCCTTTTTTCTCGCAGTCCCGCCCTCATCTTTCATCTTGCACGTACAATACTCTCCAAAGAATACTACACAGTCGCCTTTATACTCCATACTACCAGCACGTTCACGATCACAGTGACAAACACAAAAGTATAGTATTATATATTATATTTCTTGAAAATCCTTGCGTGCATGTACTATGAGTTTGTATCAAATGAAGGATGACAACGGAAATTAAAAAGTCTTCAGTCAGCACTTTCAAGCACACTCAAATTTCTCCCTGCCTATACTGTAACATATTAAGCCCACTTGCAGCGTGTAGGAATCCAGTTTTCCCCTCTATGCTTTGGTTTTCTGTTACATTGGGGACCTTGTAAGATGATCGACGTGTTTTCAGCTCGCTCGGGTTTCGTTTCTCTGCAAAATGATTCTTAATTTACCTCTTTAGCCTACTTTTTTTTAAAGCATCTGCAGCAGCTATATATAGTGAATGTTGCGGTTGTTTCTGTGATTGGTCCCACTGCTTGTGTCCATTTTATTTTGATTGAGTTGAAGCAGCTGAGTGCCACATGCACGGATAACAAAACAAGTGCTGGTAGCTGGATCAAACAAAATTGAAAAGATGATGGCGGTGCGGTTTATAGATAGTGACGACAAACGGCAGAACGAGTCAGAACCGGTATCTGGCAGCTGTGGTGTGAATCCGGGTCAGCTCCGAATTCCTCTGTGATTACATACGACAGAAAGAGAGGCTGTGCATTAAGCGTTGTTTGCCTGTCCGTCTAGACAGATAAATGGTAAACAAAGATCACGTCTATTTACCAGCGCTAACAAATATCAAATTATACGAGTGCAGCCTTTTCTGCTCCCAAGCGAGTTCTCTGTTATGAAAATGTCATAATAACCTGCTTGTATAACCTCCATCTCCAGGCTGGCTTAGCCTCTACAGCAGCATCTTAACAGCTGCTTTGGTGGTATCAGTGCAGAGTATCAGTCTCTTCCCACTCAGTGTATGTAACAGGCAGGGTGTGGTGTGTTAAAGATACACCTTCCCTTTTTAACTGCCCTACATTCCCCTACTCTCTGCTTCTACACACACACACACACACAAACACACACGCACACAATGCTGTCTGTACATGAGTAATGACCAGACGATCTCATGTGGTCTTTGACCCTTGAACTTTCGTCTCCAAGCTGGCTCAAAGCGCCTCTTCTCTGGGGCCCACACTGGTAGAAACTTCAGCATGTGTAAGTGTGAGTGTGTGTGTGTGTGTGTGTTTTTTTTTTATACATACGCTTCATGTTCATGGGTATGTGTGCATTTCTGTGCATGTCTGTGTGTGTGTGTGTGTGTGTGCTTGTTTCCCCCGCAGCATCTGGAACGTATTCCCACTTCACCACCGTTTATGGTAGAGCCATCACCGGCAGGATGCATGGACATCTATGGAGCTCCCGGCCCTCCGTTTCTGTGCGTTTAAGAGCCTAAGGAAGGGAGGCCCCTTGCTCGGGGGAGCAGCTGGCCGAGCTGTGCCCCCACAGACACACCCATTAACAGGCCAGCTCGCTGGGGTCGTGGCCCTATTTACCAGCCTTAATGGTTAGAGAAGGGCGACAGGGGCGGCATTACGCCTGGGAGAAATATGATCCGAAGGAGCTTTGGGGGGTTCCAGGTTAGAATCCGGTCACTCTGCGCCCTGTTTTTTTCAATGCAGGTGTTCAGAGGCTAAGATTTGGCAATGAGGCGACAAACTTTTGTGTCACCGCTAATCTTTTTTCACAGTTTTGTTTGGGATTATAGAGCATAATACCACCGAGCGGTAAACAAAAGAAGAGGAGCTCGGTTTGGCTAACGAGGGCTCACTGTGCGGCATAAATGCCTCCATATAAAGTGGAACTACATGCCCCCAGAAAAAGCCGCAAAGCTTGTTTGTAGTCATGTCAAAATACTTGTTAGTGCACAGTGAAGCACTTTTAGGGCACTTGTAATGTGGTGTAAACATCATAAGTCTCTGGTAATGGTTGCCATGGGAAAATTATAAAGAGCAAAGAGGGGCACGACATAGAGGAACAGACAGGAAAGCAGGCGCACAGGCCGTAAATCAGCGTGTTTAGTTAAACAGCGAGCGTCTGCGCTGGGTAATAGTGCATATATTACACTTACTGTATGTTTCATCATGTTGTTCAGGTTCTGTTCAATCCGTCTGTCCTGACTCAGTGTGTTTTATCTCCGGTGTTTCAGCAGAACAGGAATTTTCCACTGTGGGATGATTAAAGTGCTACTAATATTCTGTAGTAACCTCCACTTCTACTACGTGTAGCACATAGTTCATTCGTCTTTACAGTTGAACTATCTGGAGTGGCACGGAGAAGCAGTTCATCACATTTTATAACAGCATATATTTAAAATTTGGCTGAAGAGTAATCATACTTTTATTGCAGTCTATCTTTGCAGGATGACGGGAGAGTTCAGTGCCAAGGTTCAGATTTGTATTAAAGATTAGAAAAGTAGGACAGGCTGGAAAGGTGCATAAATAAACTTACTAAAAATAAACTTACTAAATAACTAGAAAAGTTCAGTCTACCTTCAATCCAAGTATCTCTATGAAGTCACTGCAAGTAACGGACAAGCAGCAACCTCCTTGGCTGTGAAGAGAAGCCAAAAATCTGCAGTTCCTCAAGCGTCCACTGGAGGCTGGCTCCAGAAGTGAGTCAGTCTCCGTAAGTCCCCATGTTAAAACGTCCAACTTCACAGCAGAAACAGCCAAACAGTACAGCTAAATTCAACACTCGGCGAGTCTGAAATTCTCCTGTTGTCCTCAAAAAAGGTCTGTAGATTTTACGGTGAAAAACTGCTAAACAATGATGGCAAATGACCGTAAAATATGACGTATGACTGTTTTAGATTTTACAGTAAAACACTGTTATATTTCAAAACGTTTATTTATACACCATTTTTAGGGAATCTATACAGAATAGAGTGTTTTATACTAGAGACTGTTAATTGTACAGTAAAACACCGTAACATTTCTAGTCCTATTACCGTAGAATTATACCGTAAAATTCTGGCAACCACAGCTGCCATTTTATACAGTAAAAACCTGTTTTTTTCTCCTTTGCATTAAGGCTTAAAGTTATGCAGAATTATCATAAATTTACTTTTTTTTAAAAATTATAGTGTGTTGATTGACAGGTGGCTTGTTGAGCCTCCAGGCTTCACTCAGCCTGCCTCAGGCTAGCCGGCAGGAGGTGGCAGAGGCAGGACTGCCAAGATGGCAGCAGCCAGAGCCACCACCCCGAGCTTCACAGCGGCTCTTCAAAAACCTGCGTGTGACGTCACAGATACAATGTCCATCCTTTATAAAGGAACCACAGATTAATACAGTATGCCAGCTCTCACAGTGATACATTATATACCAGTCCACCTACCATACTCTCATGTGCAGGATAAGCAGTTTAGAGAATGATTGAATGAATGGACATGCAGTCTGCACATTCAGGTGTGCTCAGATTTCTCAGTTCCTATGCTGTAACATAGTAAGTCCCCTGCAGTGTGTAGGAATCCTATTTTTTCCCCTCCACGCTTCGGTGTTTTGTTCCACCTTTCTGCTACTCTGTGCAGGATAAGCAGTTTACGGAGAATGAATGAATTGATGGATGGATGGAGATTGGAGACTGCAGAAAAGTATTTATATCGACGTGGATTTGGGAAAATAAATAAATCCATGTATAAAGTTTGTGTCTGAAAACAGCAGCCGACCGGAGCTATCAGGGCGTGACTGTGTGTTTTATAAAATAGCCAACTAAACCACTGTGAGGTAACTCCACTGCAGTTAAATCACTGCAGATCTGTTTCCCAATAACCTGTACCCAGAGCACAGCAGGTCCTGGTTCTATTTTCAGTCTTTTTACTGACTCCATTTCTAGTTGTGGTCTCCACTGAACTCAAGATAACCCCTCTGGCAAGTGAAGCGCTAAATGCAAAGCTTTGTCTTGTCAACAAGGCTGTTTGTTTGGACAGTTTCTGCAGATTGGGCTCATTAAACTTTAACGCCAGCACTGAGGCGAATGAGATCGTCTGCCGGTGAAGGGCAGAGGGAGGAAGCCGGGTCGTGTGTGCAAAACTGCGCTGCAGTCAATTATTTGTGTGCAGCTGAACTGACAAAAGTGGCTTCCTCACACTCGGTTACCCGCTGTCCTGACCTTTGCGTCTTGTACTGTACGTACTGAAAGTTTTTGATAAATGATTTAGCAGAGCTTAGAACTCATGTGGGTTGTTCTTGTGTACACACAGGAATCTAGGATGACATATCTAGTGCACTAGAACACTAATAGTATCTGTCTATAGTCGCTAGAGAACGTGACATAACGCCTCTATAGCTGCTCAGATTTAGATTTCACATCAACATGATAAGATAAAGAGATAGATGCTCCCAATAATAATGGCACAGATCTAATGAGTACCATATTCAGCGTACCAGTTTATCGTGTCAGCATGCTGACATCTGCTAATTAGTGCTACACTTGAAGTACAGCTGATAGGAATGTCATTAAATTTGCTTGCTCATAAACCAAAAACATAAAATAGTTATTCACCCAAAACCACTAATATGAACGAGGTTGTGCCGGAGGAAAAGTCTCCAAAGTCAGAAGGATATATCTTCTGGGAACCATGAAAACTTTGACTTGTCTGTGGTGCTAAAGGAAAAGTTAAGGGATCACCAAAATCAGTGGGATTCATCATCTGGGGAAAGAAGGTTGAAGGGAGTTAAAGTAAAAAGAGCCAGAGTCTTAATTTAAACCACAAACCTCCCGTTTAAACATGTTCAACAGAGCACTGCGTCTACAAACTGCCGGTATTTGTGTGTTTGACGTGGACACTGTGAGATTCCAGCATCTAAATTCGATGAGTAAGATGCATCATCTTCGCCTGTATGAGTTCATTACGTCCACGCGCTCTTGCAGGATGGAGATAGGATATTAGATCAGTACTAAATTACTACAATGGCCGGAAAGGCTACTCGGATTCTGACTTTTTAGAAGAAGTCATGGCAGGGACATGCGTCACAGACCAAAATGAAAGTGTGACTCATTTTATGAGCCTGCAGATATGTTTTTTTTTTTTCCTCTCTCACTGATGCGGATGTTGGTAGTCCAAAACAGGAGACGCTTCTGGTCTTTTTGCTCTGCAGTGCCACGGTGTATTGAAACTGTGCTGGTTGAGGAAATCCCCGGAGAGGGCTTGAATGATGAAGATGACTCAGGCAGTTTTGTGTTAAGTATACATTGTGGTTCCTGCTTAAGAGAAAGCATTTCTCTTCTGAGGAGTATTGTGCTTCATCAGTGGTGTGTTACTACAAAACTATGCTGCTAAATATAGTTACTGTGTCTTTTAAGTGTCTGTGTTTAATTTCTGCCTCAGTTTTGGCATTGAGAAAGATAATCTGCTGCGTAAATCACTTTATTGTGAAAGTATATCATGTTCAGAAGGATGGTGACTAATTAGCAAGCTACGCAGCGTGTAATGATGCAGGTATTGAGGCCACATTTGATTAAACACGGTAGAATTTAATGTCTAATCTTTCTGATGTTGATTCACAGTCATCACTGCCATCACCAACAGCAGTTGCAGTTTCACCATCTGTCTACACGTCGTGTGTCTGACCTTCAACCACCTGGATCTGGATTCATCCCAGAGGAAGTCACACAAAGCTCACCATCCTGATAATAAACAGTTGAATTCATGATGAAAAATAATAATTCTCAAATTAAATATATGTTGCACTTCTTGGTCCTGTAACTTAATTGGACTCACGTTGAGTTGAAGCGTAGTGAGCTGAGGTGCTGAGTAATATATGTAGCAAGGTTTTGCTCACTCAACAGGAAAATGACAACTCCAGCAGTGCAGAGCTATTCTGCAGGTGATCATGTGTAGACTGCCTAAGGCTGGCCTGAAGACATCCACCAGCGCAAAGTCTCAACTTACCTGAATACCTGAAACAAACAGCAGAGATACAGAAGACAGAAATCTGCACAGAGAGCAAATACTCTGCCCGGCACTCGGCCGAGATTTTAAAGAAACAAATACACAAACTTTTTGGCCTGAAGCTTTTCGCAGTGCACAAAATGAGACCCAAGTTAAAACTATTCATACTTAATGAAAGTGTGTGTATTTACAACCGACACAGCATCTTAAGGATTTACTCACCATAATACAGATATGCAAACATTATCACATGACTTTGCTAATAAAACACGAGCACACGCTCACTCTGCCCAGCTGTGATGGCGGGCAATAACTTGTAGACTGTGCGAGCTGGTAAATACGTCTTCTACGAACAACAACTCTCTGGAGACTGACTGATGGCGAAGAATTCATGGCAACAGCTGCTCCGAGGCTCGATCCGTCAACACAGACACACACAAAAGTAAAGCCAGTCCACGCACAAGACAAGCTGAATGTACATGCAGGCACAGATAATGAAAACACACGTCTACACCATGAATACGCTGAGGCACACACACACATAATAACTCCTTCTCCTCTTCAGATATTAAATTAGAAAACAAATAAATACACACTCACATAAATAAACCTGCACACGGGCAAAACACACATCGCTAAATAATATTCAGAGATGTTCCTGATGTGTTTTTCCACTCCATTTAAAAACATGAGGAAGAACATTAGAAACAGCAGTCCAGTCCAACACCACCAAGTACAACCTCAGTAATGAGCATACAGTCGTAGAGAGTGTACGTCACAGCAGGTAAGAGCTTTGTTTTGGCAGCATGTTTGTAGTAATAATAAGTAATAAAAAGTAAAGACAAGGACTGGTCCATCTGTTTAAGTTTTTATGAATTATTACTGAAAAAAACAAGAAATGTTTTGGTTAAAACTGATTTAATTTCCATGTGGACGTAAAAGTTACACAAACAATCCTGCTTGCCACGAGGACGTCTCAGAGTCTTCAAAAATAAACGGTGAAATAAAAAATGAGCAATATTCCCCCTCGGCTTCAATAATAATAAAGATAATGATAAGTATATTTTATTATGACACCTGTTTGGTGCCTCTGCCCTTTTCTTTTTGATCTCCATCCCTCCTAAATGTATTTTTAGCCCGTCTGGGCCGAGCTGGATGCGACAGTCATAATGGATCTGATCGGGTTACACCCGGCAGCTTCCTTGAATCAGCTTTCGAAATTCAGATCAAAGTTCCCGAGCTCGTGGCTATAACCTCCATTTAAATTAGAATGTAAAGAGCTGCATCGGTCACTTAGTCAGCAAACATTTACAATCACCTCTCCGTGCACGGGTTGATATTTTTTTGCCATTTACGAGACTTTTAAAATACTTCTATGTAAATAAAGTAATAATAGACATATCGCTCTCTCCCTCTCTATGTGGTGCTGACAGTTTGTCTGCCTTGGCTGGACATTGAGGTCACCCACAAACCCCAGGAACACCACACACACATACACACACACATAGCAACAAGTTAAAAAGGCATACAGCTAGATAAAAATACAAGCATGCATATAAACAGACAGACACATACTGTACGTACGGAAAAGATAAACCGCTGTTTCACTGCTGGATGAGAACTGATGAAGTGCCTGCACACACATTGCTGGCCCAAACACAACCGAATGACATCGGCCAAAGGTCACGGCTGAACTCTGACATCGCTTGTTCATGTTTGAAACATCTCTAAACATCCATAATCCTGGTGGGATTAGGAGAGGCTTAGTGAGGCAGCACAGAGACATCAACCTCCACTCCGTGAGGCTATATCCCCCTCGCTTCTTTCCTCTCATCGCCCTCCATCCATCTCCACTTTCCTCCGTCGCTCTCTTCACCCTTCAGTGCAGAAACACAGGGCCAAAGATGGAATCTGAAATACACTTCTACACACTTTATATCAGCTACATGTTTTCTTTTATTTGACATGTCGTTTGTTGTGCGAGGAGCGTTTCCCTCTGCTGGAAACGTTCGCAGACTCCACAAGCAAAACTATCAGATCTCGAGCATTGTTGATATTATAGATGAAAAAAAATGGGCAATATTTTCCTTCTGAAAGCGTTACAAAGTGCAAGTTCCACAAACAGACGGAGCTTTGCGAACAAAGCGATCAATTCCAGTCTGAGTCTAAACATTACTCTTGTAAAACAGCCAAAGTGACCATGACAAAGACAATGAAGCCCCGAGATACAGGTACAGATTTCCGATACGGGGTGGATTATTTTGCCCAGCAGTAACTATGTTAGTCCGAAGGTCTTTCAAAATAAGAGTTATAAGACATTGTTCCCAGAGCTCATCTAAGATGGGCCGAGGAGAAGCGGAAAACTGTCCTGTGGTCTGATGAGTCAAAATTTGTAAATCATGGACGCCACGTTCTCCGGGCTGGAGACAGAAGGGCCAACTGGATTGTTGCCAGCGCACAGTTTAAACGCCAGCATCTGTGATGGTATAGAAGTGCATTAGTGCACATGGCATCAAGGCTGTATGATATATACAGGTAAGTGGAGCAACATATGCTGCCGTAGTCTATTTCAGGGACTAATAGTGTTGCTCGTTTCACCAAGACAATGTCAAACCGCATTCTGAGTTCCAACAGCACGGCTCCGGCTCACAAATCACGCAGAGCTAATGAGCGTGCTAACTGTCAGTCTTCATAACAACAGATTCACTCAACTCATTCAAAAGACGGATTTATGTACTCGTACAGTCACCAAAAATTTACTGTCTTTGCCAGCAAATTCATGACTCACTCATCACTCACGGTGAGGCTTTGAGTATAAGTGTGTGTGTGTGCGCGTGTGTGTGAGTGTGAGTGTGTGAGAGAGAGTATGAGTGTGAGTGATGGCATGTGACAGGTAATGTCCTGGGGCTACAAAAGGATTAACTCTCGTCATCCCAGTGCTATCACAAGCCTGCGACCACACCACACTGACCACTAGACCCAGCCCCTCTATACACACACACACACACACACAGATATAGATATTAAGAACAGGATTAAAGCTTTGTGTTTTAATTAGTAATTAGTCTACAGTGTCATGATATCAGACTATCTACCTTCATCTTGTATCCAATATGCATTCAGTAATATCATTTTCTAGACTATAAACACTGTGTTGGTCAGTTGGTCCAGACTAAAACATCTCAACAGCTACCAGATAGATTGGCACACATATTGATACAGACATTCATGGTTTCCAGAGGATGTATCCTAAAGATTTTGGTCATCCTCTGACTTTATCTGCAGTGCCACCATGAGGTTGACATTTGTGGTTACCGTTCCTTGTGGTTTCCTTGGCAACTCTAACAAAACTTTTGACCAAACTGAAAGCATCATCATTGCCACCTCATGTTGTATGATCTCTCCTGTTATACTCACTACAATACCCACAATTCCAAGCTATTGTTAAACTCAGCAAGAGACAGTTTGGCAGCTAGTTTGAAAAGCTGTAAAACTCTTAGTAAAAGAAATTTACAAGCCTCTGAGAATTTTTACACACTTCAGACCAGATTCTGTTTCCACTGTTAAAAAAAGAGAAGAGAAAAGATGAAGGCAGACATGAATGGGTTACAGGTTACAGCACAACATTTGATACAAAGTAAGTGATTTAACTGAATGATAATGAACTAACATTTCTTACAGCCTGTGAATGATTCATGGGTGCCTTAAATGTAAATACAGAAGTACAAAACTTAATGTTTATTGGAGACGAAAAGAGAAATATTGGGCAATATAAAGCTCAATCAGTGAGGAATGACACGAAGGTGTAAGTGCATCAACGCACAGGCAGCGTGCAAACACACACACACACCACCAAGATTTACATGCGTCAAGATTCTCCAGGTAGGAAGGAAAGAACCAAAAGAGACAAAGACAGAAGAGATTAAAAGATGAGAGCAGCGGCACATAACGGAGACCTCACAGGCTGCTGCCTGCAGCTCCCGCTGTCTGCTGGGAAAACGTAACGGAGGAGGCAAAACTACACTGTGTTTTCACTGCCACCACACCGGATATAATGATATTTACAGGTATGGACTGCTGCACAGGAATCATTTCTGGTGCATGAAAATACACACGCACACACACACACTCAGCCGGCAGTGTGTCGATCAATAGCCGGCAGCTTCATATAGTGCAGATGAAATGGGCTGCTGGTGAGAAACCCATAGAGACAGGACGACTATTTCTGGACTCCATATCAGTCAGCGCTCTCTCCCTGGTGACCGCAATATTAAAGCGAAGCAGGCAACTGGTGGCATGAAATATGTACAGCATCATTAGGAGTGACCAACGAGTCCAGGGAGAGAGAGATCTTTACGCACTCGGTCATCCTGCTGCCCTCGCAGGTATTGTTTCTATATTTCTGTGTTCATTTGTACTCTAAAAAGAAGTGAAACCTTCGGTTTATCTTGCAACTTCCAGTGAAGAATCAGCTGCAGCAGCAGCAGCAGGAAATGTTCAGTCGGCACTAGCAGCAATTTAACGCGGCAACAATTGCTGCAGTTGCTACAGAACAAATCTCCAACCACAAAGATTCAGTTACACACTGAACGCTGAACAGGGCAAGATGTTTAAGAACGTTCTCTACTTAGTGTGCCATCATCCAGCTCAGTATCCACAGAATCAGCCTCTATGTATCCATGCGGAGAGTAATGTCGCAGGTGCGCATCAGTGAAGGCTGTGAGAGGAATAATTGAATTCCCGAACTGGAGTCTGAGTTTCCTTGGCAAAGGGGGAAACGCATACAGAGTTCCTACTGGCTGGCCTTCAGTGCCATAACTTGACTTAAAGTATCAGATGAACAAAACAAAACCCAAAACGCCGACTGTCAGCTGGCTGTTGCTTAAAACTCATCATCAATCGTGTGTCTGTTGTAAATATTTGAAATCAAACACAATAATGGTAAAAACGTGTCCTTTTCCAACAAACACACACCTCGGCCCGCGGCAGGGGGATGACAATGAGCCACGAGTTGCTGTAGCAGGAACACAAACTGTCACGGTGACAGAGCGCAGGCTGCATTGACATTTGTAAAAGCACAGCCAGTACTGGTCAGCTATAACGTGAGGCAGATAAACTGCATATGAGGACACTAAATTCAGCGGTACGGATGCCCAGACCAAACAGTGGGGAGGTAGGCTTTTACATCAGCGCTGTGAACAGATGATGTAGTTTGTGCGATTGTAATTTAATGCTGTTTCAGTCGACTACAAGCGATAACATCTGTCTTTTTTTTTAAAGATCACGTTGTAGTCCAAGAATGACTCACAGCTGGATATCACAAAGGCTTGCAGGTCCAAAGAGGCCCCATCGGCAGTTCGTGACTACTACAATAGTGCAGGTGCATCTGCCTGTTTACAGCAAGTTGTCAAGCAGTATAAATATTGTTTGTACTGAAGGTATCCAATTAAAGGTTATGATTAAAGTTATGGTCGGAGTTATTGTGCCTCAGCATGAAGCTTCATTTATCAGTGATTTAACACACCGCCTAGCAAGAACATGTTGGCTCTGAACACACACACACACACACACACACACACACACACAAGTGAGTGAACGCAAACGCTTAAAAGAAAGCTGACCCCTTCCGTGTCGGTTGATGGCTGACCAGTTCGTAACACATCCGTACCAGCGCATTTATTTATGGCACCTCAGTGGAGATAACAAACCTCAGTCTAACTGCAGCATTAGCATGACACACATTATAAAACATGGACATAGTCCCCACTGACGTTACACGCATGTTTCTGAAGAGCCGCTGTGAAGCAGAGTGCGGCATTCCTCGGCATTCCTGGCAAAGACGTGGAGCGTGGATGAATGCCGCCTGGCTGCTTCTGAATCCAGCCCCAAGTGGCTGTTCAAGGAACTGCAGTTTTTTTGGGAACTTCCATGGTGTTGCACTGATTGCATGAGAAAGGTGTTTTTCCTTTATCACGAGTACAGCTATTGACACATTTTGCTGCTGCAGGTCCAAATATGCACATGTGGATACATGCGGTTTCATTTTCACAGCTAAGATTGGGTCATTACAGCACGGATGGTGAGAGATGGAAGGACATGTGTGCCAGTATCTCACGCTCACAAATGCAGGAAGCATGAAGCTTGTCTATAATACCTTAGAAAGGTAATTCTGGCTGCGAGGCAGAACAGTGGAGCAGATGTGAAATATGTAATTAACATTTAAACAAGGGACTGCGAAGGTCAGGGAGAAACTAGGCAGCAGATGATGAGTCTGGACTCGATTTAATGACTGACAGGAGTGTGGCCGGGCTCATGAGCGCGCTCACACGCATGTTTTGTAACTGTAGCTGCGTGAACAGCTACATGCAGTCTTTGTCTGCTTCCTGTCTCCAACTACAATCCACGGGAAGTGGCAAGAACGGCAAGCAAATGTATGTTAGTTTGTTTTATTCACTTTTATGTTGTGTAATTATCATATCCGCTCATTGAAATAAATTAAACAGATTTGTGTCTGAATGTGAAGAACGACACTGTAACTTTAATCAGCAGAAGATCTGAGGAAACACTTCAGACATCCCGGCACCGCCCACGCCGTTTGACTCACAGGTGATGACGAGCAACGCCACTGCAGAAAGATTCATTTATATAAGAGGCTGGACACCAACGATGACAGAGGCGGAATATGATCTGAGGATCTCGTGGATGACCACTTCAACCCTTTCTCAGGGACGAGAGAAAACTCAGACACAACCTCAGGCAGGGTTGGGGTTAGACTGGTGTGCACTTTTTTAATAAAAACTGGATATCAAGCAGCCAGTGTTGCTCGCTGCAGATATGATTCTCCTACCTTAGTTTTTACAACTTAAAGATCAGCACCTAAAGTGACAGTCAAACCAAAGAAACACGTCGCTATAGGTTGCTGCATCGCCCCTTTCAGCAGACATCCAGTACAGATCGAGACGCCGAGTTCTCATTTAGCTACAAATGACATGTCATTTATACCTTGATTGCTGTCTAATGGTCTCAAATGCCTGTCTCTCTCTACTTTCCACACACTGCGTCTCACTCCGGGTTAAATGGCAATGAGGAAAAGCAGGAAGATAGTATGTACATGTATAGGTGTGGATATGAGAGGAGGGACGGAGTAGTTTGTTAAAGCAGCTGGAGGGCAGGATGTATAACCCAATAAGCAGAGCAGTTACAGGGGACAAATCTCCTCAGACCTGTTATTAAGTCTGCACATCCTTCAGTTCTATATTTGCAGTATCCCTCTTCCTCCACACTGTACGCTGTCCTAAAACCTAAATAATATCACATGTTGAAAGATTCTTCACTTAGTTTTGGTGTTCAGGCGTGTTAATACACTTTTTTATGAGCGCAGTTTAAAACTCAATGCTGTTATGAAGTGAAAAAGTTCATCTCATGCTGAAGACTCATTACCAACGACATAAAAGCAGCGAACATAAAATGTAATGCAATAGAAAGCATAACCAATCAGTAATTCATGATTGAATAATTTTATAACGATTAGGTAATGAGACTTTATTTCTTCCATTTAATCTGTTCCAAGTCATAATCGGTTCTCCAAAGTACAACTAGTTTGAAGTTCTTAAATGTAGTTCGATGGATTTATCAATCAGTATCAGTGTCCTGCTGTTCAAGGACCTGCTTTGAGGGATAAACAGAATTTGAAATGATATTAATTTCACCTTGTTGGGAGCATTTCACCTTCGTCAAGTCTCTGCACGTCGCAGTCATCACTTCCAGTTACAATAAATTCAGAGCTTACAGTAAACAACCTCTCCTTGCAGTGAAATATGCTTCCACTAATAAAAACCAAATACAGAAATGGGGAGAAAATGTAAATGACCAAAGTGGTTTGTGCTGGTGACGTCATGCTTTCTAAATCACAGAGTGACATGAAGTGGAAACAGAGTGTAATCCTTCGCCTGTATGAGTCAGATATTGAAAAAGGAGCAGAGATCAAAGTGTCCAGGTAATAGCCTTTTTCATCTGAGGGATTAGAGGAGGAAATACAGTGTCATGAACTGAGAAATGACCAACACACCTCAGTGATTCGCTCTTTGGATCCTCACACACACACACACACACACACACACACACACACACACACACACACCACAGGTCCATTATGCAGTGTTTCTTTTCCCGTAATCGTCACAATCAGAGCATGAAGTCCACGTGAACAAACAACTCACACTGTTGTTGTATTTCTTGAATCCACAGTCTACTTTCCCCATCAACCCTTCTCGCCTCATACAGGAAGTGATAGGACGATTAGGACGGGAATAGACTGTTGCACCAGTGTCAGAGAGTGAGAGGCGCTTTAAGTATTAACATGATGGATTTAAAAGAGAGAACGACGACAACAAGCAACATGTTTACATTCAGCCAGCAAAGGAGGAAGTCAGCTGTTACAGAGCGACTGTCACACTCAGTGTTGTAAGTTTTCTCCTGCAAAGAAAAAAAACAAGAAACGCAAAATTAAAATCAGGCTCATGGCGCCACCAAGCAGAGAAGATCAGCGCAGTACAGGACTGCGATAGTGTTTTGACTGACACAAGAGGCTAAGTCTTTATGGTATATACAATATGTCAGGTCAGAGCTGCGGATAAATCAATTCACTCACACCTACAGGCTAAATCCCCTTTCCAATATAAAGTGGATTTATCAGGCGAGCTATGGCGAGTGTTTGGGTAAAATACCACCAACGTAAACAACACAGCAGTGAAGTACAGTGCGTGGGTGGTATCTGCCTTTTCATTCATTTAAAGGCTGCTGTAAATGTTTTGTTGGATCTGACAAACATGTATATTAAGAATGTTCATCTATTTATTAAATATGTTTAACCTAATGTACGGTGGCAATAGATAAAGGCTGAAAATGGTTTATTTTAGAGTTGGTTCATTCGAAGAAGAAGAGCGATAGAAGAAGAGTTTTGTGCTCACTGGCTGTTTATAGTCGTCTCTTGGCTCTGCAGAGCTTATCATTACGCAAGTATGTAGACAAGATGTTCACCAATAGCAGAACACAATACGGATGGACCAGGATATAAATGGAAACCTCAAAAGGTCTCTGTTGGACAGGTAACAAGTCATTTTAAGCCGTACGGCTCATGGGTGCCAATGTCAATCTCTCAACATCTCTCAGACAGATTGCCGTGACATTTGGTCCAGATCTTCAGCGTTTTAAAGATCATCTGAAAACTGTGGCCTGCTGGTGGCGCTAGATCAATCATCCAGTGAAATATCTCAACCTCTAAACAGAGATTAGACGGGCAGGAAAAAAAGTTGTCACACTTAAATGTTTCAGATCATCAAACGAATTTTAATAGTAGACAAAGATAACCTGAGTAAAACCCTGGTTGGGATGATTAACCACACTAACCCACCACAGAGCTTGCATGCCTAACGATGTGCAAAATGTAAAAACCGTTTCGGTTCCCAGCCTTTCAAACGTTCTGACCTGATGAAGAACGACTTGTCATTAAACTTTTGTTGCATGAAGTAAGTGTGCAGACCTTTTTTTCATGAAACTGTTGGATGGACCACCATGGCATTTTTTACTCCTGTCAGCACATCCCACGAATTTCAATAAGTCTCAACTCTTCATCACGTCAACATTCACAGGATGTGAAAAGGCCCCTTAAGTCTGCACAATGTCATCTGCACACAGAGGATTGGCAGCAGATTATATCATCTTAAAAAGATAAACATACAAAGAGAGCAGAATGAACTACAATCTCTCTGATGTAAGGTATTTCCACCTCCGTTGATAAGCCTCCCTCTGAATGCTTTTGTCTCGCCACCGTTTCCTCCAATCAATCAAGCTGTTCACGGCCTGTGGTTGTATTTGGCCAAGCGGCTCAGCTGGGGCACAGATCAGCAGATTTCCAGTAAGAAATCATCTGCTCTCTGATGTGATTTCATATCTAATTGCTTTTATTGACTTGGCAGCTCAGAACTGGTGGCCGCCCCACGTGCTGGCTTACTGAGCAAAAAGCATCAGGCATAAAAGTGAAGAAGGAGGGAAAAAAATAGAGATGGATTTTTGCCGGTGTCATCAGCCCTGCTGGCTGGATGTTATACGTTTTTAAATGCTGATTGACTGTTAAAATCCTTGGCACTTCGGACCACCCTACAGATATTAATAGGGAATCGGCATTAATGGGGAATTTATTCAATTAAAAACCAAATGAAATGACTGTAGCAATGTAGATCAACTGTAGATCAAGCACCGAAGAACTTCACACAGGGAAGTTTTCTTGCTTAGCTCACATGAAACAAACGGCCCTGAATGACACAGTTTGTTTCCTGATTGGCTTGTGCATTGATCTATTGGTGTGTGCCCTTTGTTTTCAAGCACACAAACACAGACCTCACCCAGCAGGCCGAGCGGTAATCAATCGAGTCCTCCCTCTTGAATTAGGAAGGAGGGCCCGTGTATCCAATGGGCTGTGCGTCGCCATGGAAACGGCCAAGTCACGGACACGGGGATGCTTCAAGTGAACGGGGGTCGGCGTTCATGTTTGAGCTGTCAGACCACAGTGACCACGGCTGGATTACTTTTACAATAAAGCGGCGGTGGGGAGAGCAGGTGTTTGTGAACCGGTTTAATTAGCTACAGGAGCAATAACGATGGAGGAATTCTCACGATTATTTTGATCAATACCGCATGGAAACATGAAAAGCAGAGGCCAGGACATGCCTGCGGAATAAGATCAGATATTTTTTTTTTTTTTTTAAATGGGAAAATTGCATTAATTTGTCATTTTGTCAACAAGGGTGATAAATCATGCAAAAAAGTTTATGAATTTTAGTGATTGGGACAACAAACAATAAAAACGAGGAAACTGTTTTCTCTACTCCGCCTGTCAATGCGGCAGTGTTGGTCATATGAAGCACAGGACAGGATGTCATTGCTTTGGTTTAATATTAAAAAAGTAAAATCCAATTTATTTTGAAATTTATCGCCAAGTCCGCCACCTTTCTTTGACATTAACTAAGTGCCTTGAGTTTCCTAAACAAAAAGATTTAAAAAACAATTCACTCTTTTTATGTCAGGAGCAGATTATATATGAAATAATGAATACTGTATATGCAGCGTATGTGTATTTGATAATGGAAATTAGCTGTTTATTAACAGCTGGGAGTTTCTAAAAAACACCTAAAACACCCAATCCCCGGCACCTCCCCACACACACACACACACACACACACACACAACACATCAATATGGATGTTTTGATCGCCTCTACTCATCTACTTCCAATTAGAGAAAGGGATTACAGGCCAGCTGTATTACTGAACGGGGGTGTTTTTGTTTTGCTTTGTAGTATTAGGCTCACTGCTTTTCT
This sequence comes from Nibea albiflora, assembly GCA_014281875.1. NCBI lineage: Eukaryota > Metazoa > Chordata > Actinopteri > Sciaenidae > Nibea > Nibea albiflora. Next base: position 4,039,651 of record CM024797.1, read on the forward strand.
TAATTATGAATAATAAAAGTGATTCATAATGGAAAAAAGCATTACAACTTCACACGCACATAGAAACTGACTCAGTCACATGCACACACACACAGTGGCTGCCAGAGACGCCGAGTTAAAAGGACATTTCTTGGCCGGCAAATGTTGTTTTTCAGCAATTATTTCAAGATTGATGGAATAAAAATGTTTTTCTTATTTCTGTTAATGCCTCCCAACACTTTTGTCATTGTTCTGCTCTTCAGCCTCTGTGGCACAAGGACGCTGAGAAACCCATTATAAAAGACACACAAGAACATTACCTCCCACTGCGTCACACACACACACACACACACACACACAGACACAGAGTTTGTCTAAAGGCTGCACTGAGCCTTGTCATTGCATAGGGGAACATCTGTGTCACTGTTGTGGTAACAGTTATGGTAAGACTTCCATATTTTTCCAATGAGCACTCATAAATAAAATGAGTACAAACTCTGAAATGCAGATTGCATGCTGTCAGTATGAATTATGTGAACATTGTGTTCCTCCACCACAAACCGGAATATGTGACAATCCCATGAAGTGGACTTTCGATTTTCCTTTGTTCATCATATATAGTAAAAGTTTGCTTTGTTTAGGCGACTGGAAGAACTTTGATTTGAGGTTAAGCTACCGAGACAATTTGGCTCTGGTTAGGGGCCGTGCTTGAACTTGAGCTGGAGTTTTAAATTTTGTTTGCTCGGAGTGGAAATGTTTTTGGTAAAGCTTGGAAATTTAGACCTGGGACACCACATTTCCCCATCCTCATAACACCTTTACCTTGTTACCTCTGCGCTTGTTATCATCGCCGCCATATTGGATCCAAAAGGATTGTTTTGAACGGATTATGCAGGAAAGATTACCACATTTTTCCCCCCTGTGTTTCTGGGTCACCTTTTGAATCCTGTGTAAACTCTGTGAGGCCAATTCAGCGGTCATCGTCTGCAAAGAAGCTGATCGGGTCATCCACCAATCCAGCTACTGCAGTCTGCATGCTGAAGCATCCTCAAGATACTGAACCTCAAATTCCTCCTGATGCTGCACCATTGGTTTGTGGATGTGTGTGAACGATTAGCTCCTAAAAACTCGTTTGCATCTCGTTTTGCAACTTTTTGTAGACGGTGTATGTTGTAATAAAATAGAGGAATCATAACACAGTCTCATGGATCTTAATTTTACCATATTTATACCCAGCATATCACTAATATAGAGGCAAAACCTGTACTGCTGCACACTGGTATTGAATGCGGTAACACTGATTAGTGTCAGGGAGAGATAAATTTCAAATACACAGAATCAGAAGTTTGTTGTACATTTTGGACTTAATATAATAATGAGTTATTATTATCTAGAACACACAAACTATGGATCCATTTCCACCATGAGCAAGTACCTGGCCTCACAGTGGATGAAAAAATAACAATAACATTTAGAAACCATAATGTGTCTTTCTACAAACAGTGGCTCTAGTCGCACCACAGAGTGGAACAAGGATGTCTGCCAGCCCTTGCAAAACTAGAAGCGTGGTGACTGATAGGGACTACTCACAGGGCGAGCCGGTGAACCACGAGGGTGCCGCAATGAACACGGCCACAGCTTTGTTGTGTTTGCTAATTCTGCTACGTTGCAGTGCAGCAAAAAGTAATTCCTACCTTCCTGGTCAGAGGAAGCGTCATGCTTCTCAAGATGTGGGTTTTATCCAAGAATGAATTAGATTAGAGAGTCGCCTCTAATGCTGTTGGCTCATCCGGCTGAACATGGAGAGAGTTGTGGAGAGAGCGGAATACAGGAATGATAAGTGCAGATCCGCTCATGACCAGGAGGACCAACAAGCAAAAATCGAGTGCACACCACATCACTTGCTGCCTGACCTCAGTTGTCATAATAACCAATAACCCATGGCAACCAATGGGTTATGGAAATAGTGGAATCATTGCTGAACACAATGTGAAATACAATACCGCCAGTAACAATGCAGGGATGCGTGTAAAATGAAACTCATGAGCGTAAGTTTGTTGCACCAGTGCAAGCTGGGAAACTTTCCTACATGTCTTGGTCCTGGGAAAATGAACACTACAGTATCTTAACCTCGTTGCACGGGATGTTTCTTGTAGCGAGTAACTCCGTTCTGTAATTACAGCCGTTTTCAAAGTGATGCGTGAACCATATTTGGCATTCTGGGGGGTGTTTCCGTATGTAAATGAGCCTGTGCTGCGCGTACAAACAGATGAATGTAGAACATGTGAGATTTATTATTGTGTGAAGTTGTATAATTACAATTAAATACAAGTGTTCTAGTTTGTTTGGACAGTTCCAGGACAGGACACACACTTAGAGCTCTCTCTACGCATGCTCTGATAAATGAGGCCAAGGAAGTGATGACTTGGACCGTCAAAATTCCCTCTGGTTGGAGCTTTGCCAGGTCTGGAGCAGGTCTTGTGTTCAGTGCCTGTCCTAATATCTGTAATGTGGCTGAGTCTGCTCTCAATGCACCATTTAGCTCAGGAACCTTGGCCGTAATTCATCCGCCGGCCTCTCTCTCGAAACGCGTTGTCTTCCCCTCCTCCGCAACTCCTCTCTTTACTTAACAAGGTCAGGAGACAGAAGGGAGAAAAGATGTTTGTCACTTGGTCGTCGTGTTGGAGAAGCTGCAATCTCCGTCACAGTTCACATGTATTTGTATTTGTGTGTACGTGTGTGTGTGTGTGTGTGTGTGTTTCTGGGTTTAGCAAGTATGGAAAATCTATTGTGGTTCAGGAGTAAAAAGATGGACTAATCTTGGGTCCAGAATCGTGTGTCCACTTGTGCACAGTGCAGTTATGTGTGTGTTGGTATTCACGTTTACATGCACCGTCTCTTGTGTATTCTTCATATATCTGGTTGAATAATCTCTGTGCGATCCCTGCATGCCCTCGCCAGCGACGGCCTCGGTGCATTAGACGGATATTCTACCTGTTAGAGGTGTCTGAATAAACTTTATACACAGTGCTGCACAATAAACGAAGCCTTCACTCTGCAAAGAGAGCCTAACAATGCTGAGTTTTACATCTGCAGCAAAGTGCCAGGAACAGTAACTCCTCCTCAAAAAACAGAACTGAGCCCAAACAACATAAATTATCGGAGTATATTAGCCCAGTTTCCACAGCCTTGTCCCTCTGCTGTTCCTTGCAGTTATTTGGTTATGCAGCAATGGTAGTCAGGGGATCTATTGGTTTTGGTTAAATGTTTCTAACTGTTGTGGTTCCAGGTTTAGTTTTATTTAATGCTAGGCTTAGAATTTTTTTACATTTTTTCCAGGGGGCACATTTAGCCTCCTCGCTCTGATCTTCTGGGGCATTAGGGCCTTTTTTTCGGGAAATCTTTTTTTGAAATAATACATTGCTATTGTGTATTGGAAAATAAACACTCGATTTGTACCACCAAATATGTTTTAACTTCTTTCCCACAGTTGGAAACTGGCAGCAGGCCTCTCAGAAGAGGATGGAGCCATTTTCCCTTCGCTGTCGCCGACCAGTCCATCCACTACCTCACCCCCAACTGCTGACTTTTTTACTGCATCAGTTGTTTCACATTTTGCTGTCTGTGCGGTGTTTCCTTCTATACTTTAGGCTGTATCTGTGCCATCAGTTTCCTCTTTGAAATAAGTATTTCCGGCTGTTCCACTACATCAAATTATGTCATTATGTACAATGTATCCGGTACATTGCTCAGTGACTCCCATCCTGTGAATCTGACTCTTGTCCAACTGCTAATTAATGTCTAAAGCATGATAAGCAATAAATAGTATCAAAATTGGGTTTGACGTGATGAAATCTGCAGGATTATGACCTTAAAGAATCAGTTTCCCTAAATTAAAAAAACACAGAACTTGTCTAATGACACTTTCTTATATAGAGCGGGTCTAGACTATACTCTCTATGTTATTTAACAGAGAGCCAACAATTCTCTCCATGAGCAAGCAACCTGGTGACAGTGGCAACTAAATACTTAAACCTCGAGCACCAGCTCACGGTGGATGGCCATCTACCGCGGCCAGTAAGTTCTGGTTTTCTCCCTCCACCCCAAATAAATGAAGGTGAACCGGATTTATTCTTCTCACCTCGGCTGCACAAGAAAGTGGAACAAGGAAGTCTTCCAGCCGTTTGCAAAAACAGGCAGAAGCGTGACGACATACAGGGACTGCAGAGCGAGCTTTTAAACACAGTTGTAGTTCTCCTGAGCGACACGGCGCTCCAGCAACAGTTCCTCAGAAAATCAATTAGACTGTACAGCTGATACACATTAGGAGCACTTATGGAAAGTAACACCTGCTGAGACGAATGCAGGATAATGGCCAGACACTTCTAACGATGGTATTTGATTCCTAACCTGCGCAGACTACAAACGTCTACAAGTGTCTAATGGAACTCAAAAACTGGCCGGGACATTTATAAATCCATTAGTTTCTAACCCTCGTGTGTCTGTTCTGCAGCATTAAATCTGTTCACATCTGAGAAACCACTACGATCACACAAAGCGGATTTAGCTGTCGGAAATGGTCTCAACCGTCTTTTTAATTTCCAGTTTTCGTGAAGCAAGACTGGCAGCGTTGTGCAAGAGGGCGGTGAGTTATGAGCTGCGTTCTGAACAATTCAAAACAGTCTGTTGTGTGAGAGAGTAATGGAAAGAGAGAGAGAGAGATTTACATATATTTGAGCTGGGAAGTGAGAGCTATCATCTTTAGCCTTTGGTCTCCTTATAAACAGCCCGATGCAGAATTGGATGGAGTTGACATTTAGCAAGTGTACAACACAGGCTCGCTCTCACACTCCCCCTCTCTTTCTCGCACTCATTTCTCTCTCTGTCTCGCCTGACTGAGTTTATGAGCGCTTTTCCTGTTGAACGTGCTTTAATATATTTCTTAAGAAACGAAATGGATGTTTTGTTCTTTTCTTTTCTTGTGTAATAGTATTTTTCATCACAAAGATAAATAACCTCTTCTTGTCTTTTACACACACACACTCACGCGCTGTAGTTTTTTTGGAATTGCTGTGACTTCTGTTGGATACTTAACCCGAGCCTTCAAGTTGTAATACTTGAGATTTCCTGCAGTTTAATACGACAACAAACACTCCCCGAGCTGCTACTTTGTCAGGAATACAACAGAAGAGCAGCTGCTGTATCTGTTTACAGCACAGCCAAACAAAGCCACGTTGTTTTAATAAAGAAGTCAGTCGATAACTGGCCTTTTTCCACCGTGCCATGAGCAAACGCAATCTGATTTCATGCACAACACAACATGAATAGTTTCCTGCACCGCAGCAGGTCACAGTAAAAGAAGTTGGAAGAGGATTTAAAACTCGTTTCCAAAATGACGTTGTGTTGTTTTCTGGACTTATTGCTGCTGAACAATCAGCGAGCGCTGACAGCGGTGACACATCCCGCGTTTCCTGCGCTTGCCACCTCGTGTTTCGCCCGAATACTCTTAATGTCGAGTAGCAGCAGTGAGAAATGTGGCGTTTTCATTAAGATGGGTGCTCCGACACAGCTGTGAGAGAGCGAACAGTAAACAATGGATTACATGCATGCATTCAATGAGAAGCTCTCCTGCATGGGAAGGCATATTTAAACCAGAGCAGGAGGCGGATGTTGCTACTAACAGACCGAGAGAGAGAGAGAGACCTTGATCACCTCCAATTTCACATTCTCCATCTCTCCTACACACACATACAGTCACACACATCTACACACAACTGTGCATAACCAATCAAGTGGGTCTATTTTAGTTTAAAATGTTAAAAGGCTCTCTTGTGCGCTCTTTGTCTCTCTCACACACACACACACACACACACACACACACACACACACACACACACACACACACAGTGAGAAGGTGTGATGTTATCCAAACAGCCAGCTGTCTTGTTGTGTCAGGCTGGTTGCTCTGTTGGCTGCAGGCCTGGGAGAAGGCTTACTTTGAGAAAACAGAGACTCACTCCACATTAGACTGACTCCCGTCAATGGACTGGGCCCAACGCCTGAACACACACACACATTTTCTCTCGCACTCTCTACAGTGCAGAGATAGTTTCACACACACACACTCGCAGGGACATTCTCCCTCCTCTTGCACACACACACATAACACACACAGAAATATGGAGGACTTTTCATTAGTCGCTCGATTCTTGCCCGTGTTCTGGTTACCAGGGGCAACGTGTACTTTGAGGGAAAACTTGTCACACACACACACACACACACACACGTCGCAGACACACACAGGCAAATTTCACAACACGGAAGGCTGAAGTGTTTGTTTTTTTTTAGAAATTGTTGACTATTTGCAGAGCAAATCATGAACAGGAGCGACGTTTGATCACCACACACAGCCGCGCTCTTTCGTCAGTCACCTTATCTCTCAGCTTCGCCTTCAGACTCCGTCTGATGAAGTCACATGACAGAAAACGGGTCAATCTGCGACCTCAATCAACCTCTGCTGGTGTCCAACAGGAACTGCAAGTCAAAGACGATCAGAGTTCCTCCTTCCTTTCAAGTCTCCTGTTCAGTTATTTCGGAGGAAAGGAGGGACGCCGAAGTCAGGTCGTCATAACCTACAAACCTGTGATGTGGAGCAACACACCTACACCTGACGTAGAGGACTTTAAATCGTCTCCATGTATGAAAGGAGCTTTACAAATATTCCCCTCCTCATATCTGACACCAGCGCTATGGTCATTCTCTTAATGTGTTGCATCTTTGTACACAAGAGACAACAAACTGCAATCAGGTGGCTTGACTGCTGCTGCATTTCATAAACACCACCTCCACCCAGGGCATCCATCTGCAGGCTATAGGTCTAAAGATCTCTGGCTTAATGCCAAAAGCCGAGACTCTCTACATATTGAGCGTTCTTTACTCAATAACTTATTCCATGAGAGCGATTTTTCGTCCGTAGACAATGCAGTTAACATGATCCCCCAGGTGTTTGCAGGATGTAGTGGACTCCTCAGGAAGCGATGCCAGGATCCTGTTTGTGGACTTCAGGATGCCTGACTCCACCTGCAGGTGGATCACAGACTTCCTGGCAGTACATGAAGCTGGGAAAGGATGTTTCTGACTGTCGGATCATTAGCGCTGTGTCACCCTCTTTCCTCTGCTCTTCACCCTTTAAACCAACAGCTTGCCCGTCCACCAGTCTGCTCCTGAAGCCTGCGGGAGATTGATCGTCTGATCTGGTGCAGTCAAAACACCTTGGAGCTCAATGCTCCGACGACAGCGGAGACAGACTGTGTGACGCCCCGGTTGACATTGTGGTGTCCTCCTTTCTGGGCACCATCACCAGAACATCAGCTCCCTCACCATGAAAAGAAGCACAACAGTGGATGCACTTCCTGCGGCAGCTGAAGAAGTTCAACCTGCCAAAGCTAATTATGGTGCACTTCTACTTCCGCCATCATTGAGTCCATCCTCACCTCCTCCATCACCATCTGGTACACTGCTGCCACTGTAGCGTATCATTCGCTCCGCCAAGAAGGTGACTGGTTGCAATCTGTCATCGCACCAGGACCCGTACTCCTTTAGGACCCCCCGAGGAGTGCAGGTAGGATTGTGGCTGACGCCTCCCACCCTCATGGCTCCTTGATTTGAAGCACTTACCTTCATCTTTGTTCACGTTTTTCTTGCACTATATATTCAGTGTTACGCCAAAGCGAATTCCTTGTATGTGAAAACTACTTTGCCATAAACCCTGATTCTAATTCTGCAAAAGTGCAGGCTTGCAAAAGGCGTGGGCTGTATTGAGTGTCAACATGAATCTATATCAACCGCAACGGAGCTGCATATAGAAAGATGCAGACGCATTATCGCAGGATAACTGAGCTTTGACCCAAACAGAGCCGTGTGTAATAATAGTCATTGTGTGCTTTTGCACAGCATAAAATCAAACGTATTGGCCTTTGGACAATGTGGCGGCACACATGGGATCCAGTCGAGTTGTGTTGCACCACCGTTTCGAGGCTATTAAGTGTCCCTTCAAGGATGGTGGAGTGCAGCAATGTCATGAATCATCCTCTCAAGTTTAATCAAGATCCGAGTGTCCGACAAACAAATGAGAGAGCCCTTGATTCAACGATAAAGTGTCCTCGCTCAGTTGACGAATAGAAATAGATGATGGACAGCAATCCAAGGACACGCTGTAGCTTTTAATTAAAAAAAAGAGTTTTCAGTCAGTTTCATTAAACTCGTGCACAGGATTCTTCACTCAGAGCACTTCAAAGGTCTGACATCTCAACAAAACAGACATCTTTAAAGAGCAATAAAGGGCCGCTGATTCACAACAGATTCAGCAACGCAGAGAAGAAGAGAAACAGAGGACGGTTTTAATCTTTATATCAAAATGAAGCCAACAGTTGACTCGGGGAACGCTGTCAGTTTTGTTTATTTGGTGCCATCCGACGTCCAACGCAGCACCACAGATAAACAAGTTTGACGCAGACAGACAACTACTGGTGACGGCTAACAGATTGTTTCTACCTCTGTCGGAGGAATTGTAATTCAAACTGTAAGCAAAGCCGAGTCACATATCTACCCACAACAGTTAAATATTAGCGAGACACAGAGATTTCTTTATTTCCTCTCAGCTCTGTCTCTCCTCTCCTGTATCAGGTAGGTTAGATATTGAAGCTGAGCTGGTTACTTTATAGTCAACGCAACACGGGCCAGAAACACACTAAATTGGTCTAATTTGCATAAAAGCCTGAGTATATACATATATTTTGTTGCCTGAGGCATCGTAAAGGACGCCGTAGATATTTAAATGGATTTATGTTCCCAGCTGTGAAATGTCATTCTATTTCTCTCAAAATGCCACTTAATTTACTCTTTCACGAGTTGTTCAAAAACATTGATGCAGACATTTTTTATTTTTATTTTAAAACCAAATTTGGTGAAAGCAGCAAAACAGAAAAACGGTGTCCTTCCCTGCCCTCAGCATTCAATGTTCAGGCACACGTCAAAGGTCCTTCAATCAATGGTGCGTGTCGGACAGAGCTGAAATTATGCGGCGCTGGCTGGCGCCATGTCGGATGTAGCCGCTTCCCGGCTCATCTAAATATCGGCAAAGACGTGGATCAGCACCGGATGTTGCCGTTTGGGATAAATAATAGATTCTACATGCACAATATGGTTTTTGCAGATGAATTTTCAAGTCCTACAAGACCGTATGTACGAGCTCTAACACAACCGTCACAAAACCGGTGGAGTGATCAATGGGTTTTTATCTCAGTACAACAGACGAAGCAGAGACTGTAGTAGAAAAAGAAACTGGTCAGTGTAGTGTGTCACATCAGGTCTGATAGCAGTCCTTGGCTTGGCAGCGCACCATCATCTGCAGCTGGTCAACAGTGTCACATAATATAGGTTAGATCTGCATGTTTCTGGTTTGCGTCCTCTGTTTAGCTTTAACTTCTGTGTTCATTCAAAGTCCAAATGGATGTGACCCCTCAGTTCAAGCAATAACAGAAGAATACGTCCTCGTGCTCAATCAAAAGTTAAATTAACTAATCCATTATTTACATTTAGTCTATAAAATGTCATAAATTATTAAACACATTCTTAAATTTGAGGAGCTGGCCCCAGTGAGCGATTCACTCGTTAATCAACATTGCTCGTGGTTCATTTTCTTTCACACGTGCGTGTGTGTGTTTGACCTTACAGTGCTGAGAGCGTGTGAGTCGGGGAGATTTGCTTTGAGGCAATAATTAAGACGACTTCTCTGCATAATCTCATTTTGCTCTCTCCCCCTCTTTTCTCAGCCTAGCTCTTCTTTCACTCCGTCTCCTGCAACTCTCAGCACTTCTTCTGCTCCAACTCCAATTACTCCACCGGCCTGATAAATTGCGTTCCAGCGGCCCTTCCACAAAAGAAAACATGTCAAATGATGCAAACACCTGTTCATACAGTACTCTGTCTCACTCCGTCTCGAAACCTGTCGGCGTGGGTGAGCTGGTGCTGTTCTGCCTGAGTAAGTGTGTCACCTGGGAAAAAAGTGTATGACTAACAAAGATAAATTATTCACAATATGTGTTGGGCCGTGTGTTTTTGCTACGATATGTCTATGTGTGTGTGTGTTCATAAAGAGCATGGAGCAGACTGAGCTGTCAGACAATCACACACACACACAAACACAAAGCCTACTGAAATATTCACACTCTCACCACAGGTGGTTAAGCTATACCGCTATATACAGCTCATAATTCATGCTATATCCGTATATCTGAGGCTTTCTCAGGGGCCACAGAGCAAAGAGTGACTCAGAGGAATGCATGAGGAGCTGTGTGTGTGTGTGTGTGTGTGTGTGTGTGTGTGTGTGTGTGTGTGTATCTGTGATGTTATGGCTGCAGCAGATCTGTTTTCTCGGTTTGCGTGCGTCTAACATAGGTAAGTATTCTGTTGTAAAATGGTTTCCATTTGTTTTATTTTGAAACTTGACCATATTCTCTATTATTCTGCGTCTGACTTCCGGCTGTAGCCATTAAAAATAGACCACCCGTCTATTCTCCTCAGAGCAGAGCGTGGAGTCGCTTCTGGGCTGCTTATGAAATGAAGCACAGCACGACTGGTGGCATCACCGAGCGGCAAACTCTGTGACTCCTCAAACGTCCACTCGAGGCTGGCTCCAGAAGTGAGTCAGTCTCCATAAGTCCCCATGTTAGACAGCAGAAATAAACATGTTTACAGCCTGGTACAGTTTTAGTCTTTTAGATAATTCCCCTGCTCAGAACAACTGTACTGAGGGTGACTTTTTATAGAACTCACCTGTTCAAATTATATTAAGGCTTAAAGTTGAACACTTTGTTATTTTTATGTGTGTGATTGTGTGAATTTGATTTGTTTCTGAGAGACACGAGAAGATCGATACCACTCTTGTTTCTGTGGACATGTAGGTCACTGTTGAGTTTGGTTAATCCGTATCCAGAGAGTTACGTGACTGTTTCTTGAACAGCCGAGCGTGCACTGACAGAGTCATTGTGAGGTTGCCAGGCAAACAGCAAAGACGAAGTACTAGTACATAAGTACTGGGAGGATGATGAAGTACTGTTGGTGCTCTGACAAGCGTCAGCCTGTCCAATAAACACCAAATGCATTTGTTTTGATTACCTTGTGAAACAGATGCAACGACTTCCAAATTTTAAAGCTTGAGCTTGAATGAAGTGACGCAACCAAGCATGTGTGTGTAAAATGAATGCACGTGTATTCATGTGTGGGGGTGTGTATTTGAGGCACTTTCTTAGAAAGCTGACACGTATCATCTGAGGTGTATGCGGCAGGGCAGGGGGAGGCTGCGGTTGACGGGGACCCAGCAGCGGTGCCCTGTGTGTGGGCAGGAGCACAGACGAGCTCGGCCCGTCTTCACCCATCAGCGCTCGAGTCTGCTCAGCGAACTGGCACCTCCATCGATGTACGAGAGGGTTGCCGGATGACTAACGAGGAGACACACACTGATGCTGACACACACACACGAGCAACAGATACGCCGTATAATCCTCCATACTAATACGGTCAAACACAAGCAGAAAACCTGTGCAGCAGTGTGTGATACCAGCACTGAACACACACACACGCTTCTTCATACTTCACACACAACCACTTTCACTCTCATACACGCACTCGGGCATGTAAGTAGGAAGAAATGCAATCTTTTGCTCACTCTTGCTCTTTCTCTCTCAAACCGTCCGATACACACCACACACACACACACACACACACACACACACCCTTCAACCTACACACTTCCTGTGTGACCTGCTCGAATGTCACAGTATATCTGTCACAGCAGTCCCTTCCGACCTCGCACCTTCTCACCAGAGAGCTCTGACTGACATCGGCGAACGCTGGTTCGACATCAAAGCTGATCCGATCGTACGTCAAATCTCTCCAGTCTGATGCGAGCTCATTGGCTCCTTTTATTTCTCTTTTAAAAAAGGAGAATGTGTAGATGGATGGATGAAACGAGGAAATTAATGTTTAGTACAACTTCAGCAGGAGCAGACAGACTTTCTGATGATACACTGCACATTAGATGCATTCATCTTCAATTACACTCCCTGTGCTGAGCTTTAAACGTCAGCGGTTCACTTGGAGGAAATTTAGGGAGGGAAGTATTTCTTTTGAGAAACAGGAGGTAGACCATTAACTGTTTAAGTATGTTGTTGGAAAACTGCAACTTAAAGACTCTGCGTAATGATGACGCAGCTAAAAGGTCAACTCTGATGCATTACCTCTACCGATTCACCCTTCAGATGCGCCATCTCCTAAATACGGACCTCAGGTGTTGAAATGATCCCGACTAAGTGAGCTCGTGTTGCGTGTTTTGTTCTATCTCGCATGCGGAGCTGTCTGTGAAATACTTCTGTCTGGATATGACGACTATAAGTGCATTTCTTTCAAATCAGTGCAGACAAGCAGATGTTTCATTTCCTCCAGAACACACAGTATAAACAAACTGAGATTCTGCCTCTGTTTTCCTGCATTTTTTTCCTCCTCATCTTCACCTCCTCTTTCGCTCCATCTCACGCTCTCTCCTGTCTTTTTCCATCGTCTCTTGCTTCCTCTCCATCCGTGCTTCTGTTTTGCCCTGGATGACTTTATGCCAACTGGTGACCCAGACACACAAATCCACACTGTGTCTGCGCTTTCTTACATTCTCCAGTGAAGACATAAAAATACACACACACACACACGAGTTTTAATAGGGTACCTAGTCTGTACCTATTCACGCACGTACCGGAACCCGCCGTGACAGTATTTATACACATACACACACACACATTACTCTTTCTATTCATCCTATCTAATGGGTCCTTTTCCAGCATGTTCCACTGGGTGCTAGCCAAACAGCCCCCCCCTCCTTACCTGGAAGTAACTCTGAACCTAAACACAGACTCTTTTATGTGCTCAGGTGTCTCAAATGTCATCTTGTTCTCAGGAAACAAAGTGCAGTCTCTTCAGGCGCCTTTGATGTTCTTCAGGTCTGAGTGCATTTTACTTTTTTTAAATCAATGCACCTGCAGTTTGAATGATCTCCGGGTGGAACAAGCCTTTTCTAGCATTTCGGGTCAGTGCAATCAAACTTATTATGAGAGACCCGCAGCAGACATAAACTCCATATTATCAGGTTTAGTACCACTTCCTACTGAAGGGTCAACTTATATTGCTCTGGCCGGAGCAGCAATACAAAGAGAGGAAAAATAGACCATTAGATGACTAATGATTCATGAAACACTGGACAGTCAGTGTGCACAGTAGTTACTGGAATATGGTTGGAACGCCACAAAAGAAGAGTGACGACAGATCAGTTAGTTCCAAGAACTGATAGATGGTTTAGTTAAATCTGGCTGGAAGACATCCACTAAACCAAACGCAACAAAGAAAATCTGTTTTGGACCAAAGAAAACAATTCTAAATCCTCCACATCCAACATATCATCTTCAGAGAGAGTAAAAAACAGTGCGGTCTCCCAGCAGCCAGCCTACAGCTCGGAGGTTACCGAATGACATGACGTTACATCACAAGAATGACGTCCATGTCTTATACCGTCTATGATCCCAAGAGGTTTGAGCTGTCACAACACTGTCAGGCTACTTCCACCTTTGCTACTGAGAGACAGCGGTAATTATTCCCCCTAACCACAAGAGGACACTTGTCAGGAAAACTAAATATCTAAAAACATTTAGCAAGTAAGTTAGTAAGTCTGTCCTGAAATGCTGAATCCTCGTGAGTGTGAATGCTACGTGGCCGTTTAAATAGAAGAGAAGTGTCACTCCCAAGAGCGCAAACTGCAGCTGACAGTTAATGCATCACAGACGCTGCACAAATCTGTGGATGAAACCGGACTGTTGGTCATTAGAACAAAGTATGTATCCGCCTCGTGGTAAATCATCAGGCTGGCTTGATGTGCTACCTGTCGATAGTCCAGAACGACCCTGCGATCGATGGCTGACGCACTCAGACTGTATGACTGCATCGATCTCTCCCTCTCTCTCACACACGCACATTTCTGTAACTCATTCTCAGGCGCGTGGATACATAAACTCACGCTGACAACACGGTGTGTGTGTGTGTGTTGAATGCACACTTCCTACGACACAGAACTAACACTGACATCACACGCAACACACACACACGCAGGACAGAGGTCGGTGCGTGGACAAGTCGCATAAATCATCTTCACACTTCGCACAAAAAGGCAAAACAGATTAAAATTTGGGTAAAACTCAACTCCAACACACACGCAAACACAAGTGCACAGAAAGGAGCCATCCTCTGAGTATAGCACATAATGCAGACTATGGCTGGAACCCATTTCAGCAAATGTGATTAGCCCAACACACGCCATCTCATTAAGAGATTGAATCTTAATGCCAGCAGTGTTTCAGAGCACCATTTGGCAAGGAGCAAGCCCAGATGCTTATCAGTGTCTTGATTCATACTGCAGCCCATCAGCAGACATCGGCAGCACATCAGGGATGTCTATGGCGAGCATGCAGAGCAGTACTCATACGTAAAGTTCAAATATCTGCACGCAAACACACACACACACACACACAGGCACTTTCACACTGTTCTCTAACACATTTGCACACACACACACCAGCATCTGTTTCAACAAAACAGCTTACTAATTAAAGGATCAAAGGAAACTCTTCTTTTATAAATCATGTACTTTATTTTGTTTGTGTGTGTGTTTGTTCATCTCTTACCACATGTGAATGTGTCTGTGTGCAGCACGTGTGTGTGTCCAAATGAGCACACAGTGCTTATATTTGTTGATATAGGAGTGTGAGGGTGTGTGTGTGTGTTTCTTGAGAAAGTGTTTACATGTGCATCTGTTTAGTCTGTGTCTGTTAATGTATAAGCTTATGTCAGTTTGAGTGTGTGTAAATCTACTGCACATGCATGTAGATAATTAATTTCTGCATATATATCTGTGTGTGTATGTGTGTGTGTGTGAAAGCCACCTAGCATTAACACACGCACTAAAGAAGTCCGTTCACTTAAATGTCATCCGACACGCTGAAATACAAATCAATGCAGAGCATGAAGTTTACATTCGTACAGTCAGTGAAGCAGCTGATAGATTAGCTGCGTTGCAATGTGACGCTGCGTTCACTGACAGCTTGCAGTGCGGATGGATCAAAACTATCCACATTAAAGGGTTAGTGTCTAAGAAATGCGACTAACTGTATCCCAATTAAATCTGAACTTCAAAGTTTTACTAACAGCCTTACATGAAGCGCTCGGTGCAACACATTAATGATTTCAGACAAACTCCACGACTGAGGAAAAGATCTATAAGCTCACTGGCATCAGTGGCAATTACAGAATCTACAAACAGACCCCTCGGATGGGTGCTGCATGAATGTAATGAAAACAATCAGTGGAAATTAGAGCTTAACTAGAGCCATCATTTACTTTTTGACATTCAGTGAGGTGATTAATTATAATGTGATGTTTCATAGTACAGTTTCGCCTCAGTACAGTTGTCATGAACGGGGAAATTAGCTACAGAGACCAAAACTGTTTTTTGTACCAGACTGTAAACATGTTTATTTCTGCTGTGAAGTTGGACATTTGAACATGGGGACTTATGGAGACTGACTCACTTCTGGAACCAGCCTCAAGTGGACGTTTGAGGAACTGCAGTTCTCAGGATTTATACGGAGGTGACCGCTTGATCCAAAAAGCTGCTCCCAGCACACACCACAGCAAAAATAATGACCGACTGACTGGTGAAGAGAGTCTAACAAGCTGAGGAGACCGACGTTGGCAGATTCCGTTGCGATGCCCAGCTCGTGTTCAAATAAACTGTTAAAACATGAATGCCACTCAAAACAAAGTCCTCAAATGCCCATTGTTTTTAAATTGGGACCAATTATCCTTCTCCAGGCTAAAAAATGTACATGATCACTAACACAGAGTACTTGGGACACTATTACAGCGGTCCACTTGGACACTGAAATAGGACCTTGGCCAAAATAGTGTTTGATGTCTATTTTTGTAGATTGTTTTTGGCGTGGTGACATATGACATACAATGTGAAGTCACCGAGACCACGAGCGCCAGAACAATCGGAAAGAATCGTTGGAAAGTATGCAAACATAAATGCAACATACTTCTGTGTGATCAACAATCTGCGCTCATGTAAAAATGCCTCCATTATCCTGTAAATCAACAAGTCTAGACAAAGATTGCTGGAGAAAAAAAAAACCCCAAAACAAAACAAATCAAAGTTGCAGCGACTGTTGAGAAAAGTCTGTCACCCTCCGTCTTTTACACCTGTTGTTTACATCAAGAATCACAGAATCTCTTTCTGTTCAAGGTTAAAATGATTGATTGTTCGAATGCGGTTAAGAAAAAAGAAAGTCTCCGCCTGCGTTCGCTGCTGCTGGAGACTTCAATCTTGTGGCGTTGCATTTATTATTAGTGAGACTGAATCTGGGGTATCATATTTAAAGGATTAACTTGTGAACAGGGAACAACAGAGCTACTATAACATCAAGATCATTCAATACATTCATGCTAATACAGTACACAGAGTAAACGCACTGACTATACTTACACATAGTGCTATGTGTGCAGTAGACACACGCACATCTACTGCACGATTTCTGTCTGAATCCTTCAAATCTTAATTGAAAATCAAAGCCTGAGGCTTTAATTTCTTCTGTCGAAGAAACTAGTTTACAAATCTCTTCACTTTTACTCATCTCACTTAAACAGCTCGTTTAGGACTGCGGTCGCGAGCAGATGTAACAACTTAACCCCTGCGACCTCAGCTGTCCCGCCTGAGCAAATAAAACGCCAACATCCGGCTTCGCAGTCCCTCCTCTGACAGCTCCACTTCCTCCTTCTCACAAGCGCTCCTCGTCCAACAAGACTGTTGGAACAGGAAGGGATGTGGTGTTTCATCACTACAGCCATGCTGCGGTTACTCAACTCGCTGGTGTATGTGTGCGAATGAAATATGTACACATATGTTGTGTATATATAGTGTGAGCACAGGGAGGGAAAAAAGAAAGAAAATGTGTATTCTGCTAGAATAACGCCAGCTGTGGTAATATGGAACCTGCTCTTCCACAAAACACCAAATCCCCGTGCGTAATGATCTGCAGAAACACTAGAAACCCTCAGTCTGATAGAAATCCTCAGTCTGATAGAAATCCTCAGTCTGAGAGCTTTTTCCTCTGAAATATCCTCAGACACACAGGACATGATCTGTTTCACATTGCATAGGCGTTTCAGATAAACAGAAAACGAGTTAGTTAACATGAAGGTCGGCTGCTTTCGTGTCTGAGCACACACAGAAAAGAGCACCACTTAACTTAATCAATCCACAGCCCACGCGGTTCGACTGACAGAGGATCTCTTGGAAGTGAAAAATGCCACAGAACCACAAAAGGATCTTGCAGATGAACCCATTTCTATCTATAATCCAGCTCACTAAAGATATGATCACGGTCGAGGTAGCTACTGTCATGGATCGATAATTTACAGCGAGTGTGTGTGTCATGTTGACAAGCATCATTGGGACACAAGCGGCATCATGCAGTAGACCAACAAATCCTTTTAGTTTAGACAGACACAAAGCAGGAAAAATCAGGCTGAATGTTTGCAATAATCTCCAAATTGGTTAATTAAAACTGCATGAAGGAAGAGGAAACTGGATGCTGAGAATTAAGATCAGAAATTTGGGCCACAAAGGATCTGTCTCACACCAGAAAAACCAAGCTGTGGTCAACTGAAGGCTGTTTTGAGTTTAAAAAAACTGAAATGTGTCAGCTTCAGGACTTTTCCCAGACCGACTCTCGGTCCAAAGCAGTGATGAAAGACTTAAACAGCACGGGAGTAGCAGTTAACGTCACATTCGCTCTCCACAGATGACAGCTTGCTGATCTTCTCTAAGAGCCCCAAATCTGATGGAGCTTCCAGTGTTACGTTGAACCTAATGTAGCACTCAGGTGTGCAATATCTTTCAAAATACCTTCACACACCTGTAGCACATCTTTAAAGTCATTAAACTGTTTGAGGCGCTGCTCCTTCTGCAGTTTCTGCATCTGCACACTGTGGCTGCAGCAACAGGTGATCACATTTCACGTCTGTGCATTGTGTGTGTTTCATGTATGGATATGCAGTGGAGAGAGAGAGAGAGAGATTGAAGAAATTAAATATGGAGATCACATCTTCATACAACTGACATCAGCTGATACCATGATGTGTGTGTGTGTGTGTGCACCATGACCCCAGCTGGTCATTATCAGCTGAACAACAGGCCATATCTCTTTTTTTTTCACTTCATTCTTGACTTTTCAAATCAAAAATTGTTCATTGGAGAGAATGGAGACAGATTTGAAGTGACAGCTCCGCTGTTTAATGACTGAAAGTTGAAGTACTCACACAAAAGCGTGGTAGACGAAAGCCCATTCCCTCGGTCTCTCCAACACGTTGTAGAGGTAATTCTGGAACCGTCGGTACCGCGCGTTCCTGCGGCCGCTCTGTGCGCTGTAGGTCAGCGGCTTCCCCAGCAAGCTGAGCCGGGCGCCCTGCTTCCTCTCCGCTCCCACCGCACCTGCAGCGGTGGGAGAGAGGAGACCGTCCCCGACTCGCACCGCGTTGTTCATTGTCCTCCGCCCAGACTCCACATCTTTCAGTGGGTAGTCCTGCACCCGGCGTCCCGTTGAGGTCTTCAGCCAGAGCCCGGTGCCGCCGCTCTCGTCGCCGGCGTGACTTCTCGGCATGGCATCACCAGCGCAGTGCGCTGGGAGACCGGCAGACATTCACATGTAGCCAAGTGCTCTCTCTCGCCTGAGGGTGTTTGACTACTTTGACTGTCACTGCACAGTAAATAAAACAAAGCAGTGGGTGAAGAGTTAAATGTCTACTCTGCTCTCATCTTGTCACCCTGTGGCCCGTTGAGCAGATCCACAGTCCGGTTTGGACACTTTGGCCATCTGCGCGAGGCTGGAGAAGAGTTGGGTTATGAAGGAGTCGATTCATCGAGACATTTGGCGGGGGGGAGGGCTCCTCTCCCACCCTCCCACACTCTTTCTTCCCCCAACTCACTCTCACTCGGCGTCTTGCTGCTTTCTGTCAAAGTGTGTGAAGCCTGCCGGTGCTGTCCCAAAGCACGCCTCTCCTTTACGCACGGACAGAGAAGGACGCAGCACGACCAGAATCACCAGAACCACGGGGTTAGTGGGTCTCCGCAGCTGTGGCTGTATGGCGTGGTCTTTGAATAAAACATATTTATGGGAGATACGTCAAAAGACGCCAAAGCACTGATGACGTAGGTTTTACGCAGGCGAAGACAACTGAAACTAATCACGTTGGTTGATCGTTTGGATCTGTTTGTTTCAGGAAACATGAAGACCAACACGGTGCAGTAACCTGCCTGCCTGTGTGAAACACTTCTACACTGAAAGAAAGTCTTCAGTAAGTCAGACTCCAGGAGGGAATCAGACACGAGGCTTGCGAAGTATAATTTGTTAGTTACAGATTATCACTTGCTTCAGATTGATCAGCATTCAGACAAACAGACTTCACAGCAGCTGCAGGGACAGTGACTGTGGTGGTCTCAAACTATCGCCGGCCGGAACCCGAACACGTTTTCTGATCAGGTTGTAGCTGCGTCACTCTTCTCTTCCTTACTGACTGACCATGTGACCCGTGGAGAGCATGACCTTTTAAAAAAACCAAAACAAATATCCCACTGCTTCATTTACATGTTAAATATTCATTTACGCAGAACTGATTTATTAAAAATAAAAATACAGTCCTCAACAAAAAGGTGTTTGTTATTTCTTGGATGTAAACTTTTCCCACTTTTCATTTCATCCACTCAAAACTCGTTTTGATGTCAGCAATATGACGCCATCACGCGCATCACTGCCCTGCTATAAAACGAACACGAGCTACTGAACTCGTACAGTTGTGATCAAAGTCTGACCTCTAGTGGTCAAACATCGGTGATACAGGACTATGAGGCTTAGAGTCAGACTTAAGTTTTATACTAATCTGAAAATAAGATGCCTTTCTGCCATTATGCTGTCGTTTGTGGGCTACTGCTATCCATCTAACATAGTAGTGAAGATATGGAGTGTCTTAGTCTTAGTATCCTCTCCTACCCAACCATGTCATTCATAATCATTATATATCAGAATATATCTGATGTTGTGCTCCCAGTTGTGGCCTATTCAAATGGTCTTATAATGTACATGCACATGTATTTCACAAAGTTTAAAGACGACGCATGGTGGCAGCGCGCACAAGGCAACAGTGCCACCATGTGACGCCGTCAGAGAACAGCAGCACTGAATGGAGATGAAGGAAGTAAGAGAAGAGAAGAGATACATATTAAAGGTTCAGTGGGACATTTACTGACAGAAATGATTGGTGTTTGTTCTTTGGAGCTGCCTTTTTGTTATTTTATGTGTATCTACCTCAGTGTGTTATTAAAGTCTCCTTTTTTCCTACCAGCACGTCTGCATTTGGGTAACTTTCTTGAAGTAAAACGTGACATGGACAGTTTATTTGTTCCCCCCTCAGTTTCTTATTAAAAAACCACAGCAGCTAAACCACTGGAATCACGGTGAGAAGAGCTGCTGACGACGTGTTTCATTGAGGAATCTCCTGAAGATGTTCTCCTTCAGTCCAGTCAGGCATTTGCTTGTGACATCTGTCTTGAAGGCCTTGAAGCTGCAGCTGCGCAGCTGGCTTCATGGCTCTGAGGGGAGTTTGTCTCCTTTTCTGTTTGTTTGGATCCCAAAACGTGTCATGGATTTAAAGCAGCAAGCAAAGAAATAGTTTGCGTGTTGCACTCACTGAAGTGCTGATTCATCTCATTGCACTGGTTAAAAGCTTCAGCAGTCCATCTTGTCATTGTCCTTTTACCCTCCTGTAGTCTCCAGTCGCTCAGTGTATTTGCATCATCTTCTCAGCACAAAGAAATACAAAGGAAAACATGAAGTTTATGTATCATATAAGTATCATTTTAGTTGTTGAAGGTGTGCAATGTCAGGTGGCACAAGCACTTGTTGGCTTGTTTCAGATTCTAATAAGTCCCTGGTGACTTAATCAAACCACTAAAAAAGGCAATAAATAAATGTTATTCCAATGTATGACACTATAATTCATTCCCATGCATGCTGCTCAGAGGAACCACTTTCCACGGGCTCTTGTGCTCAGTTAGAGCTGTTCTTGTGCAGCCGGTGCTGCTGCATATATCCCAATCCCTCGAGGATCAGCTCATCCACAGAGGCTTTAATTGGCAGAATTTAAGCACCTACAACCAATAGCGATCGACCGGAATTTAACTAGAGAGCTGAACCAACAATTAAGAATTAGAAAGGGGAGTAAAGAGGGAGAGAGATGGGGTGGGTGGGGACAGTTGGGGAGAGGGAGGGAGTGACAGATTTTCAGAGAGAGAGCGCATTGGTTGGGATTAGGCCTGCGCTCCAGGTTGGACAGGATTACAGTGCGCAGCGCGGTGTGTGCGTGCTGTGCGCCCTGTTATGGACTTCACCGCACGGCATTTCACCGTTTGCGTGAACTGATCGTCACCTGCGACCTGTCACCCCCACCCCTACAATCCTGCTGATCCTGCTGAGAAACCATCTATATGGAAACATGGCCGACGTCCCTCAGATCGTCAAAATTGGGATTTCTCTGAAGATGCTTCCCAACAACACCGCGGTGCACTTCAAGTCCGACGGTGCCAGGTTCGGACAGACCCGGACCATCAAGCTCCTGACCGGGTCCAAGTATAAAATCGACGTTGTCGTCAGACCAGGAGCTGTCGAGGCCACGTAGGTAGACCTTCGATTTTTGTTTTCAGGCGTGGATTATCCTGACCTGGTGCTGACCCAAACTGCTCCATCAAACCTGTCTGAAGACCAGAGAGATGTGAAGCAGACTCATGCGGTGGTTGTATATCATAGTGACGTTCATCGAGATATTTTTAATCTGAATATTTCAATCTTCCCTCAATCTGTAAAATATTTGGAGTCTCTTTGTTTTGGTCCGCTTCATGTCTGAACATACTAACATAACAACGCAGAGTAAATCCATGTTATTGATAATTAAAGAATAAATTAGGCTCATTACTCGGATGCACTCGACCTTAACTCTGTTTCTCACCCCGAGAATGTAAAAGCAGATTTTAAGACTGCATTCATGCGCAGTAGGAAACGCGGCTGTTATAAACATGAAGTGGAAGTTTTGTGATTCCAAAAGCTGCAGAGGAAACAAAACATCGCTTTACAAATTCCCTCTGTCCACAAATACCGTCTTGTGTTACTATTTCTGAGCGTAAGCGCTCTAATAAGTCCTATTCCCGAGTTTAGCGCTCTAAAACCGGATTTTACGAGGGGCACATGAAGGCAGCATAAACCTCAATTGGCAGCATGTCAAATCCACCACAGATTAAGGACTCCACGTTTGGGCTTTGGGTGACCGCCCTCTTGTGATTTGTCTACAATTCATGATTATGTAATGAGTGTTGTTGTACATCCGGCTCCAATTAAGGATTAGTGTTGGATTTCTGAATATAGGCTGTGGAAAAAAAGGGCCTACAACAAGCTGGAGGGTGTACAAAGATGTCACGCGTGGATGCACAGACAGATCAGTGTCAGCACAGAGGAAGACACATTCACGTGACTCACAGTTCAGTTCTGTTTTATTCATATGGAGCCAAATAATAGTAATAAAAAAGGAGGAGGAGATAGAGCCACAGATCACAGCGGGAAGAGGGAAACAGAGACTTTCATTTTAAGAGTGAACTTCATTGTCGTGTGTAACTGTCCGCAGGTCGATGAGTGTGGGTGGGGTGACCTTCCCCCTGGAGCAGCAGTCTAAAGACCCGCAGTCGGTGGTCTACACCGGCCAGTATGACACTGAAGGGGTGGCGCACACCAAGAGCTGGAGAGAGGCAACCGGTTCAAATCAGCATACAGGTAATGGATAATGGACAAGGTGGGAAAAGGTGGAGGCAGAGGCGACATCCAGAAATCATTTTATGGTCCTGAATCAGAGGAGGATGTTTGGAAGAAGAAAAAGTGCAACACCCGACAGCAGGGCTTGTTTTGATTTTGTGTGGATACCCTGCCTTTGTTTCCATTCTTTAACGCTGACTCACGTGTGTTAGGTGGAGTGTTGAGACACTTATTCTCACACACTTCATTTGCACATTGCCCTTGAACAAAAGCATCTGACAAAACGAATGACAAACCACATAAAAAGATGAAAATCAGCAATGAAGTGGTCCAACAAACACGTGTTATAGTTCACTGTCTCAATCAGCTTTTCTTCCGCAGGAACAAATCAGCGACAACCTCATTCTTTAAACGCTGAGTGATCAGTTTGGTCTCCTTGTGCTCCTGTAATCGTTAAAGGCTGCGTGTCGTACCAGATGTGTTCACGTTGCTATGGTTACAGTTGCTGCTGAACTCGATGCCAGGTGCCACAGGTGTTTCCATGGTTACAGTTTTAACTAGAGTAAACATGGATGATGATAACTACACGGGCATAATCAGGAATGGATCTGTCAGGTGTCAAAACTTCTAATTAGCCCTCGCATCCTCGTGTGTAAGTGAGTTTCTTACAGGTTTGTATCCCCGTCTGTCCTCTCTGTGTGTCTCATCATCACTCCATCAAACCAGGCCGCTCATAGATGCTGAAAACTGTTCGTGCATGTACTCATCTGAGTTTCTCTCTCAGTTCACAGAGGCGGGAATGTTTGAAACCGTGTGGCAAGTGAAGTACTACAACTACAACAAGCGCGACCACTGCCAGTGGGGAAACAGCTTCAACAGCATCGAGTACGAATGCAAACCCAACGACACGCGCACACTCATGTGGGTCAACAAGGAGATGTTTGTCTGATGGAGGAACGGCTGGAAATATTCAATGTGTTCAAAAAACACTCAAGGTTTGACTGCCACGATGAAATGTAGACATCATCTTCTGTCTTTCACTCTTTCTATCATTTACCAGTATCAAAAAATCGACAGGGTTTTTTGCAGTAAAAAATAAATCACGAGATCTACAGCCAAATTCATGGCAGAACATAAAATGCAGTTATGTTAATTATGCAGTGAGAGACTAAGATTAAATGAGGTAAAAAGAAAAAAGTACAGCTTGGTTGCAGGATTAAGAGTGTTCAGACTTTTGTGTATGTACAGAACTGTGTGTACGTGAGCTACAGTACATGTGTGCGTATTTTACAAATGGTGCTTGTACAGATGTGTTTGTATTTGATGATTTGTCTCTATGTGAGGAGTTTGATTGCGAAATGACTATCATAAGATCTCCAGATGTTCATGTCACGTTGATTCTTAGACGTTAAGTATAGTAAGTCATGTTAACATTTACCAAATTGTGCTGAATAGAACATTCCCGCTCTCGTCCAAGGCCAGTGTCCTTGCGTAATTTTGATTTCGTTGGCCCCGAGCAGAATTTTTCCAAGCTGTCCTCATGTGGGAACTTGTGAGACATTCCCAGGTTGAAGCTGGTCTTGTTGCGTGTTGGATCATTTCATATCATGAGTATCATGCATGCGTGTGCAGATGCCACATCGTCCACCTCATGACACTTTTCCTACACTGAATTAATCAAACTGTGCACTTCACTCAGGTACCTTGATGAAATCTTTCCGCAGGCCCTTCAAAGTGAACAGGTCAGCTCCTCTGCGGGCTTCGACGGAGCTGCTGAAATCTCCTCAAAAGCACATTTTAGCCCGTATCCGTTTACAGTGACACTGCAGTGCAGCTCCTCTGCGTCAGCGCCCTCCTAAATCATGAAATTACCCATAATCTTGTTGTCACACTTGTGCTGCAGCCTGCACCTTGACTGATTTAAAAAGGGGGTTTGCAATGAACTGTCTGTGTCGCTGTGTGCATGAGTATAATTTGTGGTATTGGAAGTAGAAATGTTGTATTTGGGTGACCCTGTTTAAAACGTGTCGGTTCTCTCTACCTCTTGTGAAGGATTTAGCCATGAATATGTGTTTATCAAAGAGATTTGATGTGTCAGAAATATTCACAACATAAATGGTTAATGATTGTTATAATTTATAATATTTATGATTCTTTTTCTATTTCTTGTGGTAAATCGTATTTTTAAAAATAGTATTTTTGTACAGTGAACCATTGGAAATGTTTTCATATTATTTGTGTGTATTTTGGTAGAAATTGACATTTAATTGACCTATGCAACAACCAGAGCAACAATATGAAATGGTGCAATATTGTGTTAAAATTGACATATCAGTCTGACCTTTTTGTGAATGTGTCGTTTGTTTATAATGTTATTAACAGTAAAATGGAAAATCTTTTTGCGTGGCAGGTGTATTCATTGAAGTAATTCCTGATGGAAACTATGAGATTTATTTCAGAAACACAACTACTGACAGCTGAGATCACGATTACAAATTTAGTTTTTAAAGGCAACAAGGGGAAACATGAACCATGCAGAAATATGTGACTTTCGCTGTGTCCACACATGACATTTTCTGTCACTCTAAGCTAAATGCTGAAACAAGATTATGGCCTTATTTTGATAGTACTGCCTTTAAACTATGAATGAGGTCCTGCAGAAAGCATGATGAAGCCGGAGGAAGCTTTAGATCCCACAAAATCTGATTATAATGTAGGAATACAAAACTAGGGAGAAGTGACGGGATCATTTATGTAGGTATGAAATGAATCGGCCTCCAAAGATCTCTTCAAAGAAAAGGTTTCTGTACTATAAGATGTAATAAACTGACTGTGTAAACATATCATGGTGCCTGACAGTGGCTGAGATATATGAGGCAGGTATTCTATAAGTAGGAAACAAGCATGAGGATTTGAATAGACCAGGTCAGAGGCATCTCCAAGTCTGCAGCACTCATGGGGTGTTCTCATCAGTGTCCACCAGCGACAGGTGGTGAAGAAAAAAAGGTCCAGGAATGGTTTGAGGGATACTTAAGTCGGCCTACAAAGTCCCTAGATCTCAACACACCTTCAGCGGTCTAGTGGAGTCCATGTCTCGATGGGTCAGGACTGTTAAACTATTAAATGATTGCAGTGTGTAGGTGCAGGTGTGCTGTTGACCCAGAGCTCTCCAGTCGAGTACAGGAACCTGTTGAGTTTTCAAGCATTCAAAAGAAGTTCCAGTTTCTTCGTCAGCCATGTGACGCCATCACATGCATCACTGTCCTACTTTTGTCATTTTCAATCTGTAGATCTCTGCAGTGCTTACACTTGGATGTGCATGTGGTGTATTATCGGGAGTGTGTACTCACCTACACACTCCTGATAATACGTAAATGTATCCTACTGTTACAGTGTCAGTTAGATTTTCTTTTCAGTCCAGCTCTAAAGCCACTTCAAATCTCGCTATGGTTCACAACGCTTAGCGTGGATTTAGTCTGTCCAGAAGTCTGTACTATTGATGAAGCAGTGCGGTACGGATTACATGAAATGAAGTCCATCTGCCAGCTGTGTTCAGTTAGCTCCAGAGAGCACAGCCAGGAGGCAAGAGCAAACTTCAGACTTTTTACTTTTATTTATTATAACCTTTATTTTTAGCTGTTATTAAACTTTACTTTTATTTATTATAACCTTTATTTTTAGCTGTTATTAAACTTTACTTTTATTTATTATAACCTTTATTTTTAGCTGTTATTAAACTTTACTTTTATTTAATCTAGCTATTTTTACACTGTACTGTTTACTATTTTACTATTATGCATTTTTTATTAGTTTTATTTTGTTTCTTATTTTATTTTTAGTTTATTTTATTTTATTTTAATTAAGTGTGTTTTTAACCTGCCTCCAGTCCTTTATCCCCATTCGTAGTACTCTTCTACTCTTTATATAGTTTTTGCATAGATGTTTACTTATATATTTTTAATTCTTCTGCACATATTTAAATTATGATCTGTCTCAGGTCAGTTGTGGCTCCTGTGTTATCAGTTAAAGTCTGACAGGCTTTATTGGCGCCTTCATGCAGCGCACGCAAACCTCCGGTTGGTGGCGCTGATGCACAGAGCCACGCAGCCATATAGAAATAAATGTAACCTGCAGTTCCCGGATGTACAGTACTGTCTCCTCTCCTCCCCTCCGCCTGCTCGTCAAGCCGAGCCTCCTCCTCCTCCGCCTCACTGTCCCCTCCCAGCGGGTCTCCCTCCCTTTGCCACTGCGGTGAAAGCCTCCGTGAAGGAGCGAGACAGAGAGACGGCAAAGAGTGCCTGAAGCTGGGGGTGTAAAGCCAGGACGAGACCTCAGAGAGAGACTACAACCACCTAGTTATTTTTTTTTTTTAAATCGAGGAGGACATTTCTCCTCCACAACTCGGCGGCCTATTGACTCCCTTCCCCTCCGCTCCACACGCCCTCCCCTCGGCTGTTGTTGTACCTCTTTTCCGTTCAACATCGCCTGGATTTCATCATCCGACCTGCTGCAAGATGGTAAGCACTACTAGTAAAAAAAAGAAAAGAAAAGTGGTAAACACAGGCAGCCAGCTGGGCCACGGCCTGTCGAGGAAATGTGTCGGTTTGTTTGGTTGTTTCTGACTTTGTGAAGTGTCGAGCTCCTCCAGGGGCCGAGAAGGAAACGCTTTTTCTCACCCACTTTCTGTGCAACAACCTCCCCGCAGGGCTGTGACAGACAGCAGCCTGGAAGCCTGTGGCCCAGATCCGTCTTATCCCTCTCTGTCCTCGGCGGTTTATTTAGCCTCCACTCGCTCATTAGGCCCATTAAAACACAGCAAGGCTGCAAGAATACGCTCGAGTTTGGACTTTATATTCGCTTTGCATGCACTGAAATGTAGTTTTTTCCCCCCCTCCAAGGTGGCATGGCGCTGTGTTGATAGTTGCAACAGTGTTTTAATTGTTTGCAGGCCACAGGCAGGCTCGTGCAGCCCTAATTAACTCCTCAGTCCACTTGTGTGTGTATTTATACATGCATATATATGTATAGGTGTGAAGGTGAGTTGCCTGGTAACCGATAGACATGCATGTAGTGACCAATCACCATGCAAGCAACATGAAAACTGTCAGTAACCCGATTGCATGGGCGTAGCTAGGAGCTGTAAGTGCTGAGTGCCTCCCCGTCCACCCAGAGATCGAACACGCCTCCCCGGATCAATCCTTCTGATCAGTGATCGGCTGCAGCAGCCCGTTTGCTCGCTACGTTTACAGACAGATGTTGTCATCCAGACGTGACAGGAGAAGGAGTTTTGTTTGAGTTATTGTGTGATCTCCAGGAAGCTGACAGCAGGGATGCACGCAGCGTTCACGGTCACGGTTCGGTCACTGTAAAAAGGCCTCGATGGACACACAGAGGCCGGCGTGTCTGTCGGTGAAACAGAGTCAAGAGTCAGGCTTTCTGTGTAACGTAAACCGATGGAAACAAAGCTGGAAGCTGCACGTGGATAACCTGAGTACACCTGCGTACGATTTCCTTGAATTCAAGATATTTCCTCAGATTCTAATTGTACCATCGAAAGCTAACCGTGGCGTCCCTCGCAGTGATCCGTCGTTAAGCTTACAAACCGATAACTTGGTTTATATCATCCTATTGCAGACAGATCTGCATCTCAGCTGAGAAAGTTTATTTCTCATTCGTGAAACGTTGGCGTGAGACTGTATAGTGTGAGCACAGGATGTCAACAGACGGCTGCGTTTTCAGAAAATCTCTTTTTTACATTCACATCTCAGCCCACAGAATGTCATCTCACCTGAGGCTTGTTCTAAGAAGCCGGTTTGTCTGAGTCATCTGGAGACATTCGCTGAGTAAAAAGCTCAAATCTGGAGCATCGACTGTTCTCAGTTCTCAGTAAAGCAGCTTTTTGGGTTGGATACTTTACTACATGGCTGTCAGGAGCTCACACACGTTGTGATTCAAAGGTTCTGTTCCTACGCTACTCAAAAACCAGAGCAGAGCTTCTCCTGTTCATGACACAGCATTAAAACAAGCCGCCTTAACAGTCCGCTTGCTGACTGCCCTAAATTAAATATATTAAGCAGAGAAAGGAAAGCTGAAAGCACACAGGACACCTTGTTACATTTGCCCTGCAGCAGTCTCAGCTCGCTGCCAGAGGGTAGAAACTCGGGACATGCATGTCGTACAGATAGTGTGCCAGCTCACGGCCTGTCAAAACGTATTCTTCTCGGTTGCAGGGGGAGGCCGTGCACGGCACGCAGTTGCTTAAGCATGTAGTGGAATGATCTGATGTAAAGGGGACCATATGCTGCCCAGCAATCAAGCGCCACCCACATAAGGACTGAGCCGTAGCTAATGTGAAAGAGATAAAAGCCACAGCGAACCACCGGCAGAGTGATGATGGTGATGATGGAGACTACGTGATACACGCCGCACTTCCAAGCACTCCCACTCAATCTGGATTTATTCTCGCCGCGTTGCTGCAGGGCTCGGTTTGCAGCGGTCGCTCGCACGTGTCGTGTCAGTAAACATCTGTCCGCCTGCGTCGCCGACGAATGGAAAGTAGCATTCGAACGGCAACGTCGAGGGGACGCAAGGCACGAGAGAGCGGCCAGAGGTTGGACAGGGTTCAAATGAATGTATACATGTAGTAAATCCTCTGACACCGCTGACATTGATCCAGGAGGAGGTGAAAGGGGCTTTAAATAACCTGCTAGGTTTGTGTGACAGTGTGAGAAATAAATCACCTCAGATTGATTTAAAGCACCAAAATAAATCTGCCTCATTTAAAACATCAAAAGCATTTTCAGTGGCAGAAGCAACAATCTGGAGCTTCACTGACGCCTGCAGTGTCTTACAGTTTTGCCTTTTGTAACGGTGCGTGAAGTGATTTGAGCATCACGGCGTCCCCAATCTGACACCACGGCTGCAACAAGACGAGCGTGGATCTAAATGAGGCCGCCGTCGACACGTTGACCTACAGCCCGCATAGCAGTGGAGTCAATCTTCTATTTTAATTAGCTATTCATCCGGCAGCGGTTCATAGTATGTGTCCATATTGTGCTGGGAGCTCCTCACGTGGCTGCGTTAGTGAGAGCGTCCCTGATGTTGAATCTGGACACTCGGTAAATACAGTATAGCTTCATCACTCCAAGGTGAAGGCATAAGACGACTTAGGCATTGTTAGTTCACAGCATTATGAGGTAAGGTAAGCCCGAGTCAGGGATAGAAATGGCTGAGAGGATTAACTCTGCCAGAGTTCTTTCAGGCAGCTCAGATTTTGGTAATTATTTTCATATTTGCACTTGACTCCTAAATCTGCTGCAAGTCTTTGACACACACACACACACACACACACACACACACAACACACACACGCACAGAAAGCGAGCACACCTGGCCGGGCAATATTACAAAACAATAATTCGAGCGGCTCATTTGAATTTGTTCATTTGTTTGTTGTTATCAGTGACGTTGTGTCGGCTGGTTGTTGGCCTGCTGTGTAAGGTTGGGCTGAAAAATGTAGAGAGAGATGAAGCGTCTATTTAAAGAGCGCAGCTCAGCTCCGCTTTCCGCTGAGACTCTGGAGAGTTGAGTACGTTTATCATGAAGCTCGGCTGCACGGCGAGCCCGATGGTTGCAGACACAGTTGCGTGGAGGAGGGGGGAGTGTTGTGATCCCTGAACTAGTCAGGGAAGTGAAGCAGAGAGGAAATGCAAACACACAACACGCTTCTCCCGCCTCCAGAAATGGCTGGATATGTCAGTAATGTGCATTTATTGTAAAGTAAGACGCAGACATGTTTAAAATGTATTCATTTCACGATGACATGCAGCAAAGCCGCACATCAGAGGAGGAAGCGGATACAGTTTAATAATAAAGCAGCTGATTAATCAAAAATCCTTTCAATACATCTCATTCATCTAATAATCGAGTTATTGTCTCACCGCTGACATGCTCTCTGTGGCTTCCTGTGGGAACTGCAAAGATGTATTGAGCCTGATAAACACGCACTTGACAAGATTTGATCACAAACACCTGCTGCTGCGATTTCTTTATGTAATCGTACTTTGGACGCACGTCCAGCAGCTTTTTTACCTGAAGCATCAATACAGCGAGCGGCTGAACGAGGCCTCGAATGTGCCTCCTAGTTAGGCAACAGTTTGCTTGCAGCCATCGTAAGACAACAGCGTCGCCTCCTGACGCGCTCAGAATCGTCGTGGTGTTGTGCACGACGTCTCAGGCAGAGCAGATGGGACATGGGGGGGGGACGATGCGTGCATTTTGTGCATTATGCTAATTGGCTTGATGCAAATACACAGGAGTGTTTGTTCATTGCTAGGATTCGTGCAAGTCGTCGCTTCTTTCCAGCATGTTCTACATCTCACCGAGTCTTGAGTGCCTCAGGGTCGTTTCTTTTTGGAAATTCTGATATTTATCTGCAAAACCAGCGAGCGCAGCGTGAAAGCGCGGAGTCCAATCAACACGCGGAAGGCAAAGTGACTAAATGGAGCCTGCAGCTGCCTCATGCCGCTGCTGTGCCCTTGAATAAAGCACCAACCCACCCCCAAAACTGTAGATAAGGAAGCGTGGTGTGCATGTAGCTGTGTGTGAGAGGAGACAGGTGTAGCTGCTAAAGAGCATCACCTGCCCTGCGTGAATAAAGATGAAATCTCCAACCGGAGAGAGGTGAGGATTTACACCTTTTCCTCCAGTGCAGCGAGCAGGTTACGGTTGGAGAATCACGCAGCGCTGACCAAATATTAACCGGCCTTGGTTTGATTTGCTTCTTGCGCTCTCGTGTCCTGCCAAAGATGCCTCAGAGAAGCCCTCCAAGTGTAATCCACTCCCCGGTCTTTCATGTTATGACTGGGTTCTGCTGGTCTATAATTAGCCGGGGTTTTTGGGTCGGCTGCAGCGCTGAACGCTGAACCGGCGTCGATGCCAGACTCTTCATTATGCAAAACATGTTTTGTGTGCTAGGGCCTAATTGATTCTGAATGAAGCATGCATTATTGATGAGCCAAAACGAGTCTCTCTTTCTGTTCCTCTGTTCCTCTCTCTCCCTTTCCTGTAAATTTCTATTCGTTCTATCGCCACATAAAGGGGCAGCTCAGCGTGAGGCGGTTTGTTATAAAAGACGTTCGAGTTACTCCTGACCCCTCGTTAACTACAACAGTGACCTAAAGCGGGCCTCGGTAAACCTGTAATCCTCAACAACAAATCTGCTTTGCTCTAAGTCTCTTTACCTGGAGGGAGCGTGGAGCTAGCACTTAAACCGTCAGGTGGGTAGATGTAGTTCTACACACACCCACCTCTCATTCACCCACCATCTCGTTTGTTTCTTTACTCTACTTAGTCATCTTGACGAGGTATCGGAGTCCGAACACTTTAATCCGTTAATGGATGCACGTAGAGATTTTTCCATTTGTTCTTTTATTTGGAATAAATCTGTTTGTCTATATAAAATAAGACCTTCATCAAGTCAGCATTTTCCTGGATTGTGCGACATGTGTTTTTGGTTCTTTGCTTTTAGAAACACCCGGTTTGTTCTTTGTCTTTCATAGTTGTTCGTTATTGGTTCATTTCAGTCTAATTTGACTCCTTGCATAGCAACTCGATGAGTTTTGGCACTGCTGGCACATGGATTTGTCCTTCAGACCTCCTGCCGACTTGTCAAACACAGGTACAGTCTTCTGAATGCTGCCTGGTGGTCTCAACATCTACTTGTCTCCCAGTAGATACAAAGCTTTGCCTCCTGGATCTGTTTCATCATGATGAAACCTCAACAGCTGAGCGTTGGTGAACAACCACACCAAGAGGAGAGTTTTATCGAGGTGTGTGTGTGTGTGTGTGAACACGTGAAATC
Organism: Nibea albiflora; assembly: GCA_014281875.1. Classification (NCBI taxonomy): domain Eukaryota; kingdom Metazoa; phylum Chordata; class Actinopteri; family Sciaenidae; genus Nibea; species Nibea albiflora. The sequence goes on from CM024797.1 coordinate 4,072,498, forward strand.
ACTGATCGCGTGCTCCCGGCGTCCTTTCAGTGTCTAGATGTGTGACATATTCTGTGACAGCTGAAGTTAAGGTGGCGGTCATTAACTACTATTTATGCGCGACCTCTTCGTGTATCACCAAGCCAAGATATGTAAAAGGCTTCAAACACAATGAAGCATGCTCCTCGTGTGACACCGATGACGCCCGTGTTTCTAATGATTTAATGTTATAACGCTTGGCTCACTTGCAAAAAGTCACTATGAACCCGTAAATAGACCCGAAACTAAAAGGCAACAATGAATCATTGTTTTTCTTTAGTGCTGACCGACCGAGGGAACCAAAATAAAGGTGTGAACAACAACCTAAGTGTCACATAGCACTGTGAGGGAGACTCGAGCTCCCGTCCTTGTTGAATTCAAGGACACAGGTTCAAGTCCTCGAATCCCAAAAATCCAGAGTGTGTCCCGCAGTGCTGCTGCTGCTCTGTAGCGGAGCCGAGCGGAGCAACAAAAGGACTTTTCCCCACAGGGATCAATAAAGTATCACGTTGTCACTATTACCTTCTGAGCCACACAGGCAATGGGACACCCAAACCTCCCGGTAACAGTGGAGTCAGGTACCCAGCCCACACTCGACCTGTTGTTCCGTAGAGGAAAACCGTGTATATGTCAACCTCTGATCGCCGCGCTGGCGGCTGACTCCGCTCTCCTGACGGGGTGTCAAATGCTAAGTCGCTCTCCTGGCTAATCCCGTGTCACCTCTTTCTCCTCGCTGCTCTTAAAATACCACAACTTGTCTGAGGTAAGTCTGCTGTTGTACAGCAGCACAGCGATAAGCCAGCAGATGACATAACTGCCACTTTTCTTTTTTTAAAGCCAGGTTAGGCCGCGTGGCACTTCTTCTCTCTCGTAAATATTCAAATGTTTTAGCTTTCTTTGGTCCTGAGCACAGTGGGAAATCCATCCACGACCTTTTTACATAACTAACTTCTGGTTTGCGTGCTATGCATGAATTTGCTGCTTTAAAATCCATCTCCTCCTCCCTGCAGAGTCCAACTCTTAAAGGAGTTGCTGTAGTTTGTTGAGGTTCTCACCCCCAAATTCTACGGAGCACAGATGCAGCATCTTCTGCGGCTGCCGAAGCTATACGCAGCCGATCTAGTCGATGTTTCTATTTGCGAGCAGCCCGCGTCAATCTCCACAGAGCAGCTGACAGGAAGTCCCAGAGACAGAAACAGTGTAACCGTGCAAACTACCAATCATAAAAACAGGCGTAACTATGTAGCATATTTAAATATTTAGAAGAACCTAAACCAAATCTGAGCAAGTAAACAAAGTCGGGCCAGCCAAAAGCTCCAGGTAGGGTGGCTGTGATGTAACAGAGTCTTTGACTTCCAACGTTGTGTCAGCTTCAGTCGTTCCTGGGATGAACGTGGCCTCAGTTCAGACTTGTGTCCTTCATGTTCAGCTTTGAAAATGTTTTGGCTCCTTGTGGTAGCATCAAAAAAGGCACTGCAGGCAGCTTGGCCTCCTCTGATTTGAAGGACACTTGCATGTTGTGTAGTCCATCTCTGGACTCGGCTACTGGCTGCTTTAACTGAGCTGAGTTTGCATGTTCAGTTTGCCAAGCACGGCCTCGTCTTTGTGTTCCTTGATGGAGCCGCAAGACAATTCTGGTTGATTGCTCGCTGGCCCGGGCCGCCATCATCATCAGGATCATCACTCAGCTGTAGGATCCCCTCATCTCTCTGCAACGGGGACTCCTCACTGCGAGCGCTCAGCCTCACTCTGCCAGCAATCAGAGTCAGGCTCGGTGGACACTGCAGTGTTGGATGGGACGGGATGGGATGCGGATGTGGCTGCTGAAAAAGAGCCAATACCAACACACACACACAAAATGCAGCCTCTCTGGATAGCACGGTTCATTATGTTATACTGGCAGAGGCTGCACACGTAAATAAGAAACAGTGTAACATTTCTGATACGTTCACAAAGTGTGTGCAGTCTGCAGTTATCTCCTCAAACACACACACAGATTTTACCCCAGTACCTGTAACATAGTTGTGTGTGTCCACAAGACATTTAGCACTGTTCCATTTTAGTTTCAATCACGTTGCTTTCAGAATGTGCCCATTAAAAATGCAAAATCTTAAATATGCAGTGCCAGAATCCAAAGATTCGCCTGCACACATGTGCACAATGTTAAAAATGATTCGGTTTGTCCTAATCAGGCCCGTCCTGACCTGTGGGATGAATCATGATCTCGTTGTAAAGGTGCTGCGTGTGTGAGGACACGTCCGCACGCAGATTATCTGAGGAATTCACTGTTTTTTTTTTTTAGTCTTGACAAATGCATTCTAACACGATCCCAAAGCATGACTCAGCTAAAGTGTTTTGTTTCTGTAACAACTGACATTTGGACACATCCTTTCCACATGCCCGACATACCGGCAAACAAGAGCAGAAGACTATGACTTTGTGCAACAATGCCACATTTCAACATCTACACACAGAGCGGCGAACGCAGCGGCTGCAGCCACAGTCCATCATCTTTTATTGAACAGTATAGACCCTACGGTTCACAGTCCATTAAATTTACAGTGGATCGACAGGATGTAACTTGCTGAATTAAAAACTAAGTTTATATATTTTTAAATCAGCAGCCTGTTTTTACAGACCATGGCTGAGTGCTTTCTATTGTCTGCGTTATTCCTGTTATCGAGAAACGCGTGGCATGAACACTAATCCGGAGCTCGACGGCATCATCACCGGGCTCCATTGTCTGTCCGCTTTCTCAGTCGGTGCCATTGTTTGTCTGACGGACGAGGAAACGGCCGCGGAGTTCTCTGCCGTTGCAGTGTCACAATAAACACACTACTGGCAGAAATGTGTTATGGATACAGAAAAGTCAACATGGAAAACAGCTGCAACATTTTCATAACATGCTCGTGAATGCAAAAATATCAGATATCCTTTTTCAGAACACACACACACACACACACACACACACACACATTTCCACGCCTTGGAGTTTTTAGTCAGTGCCATCAGATTAAATCGGTCTCTGCTGGAGCTCTGATGTATAAAACATGTCATTTAAGATTGTTCCTGTACTATATTATTGTTGTTATTATTAACATGAACTGACACCTTTTTGTTTCTTCTCTTTTTTTTCAGGGAAATGAAGCCAGTTACCCCCTGGAGATGTGCTCGCATTGTAAGTCTTTTGAGACCTTCTATCACTTTTTATGATTTCCAGCTTCTATGTGTTATGTCATGTTGCCAAGCTCTTGTTTTCTTGCTTTACAAGATGTCTGCCCCGTAGACATCTTCGAGCTCTCGGGAGGAGAAAGCAGAGCCGAGGAATATGACTCACAGTTCTTCTTTGTCCGTCTCCTTCCACTTTCCTCCACCTGATGATGCACGAACGCAGCGGCCCTGCGTCGTTTAAAAAGGCCTCAGAGATGCAGATTTCTAGCTCGCTCGCTTTTGGTGCAAATTGCAGGATTTGCACCGTGAAGGTTGTTAAGAAGCGGGCTAAGATGCTGCTTGTGTTTAATGAGCGCTGAGGCGATGAGGCGGTGAGGCGGTGAGCGGTCCCTCTGTAGTGTCGGTGTGCTTCAGGGACCACGTCGCAGTTTGGACTGAACTCATCGTGTCTCAGAATTGTTTCACCATCAGAGCTTTGAAGATAGTTGTGGAGATGTTTTTAAGAGTGCAGTGAAACATCTTGTTGCTGTTTGGTTCTTGCTCGGGTTCAGTCTTAAAGACTACAGCTCTAAATATGTGCACTTAAAGTTTAAGTAAAGATAACTGACATGCATTGTGACTGTGCACAAACGTGGGACTTAAACTATTTCAAGCATAACGTTTCCTTTGTGTTACAGAGTAACCCAACTGAGACACACACAAATATATTCAAAACGACACGTCTCGTTAGAGTGCAGGCAGAGCTGTGGGCACACTCTGGCTTGTCCATACTTAGGTTGTACTACTGTAGCATCACGGGGGGGTGGACAGGCCGGACTTTGGCCTGCCAGGAACCTCCAGGCATTCCTCCCTCAAGGATTATGCCACCATGGTGAGAGGAGGTGGATTTAGATGATGCATGACCCTGAAGTGAACCCATCAAGGACCTCTGCATTCAGGCTGGGATATTTACAGCAGCTCTGGATTTCTCTGCCGGCCTCGCTCTCTCTTCTCTCTCTCTGTGTTTCTCTGTTCTCGGTAGATGACAAGCTGCTACGCTTTCTGTCCTCGTCTGTCTCCTCGTCTTTCTCTCTTTGGTCTCTCTTTCTGCCTCTGTCTCTCTCTCTCTCACCCTCCTCTGACAGAGCAGGTGTTCAGCTCATCAAGAGCTCGGACAGGCAGGCGTTGGCTGGGAAGAAATTAGCTCTGCCGGTCCGATAGATTCACTGTCACTGATTCACAGTCACCTTCTTGTTTGTTGGTGCCTGTAAGGTCAGCAGGAGGAGGCGGTCATTATTCTGAGCTGGAGGAAACGTATTTGTTTGATCGGTGCAGAGTCTCGCCCCTGGTTGGCTGAGCTGAGCTTAGATCAGGCGAAATTTAATGGCCTACTTGTGGGAGCGTGCATAATTAGACACACAAAACCACACTAACACACACACACACACTCTGAAGTGCATGCACGCACCCACTCTGTTCTGACACTCTCTTCACCACACACACACACACACACACACACAGACACAACCCCCTCAGCGCATCGCGCTCTCGCAGAGAAATGCAGCAGCGAGCCTGAAACTATCGCAGGCCTGTCTGCAGCCGCCCCCAAAAATAAACAGCGGGCAACTCGCTGGAGTTCCTTGTTGCTAGGGGTTTCCCTGAGGGCGGGAGCCAGAGCCTCTGTCTGGTGGGGTGAGTCGGGGGTTTTCTGATGACGGCACGGCTAAAAATATACACACCATCAGCGCTCATGGCCTGCTTCGTCCTCAGTTTGGTCCGTGCAGAGGAGAGCTGTACATTATCAGAGCCAGAGCAATCAGCCTAATGCACTGAGTGCTGGAGCTCTCACACACACACACACACACACACACACACACTCCTCTTACTGGTGGAAGCATGAAGCAGAAGTGAACTACACTTCCCATAATGCAGCTCAGTGCTGTTTTTTCTGTGACTCTTTTCCCACAGTTTGTAAGCTCCTCCTTCGTGATTATAATCAGTGTTATGTTTTTTTATCAGCTTGCGTCTTCCAATATGTTCCCTAGACGACACTCACTGGCTCACAGCACGACGCGGTTATTCTAATTGGCATCAAACTCGTGTAATTACTGAGCTGTGCATGTAACCTTCTCATGTTTGCCCACCCTCGCACCTCACCTTGTGCGTTAGGGAGGCGATATACGGCGAGGTCTTACGCTGTAATTCTCAGCCTCCCCTCCCTCATCACAGTTCAAGTTGGCCGCGTTAATGCGGTCTCCATCAGTGTGAAGCCGGGGAGGGCGAATTCATCAGTGACGTTTTGGGTTTTTTAATAATGAGCCGCGCTGCGGTTTATTGGTTAGCTGGAGTTAGCTGTTAAACTGTGGTGTCTTTTTTCACGGGGTTCAGCTGAACAGCTCAGCGTGCGTTCACACAGATGTTACCAAAACTGTGGTGTTCATATCAGACCAAATATCAGCAACAGTCATATCTGTCCTGTGAACACACACACACACACACACACACACACACACACACACACACACACACACACACACACACACACACACACACACACACAGGAGATGCAAGCTATGAAGTGTGGACGAGAAGGAGAACCGTTACAGTGTTATTTATGTTAATTGGTGCTTATATGCATGTGGTGCGTACACACCATGAACAATTGTTTAAATGCTCCTCCTTCTTTCATGTCTGTGTGTGTGTGTGTCTGTGTGTTTGTTTGTGTGTGTGTGTGTGGGCTACTTTGGGGGTCTAACAGGTTTCTGTTGCCTAGTAACACAGTTGAGGGTGCACACAGCTCTTATGAAAGTGTGTTTGTGTGTTGAAAGTGTGTGTGTGTGTGTGTGTGTTGTGTTCTGTATATGAGATTATCATAATCATCTCACAGTTACACTGGGTCTCCCTCAGAGCCGCTCATTAGCATAGCAGTGTGAGGAGCCTCGATGAGTGCGCAGCGTGTTTTTTTTCTCTCTTCCAGTAGTTTTCCCTTGAAAATTCCACGAAATGAAAGATACGCGCGGGGGTGTGCGTTATTGTTTCATACCAAATAAAAGCGAAGAGCACACATGTCAGGATTATTATATCTGAGCCACATCATATTAAAATGATTCGAGTGAATCGCCGCGGTCATGTAAAACCCGCACCTCCATATTTGCATATATGTTGTAACTATAGCGACATTTACATGTCGCACACACAGCTGGCTCAAACATACATGACGCTGAGGGTTGGAAACACATCCGTGTCCTCCACCTCTGCAGGCGGAGGTCATGAAGAGGGCATCAAAGGTCCAGATTGGAATATAATATTCATAACTATGATTTCATGCATGTAAAATAGAATATTTCAGTTTTTGTGACTTAAACATGAGCCTTTTATATCCATGTACAGCGGGTCCTCTTCATGGAGGCGCCACAGGAGCCCAGAACAGACAAACTGAGTACTGACTCCAAACAGGGCCTTGCAAACGTGGTTTCTTCTTTACACTGGGTAGGCGAGGGTGATGTGAGGAGAATGCAATGCAGCGATTAGACTAGATGCAACTAAATCCTAAACGGTCTCGATCTCAATCATTTTTTCTGCAGCAGCGACGTTGAGATAAAATATGAGAGCGTCTCGTACCTGCGCTCTTCCCCGGCAACGCTTTTCCATCAAGCGTGCTCACTTCAGTTTGATTCTGTCCGTCCTCTTGGAGTCAAACCGAGGCTCACACGTAGCGTTTCAGTACCCGTCATCACGCAACATTTTGAGACTCTGGCTGCTCTAATGGAGGAAAAGCAGTCAGCGCTTGTAAAGCTGGTAATCTGAGAATAATGAGATTATTTTACTGCACTCACTGAGGGCGTGAGATAATGCTGGTTAAATCAGAGAAGCTTGTTAGTTATTCTGGCTTTTCTGTGTAGCCCTAAAAATTGGGCTGAGTGACTCATATGTTGGATAAGCCAGTTAAACTAACTGCTGCAGTAAAAAGTCTTACTCATGAGTTTTGTTTGGCTCAACTGGGAGTCCCCACGTCTGTCTGGCGATGCCGGCAGACAGACGTGGGGACTTGTTGGTTCAAAACCGGGAAGGGGACTCGAGACTGTGCTGTAGCTGTCGTCCTCGCTGCCATGAATAATACATGTACCTACTCACTTGGCAGCTCCAGACAAGCAGGAAGGGATCCGGGCACAGTTGTTGTTCTGATGTTCTCCCCGCTCGGCGACTGCGCCGAAGTTTGTCATCCGTTTTGTAAATGTCAGACTGGCTTTTCCCACAGACCTGACTGTAGCAGAGCGACAAAAGGAGGTTTGACGAACGTTTGGAGGGGAGCTCTGCTTGAGTGGTTATTATAATCTGTCTAAAGTTAAAGTCTCTAACTCAGATATCAGCGTTATCGCCTCGTTCCACATTAGGAAACCCTGAAAATTGCATCTTTTTTTAAATTATGAAGTGCTGCTCGCTCTCTCGAGTGTCACATCTGCATGAAATGTGTTGCTGAGCCTTAAATCAGAAATAGATTCATAACTCAGAAGCCGCATCAGGCTTCAATGATTTCATGAACATGGTTTTGATTTTCAAAAAAAGGGGGAACTAAAACCATCACGCTGATTATCTGTAGCACCGATGTCCCGGCAACACGGGGCTAAAACCTCCGCGAGCCAAGCTGGTGTCATGTGCTGTGAACAGGAAACAGGAGGCCGCTGATAAGGAAGTGTTTTGTGTCAGAGGACCGCCGTGTGCTCGGCTCTGATAACTCACACCTAGTGGAGACATAAACCCCCGTGTCAGATTTTGCGTGCCCGTGTGCAGATTCATCAAGTATCAGCAGAACATAAAAACAAAGCGTGAACGCGTGTAGCAGACATCCCGAGCGTGCCGAGCGTGGATGCACGGGACAGAACGCTGCGTGTTAATCAACAGGCTGTGTCACCAATCTAATTTAGCAGGCACACACACACACACACCACACAGGCTGATGTTAACGTTAAAGATGAATGAGTTCATTATCCATCAAAGAACAACAAGACATGAATGACTTTAAATTCTGACTCAAACTATCAGGAAATGTGATCTTTTATTAATTATTATTAACTATTCTGACGCAGTCTTACTACAGTATTTATTATACCAGGGCTGCGGCTGACGACTCATTTTTTATTCTTAATGAATCTGCTCGTTTTAGCTCATGAGTTAACCGTCTGCTCTAAAAAAAGATCTGTGACGTCTTTTAAATGTTTAAATTATTCAAGCATCCGCCCACAATGCGAATATAATCAAAGAACTATCAGCACTTTGATTTTTTTTAACCATTTCTGGTCAACATAAATCTGAATAATTGTCTATCAGCCGTTTCATCTTCACATTGTAGCACAAACAAACATTTCCCGCGTAGCTTCAAGGCGTGATCTGTTGTCTGCCTGGAGGGTGCTGAGTTCATAACCTGAAGTTCAAGCGCTTTGTCGGGCAAATAAAACTTTGTTATCCGATCACTTCTCCGTCAGCTTCACTACAAGACATTGAAAGAACAAAAAAAACCAATAAAACGCTCAAACTGTCCAGCGGAGGAGCGTTACTTCATGACTGTTTTACAGTGTGTGCCAAGGACGCTGGTGTTGACTTAACGTGTACACTGATAACACGCACGCTGCTGGGAACTCAGTCACGGGCTGATTGTACAGGTCACACTGCTCTTTACCTTTAAGTCTGCTCGTTTAATGTCTGCTGCTGCGTCCATCACAACTTTCTCTCTCTCACTCTCTCCCCTCCTCCTCCTCCTCCACCTCCTCCACCACCACCACACAAGCTGATGTACCACAGCATGTCCGAACATTGAAACCCAAAACACAGCCCACGCCTGCCTGTCCCCCCCCCTCTCTCTCTCTCTCTGTCTTCTTATAACTATAATGAAGCGTAAAGATGGGATAACATTCATGTGTAGGAATCCAGACGTGTCCGAACAGATCTGCACTTCCAATAAAAAGGTGCACGATTACTTGTAGTTCCACTCCTGGCTGTTGTAGTTTACATCATAAATCAGCCGCCGGGGTTTACCTGAACCGGCTGTCCTCGTGGAGGTCAATAAACCCGATTTGTTGCCCTCATAAATCAGTCACACCACCTTCCCTCTGTTAGCTATGTGTTAAGATTAATAGATAGCCCCGTGTGTCATTTAGGAGCCCAGATTAAAGCAGGCCGGATAGTAGCGTGTGGTTGGACAGTGAGATCACGTGATTACGTGTGAATGAGCTTATATAGTAATTAACAGCTGTCTTTGTTATTGCTTCTGGATTACTCCTTGGATTGTTAAGAGTGCCGGTCGTACCGGAGTTAGGGCTGGTGGGGAAACGAAAGATCCGGATGTCTTCTTATAAAACAGCAGCAGTAGACAACAAAGGCTGTAAGTCTGCAACAAAAAGTCTGCCTCTCTATTTCCTGTGTTACTCCATCTCCTCCACCCTTTCTCCTCGGCTCTCATGCCTCTGTCTTGCTCTTTGGGTTCACAGCATCATGTCACATTTGCAGTATTCAAAATAACTGGATTGTTATTATTTTCAATAGTTGCACCCATTTCAGGTCTCTGTGGCGCAGAGCGGTACAAAGTGTGTTGTGATTATTGTGGGTTTGCAGCTTTGAGCGGGTTGGCTCAGTCCTGTGAAAGGCCGGAAGTGGCGTCCTTGACCTAGTTGCAAGCGGTGGCTACTAAAATTTATGACTACTGTTCATGCAGGTGTTGGCAAAGGGTATTTATATTATTATAAATATCCACTGGTGTAGTATATGTGATTTGTTTTTTTTGCTGCAGGTGAAGGCCACACATCTCTGTGTGGTTGCTCTGACTTGCCCACTTTACAGTTTGTTTTCTCACAGTTTGAATAATCTGACAACATCAGCTGAATGTCCACAGAGCAAATGTAAATATCTCATCCGGATCTTCTTTTTTTCTTTCTCCAGTCGATGCCGACGAGATTAAGAGGCTAGGGAAGAGGTTTAAGAAACTCGACCTAGATAACTCCGGCTCGCTCAGCGTGGAGGAGTTCATGTCGCTGCCGGAGCTCCAACAGAACCCGCTGGTCCAGAGGGTCATCGACATATTTGACACGGACGGGAACGGAGAGGTGGACTTTAAAGGTGCGCTTGGTGCTCTGTCTGTGCTCGTCTGTGAACCGTTTCAGTGCTGCGGATGTGATACAAGTCGACTATCTCAAACTCCATCGCAGCTTCAACATGTTTCAGAAGCGCTTTCATGTGTTTGAAGTGCCACTTTCACAGTTTTTTTACCCACGACACTCCGAGAACATTATCTTATCTGATCAAAATAAAGCGTTAGTCATATTTTTAGGCTTTAATGTATGCACATAATTTGCTAACTCGTGTATAGATTTAGTATGCGAGGAATACAGAGTGAACTGAGATGATATTTGTCCTCACAAGCATCCTAAAAAATGAAAACAGCACCAGCTTTAAACTGACCTTGAGGGTAACATATATAAACAGGAGGCTCTGCCTTGAGTTAAAATATGTCTGATGCTGAAATGTGTAGAAGAAGAGTGACTATGACTACCTAACCCTGGAGTCTTCAGTCTTCATGTGGACTGTGAAAGGACAGCAGCCAACAAACAGGAAATACCATCCTGCACAAGATCTGGAGCTAAAAGTAACCCACCTCCAAAGATCTGCAGCAGAACCAGTCGTGTCAATATGAGTATTCATATTTTACCTTTATGCAAATGAGCAGCGGAAAGCATGTGCTAACCAACCACCAAAATAAAGTACAGTAACCTAACGCACGTCCTGCAGCATGAGCGAGTCAGTGTTTGTGTCAGTACTGTGTTGAAGTCTGTGCTGACTCGGACACTGACTGCTGCGCTATCGTCCTCGCAGAGTTCATCGAGGGAGTCTCACAGTTCAGCGTCAAGGGGGACAAGGAACAGAAGCTTCGATGTAAGTACAGCCTGCTTCTTCATTAAAGCCACATGTGGCCAGAGGTAGCACCTCGAGGTCTCTTATCCCCAAACGCGTCTTGTTTTGCTGCTTCGGGACTAAAAACAGCCGGGGCTTTGTCCCCTGTGCATCCCCTGTTCTGTTTGCCTCACCCTGCCCTACTGCCGCAGCAGAAAACAACCCCCCTGGGGGAAACCTGGTAATTGTTGAGCAGCTCACTTTTGGGCTTAGGCGGCAGTAAAACGAAAACCATCTCCTGCGAGGAGTCATTCTTTTTCTAGCCCGGTTAATTTATGTGGAAATGTCACCACACACAGTTTTCAGTGCTGAATCAAACCTAAAGCGAGGCTAGGAGAAAGCTGAGCTGTCACTGTTCTTAGCAGAGCCAGTGTAAGAGTTTACTTCAGGCAACAAAGGTAAGAACAGCTAAAGACGAAAGACTTTGTGGATGTGAGTCTTTCAAACTTTACCATCAGCTGAATTCATCAAACATCTGTCACTCTTTAGTTTATCTGATTTATTTGCTTCTGTCCCTCTCCTGCTGCGTGCCACACCGCAGTCGCTTTCAGGATCTACGACATGGACAAGGACGGCTACATCTCCAACGGCGAGCTCTTCCAGGTGCTGAAGATGATGGTGGGCAACAACCTGAAGGACACGCAGCTCCAGCAGATCGTGGACAAGACCATTATCAACGCAGACAAGGACGGAGACGGCAGGATATCCTTCGAAGAGTTCTGTGCAGTAAGTTCCGAGTCCTCGCGGGGTATTCTGGGTGGCGACATTTCTGCTGATGCGGCCTGTTGTGTTGTGACGGCGACTGTCACAGAGAAGATTTTTGCTTACCTCGACAGCGCAGGGTTTCAGTTTCACACTTCTTGTTGAAGTGCGGTGTCGAGATAGGCTGCTGAGGTCATGATACATATGATGGGGCACAAAAATACACAGCCAGCTTTTTGGCTGCGTTTTACTACTCGAGTACTCGACAGGGCAAAACATGAAAGATCACGTTGACCTGAATGCTACCTGTGCTACTGCTAGTCACGATACACAAACCTGCTGCACGAGGTGAAGACTCGTAGCTACAACAACAATGAATCTGCTCTCAGAACTGTTATTAAAAATATCATCCACATAACTTGTGTCTCGTTGCTCTGAGACATTCTCTGAAATGAAAGGCATCAGTTTGTAACTGAAGCAGACACGAGTAGCCCACATCTGATGGCTGCATCTCCGGAGCCTTGAACTCAAAAAGCCTGTCGTCCTTGCGGAGAGTGTTATTTCCAGGATGTTTTTTAACAAAGCGTGCGTCTCAAATAGTTCAAGGCTCAGAGAGAATAGACTGTGACATGATTCCAGTCTGGCTTGTAGTAACACTGAGCGCTGCGGGGCTGAAAAAAAAAAAAAAACTGCAACAAAGCGAGTGTAAAAATATCACGCTGGATATAAAAATAGATTTTGTCAGTAGTAGTAAAAGGAGAGTGTTTACACCTCCAGTGCTGCTGCAAGATTTCAGCTAGCACGGCAGAATTTTTGGGTGCTAGACTTACTCCACTCCTCCGACTTTACACTCAGTGTTTACTTGTTATTTGATGTTGAGAACAGAGGCTGGATGGTGTGTGTGTGTCTGTGTGTGCGTGTGTGTGTGTGTAGTAACCTTGGCCAAGTTTAAGTTCTTCTGCGGCTCTGGAGCAGTTTTCCAGCTTATGTCGACTTGGCAGGAGACATAAAGCTGTAGGTGTGTGAAAGTCGCAAATGAAATAATGAAAAGTTTCAGTTAAGGGTGCCTTATGGGAAATGTAGGATTCAGAGTCTTTCTCAGGCATTATCTAATGTACCTGCTGCAGACTGCAGGAAGTTTTAGCTGCTTCCTCACATTTTATAATCTAAATAAATATAAATTATACCTGAATTGATGATAACTGCTGTAGATTTTTATATTAGCAGTTCCATGAAGCCGTCATTGATTTTTGTTATTCCTCTCTAATTTCCCTGTGACGTGTCACATTCACACCTCTCAACCTTGTTTCCTCTTTGCTTCAAGGTGGTGGGCGGTCTCGATATACACAAAAAGATGGTGGTGGACGTGTGAGCGCTCATCCGCTCGCTGACTTCCCTCACCCCCCTTTTCCTCGTCGACACTCGCTTTCTCCACCATCTCTTGAAGATCTGCTCAAGACGTCCGGCAAAACGCTCTCTGTGTAACTCAATGGAAGTATTCTCTCTCTTCTCTCTCTCTGTGAAGCCACTTTTTCTTTGAAAAAACCACAGGCCTCGTGAAGCCAACTTGGAAGTGTTATTGAACTGTAAATCCTCTCAATAACCCGGTCGTAGCACTTTAAGAGACTGGAAGATCTATTTGTCATTTGCAAGAGCATCTCTGATTTTGGATGAGGGGGGGAGAAAGGGGAGCAGTGAAGAGGCTGGTTGGCTTTGTTCATATTTCATCCTTTCTTTCTTTTTTTATTGTTATTTTTGATATTTATTTTTTGTTCTTGTCTTTTATAAAGAAGAAAAAATACAAAAGTATATCTCCAGTTGTCTCGTGAGGGGAAGTGTATAGTATTTTAACACTTGACTTACAGTACAACTAGAAAGTTAGGGTATGAAGTGCCAACCAGAACATATCCAGAAACCAGTCCAAGTTATTACCCCATCATCATCATCATCATCACGCCCGGGCTTAACAGGCTTGTGACACTTCCAACTTGCGGCCGACTGTGAGTTCACAGCAGGTGCAAAACTAAATTTCAGATTTTTGTCCTCCGTTTTAGCTCGCATACATACAAGCAGCTTGGGCTAGACCAGTCAAGCTTCCAGCTTCCTTTTTTTGTGGTAAGATTAGTTGTATTCATACTGAAGATCATGTTTATATTGTTGGAGATTATCCTTGTTTCCTGTCATGAAATTATAGGTAGATAAATTAATGCCAAGAAAATGTCTTTCCAAAATAATTTGTGGCTGCAAACTGATACATGGTTTACTTTTCTTTTTGTTTTTTTGCATTTTGCGTAACAGTGTGCATCCATAAGACAATCTGCAATGCAAAGAATAGCTCTGCACTCACTGACAGGACTGAATTTCAAAGACTTTTTCTTTACCGTTAAGAAGAGTTGGCTAAGAACCGAGAGTAATAGTTTGAGAGTGAGATTATTCACTGTTTGTGTGAGTATATAGCAATTTAATAGACTTATCTGCAGGCAGCGTTTTGTTTTGGTTTTTTGAAACATATGTGTATATTAGGTAATCAACGTGTGCTCATCTTCGCTAACGGCGAGCGAAGGCTTCTCCTCTGCTTCACATGAGCCCTTCTGAATTCTTACCCTTTCTCAGTACAGCGCAGGACGGGTCAGTTTTCTCTGACGCGACACAAACACTTACAATCTTAACACGTTGGCATGATCAGTGTGCAATGGGATAGACTGTATATTTGACTGTAGGTTTGGGTTTTTTTGTAGTTTTTTTTTAAGTGTACATTTCAAAAGTTGGCTTCTTCTTCCACTTTTTTTTTTTCCTGTCAGGATCACCTCAGCTTCCTCCCCCCTCCCACCCACTAATACAAACAGGGAGAAAAACAAATTGAACCAAATTTTGAATTTCTGAAGGGAAATATACTTCCTATTATTAATATAAACCGCATCGGGATAGCTTTTTTTGTTTTGCACTCGGAGGCCGACTGCTGGTTTGAACAGAACTTTTCAGTCAGAGATGAGAACCTGGAGTGCTCCGTTGTCCCTCAATCCCAAAGCTCTGCACGGCTTGGGCCTCCCTGTGCTTGCATGACATGGAAAATATATTTTTTTTTTGTGCATGTAGATCAATTTTTTGAAATAATCCTCTTGTTTACACATGGATGGTGATGTTAATATATTTAAGAATTTAATGGTATACAATATGGATGTTGCCAAACTTTGGTAAATGTACACATATTATGAGAGGTAATCCAAATGAACTGAACTACATGTAACTTTTTGTATTTTACCCGGGTCAGCGAGATGCTTCTAT
Source organism: Nibea albiflora (assembly GCA_014281875.1). NCBI lineage: Eukaryota > Metazoa > Chordata > Actinopteri > Sciaenidae > Nibea > Nibea albiflora. The sequence continues at coordinate 4,087,594 of CM024797.1, forward strand.
TCCAGTAAAAGTTGCATATCTGATCCTGTCTCAAACTGCCACACACTGTACTCAGCTTAAAGGGGAAAAATTATGTTTTGTTTTTTTTCTTTCTTTTGTATATAAGTATTTGTTAAATGCAGTTCTGGCTCTCTGTTCTCTGTATAGTTCAGACCGCGCTTTAGTTTGTAAGTGCTACATTTTCGGAGGGACTTGGGTTCTTTTTAGTTTGTGTGGGGATATCAGAGAAGATTTAAGTTTGAAAACCTTTTTTTTTTCCCTTTTTCTGCATGCTGCATCTTATGCTGTGGGACTGTTGGAAACTTGATACTGTATGAAAATTAAATAAAATTTAATTAAACTTTGAAATGTTTAAAGTAATTCATTTATTGGAACCTCCCGAACCTCATTTCCCTTCAGGAGACAGTCAGTCACAGTATTCGACTCGTTTGTTCGTGGGCATTGAAGTTATTTATTTATTTACACAATCTTACATGTATGCATGTATCATGATTCTGCCTCGTGTTTTGGGTCAACTGACTCAAAAATGTGTTTCCACGAGGCCACAACAGAAGAACCTGTTGTCAACAGTCTTAACTCGTCAACGCAGATCAATTCCACCAGCTAATGGCAGGAGGGAAAGTGTTAATGCACACAGCAGCCACTGAGTCCTCAGAATCTCTCTGCAGTCCGGCTGGCCACCACCCTGATGTTGCCGTAGACCTTTGAAGGTGGACTTCCTGTAGGGGGCAAAAAAGGGTTTTAAAAGGTCAGTTCACAGCATCGTCTGGATTCAAAGAGTTCTCTTCCAACTACGACATCAACTTTTCTTGGTCTGTATTAATCAAATATAGAAAACTATTTTTCTCACCCAAGATTAAGTTACATATCGCTGTCCGTGCCATCTTGATATTCTGGAAAGAGCCTAATAAGTGAACTTTTCTGTAAGGACACAAGGAGGAGAGTTACGTCACAGAAATAAGACATTTGTCTGTGGTTCAACAACTACAACAACAAGCACAGTTTGTAGTAAATCTGTCTTCAGATCATTTGATTTTACAGCAGTGACTCTCAAACCCTTTTAAGTTTCTATGGATTTGTATGGAATAACGTAAAAACAAAGTTTCTGTTCCGCAATATGTTAAACTGCAAAAGTGCTGATGAAATAACTGATTAAATGATCATTGTTACAGTCATGACAGTGAAGTGTACTCACGTGTCTGCGAGCACAATGCGAGTCTTTGTAACGTTTTCAATGGTGAACTTGGTTTTTCCTCCCTTCCCTGCTATTCTTCCGATGGCTCTGGATAAGTGGTCTCCCTTCAGCGGTTTCACTGCCAAGACAGACAACACGAGAAAACAATTAAATCCACACTCAGGACATCGAGTTCATTCTGCAGCAGTAAAGTTAATAAATACAGAGAGCTTCAGAGAAGACAGAAGCAACATATCAGCGCCAGCTCACCGTCAGTGACATCAAAGCTTTCTAGGAAAAGCTCATCTAGTCTGATGAGTGCGAGGGCATCCTGGAAAGAGAGTGTGTGTGTGTGTTATGTCACAAAGCAAATCCAACAAGGTTCAAATGACATTCACATAAAACATTAAGAAATCAAATGTTGTGACAGCTATTCACAAAGCAGACTTACTTCCACCTGGAATCCCAGAACAAACGCTCGGACAAAATCTGTTGCCCTTGTGAGCGAGCCGATGTCCTGTGTGTCTTTACACGTCTGAAAAAGAAAAGCACATCACACACACGCACTGACACAACTGTAGCTACCAGAGGACAAACTGGACAGTTGGTTTTCTAATGAAAAGCCGCATCAACAATGCGGCAGGGAAACTTACTTTGATTTCTACGTTCCTGGTTTTGAGGTTGAATCGGACTTGAAGCTGTAGGTTCTCTACGATCGGGGTGAAAATCTTCAGCCAGTTTTCCTTCAGTGGTGTGTATCTGTGAGCTGGGACGGCGACTTTACGCATCTCGTCTGGTCCCTGGAACACAGGAGAAACAATCACACACATGAACAAACTATATGAATACAACTTCAGCACATCTTCCCCAACGTATGACTGCGATTGATCTTTCCAGTGTTTCATTACTGATTCTATACTTATGGGAGGTCTAACTAATCCCTACACTGCTGGGTAGATACTAACCATGATGACCTTCTGAACTTATCTTAATGTTTTGCATATACAAAATACAAATCAACAAAGCAGCTAGTGACTGCAACTATTGCATAAGAGTGTGTGCTGTGTAGTGACATAACAATAAATACAGGACACAGTGTTAAGAGGGTTAACCCATGCTAACATCTATAGAAATAGAAAACAATATAAAAAATATAGTGACCATAAAAATGAAAATGCTGTATAAAACTATGAGCTAGAAATGGCTGTAAACAGTCACCGCATGTAGCACAGGTATATGCGAAAATGTAAAAAAAAACAAACATACAATAAACAACAGTACTGTAAACACATAGCAACACATGTACAACTTTATATTAAAGACATTAAAACTCTAGTAATAAGTAGTAGTTAGTGTTTTGCTCCCCGCTGTGCTGCAGCTAGAACAACACGCAGTAGCTTTATTTAGTAAAGTCAGAAGACTATACTGCGCAAGCGCAAAACACCCGCTGTCTACATTGTAACGTGGACAGCGGAGTAGAAGTAACAGTTGTTGTTATAACATTCGGATAACGTTGAACCAACACACGTACACACGCAGTAACGTTAGTTACCTTCAGTTTGTCGCCTGAAATCGGTGGAAACTGCGGCCGTTTGTTCGCCACGGGCTCCTCCGTGTCCATGTCCGCTCCATCTTGTTCACGTTTCCTCTTCTGAGTCTTCTTAGACTTTACTTTGGTGAAAGTCTCCGTGTCAGCTGTGCTCGCCGCGGCGGCGGGAGTTGTACTGTCGGTATTATTATCAGCGTCCATCACGAAACTCGTTAAATTTGGATTAAATAGCCGAATATGAAGACGACGCCAACGGCAGCTGAGGCACGAGAGAGTCCTCGTGGAACGAAAAGGACCCAAACGGTCACATCATCGGCGCGTGTAGAAGAAAAAATAACGAATATTGGTGTTATAATCGACAAATATGTCAAATTTTCAACTCGAATTTATTTTAAATAATAAAATATACTGATATATTGTTTTTGTATTGAAAACACGCCATATTTTAACTTGGAGTGTATACATTTTGTCAGGCACCTCATTAGGCAGCCCGGAGGAGGGTCTCGACGTCATTTGTTTTGCCAGCGAGCTGCTGCACTCACTCAGCGGTGTGTGTGCTTCTCGACAGTTTTTTGCGTAAATCAACCCGTTTTCACACAATATCTCCCAAACAGCAAAGATGTCATCGCCGCTATCGAAACCTCAGATCATCGCGCATATTCAGAAGAGTTTGAACTACACCGTGTTTGACAGTAAATGGATCCCGTGCAGCGCGAAGTTTGTCTGCCTGGGCAACTTCGCCAGAGGAACCGGTGTAATGCAGATATATGAAGTTCAGCACGGAGAGGCTCAGCTCGTCAAGGAGGTAGATAAACTTTTATTTCACTCTTGTTTGTTCTTCACCCTTCTCTTCTCAGAAATGCGTACGGGTTAGCTGGTTTCTAGAACAATCTTGCTAAGGTATGTTTCCATAGCAACAGGCAACATGAAGATGGCCATTGACGCCGACTGTCAGTACTAACGTTAGTTCAAAGTGTTTGAGTTGTTCAAGTGCACATGTCCTTAATAAGTAGCTCAGTCTGTAGACACTTGGCTTGGGAACCGGTTCAAGTCCAGTATGGAATAAGGAGAGGTGCCAGTTCACCTCCTGGGCACTGTCGAGGTGCCCATAAGCAAGGCACCTGTGTTGATCCTATTGTTGCATGTCAAAATGGCTGCTGTGAGGGGTTACTGGGTGGTGAAGCAACTTGGCAGCCTTAAGGCATCACAGAATCACAGAAGAACAGACCCCGAATCAATGTTTAGTTATATTTGTGTCGTACTGTAAATGTGCATAATTTCCCTCATACTTAGTTTTAATAGTCGCTTGAGATTGAACCAGAAATAAGTATGTGGTGTTCCTTACTCACTGCTATGTCATTGTTTGTTGCGATGTCCCATTCTTGGAGCTAAACCTTGCCTCTCATATGTTCCAGGTAGAGAAGCCTAAACCCATAAAGTGTGGGACGTTTGGGGCCACCTCGCTTCAACAAAGACACATAGCAACTGGGGATTTTGATGGAAATCTCAATATATGGTATTTTATCCACATCCACTGATACAGCACCTTTTGTGTCTGACTGGCCTTTTAATGGAAAATGTATTCATTTTTTAACATGAATTTCCATTGGACTGAAGTTAACATTAGTTCACTCTGCCCCTGTTGTTCACAGGAATCTAGAGATGCCTGAAGTGCCAGTGTACACGGTGAAGGCCCACAAAGAGATTGTAAATAGTATAGACGGTGTTGGCGGCCTGGGGATCGGCGATGGTGCACCAGAGATAGTCACTGGAAGCAGAGATGGTAAGAATGTGGTTTAATTAAAACCTTCTCAAACAAACAACATAAACAAAATGGATTACATATAGACTGTAGTGAAACAACGCCTTTCTTTGTATGTTCCAGGGACAGTGAAGGTGTGGGATCCCAGACAGAAGGATTCACCTGTAGCCAACATGGAGCCCATGGAAGGAGAAACCAAGAGGGACTGCTGGACTGTTGCATTTGGTATGTAGACATAAAGTACATATTTAGCTTTGAAAGGACCAACATCCACAACTTTTACATAACCGTGCCAGATTCAGATACCGGCTTTCCAAGTTCACATGAATACATCCTCTTTGTGTGAGCCACGATTTGTCCACATCCTGCAGAGGAAAAACAATTATCCTCCCACTCCCTCCCTCCCTGTCCACAGTACAAAAGAACACCAAATTATCAGGCACGAATGAAAACTAAAACTTTGTTTGAGCCCATTTTCTGTGATCTTTTCCAGACAGTGTGTATATATGTTCTTACCTGGTGTTTTAAACCTGCAAACCAGCTTTGGAAGTGTTCCTTTATGACCATGAATGAAAACAGTGTTCATTTTCCTTCTCGTTACAGGTCATGCCTTCAATGATCAGGACCGCTGTGTGTGTGCTGGCTATGACAACGGAGACATCAAACTCTTTGACCTGCGGAATATGTCTCTACGGTGGGAAACCAACATTAAAAATGGGGTGAGGCGAACACTCATATTGAAAATGGTAAAACCTGTGGCGTGTGCTTCTTGTGAAGTTGTCGATGTTGAATATTTCAGGGGGGAAGTTTTCCTCTTGATTTCTTTAGTGTGTAGCCAGAGTGGCACCACAGCATGATAATTACAAACATTCCTGAAGCAAACGGGAACTCAAACTGACAATGATCCAGTCAACTCCGCTCTGAAACACAAAGAGTAGTGCTCATATCCACGACTGGTGTTTTTATTAGGATAAACTGTCCAAACATACATTATTTCTTTTACACTGCAACCTGCACTTGAATCATAATGTAGACAAAAACAGGGGCAGATGGAGACAGGGCTGAAGTGACTTCCCAGCATTATAGACTGTACATAAAACCACAGAGGAAGTCTGAGGTGAATGCATGTTTCCCCTCACACACCATACACAAAGCACTGCACTGATTTTATTACACAGTCCTCTCTCTCTCTTATTCATCACCTCTTGAATGCGGATGAACCAGCCAGGGCTCATTATGTCCCTTCCAACTCCAAATAGTTTGTGTTGGTGCTATGCCATGTGATAAATGTCCAGAGACTGACTTGTTATTCTTTCTTACATCATGTCCAGGTATGCTGCGTGGAGTTTGACAGGAAAGACATCAACATGAACAAGCTGGTGGCCACCTCACTGGAGGGAAAATTCCACGTCTTTGACATGAGGACCCAGCACCTCACCAAGGGCTTCGCCTCTGTTTCCGAAAAGGTAATTGGGTGGAGAGAGCCAGACGGATGTTTGGCTCCTATGTATGGGAAAAATGTCAAAAGGTTATTATCGTGATTATTACTTTTAACATTGGTGTGGTACGGAGGGAAATGGGGGCACCCGTCGTTTTGACCGTTTTCACAGCTGGAAGTGTTCGGGCTTGTGTTTGTCTAACATTCTCCGTGGCTTTGTGACACCTGGCCAAAAATGACAGTTGGGCCGGCGAGGAGAGAGAAGTGTGGCTTTTTGTGGGAACATGCTTGAAAAACACACTTAAACCGGCATTAGTGCAGAGAGCAGCTTGCCAAGTGTTTGCTAGGTCTGAGAGATCAGAGGCCTCAGCTTTCTAAATATTTGCCCAGTTCTTCTGAGAGATCAACAGTTGGCACAGCGATGTCTCCAACCATGAATCATAAGGTTCCACCAGATATTTTGGTCTGAAATAATATAATAAAACACAAGTCTGAACAAGAAGCATTTTAAAATTAGATTGATTTATCTATTATTAGAATAAATACCTTTTTGTTTTGTTATAATTTTTGAAGGAATATACATATAGTTAGATTCTTTTCCTCATGTCAGCCCATTCATGTGTTACATAACCACGTTATTTCTTGAAACAAGACTAAATGAGCTCATTCGTCATGTTGCTCTTTGTCTGGAGGTGTTCTGCACATGTAATGGCTTCCACTGGACACACAGGGAAAGTGGCATGTTGGGCAGAGTGCAGGCACTGCAGGCCTGACAGCAGCAAAGATCACACCGAAATTAATTCAGTTAATGACAGAACTTTAAACAGAGCTTATATTTTCAGTCAAACGTGTGTTAGGGACAACGATCTTGACACATGATCTGACCCTCAGCAGGTCAAAGTGGCTGAGAGGTTAACAATGTCTTGAATGGTTTTATTTGTTAATAATTGAATTGTGCTGGAAAACAAATGATCGCTCTTCTTCAATTTTAGGCTCATAAGTCGACCATCTGGCAGGTCAGGCATTTACCTCAAAACAGAGACATCTTTATGACGGCAGGGGGAGCAGGAAACTTACATCTATGGAAATAGTGAGTAACTGAACTTAAACTACAACAGAGTTCTGTCCCATTTCAAGACACATAAGTGCTCATCAGATGATGGCTGTGTTAGAAGAATCACATTTCAAATCTGTGTTTTCAGCGAGTATCCCGCCCAGAGAAGCAAGAAGGACTCAGATGGTGTAGAGGTGGGCGTAGCTGGCTCCGTCAACCTCTTACAGAATGTCACTCTGTCCACTCAGCCAATTGCCAGCCTGGACTGGAGCCCCGACAAGCAGGGCCTGTGTGTGTGTTCGGGCTTCGACCAGTCTGTCCGCGTGCTCATCGTCACCAAACTCAATGTGGTGTAGTGAAGCAGGCTGATGATGAAGATCTGATACAAAATGAGACCCGACTGCAGAGACGCACCAGTAGTGTGTGAATCACTGCCCGTTTTGTGAGGCTGAATCGATTTTTATTTGAACACAACTATTTCCTACGGTGGATCTTGGCGGCTGTCTGTTTAGAATTTGTACAACTGATACTCATCTTTAGACGTATTTGCCCTGAAAAATGTGTAGTGTCTGTCTGAGGCCTGCAGGCTGTGTGCAGAGAAGTAGAACCCCTGTAGCACTCTGATACATTACCCACATCATGTGAAAGCCTCTACCAGGATGAAGAAATGAGTCAGCCTCTGGCTTGGAATAACACTTTGGGGAGTCAAGATTTCATTTCTTTATCTATTTCCATTTTTGTAGGATGCTCACTGAAACGCCCGTCTTTTGTTGCACTACTGGTGAACTTTGTTCTACTCCAGTTTTATCTATTGTTAAAGTCACTTTTGATAAAGTCATTTTTATTGAGAACTCTGTATTCAGATTAAATGTGCCTTTGGAGAAAAAGATGAACACTGTCCCTGAATGGTTTCATTACAACATCGGGTGTCAGTAAAGTTAAGAGGATTCAGTATCACATGCGCTCAGGACAGAAGATGTGTGTGTTTGGTATGCTGTAAGCAAACTGTGACTCACTTAAGGAATCTGAGAGGTAAACACAGGTGTGTGTTAGAGGGTCATTATCATATCCAGCATTTGAACTTGAAGAAATCCTGAAGGTCCTGATCGTCCTCCTCTCTGTCATGGATCCTTGCGTAGACGCTCTTCAGCAGCTGGGTCATGGACTTTCCATCCAAGATGTCGATATATTTTTCTATGCAACCTAAAACACAAAAAAATGACATCCAAAATGTTGCCATGTTGGTGTAAATATAAATATATACATGTGATTTAAATGGTCAAACATCTCACATGAGACTTCATGTAATAATAACACACTGATAAATGATCCTAGCCTGACTTGCCCTGTGCGTAGTCATTTATTAATCTGACATCACGCTGCATGTATGAACTCTTTAATATGCCATGCCGTCTGTTTGGCCTTCCCTCCACTTAAATGCAATACAGCTCTATAAATAGCATGTCACATGGGCCTGTCTGCATGATTTCAATACAACGCTGCATTTAAATAACGTGTTTTGTTAAATATAGTCAAGGTGTCTACTGGGAAATATGTGGTTTGCAAATAATAGTACATGCAAGATCCAAGGCAGAGAGTACTCTCTGAGTACTCACTCAGACCCATGACTTTGCCGTGTGCTACGAGGTTGGGGCCCAGCTGCGAGTGGTCGTACTGCTCCAGTGTCATCAACATGCGGACGATCTCTCCCGTGATGAAGGCATCGTCAAAGTTCTGCTCGGACACGGGCCTCAGAGGGAATCTGCAGTACACGTCCACTGCAGCCAGAGGGTCTGTCGGCTCCAGCAGCTGCACGAGCTCAATGTAGGCATCGTGGACCTAGACAGACAGACAGACAGCTGACCTTTAGTTTATCTGGATTACATCAGTTGAGGGAAAACAACATCATCATCTTGTGATCAACACATACAGTATTCTAACATTTAAAGGTTAGGAGGTGAGGAAATAAGAGCGCTGACCCTCGGTGCCATGCTGATGACCTCTTGGTAAAGCTGCTTTGCGTGGTCCTGGGTGTCAGCAGTGCGGGAGAGGGCGCGGGCCAGACCGAGCCGTGAGATATGAGACCTGCGGTTCACCCGGCTGGACACAACCACTCTGTCTGCCACAGCAGGCTCTGAAACGACAAATAATACACACATAAAGTCCTCTGACAAACCCAAAGGAAGAACAATAAAGTTACTGTACCTAAAAGAGCTCGGTTATACAATGCGACGTTATATCATCTACATTTAAACCGTTCTCATTCAGATCAGGAATTTAAGATAATATTTAATATATTTGATTTTCAATCAGTCATGAAAGTCTGAATGACTTTGCGTCATTCATTTTTCAGGCCTTACCCTCGGCTGTCTCAACAGCACTGGGGCAACAGTCCAGTTTAGACTTGCTGGCAGGGAGCGGGGCTTTAATATTGTTGTTGTGAGGTTTAGTGGATTTATCTGGCTTGGTTGCTGCTCCAGCTCGCCCCCTACAGGAGAGACAATATAAGACACGAGCTCTGACACGGGTAAAATTAGAGACAGAAGTCTGTTTTGCTGCTTTGCTGCTCATGCAGAAAATAAGATGTATAATGATCACATTTCTGTACAGAGCTGCTAAATATACAATCATCTGGTGGGGATCTTTGTTTTACGTAAATTAGTTTAGCCCTCAAGCTTTTCAAGACCTGCAAAAGTCCCACATAATTCACATTTCATAGAGTGTCAACAAGGAAATAAACTGCAAACTTGTTCCAGTAAGGCTACTCCACATGAGCAAACTTTGAGTGAAAGACTGTTTGTACTTAGATGAATATAAAGCAGGACAGAACTGAGTAAAAATAAGCATCCACAGGAAGTCATCCATGAATAAATAAATGCCAACAAGCATCCACAGACGACCACATAACAGCTCTGCCAAACGCTTGACTCTGACCGCCTGCGTGACTCACCTGGCTGCAGGGGTTTTGGCTGGAGGTCGGGCAGCTTTCCCTCCTCTGATGGGGGCTGGCGGCGCAGGAGCAGGAGCTTTGGTTACAGCTGCTGCTACCCGCCCTTGAACAGTCCCTCCTCTGCCCCGCTTAGCTCCTCTCTTGGCCGCGCTGGTGTCAGAAGGCCCCTTCACTCCTGCTGGTGGCGTGATAGACTGCTTGGCGGCTTTCACCTTCTCAGCCTCTTGGCGGTCCTGCCACCACTTTTGTTCTGAAAGAACAGAACAACAAATGAAAGCAGGGTATAACAGGACATGCTCATGTTATCATATCACATATATTTGACATGAAACCAAAGACTGAGTCAGATCAAACACAGGAAGCACGCTCTACAGACTCACTGAGCAGCTGTTCAAGTGGCTCTCCGCTCTGAGTCTTGTCTTCCAGCTCGATGCTGGCCTGGAAGCTGAGGCAGGCATCGCTTATGGCTTCTTTTGACCTGTCTGAAGTTGGGTTGTTGTCATATTGAGACAGCTGTGCCAGGCCCAAGAGGCACAGAGCGTGGCTGTCCCGTGGTGTGATCACTACTGCTAGCTGGCATGCCTGTTACACAGCGACAGACGGCACAAGTCTTGATTCTAACACCGGACACTCGAGGACATAACAGTCAATATTTGGACTAGCTATGGTGTTTGAGTGTACAGCAAACCAGTTCTGTGAACACTCCTACCCTCTCCTGCATGTCCATCAGCTCCTGACAGTTGGCGATAGAGGTGAGGCGTATGAGAGCTGTGAGGGCCTGGCATCTCTTTGCCACCAGGGACTGCTTCTCCATGCCCGGCTTGGCCTGGCACTCATCCTGCTGGATCAGCCTCTGCAGCAGGGCAAATTGAGCATCCAGGAGCACCCACTCCAGCTGCCCGCTCACCTCGCCACGGCACACACACTGACTCACACTCTGGGCTGTCAGCACTGCTACACTGAAGCATTCCAGCACAGACACAAGCAGACACCAGTTGTTTTTTTATGTAGTGCTTGAGCACTCTTTAAACTGGGTCGCACATACGGGTGAGAATGTGGAGAATTCTTGGTTCAGGTGAGTACTAAACCAAACTTGTTGTTTTGTGACATACGTGTGATAGATCTGTTCTGCACTCATGGCCTTCCCGGACAGTGTTTTCTTCTGCTGCAGCTGACCCAGAGTGAGAAGGCCTCTCAGGAACTGTGTGCTGAGGCTGGACAGAGGGTCTGATGGATCCTGCCCCACCCAGCTGGAGAAAAGGTGATGGAAAGGAAAGGCAGCAGGAGCAGTTTAGTCACACACACAACTCCAATATTTAAGAATCAGACTCTAAATCTTCACCTGAACTGTCTCCCTTTCAAATTCAGATTTTTGTGTTTTGTCCAAAATGTTCTGGCTTCAGTAGCAAAGACGGCGGTTAGAGAAAAACCCAAATGTATGGCCAACAGGCTTCATCAGAACATCCTGGCACATTACTGACACTGTCATGTCCTCACATTCTCACTGAATGCATCCACCTCCACCACACACACACACACAGGCAAACCTCTTGCTGCAGCGCTGGCTGACAAAATGCTCCAGTCCCTGTTGTAAGAACAGAGCGGCCTCCTTCTCGGTGTCCGCGGAGGCTTTCTGTTCCTGCTGCAGCAGAGCCAGCCCTGTGAAGAATCTGAGAGAATGAAAGCAACACAGCAGACATGTTGAAGAGGAAACTGACTCCATTTACTCTGCTGGACTACCGGGCCTCATCTCACTCAGTCCCTAACCCGTATACGATCATTTGATATCATATATGGGTTATAGGGGTGTTAACGTCTGAAGCAGGTTAAGAGGTTTGTTTTTTACAGTGTAACAGTGACACAGAAATAGATATGCATGCTTTCACCTCTCCTATACTCCATCCCTGCTTTAGCAACAAGTCAGAACCTGAGGTTGCTTTTAGGTTTGTAACAGGAGCTGAAATGCATGATCGCATACCGCATCGACTGCCTGTGAGAATCAATTTTAAGACTGATGGCCTGTCAGGCACAGCATGGCTTGGCTCCTAATTAGACTCTTCTCTTCAGGTTATATTTGAGGTATTTTTTTCAGTCAGTGTGCCAGGACAAAGGTATTAAACTTGAATAACCTTTAATTGATTATGGCTTTACTAGTTACAGCTGCTGACCTGAGTGCAGCATGAAGAGGGGCGCAGTGCCAGGCCGCTCTGGAGGTGCTGCAGGGCTTCCCTGCTCTTGCCCTGCAGCAGCAGCAGCCTTCCTGCATGGAGGTTGTACTCCCAGCTGTCGGGACTCAGCGACCAGGCATCAAGGTACTTCATCAGGGCCCGGTGCACACAGTTCTCTTCATCCCGCACAGCTGCACTGCTATCCTACAACAGGAGAGGGAGCTCAGTTTCATTTGCCATATATTGATTAGTCGTTTTTCAGAGGGTGCTTTTATCTAAACGGAACAATATGCATGTGTCCTTGCAGTTTCTTACATCACACTAGCTACTTATCTGTAACCTGTGGCAGCTTCTTGTATTTCCTCATTAAAGAGCTTACTTTGCTCTGTCTAATAATTAAAAATGGGATGATAAACAGCATTTTAATCCACATTTACGCAGATGTTTCACATAGGAGTAAACTTCATCATCAGCAACTGATGACACAGTTACCTTGCCAGTTTTCTTGGAGAGCCAGATGTAGAGCGTCTGGACATAGTCTGCTTTGCTGGACTGTCCTTGCTCTTTGAGCTGCTGATACTCTTTATCCAAGGCCTGCAGCTGGTTCTGCACCGTGGGAGTGCCGACGTAACCGTGGAGTTTGCACACAGCCAGGATGTCGTCCTGACGGGACGCCGATTTGGCGTCGCTTATGTCGTCTCTGTCTCTGTCAGCCTGAAGGTGAAGGAGTGAAAAAGTGAGAGGTCAGCTCTTCAGTCATTCATTTCAGCCATTATCAACATTCAAAACTGAAGTAAATGTTAGATGAAAAGTATCTTTCATCTGTATCTGTAAAGTTAATATTTTCAGATGATAAATCAACATTACATTGAACATTATGTGTTTGTTAGTATATGTAAAAGAGCCGCTGTGAGATGTGTGGGTGGGAGAGCCCTCGAGCTGCTGCATTACCCCCGAGGCTTTCCCTCGGGATCCCTGAAGGCCACATTCAGGGGCAACTGCCAGGTATAAATGCACGTAACAGCGTGGGTGCTCAGAAGAACTGTAATTTTAAAAAGTTATCTAATCATGCGTGTTTTGCTACAACAATCCATCAAGCCTTGTACCTTCCGCTGGAGGCCGTACATCTCTGTGGCGTAGTGCTGCTCCTCCAGAACGACACCCAGCAGGAAGTGGAGCCTGGGATCTCTGGAGTTGAGTCTGATAGCTGACGCATAGTGGACAGCGGCCTGGTCCAGGCTGTGCAGAGGAGACTCGCCGTCCTCATACTGCAGCATGTCCCCTGTGGGAATAAACGTGCAGCATATGGTATGCACACATTACCAGAGAGTGTGTGCATATATTGGTGAGAGAATTTGCATCAATATAGAGTTGAAGAACGACATTTCATTTCATTACACGACCTTGTACCATTAGTTTGAGGTTTCGATGTACATTCAATAACAGAATCCTGTATTTGAAATTAGAAGCTAGTGGAAAGATTGTACACCAGCTTTAATGGCCCTGATGAGGATAAGCGGTTACAGAAAATGGATGGATGTACTTAGATTAATCTTTTTTAAAGTGCTGGTGGCTTGCTCACAGCACTGTCATGTCACTGGTTCTTTAACTGCATGAAAAATGAAGGAATACAAACTGTGTCTGCCACAAAAATCCCAGAGTCATTTAGAATAGATTTAATTTCAAAAGATCAAAAAATAAAAGAAGAGAAAAACCCGAAAAAACTTCCTGTTACACTCTTGAGAAAACATTTTACTTTGAAATGAAACTCTTCAAAGTGTGTTTCTGTTTCATTCAAGCACAAACACTTCACAGTTCACTGCATGGTGAGGAATAATCTTCCATTTGGCCGCCTTCTCTCTTTCACTTACGAATGATTGCAAGCATCCATGCATTAAATATTCAGAGAGTGCGGCATGCTCTGGCAACAGTGCCCTTTATCTGTCAGGTGGCACTGATGTCACAGCTTTTATATTCCAGATAATATTACAAAACATACCCGACAACAAACCTATTGTGCAGCTGCTGAATTCACTTTTGACACCTCTGAACTTACGAGACAAAGAAAGTCCACTCAGCTAATGAACTGTTCAGTGGGGCTATCATAGAAAAATGTGCCTAATGTTAATATATTATATGCAGTATGAAGTCTCTTAATGCTGAAAAGTAAATAAGCTCCAACATACTATATGATACTAAGTCCCCAGCTTTGATAAGATCTATACAAGTGATACAACATGATCTTAGTGTTTCACAGCAACACAAGAGGTCAAACCGAGTAACACTTTTCATTCATCATCCTCCACGCAGCTTGATTCGCTCCAACAGAAAGCGCTTGTTTATATTTTAAGAGGTGTCTCTATCACTCTGTATCTCGTACCAACTCTCCCTCCCTCCCTCTCGCTCTCTGGTGTTACTTCTCGGTTCGGTTCCAGTGACTTTCATTCAGTCCTCTGGGATCAGTCTCGAATGTCACTTCTCAGAGTCATCAAACAATTAGCGAGGCAGCAAGTAGCTGAGAAAAGATGAGCAGTAACTTGAGCGCCTGGCATGTCAAGATAGAGGAGGAAGCTCCAGAGGTAAACCACTAACTAGCCCATTTTCATGTATTTTTTAAATGGCCCGAAGACGAGCTGCGGTGCTACGGCAGGGGCAAGGAAAGCTACACTCCTGTCTGTCCGTGAGCCAAGGGGTTGAAATACTCACCACACTCAGAGTCTGGTTATTTTGCTGTGGAATACAAAAAATGTAGATGGATTTGACTCTTTTTCAAGCCTGCATTGTTTTGTGTATGACTTCTGTGCAGGTTAATGGAGAGGGCTTCATCCCAGATGTAGTTACTACAAGTTGCCCGCAGACTTTAATAGATGATTTTCCAATAATGTTTTTTTCCCTGGTAAATACTACATACCCGGTTTTGGCAGGTGTTGCCGGTAGTGTTTCAACTCATCTTGAGCCAAGCCGCACAGTTTCTCCACATTGTCTTCTCTGGACGTCATTTGTAGTCTTTTCTCCCAGTTACGCACCTGTAGTATGCAGAGAAAACAAACACCCACTCTGTGTGTGCGCGCCTAAATTTCATCTCTACGCTTCAAGACTTGCAAACGTGTTACACGTAGATTTAAATGAACCAGAATCAAGCACAAATAAAGCCTTAAAAATCATCTTTATCTTAAATGATTGGTGAGACTATTTATGGAGTCTAAATTAGAGTATCTAATGCAGTTTAATTTTATACTTGTAGACTGATAATGCAAAGTGAAATAGATGTATTACCTCCAAAGTGTGTTTAGTCTCTATCTCCAAACAGCTGGATGATTCAAAGTGCTTCTTATACCAACTTGTCTCTGTGATGTCCTGAAAATGAACACAAGCATGAGTGAATCAATAAAAGATCAAATCCTTCATCAGGACTGACCTGGTGGATTATTTAATATAAAGAGCTTCATTGTTTGTCAAGGTATAAAATACAAACACACACCTCTGCATCCTGGCCTCTTAACTGTGTCACCACACACACACACACGTAAAGCACAAGATACTTCTACTGTGGTAGTCAAACCAGCACTTAGTCACTATGACGGGAGCGCTGACTTGTAAATAAAGGATGAGCGGAGTCAAGGTCGATGGCAGTGATTCTAGAAATGCAGAGAGCTGTTTAATCTTTCATACCGACCTTTGCATCCAGGTCCCCTGTGGGCTTGTGTGGACAGTCCAGAGTGTGTGACCCCAGCTCCGACAGTTTCATCACACTGTCACATCCTTTGTAAAAAAAAACACACACACACAGACACACACACAAAACAGTACAGACACAATAAATCATGCACCGGAAGTAGACAGTAGTAGTGCTGTGTGTAACAGATTAGTCGACCTGAATGACTCGCTGTTTAATCAAAGGACTGTAAGGTAAATGTATTACGTGTGTGACATGTTGTTCTGGTGCCACTCTCTCTGCATCTGACTAGAAAGCATCAAATGAGGCCTGATATGAAATACAGCCTTCAGCCCGCAGCAGCTACATACACAGGTCTTAGTTAAGTAATAATATCCCCATTTGTACAGCAACATAATAGTTGTCTACAGTAACACTGTGTTACATGATAGTAGAGGGAGTGTAATCAGGATTTCTGAGATGTGAGGCAGAGTGTACCTGATGTAGAACCATGTGGAAATAAGACAACTCATCTTGAAGAATCTCTATGGTGGAGTCAAACAATCTTTTACTCTGAGTGCAGATTAACCGTGTGTCAACATAAAGGGCAAGAAAGGTACTTTAAAGAGTCGCCATGTAATGGAAATAACTCCTTTTTTATTATTTGATTAATATGACATCCACGGCCCTGAGAGGTCTTATGACGATCCTTCTATCGCTCTACAGATTGACCTTTAACTCAACCAATAAGAGCGCTGCCTCCACGGCAGCTTTGAGAAGCACCTCGGTAAGAGAAGAAACACTTGACCAGAGCGTCCGACATCTTCCCGTCGAGGTCCAGTTCGACGACCTTCCAGCCGTCTCCCAGAGGGCAATCAGTAAGTGGGTTGACTTTTGATCTGCGCTGCCAACATCTCGATGTAAGGCCTTGAGAAGATGTGTTTGGGGTCACTGCAAATCAACGAGAGAAAACCAGACGGATCTCGTTGAATAAATACAGAAGGCAGCAAGTGAGGTGCTAAAGCATACTGCATTTTCTTTTTCATATTTCAAATAAATGAAAACTATGAACATGATAAAGATCAGTGGCTATATTTAGGAAAAGTGATTAGAGCATGAAAACAGAGATTGTGCAACTGATACCTGTTGGTTTAATGTATTTATTTATTTTATTTATTTATTTTAAAGCACTTGATGTATAAAAAAAATGATTATGATAAAGGAGGCAACTGCTGCTACGACTGCTTTTCAAGTCTTACCTGTTGTTGATAGACACTGGTCTATAAAAAGCAGACAGAGATACTGGACATTCGTAGTCCAGCTGCTGTTTCCCATCCGTGAAGGTCACAGCCATGGGAAGAAGCTCTCGAGTCACCAGCAGCGTGTAAGTCTGACAGAGGTGAAAAAGAAATCAACCAGTGTGACAGAACACAACCAACAAACTAAACGTGTGTGAAGATTTAAACTGTATGTTTAGTAAAGGTTACCAGGAAGGTTTAATTACAGAGGAGCTATTATGTTTTAAAATATAACGCCAACGCTTCAGTGTGATGATAAAACACACATGAAGCCTCAAATCACATCAGCAGCCTCTCTCTTCTCGCGTCTCATGCTTACCTGTGAATTACTGCCATCTGCTGAACAGACTAAGATCTCCACCACGGTGTCTCCGAAGTTCAGAGGGACCGGTTTGGAGCTGTCTTCCCCGTTCACTGTAACTTTAATGTTTTTGTCTGGTACCTTGGGAAGCAGAGTGATAGCACCGCAATGAAAGGGAACAATACCTGCAGGAGAAGAGTTTGCAGTGAGACATAACACAGAAAATATGCTGCAAATAATATAATAAACATATATTTGATTATTCATTACCATGTTTCAGTATTGTTTCTACATACATATGCAAGTAAATTACCTATAAATGAATATAGTCACAAAACTATTACTGTAATTTGTTACTTATTTTTCAATTCAGCAGTCAGTTAAATGTCTATATCTTGTTAATAATGTACCAACAGCATACTGTACTGGGTTACAGTAACTCGGTCAGGCTGTATCACATGCTGGGTCACATCAGGTCCGTACTCACTGTTGTATTCGTAGACCTTGGTACAAAACGCAGGGTGAAGTGGAATGTCTTCTCCCAAAACCAGATCACTGAGCTCTGCAACCTTTGCAGAGAGCCTGCTGATTTCCACGCAGTATTTCTTCATGGTGCCATCCTCTGCTATCACCTCGATTTCTACTCTGTTTAACCCATCGTTCAGTTTAATGCTTCTGGATCTGTCACCAGAGAGCTGAAACAGACAGATAGATAGATAGATAGATAGATAGATAGATAGATTGATAGATATATAGATAGATAGATAGATAGATAGACAGACAGACAGAGACAGACAGACAGACAGACAGACAGACAGACAGACAGACAGACAGACAGACAGACAGATAGATAGATAGATAGATAGATAGATAGACAGACAGACAGAGACAGACAGACAGACAGACAGACAGACAGACAGATAGATAGATAGATAGATAGACAGACAGACAGACAGATAGATACTTAATTGATCCTGAAGGAAATTCAAGTATCCAGTAGCAGCATGCAAACATACATTAAACATACAATCAAATTTAACCTATAAAATAGTATCCATATGTTAAAATTAATCTGAGATAGACCTGAATTTAAATATGTACAGAGAAATTAATCATTTATAACAAAATTAAACATTTGCATAGGATTTAAATATGTACAGAGGAATTAAAAATGTGAATAAAAGATAAATATATAACCGTGTTAAGAAGTTAACCTATGCTACAAAGACTATATAAAGAATAGAAAGCGGCTGTAGAAATAAAAATGTTTTATATAAAGAATATAAGGGATAAAAGACTGTGTGCAATTAAATTAGGCTGTAGACAGATGAATGGAGGTCACAGCATGTAGCAGAGGTAAGAAATGACGTGACAGTGTGCAAAGAGGGTCAGATTTGTCTGTTGTGCCTCTGTTTGCCTCTGCTGAGGATTGAGACAGCAGGCTGCCCCTGAACACACTCAGATAAAATGCTCTACAACCTGCAGGACAGTACTCACGATGCTGTATGAGGCTCCGCAGTCACTGGTGGTGAGGTCAAGAGTCACTTTGTTGACATTGCTCTCCACTGTCATCTTGTAGTCTGTGACTTCAGGTGTGAACGCTGGATGGAGCTTCCCACCGGAGACGGACAGCTTCTCCAAATCACAGTTATCCATGTCTGAAGCCTCTTTCACGGCCGGTTTGTGCTCAGCCTTGGGTCCAAGTCCTAAACGCTCTTAAACACTCAGCTACATTTACCGCCACCACTACTGACACCCCGGGTTACCATAGTAACGCGAACACTCGTGCTACTACCTTCACCTGTAACATATTGAGTTACTACACCTGATGCTAGCTAAGCAGACTTATTTAAACCACTTTTCTCTGAATAAACACAAAACAACCCACACCAAAAACTGTTTTTTGTGTTTAAAGCACACACAAAAAACAAGTAGTTAGACGTTAAAAAAGAAGGAGAAAAAAACGTTAGACAGCTGTAAAAGTTCAACAACATACCGAAAACACATTTCTTATATATCTAGCATTAAAATATAAAATAATAAACAGTTTAAAGTGCAAATGTTTGAGTTTTAAGCAGCTAACTGGCGCCACTTCGCTCTTCCAAACGGCAGACGGCGCTGCAGTTAAAGTTACCGTGGAGCAGCGATGGGAAGTTCAGTTCTTTTTAGGGAATCGGATCATTTGACTTTGGCTCACCAAAGAGAGCCGGCTCTTCATTTTGCCACTTATACCTTTAATAATTCAGCCAATTCAGCACTGCTTTGGCATTTTGTATATATTCAATACATCCTTAGTACTGAAGTATTCAAAAATTGTGTTTACAGACCCTTGTAACTCTCTGAAATCGCCCAATGAATGCAGTAACTTGCTTGTAGAACCACGCTGATATACAAAGCAGATGTGTGTTTTCATTTTGTTTTTAATTGGTCCAAACACTGCTTCTTTTTTTTTTATACTATCACATAACGTGCTCACGTACCGGAACCGGCTCGAACCGGCTCTTTGAAACCGGCTCGTTCACGTACGACACATCACTACCGTGGAAGACGTTGTTTTTTTCAACGTCATTTCCGCTCGGCTAAAGCGTGTCGCGTGCTAACCAGGTAAAGTGTAAATAACATTAAAAGTGATCACATTCCGTGTCCAGGTAACAAACATAGCAGCTTAAACGATAATAACTGTTGATGATTTTTTATTTTATACTCGTGTCTTCATTTCCTGCTCGTCTTCCTGTTAGCAGCAAGCTCGCAGTGCTAATTTGAATGGGAGCTGTTAGCTGTTGAAACAATCACGTTAAAGTGTGTGTGACTTTAATTATTTCAACAGGACCATGGCAGCGGACAGCAGGACCGAGGACTACCCTCAGGAGATAGACGAACAGCTCACAGGCTTCGACTCCTCGGTCTCCTCTGTCAAAGCCATGCTGGAGCAGCTGATGTCCATGCCCAGGAATGAGCTGCTGCAGAAGGTAAGCAGGCCCAGTGCACATGCTCGCACGGGTTAATGTTGTTAGTTACATTAACCTCTTTCTTCCAAGGCAAGTCAAATCACGCCACTTCAGTTGTTTTGGTGCAGGGGTGTCCAAACTTTGTTTACGGAGCCACGGAACACGTTAAACTTGCATGAAGTTGGTACAAATCTGAACCTCATGTTCATTTTAAACATGACTGATTATGAGCAATGCAAAGTCTGTTAACACTTAAGTTTAAACGTATCGCTCTTTTATTCAGAAAGTAATGTTTTGTGTCACATCTACAGGTACTTCAGCAGTAGGTTCAAATGTTTCGTTATACCAACCAAAAAAAGCTGAATCCTCCAGCCATCTGACAATCCTCCATAAATAATATAAAAATCAAGCTGCGGCCGTGATTGGCCCCCGGGCCGGATTTTGGATATCCCTGTTTTAATGTGTAAAACAGAAGTGAGAGGTTTCAAAGTCGCTTGCATTTGTGAGATATAGCGCCGCTCTTTCCATCAGACATCACAGGAAAATATTTTCATCCATCAATCCAACCACTCCTGATACTATCCTACCCTGTGAGGGTTTGCAGGGGCTGGACACTCTGGCTACGTTTACATGTAGCCGGGTACGTTGAGAAACGAACATTTCCCTCCCTCCGTTTTCCAAAAGAACAACGTGCACACAGCATCGCTTTCAAAAAAGTTTAGTTTACGCACAAATACGCCCTCGGTGTAAGGACGCCCAAGTCGGAGAGTACCAACAGTGATGACCGCGACATCCTAAAATTTTCACGCCACTCCTCCGGGACAGCCACTTCATTTTCAAAATTGCTGCCCTCCGAGCTCTCATTCGTCTCTGGTCATCGACATGATACATCAGCTGTGTATGCAAATGCAAACGCATGAAAAGTGTTTGCACCAGAAGAAACTGCTACTCTGAATGCGTCCATGATCATCGTCATAGCAACAGGTAAACATTGGTCGCACTTTTGGCGCATCAGCTGCCTAAAACTCCGTTTATCTCACTTTACACGCGTTTTCCAGAATCTCCACTCTAGCTGGAGTTTTTAGAAAGATTCGTTTTCAGAGGCGAATTCACCGTTTGCGTGTAAAAGGTACAAACGAAGGGAAATGTCTCGGTTTTTAACGGGGCCTCTGCCGTGTTACTGTACTATACTGGGCTACAGTCAGTCTGTCACGGGGCCAACCCATATTTATTCACATACATACTTCTGTTTTGCTTGTTATTCTCTGTGTTAAAGGTTTTTTTGTAAGTAAATGATTTATATATTTTTATACAACTGCTGCTAATCAACCTGAATCTGGTTTGTCGACAGCTGGACCCTTTGGATCAAGCCAAGCTGGATCTGATGTCTGCCTACACCCTTAATTCATTATTCTGGAGTAAGTTTTATTTAGATTATATTGCCAGCCTAAGGATTTCACATTCGAATCACATTAATCAACATGTATGTCATTATGGACACCCACATATATAATTGGACAACGTAGACATGTAATTTTTTTGACATGATTTGGACAGGTAGTCTTACTTTTGTTCTTGTGTACAGTGTACCTGGTGACACAAGGGATGAATCCCAGAGAACATGGAATCAAACAGGAACTGGTGTGTACGTTTCCTCTGCAGACATTTTCACTCTCTCTATTCACATACGTTGTCTAATTCCTTTGTGACTCTTCTCTGTTCTTCAGGAGCGAATAAGGACGTACATGAACAAAGTGAAAGAGATCACAGACAAGAAGAAAGCCGCCCGTGTGGACAAGGGGGCAGCTTCTCGCTTCATCAGGAATGCTCTCTATGAACCGGACGAAAAAGATTCGAAAAAGAAAACGGCATCCAAGAAAGCAGCAGACACAAAACCTGACGGCCCGCAGGGAAAACGCCCAAAACAAAGCTGAAGTAAAGACGGAGCCGCGTGGCCTGATCCGCTGCAGTTTGTACTGCTTCTTTTCACAAGGCCATGAAGATGAACGTTGTGTTGCATGAAATCAAGTCAACATATCACACATATACATATCACTGGTGTTTATCTGGGTTGCTGACCAGTCGAATAGGTGGACAGATTCACACTGACTGTTTGCAGCAAGACTAGAAACACCAGACTGATCGTCATCTACGACACAGCATCCGATGTTTTTGCTGAAAATATTTCCGGACGCTGCACCGGAATGTTTCAATGCTATGACAGTTTTATAATGTTACTTTATCACTGAGTTGTTGCACAGTTATGTGACAATTTTTTTTTTATATTTAGAAAAGTGAGTAAAAAAATAATTTGGGTCCATGCAGGTGTTGAAATGTCATGAAAGATTATACAATCCACCTTTTAGATAAATGAGAAATATTAATTTCTCTATTTTTGAAGCGATTCTATGAATCATACGTTTGCATCTTTTTACACGTGCCATGTGTCAAACACTGTATTGATAAAACGTGCTTATTGGATTGACTTCTGCATAAAAATACTCACCGAACATGATGTTTGAGTTATTCTTTTTTCCCTCTTTTATACAATATCGTGCGCCTGAAACAAATTCTTCTGCTGAAGCTTCCAACTTCCCCCAGTGGGCATGTTTGACGTGTCACAGCAGGACAAGCACAGGTGTAAGTAATAAAAATTAATGTCTGAATTCTGTTTTAAGCTGATCAGTTTCAGGTCCGTGTTGTTGTGTGCGCGCTCTGGCTCGAAACACTGGAGCCATCCTTAACGTTATTACTAACACCTGTGATTCTCCTGCTATGACAAGTCAACGTCTGCTGTCAAAGAAGCGCTCCCCAACAGTTTGTTTACCGTATCCCATCCCAGACGCGTGTATTAATAGTTATTGCTCTGCAGTAGCTTGACTTGCTTACATGACCACCCACTGAACACTCAGTGCAGAGTTGAAAACGTCTGGGTTGCACACTAGCTGGTGCTTTTGTGCCGATATGTACTATAAACTCTATTTTTTCACAAGAGCCAGGCTACTTTGGTTGTGTGATTAGGTTGAGCCGATCACATTTTAGTTTCGTCTTCCCAGTAGAATCCAAACTGATGACCAGTGACTTCATGTTCATATAGTGTCGAGCTATTTGCTTATAGAAGAAGTTCACTAACAAACAGAGAGGGACGTTTGCCTTTACGAACTTTGTGTGTCCTGCTGAGTACGAAGCAAGCGGAGCATTACTTAATTCATGGTAGCAATTTGGACCGGCCCTCGCGCGGGTCAATCCTGTGACCTCTTGATTACAAAATGGCCTCTGTAACCATCACAAACAGTGCCGTCGCTGCATGGCTGCACACTATAAGCACGGGCCGTAATGAGACTTCCTTTTATAAAAAGCTATGTCACATTTGATAAAGACACCCATATTGCTTCCTTTTTGTAATTCCCTCTGGACAGCTGAGATCTTAATCTTAATGTACCCGCAAGTCACTGCATCCCTCTAATCAAGCCCAGGAAACAGTGAGGCAGTGAGTTAGATTCTCAGGAATGTATCTTTTCATTCTTTTCATCATCTTTCCTTTTCTAATCCTCCCTGCAGCGGCGTCCAAAAATGACATTTGTTCAGCCAAACCGCCCGACTTTTTCCACCAAGTTGTTGTTTCTAACTTTTCAAAGACATGTGTCAAACTTTGCCTGATGAACAGCCCCGTCTGCATATTGGAAAAATATGGATTTTTCCACTTTTTTTCCTCCCCTCCTCTGTAATGTTCGCCTCTCTATGCCCTCTTCCCCACATGTGCTCAGTATAAAGGAGTTAGGTCACTGTGCGAGCAAATTTGAACAAACAAACTCTCATGTTGAAATCGTGCACCCTAACAAGCTCCAAACCCTGGCGTGTCCCGTGGCTGTTTATTTATGCTGTTTGTGAGCAGCTTGTGGTGAGGAAGTTTATGTTATATAGAGTGAAAGGCATCAGACCAAATGACCTCCTCAGGCAGGATGAAGGTAGAAGCAGCCTTTATTTCAGACTTCTCTGTCTCCTAAAAGGATGAAATATGCTGACAAAAGACTGCACTGGAATATCAAATGGGTTCAACACATCCTGGAAAATCACATAATCTGAGGAAAGTTGTCAGTAAGTCAATGCTGTAGACAGAATTGAGCTGAGCTGCTGATGAAAACACATCACGGGTTAAACAGCGATTTCAAAGACCATTTGAAATAAACTCACAAACTGATCAAAGTCAGTCTGTGCGATATCTGTTGAGTTATACCGGGAATAAGTCGAAAATGTATTTCTCCATCGGCCTCTTAGCTCATTCCTGGTGGAAACCGAAGCGCTGATCTATTCTGAAAAGTCATTTTTAAACAAACCAGGAAGAAGTAAATGTTTTTAGGTCCTGTTAGCATTCCAGTTCAGAAATGGAAAGTCATGGAAACATTTTGCAACAGCGAGACAACACGAAGAAACAGAGACGACGTCACGAAAATGTTGAGATTCAGTGTTTATCCTCGGCCAGTCCATCTAGCAGATGTTCCAGAGGTTTAAATCACATCACATGATCCTTATCAGCAGATGGAGCTGTAGATGTTCTTATCATCCACGAGATTCCCTTAAAGTGTTAATCCTCCTGTATGTGATGTTATACACTGAATCAAACACAAAAGAATGACATTTGCATTCAACAAATTTTGGTTATTTGAACCACTTAGATCTCAAACTATGCTTGATACACGTAGGTACGCTTACATGTACGTACACAGAGGTGGATAGCGTTCACATACAGACCCCAGGTGTGTACAGGTGTGTGTAGAGTAGTGTGTAGTTTTTGGTCTCATCTCTAAATAAGCAGACGTAGAGGAAGGCTGGTCAGTTGAATACATTTAAATACTCAAATATTCAATCATATGAGCCAAAGAACGAGAGTTAAAACTACAATATTCCCCTGTGGAGGAGTGGAAGTATAAAGTTGCATAAAACTGATAGAAAGTAAAGTAAAGTTGGACTTAAGTCTTGCACTCTACTGTGATTAAATAATACTAAATGAGAACGGGCCACAGTTTGTATCTTTGAGCTGCTCTCCGTCTCTCATGTCATTTTTCACTCCATTCATCAAACCCACGTTCATGACGGAGCGGAAAAAGAAAACACAGCATCTTATTTATAGCAGGTAATCCCGTGTCAGGGTGACGTCTTGTGATTTACAAAGCTGAAGTGCATCGCCCTCTGCAGACTTTCAAACATTTGATTGCAGCCTGCGCCGTGCGGGGGAAAGATGAGGTATTCTGCAGCTCGCTGGAACAAGCTGCTTTTTTTTCTCTCTCTCTGAATAAGTGGGTGAAATTGAAGGACGGACATTGCAGCTTTATTCTGTCTGACACACGAGGAATTCCATGCAGTCATTTGTGCCACTTTCTATTCACCTTGGCCCCGCTGACGGAGCCGCTGATTAATCATGATAACAATGTTTTCCTTCTATTTAGCCCTCGCCTCCCCGTGCCCGGACAAATTACTTTTTTTTTAAGAGTCAGCAGGTGAGGCTGAAGCTCGGACCACCAGAGTGTCCAACAGAAATCCTTTTTTTTCTAAAGTTTGATTTGTTGGGTTGATTTTATTGGATAAAACAAGCTAAAAATGTTCAATTATATTTCTGAAAAATACACAACAGGGTTCCAGCTTCACATCCGTGAGATTTGAACACAGATTGTCTCGTGGTTTTGTCATTTTCTTACTTCATTCATCTCAGTTATCCTCTATTACACTGATAAGACTGCGTTTATGAGTCAGCATCGCTCCTGTGTCAGGTTCAGTCATTCATCTCGATGATCCTGTGTCCTGCAGATTATTAAGGATCATTCTGACACATTGTGTTGACCCTGCTGTGCGTTACCTCTCACTTCCAGTGATTCTCCCACTTCTCAAACAAAAAGTAACCTGGATCACTTCATCAGAAAGATTGTTAAGCTCTAATGAGCCATTCATAATTTCTTCATCTCTCTCTCCCTTTTACTCTCCCCCCTCCTCCCCCTCCTCCTCCTCCTACTGTACATCCCAGCGTGGTTTGGCCGTATAAGAAAATGACGACATGCTGCAAACATGCACGGAGGCCTTGAACCCTCCTCACATCATCATCACACTTTATTGAGTTTCCATCCTTTACATTACCTTGCTTCTGCCAGTGTGTTTAATCTGAAGAGAAGAAACACACACACACACTCGCTGAGCGGGTTGGCCTGCCATCTATCAGGCTTAAACAAACTATTAGAAACGAAAACACAAAATCATTTTCAGAGAATCGAGCCTGGGCGCTGAGGTTATAGGTTCAAATCTGAGAGAAACTTTATGAGTAAATGTTTCTTTGTGCGCTCGTACTGACGGGACGTGTCGGTAGGAAATTGCTTTCAATGGCCTTTTAATGGATAAATAAAATTTTGGAATTTAAACATCCATATTAAACATGGATTATTCATCTTCTTTCTCCCATGTGCAGACCAGCTTTATGATGATGTCACTCTGTGGCCATTTGAAGATCTCATCTATTACTGTGGCTGGTGTTTACCTCTCGTGTGGACCTCGCTCTTCGAGGGGAAACATAACAGTCCATATGGCTGCGAAATCAGGGCTTTCCCCCTCTAAACTGTGGGCTTCCGATGCATAAAGCCCGCAGGATAACCGTTCAGCCATCAAAGAGCTGAACGCAAAACCATCTCTGAGTCCTCCGCACACAAACACACGTGCACATGCACACAGTCACACTGGGGGAGTTAGGCAGCTGCGAGCACACTGTGAAAGCAGGAAAATGCTTACCGTTACACACATGCTGATGGACGTACAAAGACACACAGAGAAAACGGCTTACCCGGGCATATACGCACACTCAAGAGTTGACTGGAGGTGTGTAATGGATTGGATCCCCCTCATAATTCGTGGGACAGCATTGTCTTCAAGGTCCGCAGAGAGGCGGATGAGACCACAGCTGTTTGGACATAAATTTCCAGAGGAACGCCTTAAGTCCGAGCCTCCAGCATAAAGAGCATGACTGTAAATTCCTCTCCAGATGACAAATGATCACCCTAAGGACTGTTGTGTGTGTGATCATGTGTGTGTTTGTGAGTGTGTGTGTGTGTGAGAAGGGGCTGGTTCTCGTGCAGGCATGTACAAGGTCACTGTATGTGTTTTTACCCATGCACGAGTGTGTACGCAGGAAAAGGTGTGTGTGCGTGTGTGTGCGTTTGCGTGCTGCAGGTTTGAGGGGAAGGATGAAATGTCGTGCAGACGGGAGTGAGTCTCCTCTGTTGTATCAGGAACACTCAACAGCTGGAGGAGAAGATGAGGGCAGCCGGCCAGGCCTCATAAAAAATGTCTGAATCTCAGTTTTCTCTTTATACAGTAGCTAATGCCGTTGTCATGTTATCATACAAGTGTGCAGGTTTATAGGAATATTTGAGATAGATTGGGTTGCATACAGCTTGTAGCATGGGATGTTGTTTTGCCAACAGGGAAAAGTTTCAATCTTATGTTATGTCTTCATGGATGACACGATCGTATGTCTTCATTTTTTGCGTGCATGGATATTTGCTACAGCTTTCACTCCGTCTTCGAGACTTTAATCAGATGTGAGTCTCCCAGAGCGTCGGATATTAATGTGGTTTAATTACCTCTAATTATTGGTGTAAATTGTAAATTTTGACTCATGATGAAGCACCCTTTTGGTATCTGGATTATAATAGACCCAGCGGATCTATGAATTCATCCCCCAAACAAGGCTGTAGTCGAATTACCGGAATGAATATCACAGTGTGTTTGATGGAAACACTATCGCCGAGAACAGGGAGGGTTAGTGGTTGATCTGAATCGAATAGCATTTTGCGTCTCCGGGGAAATATTCACATGCTTGTCCAAACTGCAAATCGAATTGTGTGCCTGTTGCAGTTTACAGGGCTCCTGAGCAAACAAACAACAGAACAACATCCCTTTAGTTTCCCTCAAAAGAGACACACCTGCTGGAAATGGGCAGCCAGAGTGCCTCCGTCTCCCCGCCACACACCTAGTTTCCTCCTTCCCCTCGATAAAATAACGGGGTTTATAGCACATCAATAACCCCTCTCATCCCTCTTCCCTCTTACATTCAGAGGCAAGGTTTACTGCTAGCGTGGGGCGGAAGGCTGCAGGCCTTGATGTGAGAGCCTGGGGCTAACGGTAGCGTTGGGTACTGTAAAGTGATGAAGGGCCTCCGCTTTTACGATGATGGGAATGATGTAGCCTGAGAGAGTAAAAGAGCTTGTGAGAGCAGCACCGTGTCCATATACTGTACATGACTGGACTGCAGGGGGAGTGGATAGATTGTATGCCCTGCTACTAAATATTTACATCCCCTTTAAGGCTTTTTGCAGATGCTGTTACCCCAAATTATGCACAGCAGGAGCAACATATACTCAACCTGTGAACAAAAGGAGCCAAAAATCAGCAAAAAATCTGTTCATTTGTAAAATTCTACATCTATCAGACCAAGAGGTCACCGAACCGTTGCGCTGTATTGACTTTACTGCTTTACCTACCAATAAAGAAGCGCTAACTTCAAACAGCACGCAGAAAAATCAGCATTCAGAAGTCAGAACTGAGTGTGTGAAAAAAGTGTGTTCCTTTGTTACAGCTGACATTTTAAGTCGACCCCAAATACAAGTTTACACAGAAAATGTTGCCCAACAAATGCACGAAGCTTCCAAAGGTTGAGTGGCTCCAATCTAAAGTGCACAAATACTAAGGAACTGTATATTTGTGATCTATTGTTGAAGATTTACAGAGACTGAGAGGAAGTCAGAAATTAATTAAATTTGTCCATCCTAAAAAATATATATAGAATATCACAAACCTTATCCTGAAAATATAAAACAGCATGTATGGTTGATCTGTAGGACTAAAGTAGTAAATATACATCACTGGAATTACCTGCATAAAACTCACATCGTCTTTGTGCACGTGTCTTCTTTGTGATTAACAAGCAGCTTTCTACTTTATTTGCAGCCTATACTTCTCATGAGAAAGTAACGTATACATTACAGGTATGATCTGAGACTTGCTTTTAAAACCTGTTGGGAGTCCCAGGCTGGGCTCTTCTTCATTCAGCTCTCCAGTATGATCAACAGTTCCTCCCGGCTTGCACAGGGGGGCAGTCTAACACAGCAGTACGGGCCTTTTCTCTGGTCAGGCTTGAGTGGCAAGCTGAGGTTTGCTTTTCCTCCTACCGCAGAGCAGATTGGAGAAGATTAGCCCTCGCTTGGCCGGTAATCACCCTTATCACACGAGAAAACGACAACAATACAGGGAGTTTAATGAAAGAAGTAATTGTTGTGGAAGTCCCACGTTATGCTGCGGTGGCGTGATGAATGACAACCGCAATGCACCGTGCTGTGAGGAGATTGTTGCTGCATGGTTGTTATTTAAACCCATTTGTTATGGTTGCAACTTTCCTCTGGGGTTGTTTAGCTGAGGGAAGTGACTCGATTTCAAAGAGGAACACGGAGAGAAGTGGAAAAAAAAAAGTTTTGACTGATGAAAATTAAAAAGTAATACTGTGTGCGTGTGTGAATGTAGACTGTAGCCTTTGTTCTTGTCCTTTTTTTGTCCAGATACGTGGACATAAAGTCTTGATTTAACTGTAAAAGATCCGTTTTCATAAAAACGCAGACGCATAAATAATCACGTCAGACTTTAATCTCCCTATTCACCCATACATAGAAGCGTAAGTGTATTTACAGCGCGTAGGCTTATTGGCTTTTCTAAATTGTCTATTCATGGCTGTAAATCTGCATGAAAGCTACAATCAAAATGCATTGAGCAGAAGCTGAAAACTTGAATGACAGTTGATATAAGACTTTCAATAAAAGTTGCTGGTATTATTAACCGCAAAAAATCCCCTAACAAAAAGTGAAAAAAAAATCTGGATGTTCTACGTTCCACTTGCTGCAGGCGGTGCGGGCTAATCATGATCTAATACACAGCCACTGCATGCTTGGATTGACATCAATTGGCTGTTTTTTCTGTGCATGTGGCTGTGTGCATACCCATATAATTGAGTGTGTGTGTGTATAGTGAATGTATCTGCACGAGTGTGTGTGTGTGTTTTTGCTCAGGTCTGTGTTTGTGTTAATGTCTTTCCGTGTGTGTGTGTGTGTGTGTGTGTGTATGTCACAGAGATTACAGTGCTTTTTCTGTGAAGGTTTGGAATGCTTCATACCGAGACAGCTGCAGTCTAGACTGTCATTCTCACGTCACTTTATCGCTTCAGGGCCTAAAAGACAAACGAGGAGGAGCACACAGATATGCAGCCTCATCTTGATAAGAGAGGTGGTAAGAGGATCTACTGATGACTTCTCCAAACTAGCATGAAAAGGCAGCTCCGGTGTCTGATACAGCAAACACTCTCAGAGGGTTTTTCGGGCAGGCGATGACTGAAGAGCACGAGCTGTCCAAGTGTATGAGTGACATGCGTGTACGTTTATGTCGGTGCGATAGCGAGAAAGAGGTCAGAGGTTTTTTTCTTTACACGCATGTTCACACTTTTTACACATCTTGTAAACACGTGTGTGTCTGTGTTAATTTCCGTCATAAAAACTGACCCTGTTGTCAAGAAGTGCAAGAAAAAAAAAAATCTGCAAAAAAAAAAGAAGCGATAAACTGATTTATTTGATACGACCGGCGAAAGCTGTGAGAAACTTTCTCAGAGCAGCCAGAGTAGGAAATGCCAGTCCTAATGTCAGAGGGCTGCTCTGTCCTATTATGGCAAATCGAAGCAGAATGTGTCATTAGCTAATCGAGGGCTAGTTTCTCCTCCGTTCCAAAACAGCGTACAGAGGGCAGCCTCTGTCCCCGGCGCTCCAGCCTTCAAAGGCCCCCATTATACTTCAATGGAGGATAAACAGCGGCTCCTAAAAATGACGGTCTCCAAAGTTTAAAGCAACATCGTTTATCACCCCTGCCAGCCACTGCAGGTGTGACCCCATTCCCACAGCCTCATCCAAAGCCCGGGCCAGGGGGAAGGTATGCCTGTGCAGCTCATGTGCACACCGCTGAACCCCTACAACAGCAGCAACAACACACGCAAACTTTCTCCGGTTCTTTTGTTAAAAATTAGCATGAACTCTGGATATCAAATGTGATTAGCTCACGTTTATTTGATCATCATCATGTTAAAGCAACATTGCGTAACTGTCAAATAACAGATTTTAGATCGTTTTGATGCTACACTGACGTGCAGTCAGGTGTAGCGGTGTCATTCCCACTCCACGCCCCAACATGAATTATTTTTTTGTGCAGATTTTGGTGAAATTCTGCTTGCTCATTTACAGAGTTTCACTGAAGTAGACCGCTGCCGACTGTGGCTGCTGTTAGCTAATGGTGGCTGCCCAGACTGTGAGCTCAGAACACAATGGAAGTGTTGGTGTTTGTACCACAGGCGTTTTGGACCACTAGGAAAGGGGCGTTCGATGGAGTAGAGCTGGTGTCGTGCCAGAACTGGAGCTGGGCACGCAGGCAATGCAACCAGGCTGCAGCAACATAATGACAGAGGTGAAAAGACTGAAGTGGACAGTGCTGGAGGGAACTAAGAGAAAAACTCATTGTACATCCATGCATCCAAGATATCTGGAAGCTTATGGAGAATAAAGCATGTCATATTTGTGGTTTCATTTAAGTGTTTCATTTTGATGGACTTTTATTGAGACTCGCACTTCAAAGAGAGGATACGTTAAAAAGCACTCACTAAACGTTGCCAGTGGCAGAACTAACCATTGTTGCCCGTACAACGTGCATGTGGGTTTTGGACGCTCCACAACTTTTAAATGTCAGTGTCGTTTGACGTTGGGTTCGGTGGACATCTATGCCAAGTTGAGGAAGGAAGGGAGAAGCCAAGTCGACCTCAGTTTCCACAGAGTTTTAGGTCTGTGCGTTCGACGTTTTCAATCCACTGTTCCACAGCGCTGTGCATGGATGCATTTTAGTACGAACGGCTCAAGTGGAAACTGGAATTTTCACGCTGGCAGAAGGAACATACAGGACATAGACAATGCATAGACACCATTTCGTGCATCGGCAGTATTTTCTAGCATTCAAAAGAGTCCTATGAATGAAGGGTTGAATGGCAGTCATGCTCATCAGTTCCCCACCATCAATATACCTTTCTCAGAAGGGACTGAGAGTTGTTCTTGGACACGAGAGCATGACAAAGAGAGAACTCTGAAGTTGCCTAATGATCCCGCAGGGCTGAGACAGCTGAAGGTTTGTGATCTGACGTGTTTCAGTGTGTGTTTGATCGAAGGAGAGAGAATTTAACAATTTATTGAGAGTCAACTAAGCATGCGTGGTCTTTTCTACAAACATCAGCACCACATTCACACAATTTCATTCATTTGCACCTGGGAGCAGCTCTGCACAGTCTCGTACTGTCAGACACTAAGCAGCTCTACAGGAGCAGTTGGTTTTGAGCCACCTGGCTTTCACCGACATTGTTTTATTGGGTAAATCCGATCCATGCACGGGCGGCCATTATTTAGCTCCAAAAGCCACCGAAAACTTGGCTGTTAACTTTATATGTATGCCGCATATTTATCTTTTTAATGACGTGAAAAGATACTTTCGCAGTGTTTTATTTTCAACCATCAACAAATCTTAATCACAACATTCGTCTTGGAAATGATTCTCTTCGGGGAACTTCTGCAGCAGCTGTTAATGGCAGCGTTACTCATTCACCTTCCCCTACCCCCATTTTCCCAGACGATTCAAGGATTGAACTGGTGACCCTCCAGTCACAGTGCTTCTTCTGTAACGCCTAAAATGTGTCTGTTGCGTAAGCCAGCTGACTACAGCTGTGCTCCCAAGGGTGCGTAAGTGACTGCGTCTTTATCCGACGTGTGTGTGCTTTATCTAACGCATGTCCTCGGTTCAGTTTAATTAACAGAGGCCATGTGAGCAGATCCCATCGGGGTCAAGGTGATCGAGGCGACTGAGCAGGTGGAAAATCAATAAGATTGGCTCACGCAGAGGATATCGACCACTGGTCAAACACGGCCACTATTGATTGACACGTTTACAGCGGAAGTTTAACTTTAGTTACAGATACAGTCAGTGCAGTATTAAAAAAGAGACTCTGCTTGGACAGTACATCTTTGTTTTTTAAAGTTCTGGAGATCAGACATGATCTGAATCTTTCCAATAAACGTGTCTGAGCACTGTGTTGGTGACGCCGACTTGTTGATTTCTTGACGATAATGATGAATAACATTAGTTATATGAACACTTTCCTCTATTCGGTCATTGCTGGAGTCATGCATCATTACATTAAATATTAATACAGCGTGAATGGCCATATGCCTTGCCATTAAGTCACCCAGCGCTCGCCGTGACCGCTGCTCTGATCCCCTCTAGGATCCACGAAACCTTCCAGGAAAGAAGAGACGAATGATGCAAAGATGTTGCCACTTTGCATCATTTTACTTTGCTCCTCAGATCAAATGTGAGTGTGCAGCGAAAACATCTGAACCTCCCATTCATTCATCATGCAAGCCTTGGGCATTGGAAGAGAGACGCAGAAAAATAAGGTAGGATGTGACAGAGAAGCTATGGAGGAGATTAAGGAAGGGAGACAGACTAGGGAGTAGATTTAGTAGCCTTGAAAAGGCTGGCTTCCCCCACACACACACACATATAAACCCCCTGTGAAAACACAAGCTAATTATTAAGAAAACAAAGGGTGAACTGCAGCGACGTGCCAACGCACACAGATCCCCGGCAGAGTAATTGTGCATGAGCTATTTGGGCTGAAAACAGCACGATTTGGTGCTCGTCCTCAGCACAGCCAAGCAGAATGAACAACATCTGTTCCCTGGGATGGGGTTTGAAAACAAGCACAAGGAATGATTCGCTCTTTTCTTCTGTTTTTTTACTGTGATTCAATGGTGTCTGACGGAAGACAATAGTTATTGGATTTTTATCTTTTTATATATATATATATATATTTACAGTCGCTTCCAAAAAACAAAGAGGAGTCCAAGTATTTTGTGGGTTTTCTGTTTCCCTTCGCTACGTCAGCGTGCAAACGCTAAAGTAACAGAGGTCATTAGCAAAAAAAGTCATTCTGCTATAAAGGGATCCTATCATCAACATGAAGGGCCAAAGCTCATAAAAGCTTGGCTTCATAACAATGCTATCACTCCCAATGAGGCTCAGATCTTGGACAGGGTTAGCAGGGGGGTGAAAAAAAAAACCCTCAGTGTTTTTGAATAGGCCCTGAATGTTTCTGCATCGCCTTCTTTCATGCATGATTAAGTTATACAATCTAAGAGGTTTTTTTGTGCGTCCCCTGTGCTTTTGCAATCTTTTAACAGTATCAAACTGATCTCTGTCCTAACACAGCTGAGCGTATTACTTCCAATCTCGCTCTGCATTTTAAGCAGTGAGGGAAGTGTCGCTGGGAATTTGATAATACTCAGCAGCGCGGTGGATGCCTTGGTGGAGAGCCATGTTTTGAATTGGCTCCGAGAGGCTGCTGCATTAACCTTAGCGAGACGCCAAGAGCGTGGTTCCATTTGATTTCTGACGGAGTCAAAACAATTGATGTCAGCTCATGAGAAATGGTGGTAATAGCTGCTCAAAGAGTCATTGTTTTTACTATGTGACCGGGCTTACTTGAGTTAGCATGCGGTGAGCTCGGGACGGTGGAATTAGTTTCGGTGGAGTTTGTAAATTGTCTGTTCTTTCTTGTTTTTACTGTACATCTCTTGTTTTTGTCTGTCATTGCGCGTTTCCCTGTGAAGCCAACTATTGCTTAATGGTGCTTTCATGTGACCCGGCTTTGCTTGACAAAGATTGATGATGACAGAAAGTTTTAATACTGTATTGAGAGGTCATCAGCGGGCGGTCGGAGGGAGGTTTTAAATGACAGTTGTCTCCTTCTCCTTATCCACACACACCAGTTAACTCACTGTGCGTCCTAATGGAAACTATGCCGGACTGCTCAGCTTGTGTGTGTGTGTGTGTGTGTGTGTGTGTGTGTGTGTGTGTGTGTGTGTTGCGCCACCTGTGCGTGGTGGAAAGAGAGCTGCCTATCACGCTGCTGCTGATGAACAACTATGTTAAGTGCAGCAGCGCGCTCTGTTCTCAGAGACCCGCAATCTCCAGACACACCACATTCCTCTCAAACATGCTCTGTTTGTTTAAGTCACATGCACGTGATGCGACACACACACACATACACACACACACCAATGTAGCCCCACAGGTCTGTGTGCATGCTTAGTTAAACATGTATTAGTGCATACACACCCAGAAAAACACACACTTTTTTTTATGCACACACACAAACACTTTTAAACATGCGCACATTCTGGCACCGTATAACTCTGATTATATGAGCTATGGCAACAATTAGATGTAATAGCCAAAGATAATAACAGCAATTTTTATACTTACGGGAATGATTAAACGCCGGCGAAATATGCAGTGAATTATGTTTTGAGAAGCATGTGGCGGTTTGTTTGTGTGTTTTATTCGAGCATGTGTTTTCTTTATCGTCTCGAGTGTCAGTCAAAGACACAAAGTCTGCCAATTACTCTCAGCTTTATGGACAGATAAAAGTAGTATTAGATAAACTTTTTTCGCTAATTGCACGTGCATCATAACTCAACCCAATTACAACACAGAGCGCGTCGATTCTCCCGTTACATAAAACTTTATGGAGCAATCTTGTAAAAGTTGTTCAAGTCGATTTAGCTTCAAATTTATTTAAGCACTTTTCATCAAACAAGCAAACAGATTTGCAATAAAAATGCAATTCACATGAATGCAGATAAAGTAAACCAAAGCACAAACACAAATTGCTTATTTTAAGATAAGAGGTCTGTGAGTGTGTGTGTGGTGTGTTTGAGGGGGGTATTTCAATGAATACAATTAACAAACTGGAAAGGAATATGGGTAACATCAGACACAGACTGGTGGTGGTGGACATTGAATCAGGAGACCTGCAGAAGTCTTCTAGGACCCAAAATCAATTTAAAAAAAAGAATTTGGAACCAAAGTATGAAGAAAATCTTAAATCTTTTCCACCCTCAGCACATGGTCTGTATTTGTTCGTGGTAGTCGGGTACGAGGCGTTGCTTACAGGAGGTGGACGCCGCTCTAGAAAGAAAACGTGTTAACCTAACCCCAACACACTTCAAGACCAGCAGCAGGAGAGCCGGGTTATAATTTATGGATGAGAGTGTGAGACCACCCAGAGACTGGGGGGGGCCCTCACAGCTGCTTACCATGATTGCATGAGGGAACACACACACACACACACACACACATTGATACAAGTGTATATTTTTAAAACACACATGAACAAATACACACCTGTGCGTATCGACATACATAGTAGTAGTAGTAGTAGTAGTAATCTGTGTCTGTGTCGGCCTCTTGGAGTGACCACAACAATGCTGTTTTCTTCTCTGGGGGGTTCGTAGCACACGAGAGGGAACCGATAATGTGACACACAGAAACGTGCTGCTGGAAAGCGCGGCCCTCTTCTCACCGAGGACATTTCAACTTGTTATTGCAGGAAAAGCAGAGGTGTAATTAATTACCATTAATTAGTGGCCATTTTAGCATCAAAATAAAGCACGCCAATGGACAGTATACGGCTGTGGAGCTAATTATTCTTATTAATTACACCTGTGCTTTTCCTGCTAGGCTATTTTTTTTTTTGTGTGTGTGTGAAAAGGAAAAAGCCTTCACTGACCTCTTTGCAATCTCTATTACAACAACATTAAAGAATGTGGCCCTAAGCTGAGCATTTAATACTCAGATCAAACCTACTGAGTCGGTATTATCAAAGCCTTCTGTTACGTGTCTGCTCTAACATCATGTTATCCATTATGAATACTTGTAAAAGTAGTACCCGGCTCACTCCTACAGCCTACTTACCATCGCGGGGATTCAAAAAAAAGTGTGCTTGAATAGGCTTGTAATCTGTAAGCCTAGCATACGGATGTGCTTATGCTCACATTTCAGCCTGGCACACACATTACAGACGTACGAACCAGAGGAACTTCTTCTGATCACTCGACCTGCTTTGGAAAAGATAGCTCTGCTGGCCCACGAAGAAGAAGAAGCTCATCTCTGTATTGTGGAATCCAATCGCTCCTCCAGTGATAGAATCCCCAGACGGTTCACCTGCTTCTATTCATGCAGGTAGTTTCCTGCAAAATGAGGGATCATATCTGCCGGGAGAGGGACAGGGATTAACTTTTCCAAAAGAAAAGACAGGGACTGGCAGCTTAGATGACTCCTCTCTTGAAAACCAACTCGTTTTTGGCTTCGGGCGCCCTTCTCATCCTCTTATCCTCTCCTTCTCTATCGCTCCCATCTTCTGTCCCTCAGGACTGCATTGAGAGAGAGAGAGAGAGAGAGAGAGAGAGAGAGAGAGAGAGAGAGAGCGGTAAAAAAAAAAAAAGACACATGTAATTGGAGTGATTTTGTGTCTGTGCAGGTGTGTGTGAAGGAGCATATGTTGCCTGTGTGTATGTATGTGTGTGTGGGGCGGGCACTTTTACTTTCCTGCACCTGAGTGCGAATATGTCGGCTTCCACCTGATTTCTTCATACATACAACTATAATTAAAGCCGTTTTGTGTCTTTGTATATTAATATTACATGTAAGCGCACAGTCTACATGCACAAAGATACTGTGTGTGTGTGTGTGTGTGTATCTGTACAAACACCTGTTGTGTGTGTGTGTGTGTGTTCCAGGTCTAGGGCTGCTTTGATCCTTTAAGAGCCCGGTGAGATAGGAGCTCTAGTATCTGCCAGTATTGTATTCTGTGTTCTGAAAGGTCAGCGGGGAGGTGGAGGTGCAGGGAAGGGCAGGCCTGTTGTTCCCTCTGGGCCAGACTTCACTCTATACAGCGTGTCTACTCCTCTTTTTACAAATCCACCAAGACCGTAGTGCGTCTCCGCCTGAGGTGGCACACCAGGGGAGCCGTGTCAGTGCTCTGTGGTGTTGTTGGAACTGGGTTACAAGGTGACGGATCGGAGCAATAGGTTTGTGCGCTGTGGGGTTTGTTTAGCTTTTGAGTTCACCCCTCTACGGGTTTCACTGTCTCGCTATCGTTTTACAATATCAGTGGCTCCTGTACGATTGTTCTTTATTGGCAGGGAGAGGTGTCTTTGTGCTGCTTTGAATATTCGTTTACCGCTGCACCTGTTGGAACGCCTGAACACGCATGTCAGCAGAATGACTGACTGAATGATGTCTTCTTTTTGGAATCCATAGTTGCATTAAAACATGGCACATGTGCCATCTGTAGCTATCTTGCAGAGTCATGATGACGGTCGCAGGGAGCCTTCCTGCTGATGGACGTGTTGGTCATCTAAACAAAGGAAGACTGGCATCTTCATCAGCATGTTCACCCAGAAGACGCTAAGCAGATGAACCCGACCCGTCCCCTGGAGTATTGAAGAGGCCGGTTCGGGCTTTTCGCGGTGGACGCTCCAGAATTACAAAGAGCACAGCGCTGCAGTGCTCAAAGGTGTGTGTGGGTGAGCATTCTTTACTCCCATACATGTAATGAAAGGGCAGGACACAGCTTCCTTTACCTTGCTGCCAACAGCAGCAGTAGCAGCACTGTAGCTGCGCGGCAAACTCAAAACCAGAAAAAAGAAACACAAGCTCACTTTGATGCGCTAGCCTGTCAGTCAAAGCGGTATGAAACGCGTATGGACAGGTCCGCCACAATGTGACATCCACAAAATTAAAAAAAGGACTATAAATGTATCCCGAGACAAGATAATGAGCATTTGGAAGCCACCTTGACAGCTGCAGCGCTGATCAGCTAAGTGGAAAATCGAGAAGTCGGGGCCGACACAAAGCGAGGATTCAGTATTTGGGGCTTTTATAAAAAGTTGTGCCAGATAGCGAGCACGGCTTGAAAAGAGAACTTCATTTTGATGTGCCATGAGTGCAGAGCGGTCTGGCTGAGGGAAGAAGTGTCACTCTCGAGCAGTGATGGACGAGGTTGTTACCTCTCCTGTTTGAACGCTGATATTTTGGTCCACGTGTTTTTACTGATTCCTCTCACCACACAATAGAACGACGGGGAACATGACAGCGCGGGTTCTCCGGTCCATCTCCATCAAACGCTGATAAATACTGTCAAGATAAAACTCCTCGGTACCTCCTGCGTACTTCTCTCAGACTCCTAAACTACTGCATTGTTTTAGTGGAGAGGCCTGGCTGAGCTCCAGCAGACCAATTCAGGGTCCTTCTTATTGAATTTCATCCAGAAGCGATATCATAACCACAAAAGACTGACTGCTACCTAGAGGGCTCAGCTGAACTCATTCAGCCGTGATTCAATGACTCACACATTTCCCCTCTCGCTGCATCTCTCTCCACCTTCTACTCTCTATTTCCAGCTCTAAGAACTGTAGCCAAACTGTATTAACATAATCATTATGTTCTCTCATCTCAGAGTGTCGTGGTGCTGCTTGTCCTGGTTGAACACACACTTTCCGTAAAAGAGGAAAGAGTCATATTGTTGTAATTTTCCTTTAATTCATTTAATGTTACTGTAATATTTGACTTCCTTCTTCAAAGTGAGCTCGATGGATCGCTTAACCGTAGAACTTAAAGTCCATATTTGTCCTGTCGACGAGAATAAAACTGTAAACCGACCGCTGCATTTCTGTAACCCTCTGTTTTTGTTTTCTGCTCCCACATGCCTCCAGGCTGTGTGCGTTTCTTTCTTTCTTTCTTTCTTTCTTTCTTTCTTGTGTGTCCTCCTGGATCTTCACATACGTTTTATAATGTAATGTATTTGAAAAATTCATCATCAAAATTTGTGCACAATCTTAATTTGTCGGTCTGTTCTGTACATGTGACATCTGTCCTGTGAGAGAGACAGATCCGTCTTCTGTGGCTCTTTCTGAAGTTTCTGAGTTTTCTCTGCTTGCTGATTGTAAAACCACCTCAGGAAAACTGTGATCGGAGTGGGAGCTTATTAATCAGTTAATCAGTGTAAATAAATAAATATACTGTTAGATATCATATTAATATTTGATCAGGGTGAATCCATGACCACATTTTTTCTTGTTTTTCCAGCTCCGCCATCTTTCGAGTGCTTTTGCCACCTTCATGCTTGGAAGGAGATGGTGACACGAGGAGGCTGCAATCTGCTGCTACATCTTTTCAGTGTTTCTTTAAGAAGAAGATTTGAGTTTGTTTTTGCAGTTGTGGCCGGTTGTGTGTGTGTGAAGCGTGTAAGGTTTGAGCATACTTGTGTGTTTTCCCACAAACTAAAAGAAATGAATCTCGATACAACTGCAAAGTTTAAAGCGTACTGTATCTTGACCCTCCTCTTTCACTCATCATATATAGGAGGGAGTTTATTTTCCCTTCGCTGTGCTCCGATTAGTGCTGATTTATCTGAGCCGAGGAGAGATTGTGGCTGTGTTGATGAGTGTAATATTTCGGCCCCCTCTGACCTCCGACTGAATTCCAGCAAACACTGCTGGATCGTGTGTCCGGGGTCAGAATGGCAGATGGAAAATGCACGTAACGTGTCTAACATGAAAACACGGCTGACCAATGCCATGTGCTTGTTTATGAGTATGGGTTTGTAGGTATGCCTTGATATACGAGTGAGTGTTTGTGCCACAATACACGGGGTACATATTTGTGTGTGTGTGTGCAGAGTAGACGAGTTTATGGGCTGCCACACTGTGAGTGTTCTGTCACAACTATGCAGAACTTCCACACTGATTTTCCTCATCAAAGCGTATGTACAATATGTTTTACATTTCACAATTTGTTCTCTGTGTTTTGACTTGCTTTTGCCTTAGGTTTCCGAAACTCACATGAAAGTATCCACCAGCAGTAACAACATAAAAGAGAGAGAGAGAGAGAGAGAGAGAGAGAGAGAGAGAGAGAGGAGTTAAAGTTGGCTTGACTTTTGTGTTTTTGCAGAGAAATCACAGTTTAGCATGCTCAGATATCAGGTAATATTTTTTGCACATTTGAACATCAAATTGTGATTTAGAAATGAGACAAAAGAAGACTTTCTGTCACAGCAGAGCGTGTTGCTCTCAACAAGATACGTTTGAATGATTGAAGGATTGAGAGTGAAGCATGATATTGTGTACTCTGATGCTGCGGTGTGGGAAAGCTTCGGTAGGGCAGCAAAGAGAGGAGAAATGGGGTGGGCAGAATACGAGAGCGAAGGGAACCAGAAGGTTAGGAGGGTATATATAGGACTGTCGGACTCGGTCCGGTTGCTAAGCTAGTCTTGAAGTAAAAAAGACGCATTACCTGATATGCAAGAAGACTTCTTCCTGTCTGTTTTGCGTTTGTGTCATAATCCAGGAGATTTCCAATGAAACTTGACTCTAAGAAGATTAGTGTCATCCTGATCAACATCGCACACTCACAGTTATTGTACAGGATGTCAAAATGCGTGTATATTAATAGCTTAATGATACATTTGACATTGCAAATGCCTGTTCGTGTGTTTGTGTGTGTTGTGCGCATACGGGAGTAAATCTGGGAAGTCTTCACTTACCACGTCTGACTGAAATCTATCTTCTCCCCTCTCTTGCCTCTTCGCAGGAAGCTGTCATCTGCCTCTTTGATGCTAACTAATTACGGAGCGCTGAATATCACCCTGCAAGCTTTGGGTTTCACCGCCTGTTAGGTCTCCACATTCGCCATGTTACACTTGTTCCTGCTGCGTAAGCACATGCAGCATTTTGTGTATTTAGCTGCTCACATGGATGTTGATAAGTCAAGCACAAACGTGAGCAGAGACACCACGTTTGGAACGATTGTCCTAACAGCCCCGAGGCAGCTGCGTTTGATTCAGCCACCTTTTTTTAATTCATCAGACGTCCGTGGGCCTGCAGATGAAGCATTAACATGCAGTGGCCTGCTGTGGCACTACTGTTTGCACACGCTCGTGAAGTCTATGCCGGGACCATACATCATGAGAACTACTGATGACAATGCAGAGCAGCCACCAGTTTACATCACACGCTTACATGCAGGACAAAATCAGTCACAGCGTTTTCAAATCTTAGTCCTAGCCACCTGCTAGGAAGTCATCATTTAAATAACACGCCTTAATTTGTCCATGTACACACAGTGCAACCTGGCCTGGATGTGTATGTGATCACCAGACGAAGAAGAAGACGAAGAAGAAGAAGAGCCATTTTCACACTGTCTGTGATAAATTCTAATAAGTCAGTGTTTGATGGTGTGCGCACATCGTTTTTATGCATATCTGTCTGTGTGTGTGTGTGTGTGTGTGAGTTCAGTCGTTAAATATTCATCAGAGAGCGTCATTGTTTTTGGAGGACTACATATGGGGTAATTAGAGCAATAGTTTATATCTACATAAACAACTGCCTTCTGGTGCAGAGGGACTGAGCTTTAATGTCAAACAGACAGGGACAGAGGCATTGTGTGTGTGTCTGTGTGTGTGTGTGTGTGCCTTTGTGCATGCTCGTCAGTTCAGTGCCAGATGAATGTATGTGTTGTATGCCTGCACATGCATGTGTATGTAATGTGAAACAGGCAATGTCAGTGTAAGCATTTACATGTGAGAATGTGTGTGTCTTGGTGTGTGTGGGAAGGTGGTGGTGGTGGTGGAGGCGGTGGGGGCATGTTAAATGTGAAACAGACAGTGGCATGGCCTCAGTGGCACAGAGGGAAAGGCGTGACCGCTTAAACTGCCCCCTGGAGAACCAGAGTCCATCCCCAGCCACAGCGCTCTGAGTGTGTGTGTGTGTGTGTGTGTGTGTGTGTGTGTGAATGCAGCTGCAGGGGATATGAAAGCTCAGGTGATACATTAGTTGTTGTTAGTATGATACCAGTTGGATTCAACACGCAGGACGATTCTGGTTCCTCCTTATCGTGCAGCTATCTGCATCACGGCTCACTTCGAAGCCAACCGCGTCTTCTCCTGGACGTGGAAACTAAAATTTATGACGACGATTCTTTACTGTGATTATATTTCAGACACAAAATTAGGTTTGTGGAGGGAATGCAGAGGAGAAATAACATGTTTACAGTGTTCTGTCCTGTTATTACCAGAATGCTAATAAAACCAGACATCATAAACTACGAGTGCTTTGAATTTAAGAATTGAAATATGTCCATAACTGTGCTTTGATTTGCTTTACGCACAGACGACGGAGACGCTCAGATCCCACCGGGCCTTTAAATGTGAAAACCACCAAGAATTCCTTCAATGCTGCTGCAGCGTATTCTGTATCAAGACTCTGCGATGGTCAGTACGTTCCCCCAAAGCTATTCCGATGACATGTTGTAATATAGCTTTTTTCCCGCCCCGTAAAATCCGTCTTGTTTACTCGTCCTGCAGCTCATACTCCGTGAAGCGTTTCATCCGCGGCTTTTATACTAAACATACGTGGAAGTCCAGAAATCAGGATAGTTGCCACCACGTGCAAAATGTGCCGGCGTATTCTCGAGCTGCTCTCGGGGGTCAGAGGTGGTCGTTTGACCTTTTCTGTGATGGATTTCTCTCATTAGGACTGCAGACCGAGAGAGCAAAATGGCACCTCTAGAAGGAGGACAGCTGAGTCACATTCGACGCCGCGCTCAATGACAATGCAGGATGTAAGTGTGCCGTATATGCGGCAGCGAATAGCACGGTAACCTTAAATCCAGAGCAGCTACTAAATGGACGCAGATTGTTTTCCTACCTGCTGTTCCTGAAGTTTAATCGTCCAAAAGCGATCGATCGAGCTGTCCCACGTGAGGACGCTTTTTGGATTCTGAGGGCTAATCCCAAAACCCGATGTGTGCTGTTGATGTTTTAGGTTGCCAAGGTTTCCCTGTTTGTGTGTGTGTGTCATAGCTGGACGATACGCTTCTTTTAGTTATCCAGAGGAAGGAAAATACCAAACAGCAAATACAAAAACAGAAACACAAGCTACATTTCCAATGCACCACCTGTGTTTAGGTTGTTTTTTTTGAATTTCTACTCAGCTACGTGTCTGTGTGTCCCGTCCCCCCCCCCCCCCCCCGACTCTGACCCTCTCCACCCGGCCTGCGGCAGAGTCGAGGTGGCTGATGAAGTGATGTTTGTGTCTGTGGTGGTGAAGGTCAGCTCTCCCTGGTGTGTGTTGTCATTCAGTTGGTCTACCACAGAATTGGGTGCTTCGGGGATAGAACAGTGACGTACGGCTTCGTCTGTGTGTGCCGCTTGACTAAGTTATTTATTGGCACATGCGGATGTGCTTATTTACGTGCACATCTGCACCCTTGTGGTCGTGTTTGTTCGTGAATGCACCATGTTTATGAGAGGA
This sequence comes from Nibea albiflora, assembly GCA_014281875.1. NCBI lineage: Eukaryota > Metazoa > Chordata > Actinopteri > Sciaenidae > Nibea > Nibea albiflora. Next base: position 4,132,208 of record CM024797.1, read on the forward strand.
TGTTTTTATTTGACACATATGCGTGTATTGTGTTTGCATGTTCATGCTTTGTGTGCAAACCTGTTTGCCTTTACGTTGTTCTTGCAGGATTTAGCATGTACAATAGTGCACTGGTGTTCATGTGTTGTGTGTGGCAGAGTGTACAGCACGCAGGGTTTGTGTGTCCCATGAATGCATTGACATTTACCTTTGCCGTCACATCATCAAACACATCCCAAGGTCTTTTCATCGGTTCCCACATGAAACAAAACTACCTTTCTCAGCTCTGGGAAAATCCCGCCACAACAACAGCATTCCGACAAAAAAACAAGCAGAGGAAGACCGTGTCTTTGCATCATCAATCTTTGATCTGTGCTTTGTTTATGGGCGGCAACTTGACCGCTACAAATTAAATTAAAAGTGGGAAAGTGAGCGAAAAAGACAGAGAGAGAGAGAGAAAGACAGACGGGGAGAACTGTTTCAGCCGGGGCAATAAATCAGAGCAAAAGTGGAGTTTTCCATTTTGTCGTAAAAGACGGCGGCGCTCCGGTCTTGGGGTGGATGCATGCAATTTGTCTATTTTATTATGCTGTGGCACTCTCTCTGTTAGTCTTTCACACCTCCACCTGCACCACCCACACACACACTGCTGTTTATTTTATTTGCTACCTGACTTCAGTTCCACTTGCTGATTACTCTTCGTCCGTCCTTCTGACTTTTGTCCTATTTCACGCTGTGATTTGGTTCTTGTGCGGCTCTCAGCTCAGCAGTGATGAACCTCTCTCCTCCCGCTACCAAATGACAGATGTGGTTGGTGAGCATGGCAGAGCGGTAGCAGCCAAAGACCCAGATATTTTTCTCAGGAGTTGACACCAAATCAAAGTGCCGTGTTTGCCAATATTTTAATCACCCAGCTTCATGCTCCCTGTGATGTGTTGCTGCTGTGTATGTGTGAGCTTGTCCTGCCCTTATTTATCCAGCAAATCCAGTTATTAGTCTGAAGTAAGTCCTTTGCATGATTTCTCTTTTTTCATCTACATAAATGATACTAATGTATTAGAACTAACGTTAAATTGGCAGAGCAGAGAGTCGAGTTTGTTTTCTATGTTTAAAGTTGCCTCTCCTGTCTTTTCCTCTTCCTCTCTCTCTCCCTCCGTCTCATCCTACGAGGAGGCAGGTGAGCAGACGCTTCCTCTCCAAAGAGCCCCGGGCAGACCTGCCTTGCCCAGAGTCAGACCAGAGCGAGCCCACGGCCAGATGCACACAGAGTGGAAACACGGGGAGGGGTGATCCTCGGACTGGAAGCGTGAGGTGAGACGGAGAAAGCTAATCTAAGACAGCGGCTGTGCAGGATTCTTTTAACTTTTGGGGGGAGAACAAACTTTCAATCAGAACCTCGGCAGCTAATGAAGTCTAAAAAAGGTACAGCACAGTTATGAGACCAAGAATGATTATTTTAAGGGAACTGAAGTGAACCCTTGATATTGATAAAAACAGTTAAATAATTAAATGTCATTTGAATTTTCAACCAAAGAACCTCAAACTCCAAATTTATGGATATACAGAGAACATGTGTGTGTGCAGGTATGTATAAATTATAAACTGTGATTCACATGATGGGAAATTACTTTTTTTTTTCCTTCAGTGGGTCTAATATTTCCACAGAGGGTTTGTTTAAGAGAGGCTAAACAGTGGCTCACTTCAGGTTGGTGGGGGAAATGCCAATAGACACAGTGCAGTTAATATATGCAGACCAGCTGTATGAAACTGTACTGTATGTGGTAATAATATATATTATAAAAACACGTAATCCTCCATCATAGCGGCTCAGACACGGGACTTTTGATTATAATGATGTTAGTCCTGGAAGTGGAGGAGCGTCAGGAAAATGAACGAACAGCCATCAGCACATTAAAAATAAGACACTAACGGCCAATTATGTGCTCGCTTAAATGTAAACACACACACAAAAAAATAGTGAGTCTATTCTCTCACTGCCTCCCTGCACACACACACACACACACACACACATCCCCCCTCTCCGTGGTTACGGTGATGATCCAAGCAGAGAGTTTTCATGCCAGAGGAAACACTAACCCTCACCAGCTGGCCACCCTGTCACCAATCAGGTCATCTACCTCTTCACACACACACACACACACACACACACACACACACACACACACACACACACACACACATATATGTAAATCTTTGCACTACAAAAAGACAAAAACACACACAGTGACTCACGGCCTCGGGCACACACATGCATGAGCATACAGCGAGCAGGCACACACACACACACACATAGAGTATACTTTACCAACATGTTCACACACACACGTACAGAAATACACCTGTACAGATATACGTACACACACACACACACACACACTCACATCAGGATAATATGCTTTTTGGGCTCGCGGTGGTGAAATGAGTGTTGTACTGTAGCGCTCTCTTTCTGGGAGTCTGAAGGCCACCAGGGAGCTCAGTGTGGCTAAATGGCTGCTAGTAACAACTACCACGCTGTCAGCATGCAAACCTTAGGGACCTCATTATTTATAATAACACTGCATTGTAAATATATGAGGTATAAATAGGGACTTCTTGTTTAGTTACTGAAAATTCAATTCAATAAAACAAGAAGCTCTGCAGCTCCCGAGCAGCACTGACACCGTCATCGAGAGTGACTTCAAATCATAGAAATGTGCACGGTTAAACTGCAAGAACAGCTATTAAAGATGGATAAATCTCTGTGGAAATGATGCTGTGTCGTGGTGTCGTTTGGTTGCAAACGTCAGATTTTGGCAGGATCCGCCGTTCGGCACTGCTCGCATGCGGCATGCTACAGAAAGGCTTTATAGTGGGGGACGTATAATTCACAACATGAGTTCAACAAAGAGAAATGTGTTTCATGAAAGCACTCTGAATGTTTCTGTCCGCCTCTCGAATGTTGTACTTCAGATTTAGAATTACTTAAAATGCCAAATACAATAAAAAGGCTGGGAGCTGCCTCAGCGACGCAGCGCCCGGGCGACACGCGGTACACGGGAAATCAACCTCACGTACTGTATGAAGTTTCACGTCGGTGGACTGCACTGTAAATTTTTACTGACCGCTTTTCTCTTCATCCTGAAACACTGTTTTGACTATGCAAAACAATGGGTGAAATTCAAGCACCACATAAGTCACATAAAACCAAAGGGCTGGTTTCTCGGCATTGCTTTTCTCTCTGTTTTGGTTCCAAGTCTGACCAGAGTTCTGGGTCTGATTTCAATCTCCAGATACTTTTGCTAGTGGCCGTGGCTTTCAGTTTCAGGAGGAGGGGGAAAAAAAGCTAAATACTGTACAAAAAACATTGCAACACGTAATCAGATATGCCATATGACATTTTCTTCCCCCCAGAACTCAAAGGGCACTCGCTCTCGCTCTCTCTCTCTCTCTCTCACACACACACACACACTCGTACAGATGCAGACACAAAGTATGCTCCAGTAGTCTCGCATAAAGTGCACACAGACACACAACCGCGCGCTCTGCCCGCCTGCCTACCAGAAAGTCAGAGCCCTTTTCCGCAGACAATCCTTCACTGTTTCCTCTAGTCTCCTAATTGGCTTTACCCGGACCCAGCCCACGGACCTGAGTCAGAAACAATTAAAAACTCCATTTATATTCCTGCAGCGAGCACATGGGCTCCCACAGCGTGTGACTACACACATCAGGCCTCATCATCTGTGTGTGATTTGAAACTTTTTTTTTTTTTTTTTCCATATTTATTTGAACGTGGCCCGACTTGAAAGCTTCGCGGGGCCGTACAGCGAAAAGTGCTTTTTGATCACACAAATAATCTGCAGCTCGTCCAGCGTTGCCTTTTAAATAAATATGTATGATTCAGAAAATATTAGCTTTCAGAGCAGCCTGTTTATTGTTTGACTTTTTCTGGGGCTTAAATTGACTAAGAAAACACTTTTGCTTCTACGTCGCCATCAGTGATTCAAACGGCTGGGATTTCAAAAGGGGGCCTGACAGAGGTAATAACCACGTTCGACAAATAAACAATCCCCCCTCCTCCAGTCTCCGTCCTCCATCCCATTGGATTGGCTCGACCCTGCACAGGACCGGAGCTTTCAGACAGGTAATTACCTTTTGCCCTGGCAGACATTTTACCACAGTGACCACATACCAGGGGAGGAAAAAGAAATATGTGAACTAGCAAATTTCTGTTTTACCCGTGTAACCGAAGCCTGCGCATGGACACAGATTTTTATCAGAGTCCATTTGGTTTGTGTTTGTGATGTGGGCAGCGGCGGGGCGATGTAACGACAGGAGTGGATCTAAAATGGGATGTGGCATCATTTGAATCACAGATTTGAGATTAAAGCTGTCAGCATTACAGCAGCGATGGCAATCAGAGTCTCTGGAGCGCTCTCTGGTTCCAGTCTTGTCACATTGGAAAAAAAATGCAACTTGATGCACAGGCGGGTCAGGATGCTCCTCATACCACGCGTCACAGCGATCATCGGCATCATTGTCTTAGCACTGAGCTACTTTTACTGCTGATTCTCCCGTTCTGAGGCGCCTCGCTTCCAGCCACAAACAGAGACACGGCACAGAAAATAAAGAAATGAACACAGACGGTGCTAAAACAAAGTTGGCATGTGTGTGTGTGTGTGTCTATAATATATGAGGTGTTTGTGGAGATGAGCCTTTGCGTGCCAGGGGCCACAGCAGGTGCAGCACTTCTCTGGAGTTCTGTGTCCTTGTATGTGTTGGGTGGGTGGGGTGTGCTACCGTATCCTTCCTTCTCATCATCTCAGCTTTCTCCACCTCTCCTCCCTGTCGATATAAATAAAACAACTCGCCACAAAAGCAGCAGGGGTCCTCTGGAGCAGAGGAGACAAAGTTTGGGTGGCGGTGACAAGCTTAAAGGGGGAGCGAGGGGTCGGTGCGAGATTCTCTGCAGAAGAATGTGAGAATATTTCACATTTATGCTCCCAGTTTAGTGCATCGAACAGTCGATACTGTCCTTAATTAGCTGTTTGAACAGACAGCCACACACAAGCTGTAAACACTGTAGTTCTTCTCACTCTGTAGCTTTTTTCACATCCCAAAATCATAATTTAAAGTGGCATTTATATTAAAGAATGTCTGTAACGATGCTTCTCAGCTATGTGACTGTGCTTTCAAAAGCAAGAAACCAAAGACTCGGCTTTGGCAGGTGTATTTTCGAAGGCTCTGGTTTGCAGGCTCACATTTGGCAGGTCAAAAATCAGAAAAACTTACAGAGCCGGCTGGCAGGAAGAATTAAAACAGACTTCAGGCCGAAAGGAATATCTGCACATGACTCAGAGGGCGAGGTGGCCGTGTTGTTAGCCGGCCTCTATAAATACAAGGACTGATTGCTGATCAGGAGCAGCTGTGCAGGCACGTGACTCAGGTCAGGTGTTTCAGGAAGTGAGCAGGTGAGGAATGGCAGGAACTCGGGGTTCAGGAGAGAGAGCGGAGATGCATGAAAGCAGAGAAGAGAGAGACGACGCAGGAGACGCCATGACAGGTATTTGGCAAACAGTTTGTGTGTCGAGTACGCTGGAGGAGGCGAGCAGGAGAGTTTGGTCAAGGCCGCTTCTTTCATGGACTTTTATGTGAGGAATGTACTGAACCATAAATTTACAGACAAAAAAAAATAAAAAATCATGGCAACATTTCCTTAATAGAGCAGACTGGACTGGGGCAGCAAAGGTCGCAAGACAGTTACACAAAAACGACTTCAAAACTGATCTGCCAGACGTTTCTTATCACGCCACACAGCTGAACTTGTGGTGCCTTGTTTTTGTTTTCTACCTCTGTTGGTTCACAGGCCTGTTTAGCCAGCGTTTCCACATTTCTTCTTCTGGGCCTCCATGATGGTGCCAGATGTGGTTGCTAGAAAACATGCAAAGAGCTAATAAAGTGTCCTTTGAAACCTCAGACTAACAAGACAGAGGAAGCACTTTGTCTCAAACCCTCGCTGATTTCAATGTGCTGAGACGCGGAGGCATATTTTACCCCGCTCCGCCTTACCTTGCCGAAGCACCTCCACTTTGCCCGTGGGAGTCCTTTCATGAGCTAAATTCTCTTTCACCAATCCTCCATCCCACGTACTGTATCTCCCCCATCACTACATCACTCCTCTTCCAACCCACCTCCCCCCACACACACACCTTCTCGTCACCCTCCTCCATATTCCCGAGTAATGGATTACACGTCTCCACTCAGCCTTTCCTGTCCTCGGTGAATCATGGGGGCTGAAGCCAGGGGTGGACCTCCGGGGTGGGTGGGAACTGAAGGGAAACTCCAGTTATTGGGTTACTGTGTCCAGATATGATGTAGTGAGTGCGAGCGTGGATGCATAGTGGCGCCTTTCACTGTCCTCCACATTCATCGCAGGGGGGAGGTCGACGTCGAAATGTGGGGTGCGTCTCTGATGCTATACGTTCTTTGTGAACTGCATAACTTTTATATAGACTGACACCTCGTTTTGCACCAGTAGCACCTCACCGAGGCTTAAAAATTCATCTTTACTGCATGATTTCTCTACGACGGCACGTTATATGTCTGCATTCGTAGCACGGTGACAAACAGAGATAAAGAGGCAAAGATAAGAAGATCACAAACTGAAGCAGCACATGATTAACAACAAAAACTCAGACCTGAAGCACCACAGAGGAAACGATTACAGCATCCGTGATGTGAAATTAATTTTGATGCGACTGTTTGGATATCTAGCATGACTGCGATATAATTAATGTCAGAGCTCTGTGTCATGTCAGATGCTAATTATTTGCTTTGTCTGTGGGCTGTTAGTTGTGTCTAAAGCGGCTGTCTGTGGTTGTCTGGGACAGAAGGACTTTGTTGGCTTTGTTCCGTCTTTTGGCTGGGGCGTTCGCACATGTCGAGCCCAAAGCTAGATGCGGCGGTAAATTTGCTGGGCGGCGGTAAAATACTATTACGGTGGAGTGAGGACAGCGTTGAAAGCTAGCATAGCTGTAGTTCATCGACTAACATCTTAACTCCCTTTTTTTTTTCTTCATCCCTGTAAATCAGAGCAGTCAGGGGCTTAAGTGCCTGACACAGCCAAGGGACACACCAGTCAGACATTGTTGAGGAGGTTGGGGGAAGGGGTGAGCCACTCGAAGACGGATAGACTTGTTCCATTGCACAAAATAACCACAAGTGAGCCCGCTCCAGGGCATACTGCAATATGAAAACTCTGTAGTTTTCCATTGGAATACTAAACCATTTTTTGCTTGAGCGTCACGAACAAACCGACAGCATCCCATAACCTTTGAGAGCCGGGCTAAGAATCCGACCGACGGATGAAACTATACTTTATATTAAATCAAAGATTATTTGACAGGAAATCTGCATCCTCATTTTTATGAGGTTTTATTTGTTAATATTACATTTTTCTTCTTGCTCTTTCTCAGATATAACGTTTCAACATTTACACCCCTGACCGCTGCTGCGTGATCACAATAGATGCAGTTTTGCAGGACGAAGAAGAGACTAAGTTACTATCTGTCGTCTGCCGTTATGTGTCGAACACACGCAAAGTCAAAGGAGATGTGCTGAGTGTAGTTTTCCCACCAGCCTCCATCATATGCTGCAACACCAGCGAATAAATGAACGCAGTCCTAATGTGGCATCCTCTGGATCTATTCTGTGGGCATGAAGTCAGCCAGAAATGATCTTTTAAAAACTCCCTAACATAACGTCTATTTCAGCTCTTGAAAGGAGGTCTGGGTTTGAAGCATAGACCTTTTTTGGCAGATCTACAGCTCACATTCATAAACAGCAGAGGAGTTTCTTTCTGTCCGCTCGGTGTGTATATATATATATATATCTTAAGGTAAAAAGGAGAGCCAAAATAATGACTTTAATATCATTGTTAATGTGCTGCAGGCGATGTACTGGGTCAGCGTGACACAGACATCAGTAAGCTCAAGCGTCAGAGTTATAACTTTTGGACCCCGGTCCAAGCTCTTCATCAGTGTAATGATTTCTAAATTATTTTCCCTTCAGACACTGAGAGGACAAAATAATTTGCTTTGCAGTCTGTCTGTCAGGTTAAGGTCACCAAACAGAGTTCCATCACTGACAAGAATCCTCTTTTATTTTAATAATAACACGCAACACTGTGGCTTACAGCTCGTGCACTAAGACCCGTCCTGCAGCTAACATGCTCAGTTTTAATTAGCCACCCGTGTGAGGAGGGTCACGCTCGATTCCTCCGCTCCTGACTCATCCGCCCAACCTCCATGAAGGTTGTCTGTTCTCCTGTTTTGGAATTAATGAAACTCACCACGTTCCTTCCCGGCTTCAAATGGACAGAAAACCGTCTGAAGTGCCAAAATCTGCGTAACGAGCTCCGAGTTGCCGCTCTTCACCTGAATCTCTGCTTTTATTTATCACCTGTAGAACATGTGGAATAATTAGCTTTCTCAGTGCGAGGCCCGGCCTTTTCATCAGAGAGGTATGAGAGGTTGCATCACCTGATTGTGCCCTGAAGCTGTGGTAAACCTCCACCCCTCTTTAAAAATGATAGTCTGGTAAAGGGCATGCTGTATGAGTAACGGCTGCCGTTACATAATACAGTACATTAGAAGAAGCTGCACCTGGCAAAAATACATTTCTGTGCATGCTGCAACACTTTGATTGTGAATTTACTGCAAGAGAGGAGCTGTTAAAACCTGAATATTAGAATAAACAAGATGTTAATGTTTCTAAATTATTATATTAAAATGTCTTTGTCCACTTGTGTTTTAGGTTTGAACCTCTAACAGGTAACCTGTAAAAATAACATGAATTAAACCATTAAGTTAAATTAAATCCGCCTTTATAAATATTTAATGAAAATTGTTTATTTTATTGACAAAATCAACCAATTAAAACAATTAAAAAATCAAATGAATATATCGAGTGTTGTGTAAAAAATAAATAATTTCATAAGAATAAAAATTCAGATTTTTTTTTAGGTAAGCATTATTACACAGTCTTTTTCCCTTTCTATAATCAAGCATACTTTTGTTTTTCCTCCAGATATTCTTATTTTATTGAGGCACAAAACAAGAAACACAGGCTTGAAATAAAGTGGAGGCAGTCCGGCAGCACGTACTGTACATAAAAAGAACATTTAAGAGAGCGTCGGTCGGAAACCAAAAGCTTTGTCAGTAACTTTGGAAGGTTGTAAAGTGGACGGTAATGAATTGTGTTTTCCAACTTTACTTTCTTTTGCAAAGGCATGCGGCACCTTTACGAGGCAAACACTCACTTTCTCCCCTTCATTTCCCAGATTAACTGGCCCGCACGTTAAAGTCTTGGCTCGATGTCAATGACTCTGTTAAAATAAATGAAATCAAGTAAATTGAGTTGGATTTGCAACATCTGTCCTCTACAAAACGAACAAATAAAAAAAACTCTGCTGCAGGAAATTTGCATTTCTACAAATTGTCCCGCGCACTCTTTGAAATTAAAAGTGATACACTCGAAGGAGCTAATGCGTCTACATCTCAGGCAGCTAATGCTCATCTGCAGGACGACAGTGAGTGCATTAGTAAAAATACTAAAATACCAGACTGCTTGTTTTTTACTGTACAGACAGAAAATCAAATTAAGCAAAGTGGAAACGAGATCGCAAGAGTTTTATATCAATCATCCACAAAATCCACAGACAACACGTGAATGAGTTCAACACCGAGCTGAGGTCTGGTATTCCCCCTCGACCACCATGGCCTTCATACGGTTTTATTGTGAAGAATGGGCAGTGTGTGAAGCCCCGATGCTTCCTATGTGCCGCGACTGGTTAAGCAGACAGATGTGTAGCTGTGCTAAATGAGGTGTTGAAAGAAGAAACCCTTCATGTCCTCCTCTCCCCTGCTTTCCACCACTGACATATTAGATCCTCCTTCGCTCTCCTCCTCCACTTGATGATCTCGCTGTCATGCTCGGGCTTTAATACCTTTCCTCTTACCGCTTGCAGAGACAAGAACCCGGTTAATGCGTTTGGTGAAATTAGATCCACGTAGTTGTCTAGGACACCTACAAACCTTCAAAGTTAGTGTTCTGTTATGGACTATTATTAGTTTTAAACCACAAACCAGTAAAATTAATGGCTCACTAATACTCATAACAACCCTAACAGTGGCTGCATACATTCTGATCTTTATTATTCCTGGACTCTGTCTTTAAAATAAGATTTATGGCCACGAGCGGCTGGATTAAACTCCTCATTCATTCTGAAGTTGCTAAGTGAAAATGTTTTTCATTAAACAAAATCACATCATTAGAGAAACAGGAGGCGGGCGAGCATGGGAGTTTGATTGGCTGTCGATGATGACTGTGAGAAGTTGAGTCACTGTGAACATTTCGTGGCAGACAGGCTTCATTGTTCTCGTGTCGGCCGCCAAGTTTTTCCCGCTCTCTCGTTTTTTTTAGTGAAATGAACGGATGAATGAAGATTTTTGAGTCTCTATCACATGTGGACGAGAAACTTATTTTGACTCTAGACTGTTCGCTTTGTCGTCCACGAACATTGTTTCTTTCTTTTGTCTGGCTCTCGTTGACAGTTTTAGATCCGCTCAAAAACCTGCTTTTTCTCATCGACCCTCCCTTTACTTCCCCCCAAAAAAAGACCTTTGAGCTCTAATATGGAGAGGATGAATGTTCCCAATGTTCTGCTGTGAGTGTGAATGCTGTTTGATTGAAACAAGGTGGCATGCACTTGATTTAACCCCCTGAAAGGCGTGTCGGTTCAAATTCTCCCCTAATTTGACTAATCAGAGTCTGGCCTGTCACAATGGCCTCCAAAGCCAGAACAGCCTGAGAAATATGTGCCTTGACTGGCCTAATGACATTTTACACGTAATAAACTTACTCTTGGACACCATTTACCACTACAGGGAGCCGGTCTGAGAATTTGACACGACTTTTACAAGACCCGGGGTAGTTGGCTTTTTTTTTTTTTTTTTTTTTTAACTGCTCTCGCCTCGGGGGTGAAAATTATACTGATTTTAGTTGCAGATTAAAGTTTTTGTGCACGTGCAGAGTTCAGCGTGAAGATGAAGAAATAAAATGTTGATTGCGTTGTTTGCACTCTGGGAGATGAGTCTCCATTTTGTTGCTCTTGTTGTTTGAAGAAAAACAGAAAAAATACACACAAAATATTAACCAAGCTGAGATTGTTTTATGTCAAATTATCTCCAGGACAAAGACGAATTCAACTATTCACTATTCATATAGTTTCAGTATGTAATATAAGCAAAATACGTTGTGTATTACCTGGTGCGCTCATCCTGTGGTGATTCAGGTGTGTTTTTCTATGGAAATGTTGTCCACTGCAGCTTTCTCCACGTCCGCACTAATGATCCTAATGACAAAGAACATGGAAACTGCAAACAGAGAGAGAGTGGAAGTGACAGAGGGGAAGAATTGAGTGCACGGGAAAATTGACCCCCCAAAAAGCTGCCATTGTCGATGATGGATTCCTCCCTAATCGAAACAGTTTGCCCAGTCGCCCAGCTGGGCTTCATGTGCTTTTGATTACTCTCCGCCATTTAGTTCCACAAAATTACATGCTGCCTAATGGTCTTTTAATGGTTATAGGTTTCTCTGCTCTTTAATGAGCCTGCACCAGTTGGTTGCTAATGCCCTATGGAAATTTGGCAAACGTCCAGTGTGGTTAAGTATATTTCCCTCCAGTTTACAACTTTGTTGTGTGAAATCACAAACAAGGAGGTCGGGGTGAGATGTGGAAAACACTGCGGCTCGCTCGCTCGCTCTCCTCCCGTCGGCTTGTTTTGTTTTTTACTGTGGATGCGATCCGCACCGCTCCATAACTGCGCCATTAAGCGGTTGATTGTTTGCACTCTCGTGCACCCTGTAATTTTTTCTGAGGTGATAATGTGGCAACTATTCCGTCTTTACACACACACACACACACGTGCAGCACACATTCGCCGCGGCGGTAAACAACTCAACATTAAGATACACAAGATCGCCAAACATCTCAACTTTGTGTATGTATACAGTGGGAGGTGTGTGTGTGTGTGTGTGCGTGTGGGTCAAGTGGTCAAGGTGAGAAAGTTCACCCCGTGAATTGACCTTAATCATCAGTGCAGCCATTACTGATGTGTTTGTGTGATTTTTATCTCCACGGCACGTCTGTTTTAGTGTCCTCGTCTGTGTGTGTGTGTGTGTGTGTGTCTTAATGGGGACGTTAGCAGCTGTTTTTTGATGAGTGCCTGTTTACTGGACCTAATTAAGCAGAAAACGGCCACACATCTCCCCCCTGCTAAAGTAGGACCTCAAACAGATGGCCTGAGGACCCAAGAGGCCGTCTGACACCTTGCCCGCCCTGGATGGCCACTCAGCAGCCAGTCACACACACACACACACACACCAAAAAAACAGGCCAGTCCACGGTGTCCCTATCAACACCATCCCACTTGAAACAAGGTCATTACCATCGCAAAAGTTCCTATCTGAGACGCAGACAGATCTGATATGATGAACACTCGGCCGGGGCTTTTGGGCAGAACAGATTGTGAATATTTCCACTGCAAAGTCGCGAGGCGGAACGTCTGCTTTTTGTCTTCCGCCATTCGCTCATCTCTTGGGGTTATTCCCATCTTTAAGCCTCTCTTCAGACTCTGACAGGTCTCGGGCAAAAACAAACTGCCCCGATTGCCTCGAGGTGGAACTCTGGGATACGTCCTCCACTTTGTTATTCTTCATATTGCTTTATCTGTCTGGAGTCTGACAGAGGCTTACCTGAGGGGACGTGCAGGACTTCTGCTGACACTAAACGGATCACGGAAGCAGCTCGCTACACGCCTCGCTGATGAAGACATCACCGCATAGCTATGCAAAGAGGGAGAGATGAATCCCCAGACCGCAGGCACCGTCATGTTTTTAGAAGTTGTTTTATCTGTTACAACAGTGAACTGCGGAGGCACTCGTGGACCGCGCTTAACTCTTCTGGTACTCTGATACTTGTACTGCTCTGTACTGCACTACTGCTGCTGTTACTACAAATACAACCATTGCTAGGCTCCTGACTGATTCTAAAGCGATGCATGTTTGTCGCACAAGTCATAACTTTACTGCCCTAACGGGAGGTGTGTGTGTGTGTTTGTGTGTTAAAGGTAGGTGTAATAGTACTCTAGAGGGCAGCATGAGACCATGCAGGATGAGTTGTGGCTGCAGGATAGTTGCAGCAGGGTGGGGGCAGGGTAGGTTGTTCGAGGGTGGCAACATTTTTGGGTGGCACACACTTTTTTTTTTTTTTTTTGGATGTTTCTACCAGCTTTGATCTCCACACAGAGACGGTGTTGAGAACAAACCCGCAGGGAGACAGAAGCCAGTGATCTGTGCCGACCAATCATATTCCAGCCGCCTGTGATGAAGCATTTTTTTTGCGAATGCATCGATTAAAGAACAGAAATCGATTGAATCTCGCGTGACAGCAGAGAGGCTTAATCATAATTCACGCTGAGCTTTGCTGGAATAGAAACAAATGTTACACGATAAAAGGTCAGATGTTCGCGGATGACAAGTCAATATTTGTTATTAATTAAAATCAATCATCACGACTGCTAATGGCATGCTCCAGTCTTTTGATTTACAGCTTTGACAGTCGGGGGGGAAAAAATGCCTGCAGTCAGCAAAGCCTGCCCTAAAACAGCAGTTTATATAGCATGTGTCAGATCAATCCATAGATCAGATGTGATAAATAGGCTGACATTCCACGTTAGTCCACGGAAATCACCTTCATACAGTTTTACAGCATGTCGATAATAAGAGCCGAACTCTATTACAGGATTGTCCCCTGTCATCACAGTCCCAGAGTAGACTGAGGAGGGCCGGAAACCCGACGCTGCTGTTTGTGAGTCCAGGGACGAACAAGCAGGATTAGTCTCGGAATGATAAGGCCGCCGAACATTGTGAACCCGTGCAAACAGTCTTTGAGTCTGTATCTCCTGCCGACAACATGCTATGTTCTGACATTATGTTCCTGTGCCATATATCACTGTATCAAACAGGCTTGGAATGACGCTGGGTGATATCGGGCCTATGCACAGTCGGTTAAGGGGCCACATGAAGCTAAGAGGCACATGGCCGTATGCTAGAGCTAATGTGAAATGGGCTGCTGGAAGCTCGCAGTGCCACCAGAGAGCCATTGTTTTGAATTTTTAAAGAAATCATTTTTGGAACATGGGTAACAACTGTTTAATCACTTTTACTGGTCAGCAGAGTGACATTTTCTGACTGCAATAAACAGCCCTCGCCCTCTTCAGCGCACACATCCACAGCAAGCGTACAGTACGTCTGACCTTTCCCGACGCTGCCACTGTCGCACCGGCTCCTCTCAAAGATGCCAACATAACCTGGCTATATTTGGGAGAAAAATGGGTCAATGACACATGTCGAGACAACAGCCGGGGATTGGCAAACACTGTTGCCATAAACAGGGTGATCAGTGTGTAAATGTCACCAGTCTTGGGGGGGGTGGTGGGCTGCATGGGGCTTTTTAATTTGTTAGCTTTTATTACCTATCAGAGACACAAGACGCCTGCCAAATGTACTCGACATGCCCAAACGGCCCTTGACCTTTTTTTATACCAGAGTTTACAGCACGGGAAACCAAGCCATACAGGGCGTCGGCAGGCAGCATACAGTAGCACACACAACTTGGCATATAATAAATGTACGCCCCTGTCAGAGGGCAATCTGGGCCCCTGTTAAACAGCTCAATTTAAGATTCAGGGCTTTTACAGAGCCAGAGTGAAAAGGCGTCACGGTGTCAACCTGTCGAACGACATATCTGTGCATGTCATTGAACTTTTGCAACTGTCTCTGCTGCCTAAACGTATTTAGCGTTGCTTAAACATGAAAAATCTCAATTCGTTTAAGAGTGCACAAATGTATATCGCATTACGCTACAATACAGGCATAGCCACGAGAGATATTGCTGCAATAAGGATATTAAATGTCCTCTCTGTAATGCACAACCACAAATTTACACACCGACATACTGTACGTGGTTAAAACGGGTGGAAAAAAAGGCGCATTAGCGCTGTAGAATTGGACGTATTCCCCCGCTGAGAATCTATTACAGTCAAGCACACGCGCAGTCTTCATTTCATTTTACAGGCACAAATTGAGCAGAGTCAAGCAGAACAATGAAATTATGTCATATATTTATTCACACACACACACACACACATGCACGTGCACGTTTAGGCATATGAATAAAAAGCAAATAAGACAGATCTAATTTCCAGAACATCAGCGCACAGCAGCAAATTTCTTGGATACACTTTAGATTACGTCGGGGCTCTCTTATTAAATAATAGATCTTAGCAGCCCCAAACTCCTGATTGTACATCTTTTTTCTATTTGATTTGATAAGTTGCCCGGCTAAATTTAGATTCCCTTGTAATGAAATCCCGCTAACCTTGTTACATAGTTGTAGATGAGCCGAGGTGCAGCTTTCATCTTATGACCATCAAGGCAAACTATTAAAGCTAATATTAGTTTATTTGTGGTGATGGCTTCCTTCTGGCTACAAGCTGTTAGTTCGGTGGCTTAAAATCAGCATTAAACACTTGAAATAACCTTTTTAAAATGACACAGTTTGGATAAAATTATATGGATGTTTATAGAAGACAGGACGTTGGCTCCGAGTCATCGAGTGGTTTCTTGTTGGAGCTCAAAAATAATGTCCGTCACGAGTGTGTCAGACCCAATAAATGGACTCTTGCATCCGTCCATCTAATTCGAGACTTAACTTGCATGTGTTACTTTTCAACAAACCATTAATAACTTGTTGGATCAGTATAAGCCAATAAACACATAATAGGCCTTGAAAAGTGACACAAATGCGTGCTATCTGAAAGTAGACACCTTGTGTTTTAAGAGTGTATCCTTATTTAGCGCGATGCTTTCTGCGGAGGCTTTATGGGCTGAATGCTGTCCGTCTGAATCACCCCTTTTAGTTGGAAGGGCCATTAACAGCTAATGCTATCCAGTGCTAAACTGTGCAGGAGGTAATGAAACCTCCGGAGTCACGACACTTATCTCCCTCTGCAGTTACAGCTCCAACATGGCTGCCAGCCCGGGCATCGCATGGCCTGGAGAGGAAATCAAGACAGTGTGAAATATCAGCGTCTCGGTCTCTGCTCACAGATAGCAGAGGGTTTAAAAAAAAAACACCAACTCGTACTTTATTGAGAGGCGGTCGAGTTGTGGCCCGGGCGGGTATGCCTGGCGCAGCGTCACGCCATGCCAGGGAGTGTAGCGAGTACACGTATGCCCGTTTGTCTTCCAGCACATAGCGTCACAGCGGGCGTGCGGGGTCAGATGGATGGAAGGGGTGATGAGTAATGGAGTAATAATATTAATAAAACTTCACAGAGCACAACAACAAGAATAGTAATCATCTGTGTGTGTGTGTGTGTGTCGCAAATCTGAGATTAACCAGCCCGGACCAGCTAAAACTGCTCCAGGACGAATGAGGTCATAATTTATGACCGTAGACGACACGAGACGGGCTCAAAAATGTTTCCTTCAGCAGGTCATCAGGCTAATTAAGCGTCCACGACGAGCTGCACCTCGTGACAAGGTCTGCACAGGCCGGGAAAAACATTTTCCACGACTAGCCGTTGATAGGTGTTTTTATGTTTTTAGCAGCGTCTGTTCAGCTGTGAGGAAGGAAGCAGAGTCTATCGCTTATATGTCATATTTAATAACGGTCCACGGCGTCATAATTCATCGACCCGCCCACACAATTTGACAGATTAAAACTCTGTAACATTAAAAGCGGTTTCATTTCAGCACGGCCCCGCTGGCTCAGCACTTTGGCCGGTCAGGCGAGGTGTTAAAGAGGGAAGGCAGAGCTGTGCTGGCGTGAGTTACATGAGCTCCGGTACTTAGTACGGCTGAGGATTTGGATGTAAGTCGGAGCAGAATGATCCAGGGCAAAGGGGTGATGACTCAAGGTGGATTTGTAGCACAGAAAATAGTTTATGCTCATCCTCCAGGTGTTGGTTCAGGATTCCAGCCGCTTTCAGGAGCAAGGCTTCAAAACAACAACTCAACTTCTCGAGAAATGAGTCAGAATGTGGGTGATGCGCGGGGTTTGCAATCTGCAACTACACCACCAGACCGGGTTTTATGTTAAAACATTAAAATAGTAATAATCTGAATTATTTTAGAGTTCCTGTAGGTGGCGCTCGTTTCTCTTCATGTCATCTCGTTAAGCTGTTGAGTCATTTTCATTCAGGCTCGCGTCTAAAACTCTCCCATCTGGAGATTAACTCATCATTGTTTCACTCCATTTATTGAAATGATCATTTACTTCATATCACAATGTTGCAAAACATTTTAAGTACGAGAAGCTCAGTGCGTCCGTTTACTTCATCAGCTGTCAGTTTTGTGGAAGCTCCTTCAATGGTTTCATCACTGTGTGTTACGCTTTGGCACGAGGCAACGGCAAGACAGGTGGCAGGAAGTTATTTCAATAATTATTAATAATATCATCAACCCCTGCACACACACACACACACACACATAAACACACTTCTTAGTGGCAGCACATGCTGATCACTGCTCTCGGGCTGTCAATGTATCCCAGCATGCAGTTTGGATGCCTAAAATAGGCCCCTGCACAGCTGGCTCTGCAGGAATGGAGGGAGAAGCAGATTACCAGCTAGTTCCTGTTTGCAAACAGTCATGCCGAAGCCGGCTTGTGCGCCTGTCATGCTTCATGTGGTGTCTTCCCTGGACTGATTCATGCAGAACCGCGCTTTGAGTTCCCTGGCAGTGATCAAGGACAGACGCTGGCTCACTGATCAAGGGCAGAAGTTAGCCTTCATTGTGTGTGCTTGACAATGTTGCACCTGTCTAATGGTTATGTACAGACTATCCCTTTGATCTGCATGTGCTATTGTTAGTTACTGAAACTGCAGAGTAACTGAGTAATTAATTTGCCTGTCGTCTAATGAAAGACGTGAGACTGACTGGCCCTTATACGAGCGTCCCACTGGGAGGCAGTGCACACTATAGTTTAACTGAGCAGATCTGATAATGGGTGAATACTTATTTACTTATTTTTAACCTTCTCAGGACATTATTCAAATCTCCTTTTAAGCCTCGGGGGACGATAGCTTTAAAAACACACTGATTCATTATTCAAAGAGGGAACAAACACTTTTTATTTTAGCTGAATCTTAAAAGAATTGTCCGTCCTTTGCCTCTGTTATATTCTCATTTCCTTCTGAGAGTTCCAGTATTCCCACTTGATTCACAGAGTTTAACACGGCATCACTCTATTGACTTAACCCAGAGAGTGGGAGGGAAACTTTTCTTTGACACTTTTACATTTTCCACTTCAGATGTGGTATAATTTAGCGAGTGACTTCAACAAAGGAGACGTTTTGTTTGAGTTAAAGAAATTACAATGAAACAATTAAAATAAATCTTGAGTTGAACTTCCATTAACCTCGGCTTGGTTTGGGTTTCAGCTCTTCGGGCCCGGAGAACGGAGGCCCTTCATTTGATTTATATCATCCTCCTCTTTGCCTCAACTAGAAGTAGGGGGGAAAAATCACATAGTTTCACTAAAAAATACTGCAGATTAAGTCCCCTCCCCTTTTCTGATGGGGGAGAAATCTTTCCTCCCTGCTTCAAAACTTCCATTAGTTTGTGCCGTAAATCTCCCGACAACAGATTAGATCTGCAGCGGCTGAAGGGCTCGCTGTTTGGGTTGCTTTTGCTCTTTCAAATATATAAAATATAAAAGTCCAGATCTCTAGATCACAGTTGGAGTCACTGTTACAGATCTTTTCTGCTCGGTCAGACAGGATTTAACACGGGACACGGTATGGTTCATGACTGCTTTACTTGATTTTAAAACTGCAATACATTTTGATGACATAAACTTTAAATATAATAGTGTACGTTGTATTTATCCTCTAAAGACCTTCCCTCTCCCTCTAGAAAAGATGCTGTGAATTCAAACCTGACAAAAATATTAAAAGGCCACAACTGAAAACAGAAAATGAAGGTCTGAGCGCGGCCGCGTTCAGTGCACGGCGTGATTATGTAATAAACAGATTTAAAGACAACATGTGCAGCTGTCATTTCCTGCTGCCATTTAGAGCTGCTTCTTTTTTTACTTATGAAGTAAAAAGTATAAAGACTTGATGGATTTTCGCCTTCCGGTGATCACTAAGAGGAACTCAAAACAAATGTCACTCTGGATAAGATTGCCAGCTTCGTGTCTAAAGGGCAAATGTAAAATGTAGTTCATCCACCTTTTTATATGTCTGTATCAGCGCTTAAATCAACTGTGTTTATGTTTGGAAGGCCACACTGATGTGGTCAGAGAGGCGAGTCTTTTTGGGGAGCTGGCTCCCATGATTGCTGCGTACTGACGTAAACTCTGCTCTGTTGGTTCATGTTTCAGCCCCCAAGGCCAAAGTGGCAGGTCTGTGTCGAAACATATAAACACTCACATGCCGTCGCACAACATGGAGGAGCGCACATCTTCACAACGCAAGCACAGAAGGACACACACACACACTGACCACCAGAGTTAGTCTAATTTAAGGAAGCTGAGTAACACGTAAATGAGTGTTTACCCGCCTGTCAGTGCGTTCCCATGATCGCCTCATCTCACCGACTGTAACGTGGGCGAGGAAATTAAAATGTGCATAAATATAAATGTAAAGTCTGGCACAATTAGGATGTACAGGATTCATCCAAGCAAATAAAATAATACAAATAACTGTTGAAAAATGTGCATTGGTACAAATTTATAGCACTTCTCTTCCATTTGTAAAATGAAGCTCAACCTCAATATTGTGTTT
Organism: Nibea albiflora; assembly: GCA_014281875.1. Taxonomy (NCBI): domain Eukaryota; kingdom Metazoa; phylum Chordata; class Actinopteri; family Sciaenidae; genus Nibea; species Nibea albiflora. Next base: position 4,152,100 of record CM024797.1, read on the forward strand.
CAAAAGGAAATATAAATATAAATGATATGCTCCTTTTTAATCATTAATTAACAGCTATTTTAAAAATATATTTTATGTATTTATTCAGAGCAAAACACAAACTCAGGACAGTTTATAAAAGTGTTTTTAATCCGCCCTGTGTTCATTTCATCTCCCGGAGCGTCCCCGCCTTGACACTTGGTTCAACTTTCAACATAAATTCCTAATGTTAATCTCCCGTATCTGATAATTGTGCTGATCCAATTCTTTTGTTTACTTTGGAAACCGTTGCCTGCACCAAACTGCCAGACAATTCATCATTAATAATTCCTCCAGCTCCACGTAACTTCAGCCTGCAAACCGCCGCAGCTCCTCTTACCCCATGTTGTCATACATAAAACGCTGTATGCATTTTTCTTGCCAACGGAGTGTTTCAGCACGTCTGTGTGTTTGCCTGTGTGTGTGTGTGTGTGAATTAGTGATGCACAGGTGCAGCTAAGTACAGTGTGATGTGGTGACCCACGGGCAGTGGAGTTGTGTTTCAACACACTCGGTCCAAGATGTAAATGATGCTATAAATCAACATTTCCTGCAGTGCCCTTATCTGCGATCAGCCACCTGTCTTTCTTGTGCACTTTTGCACTACTGTTACAAGCAATGAGAACACCTGTGGTAATGCTAATGCTACTGTAACTCCTGATACAGCTAGAAAAGCCGTTACCGCTAAGACAAACCAGCCTCAGTTGATCCACCTTAGTGATTTACATGTAATATATCATCAAGTGTCACTGCAGCACTGTAAGAAATCAGATTATGTGTGCACTCCTGTTGCAATTCATTATTATTATATAACAACTGATCCAGACTTTAACCAAGTTGTTATAGTTGCCTAGCATTAAATGTGCTAATCACAGGGAGGACCAAAAAATGTCAGGACACCTTCGCTTATTTGATTTAGAACTTCTATTTTAGATTTGTTTTGAGGGATCTGGGGAACATTTCAAGAATACAAGAATATTTTTAGAAGGAAAAACATCAGGGTGACGCCACAATTCAGCACAATCAGCAAAATAACTGCAGACGGAGCTCTGGTGACTCATATTAAACAAAGTCCACGTCTTTAGTGACAGCTCAACCATCACTCCTGCTACCGAACTCACCGTTGCAGCTACAGCTTCAGTGTCAAATGCGGGTCTGTGTGTGAGCGGCAGTTTGGGTCATGACTTGGCATGTGAGAGGGTGAACGTGTAGACATGATTTGAGTGTATGGCCTCGCTGTGATCATGTAAAGGCTACAACATACCTGTCATACGTTCATGTCGATATGAAGACTATTCAGGGCGAACATGTCTGGACTTATGCTTTACTGTAGTCGTGTCAGTGATACAGCAAGCTTCTAGTGCAGCTTCCTGAGGGATTGACCATGTTTCATTTCCTACATGTCAGGACTGTGCTGTCGCTCCCTTCACGTTTCTGTCTGCAGCCTGAACCGGTCCTGATGACAGATGCACTGTCACTCGACTCGAAAGAAATTAGAGGTTCATTTAAAGCTAGATGCATTTTTGCATATGAGTGCATTTACTTGATTTACAGTCGATGCCTCGCCTTGCCTCTGATGTTTTTGGAGGGAAATAAGTGGTCAGAGGGCAGTGTGAAATTTAGTGGCTTCGACTCGGGTGCTTTACCACTTATCCCTCGTTTATCACGGACAGTCTGGGCGCTAGCAGTCACAGAAACTGTCTCCACTCGCATTTAGCAACACAATTTACCTTTGCCACTTTGCATGCGGAGTCTATTTGTCACTTTAATCTGGGTACTGTGCGTTTATCTTCCCTCAGTCAGTTTAATGCACACGGCGTTTGGCTGAGGCAGTCTGTCAGCTCATGGCTGCATTAGGGCTCTAACGAGAATTAGAGGCACATTCCTCACTGAGATACATGGGCACGCGCGCACATTTGCATGCACAAATGCACATATTGACCATTTCACACACACACACATGCACAAACAGATACACTCATGAGACATGCAGTAATAACTCTTGTCTAATGCAGACGTGGTGGAGAAGGGCCACACACTCAACATTACTTTCATATGCATAATTATCGGTTTCTTCTGCTGCACTAAGAATTGTGATGAGTTACTGTACGTCCATTACAGGCAGAGACCTTTTCTGAATAATAAACATTCATCTGTACATGAGCGCATCTGGGAGTGAATTCGAGGGCCACTGGAGCCGTGAGTGGTCGAGGTGGTGGTGACTGATATTTTGTAAAAATTAGAAGAGTTTCTTTTGCAAGTTTTCCTTAGTTGAATTTATGTTTGTGCACATTTTATTGACAATCTTCAAATGCACGTGGCAGACTAATCTTCCTTCTTTTTATTGTTTTGTGGTAATGCAGTGCCGCCTTTTAAAACCAGTCGCGATTAAAGTTTAGGACGAATATGTTTCACGCAGATCATAGCCTTCAAAATAACGTCACAATCGCCGGCCCGCCCAGCTCTGTGTTGATATCAGCTGTCTGCCATAAAGGTACTGAGTGCTCTGAATCCAGGTCAGGCTGCTCCGCTGATTATGCTGTCTCCATCTCTTTGATTTCCTGTCTGGGACGAGGAGTCAGTGATGATTTTTACCGGCCTCTCAGTCATATAAATCAAGCAGGAGGCCCAGACACCGGGACTAGCACTAGACAACCTCTGTCCGGACAGCGCCAAGGAGTGGTTACAGCTCAGGAAAATCATGTGACTCAGGGTTAAAGGATAATGCTGTAAATTTTGGGAGGAATCTTCCCTGGTGCTTGCTTTGTGAAAGTCAGAAGGGAGTTAACAGCAAGGAAGAGACTGGACAGGCAGTTTAAATCACTGGCAGGCCAGCAACGCATGTGGCAGCAGTTTTCTCAACTCTTTGTTAGTGAATTTAAAGAGTGGCCGTGTCTCTTTAAGACTTGTTAGATTTGCTTGTGCTAGCCTTGATCGAGGGCCTTTTTGGGCAGGTGCAGCAAGTGGGCCAGGGCTGGAACAGCTGCGATGGGATCAGGGGAGGGGGGGAGAGATAAAGAGAGATAGATGAGAGAAGGGGGGAGAGAGAGAGAGAGAGAGAGAGAGAGAGAGAGGGGGGTTTCTTCTGAGCTGCTGCCATGTCATGTACATCTCCCATAAATCTCTGTCCCGGGGAGAGAGAAAGAGAGAGAGCAGCTAGCGTTTGCATTTCATTCCCTGGCCTTCTTGCCGCTCTGCCTTCCTTCCCTCCTTCCCTCCCACCTCTCCCTTAGTGCTGTTTATTTTCAGCCCTCAACATACTCCGAAGGCCTGTGAAGTAATTATTTCATAAAGTTACACCTCTGCTGTCACAGATGACCACAGTTGGCCCGCACTTAAAAGCCTGAGCCAATGATTAACGTTTGCAGGCAGGCAGCCAGGGAGAATAGCACAGCTACCTCAATTTGTAGAAGTACCTTCTGCATGACAAGTAGATGGACGGAGGTGGGTGGAGGGGGGACAGGGGGCATCACATGCAGGAACATTTTACCCTCCTCTGCCAATGCCAGTCAATTCATTATTATTCCTTTCATACAAGGAAGAGCTCTTGATTTTTATGTAATATTTTTTAAGTTATGTGCATCTTTATTCATTTTGTGAACATGTGCAGGATTCAGCCTCTGAACATGCTGAAGTAATAGCCAACAGTAAAGCTGTTTCTCACATGTGGACCGGTGAACTTTTGAGACCCGAGAGATCGCAGAAGTCACGGCTGCTCTTAACATTACATCCTCGACCCTGGCCTGAAACGACAGCGGTGACAACCCGCTCTCCTCCCCATAACTGGAAATGTTCTGCCGCTTGTTTTTGCCAAATTATTACAAAGTTTGCTCAGTGTACTGACTGACTGAGTTATGATAATATGTCATTTTTCTCTCCACTCTTCAGTCTTCATTCATAACAGCGTATAATCGCCCTCGCGCTGAACAGTAATGATAAAACTTCATCCACACAAGGAGTGTCAAAACCTTTGAACACGTCGAGCCGGAGGCTTCGTCACTCGAGTTACGTACAATAACACACACGTACTGTAGTTAAACATAACGGATGGCATCATTTTTATGGCGTCTCGCTCCTGTAATGGATGTATGTGAGGCTAGAGATAACCGTGGGAGGTTCTGTTAAAAAATAATCACCTTAAACTATATTTATCTTACTTTAATTTCAGCTTCTTCATAATGGAATAATCCCACCACCATGCGCCCTGCAGAGCAGGAAGAATGAACCGTGCTACTGTAGTTAAACTGTTTAAAGTTTGATCAGGTTTTTTATGAATTTCCGTAGTAGTAATAGTTGTTTCAGGTAGTTTTTCTTTGCCTTGAATCTATAATAAAATATTCCTCATTTTACTGTTTTTATTTGACTAATTATGACGTCAAACCTTGTGTCATATTGATCGGTAATATGTCTTATGGAAAATATAATGCCAAATCATTTCATAGCAAAATAAAACAGACCAAAAATATTCTAAAAATCATATTCCAGTGGTATTCAATATAAATAATTGAATGGAAACCGCTCTCTCGTCGACATGTGTGACTGTTTCCTCTTCTTCTTCCTTTTTAAGACTGAGTCTCGGCCCGTTTGGCGCCCTCGGGTTGTTCCAGTGTGTGTACTTCCTCATGATGTAAAGTTGTGCTGATTTACACCCTTGCAGATAAAAACCTGTCATGGCCATCCATCTTAAATCACATGCCTGTACAGAACAGCTGCGTGTGTGTGAGAGAGGCCTCGGCTATGTGTGTGTGTGTTTCAGATATAAAAGCATGCACATAGGAGTCTTCTGAAAATACATACATGCACGCGGATATACTGTCGCTGCTATTAATTGTAAATACATAAACAGTAACAAGTATAGACGCACACACACGCATGCAGCATGCACACAAAGATTCCTCAGTGTTGCTCGTCAGGCTATGTTCACCCAGATCATAAAAGTGCAGAGACACAAGGGCGTAGTCAGGCCCATCATGATTTTCAGAAGTTATAAATAGAGGAAAAGCTAATAAACATTTATGGAGCGACCGTAAATCGCCCGCAGTGTAAACGCTTGACAATAAGTTCTGTTATCCCCACAATGTCATCTGAGTGCCCTTTACAGGCGAGGCCATTACTCATCCGGCCCCCTCTGTGATTTCAACCGGTGCTCCCATTGGCCGCGGCTCCGGGGTCCTCCAATCGGGCAGCCCGATGGGGTCGGGTGTAACATCCACCGCCAAGACCCCCTGCTGCCCGTGTCGATGACATCACGACGCCTGGCCATTAATTTAACTTTGTGAAGTGTGAAACGAAGGGGAAGGAAAATGTTATCGTCTCTTAAATATGTCAGTGTTACGGCTGCGATCGCCGGTGTGTCTTTGTAGAACGGGGATTATTGTTGTCACCGCTGTAGATTAGCCGCTTTGCTCGGTGTGACGCGGGATCTTCGCACAATGCTCTGGCATCAACAATGTAAAAAGACACTCGGCACAGTCTCTCTTCTATTTATAAAAGAATACTGTACATGCCACATGCGTCCGTCCTGTAAATCCATCCTATAAACATAATTCATTTATTTGTATTTTTAAGTCAAACACTAAAAGAACAAAGCTTAAACAGCACTTAAATCATTTCATGGGAACTAAATAGTAATCTTGATAATTCAGGATAGTGTTAAATATATATATTTATACAGCAAATGGTGCTGAATGTCCTTTCTAAATCCCATTTGCTTCACTGTCCTCTACGTTAAGACAGGAGTAAAGGATGATGAGATTGTTCTCTGGTTGCTGTACGGGTCCTGAGCAGTGATGGAGTGTGTTATGTTTTAAAAGCTAATTAGCGTCACTAGCGGTATCGGGGGCCATCAATCTCAGGCTCAGTAAATAACCAAAATGGACCAAATAACCAAGTTTGGCTGATGATGGTGGATGTAGCCTTTGTTGCTAATGGCGGTCATTAACCTCTCAATGGCTAAATAATAGCATCTTAATTAATTTGTTTCAAAGGGAAAGTTTGTAGTAGAATTTAATTATATTAATGGGGGAGGGAGGCCACGGGGCGCATAAGCAGGAGGAGCGGCCGACGTGCGCGCGGACGTAAACTTGGATGTGATTACACTGCTCGTGCACACACACACACACACACACACACAGTAACCCTTTAGACTAAAGTCACTGATGTCTGTCAGCATATTGTCCTTAAAGGCTTTTATCACCTTAAAATATTATATGGTCATTATGACGTTAATGCTGTCAGGTTACATATAAATAAAATGGATGTCACTGACATCTTTTCTTATATATATTTTAATTCTGATCCTTCATAGCCGTGCACTGTGTACACGGCTTGTTTCTCCTGTTTGAAGTGTGTGAAATTCAGCCTCTTCTGGGCCCATGTTTGACCTCTTTCATCACATGAACTCCTGTGGCCCATCGGTTCATTTAATTGAGGGTGTAAATGAATATCGTGCTACTAAATGATTTAAAAAAAGAGGAATGAATGATCAAATACGGATGTAAGTTTTTAAAATATAATTCCAGACACTGACGAGGATTACACTGTGTTAATTAGAGGTATTTAGATGATGCTTCTGTTTGCAGCGAGAGTCGCAGCAGATTAAAGCCTGTTTCAGAGCCGAGCATTTTACGACCGCCGCCTGCTGTTCTTTACTATTCCTGTCGCTCTGCTGCCAACCAGATAAAACGTCCTAATTCGGTAAATTCTGCCCGAGTCCACACGCACTCAACCCCACACATCCTGATTAACTTTCTGTATCAGCTGCTCTTATGCTCTCCCTTTTACTCTTCCTTATATCCTCCTCATCTCCTTCCCTTTTAATTCCACTCCCTCCCTCCCTCCTTTGCTTGTAGCCTCTCCTCCTTTTTATCCTCCTCCATTCTCCCTTCTCCGGAAATAAGTACAGCCAGATCTATTACCAGGCCCTGCAGATATATACTGAGACAAAATGAGAGACTTTGATTTTCTAATACCATTAGTCTATATATGTGTGTGTGTGTGTTTGGGCGGGGGGAGGTGTGTGGAGATCCGATGGAGGACTCAATAAGAGAAGAAGAGCTGAGATTTATTAGTGGGACACAAGTCCAAAATCAATCAGGTGATTGAATCAGGATATTATTGGTCGTAAATTAGAGAGTTGTTTATGTCAGAAAGGGGAAGGAGGAGAGGAAGAGGCTGAGTGCAGAGCAGCGAAGAGCAAGGTAAGCTAGTTGGTGAGCTTATCTGATTCTTTATGTCATGACCAATACATGCCCCCAGTAGTTAGCCTCACAGAAATGCTTTTTTCAGCAGCACAGGCCGTCTTTTATATTGTAAGTAGTGCAGCGTGCACTTTCTTATCCCGGGCTCATTTCATTTTGGACGTCAGGGGAAAACCTTAAATGCCGTAATAAAATCAGGAATGAACAAGAAGAACGAATGTATCAAACTGATGGACTGCTTCAGAGGAGTTTCTAAAATAGCTAAATAAAATTTACACGACAAACAAGTGAGCAAAGGGCTTACTCTTTATCCAATCAGTGCAGAATAGAATTTAAGACATTGCTTACATCATACGAGGCCCTCCATGGTTATTTCTACCTTTAAACCACCAGATCTTCAGACAGAGGTCTCCTCCTCATACCTCACATGCTTCTGTTGGATCAGCTGAGTCTGTAAACAACTTCTAAAAACTAGTTTTTACCGACTTTAACTGGACTGCTATGCGTTTTTCTGCATTTTGTACGTTACTATATGCGTGTGTAGTTTTATTTTCTGTAATTATATCCTGTAGCGCTATTTTAAAATGTTTAGTTTCCTAAAAATAAACATATTTAATAAGAGCTTAATTAAAAACTGAGAAACCTGCAGACTATCGACGACTGCTGATAAAGAATGTGTGAAAATGAACACGCTCACAGTGAGTTAATGCCCGCCTCAGTCTGATAGACGCTACGTTCCCATGAAAAAGAGGATTGTCCATCGTCCGGGTTCACAGTTGAAACAACATCTAATAAAAAGGAGGGACGGTGATATAAAGATAAGGCCTCGTGAATATAAACTAGACACGGGGTCGATAAAGAGGAAGCAAGAGAAGGAGAGAGGAGGAAGAGGCCGAGAGAGGTGTGCAGACGGAGGCCTTCACCTGAAAGTAGCACGAGTCTTGTATCCAGATTGTGTCTGGATCTGATGTACTCTACGTGGATTATATTTACACCTGGCATCTTAACATACTGTATACAATAACACATGATTTTTGTTTCCCAATTCCAAAACACAGATATTGTATTTATGCCATCACTTCCTCAAACATTATTCAACCCACATGCATCGTGATTACATCATCATGTAAACACCTGGACTGGACTGGACTGACCTCTACACCTCATATTATATTAATTTAATTTAAACGTGCCACCACCTTCACAGACAGCTGCCCATTCAACTGGGTGATTCATACTCTCACTAAAGCAACGTTGCCTAGAAATTGCTATTTTTTTACAGCGACAACAATATAAGTCAGCTAGATTTACTCTTGTCTGGTGGCTCCTCGCCCGCTCACAGATCTACTTTTCTCCATAGCGGCTGCTTAACCTGGTTACATTGCCAGATTGCCCAGCTCCGGTTCTGGCACGACACAGGTCCAAAACACCTGTGTTACAAACATTACCACTCACGGATCGGGGCAGCCCGGCTAACGAACTGAGCCAACATGAACTGACAGCAGCCACAGAGTGGGAAAGATGTACTATTTACCTGATTACCAGTCAGGGTAGCGTCAAAATGGTTTCAAATCTTTTATTTCATGGTAGAAAAGTTATGAAAGTGTCCAAATCATATAAAATATATCATTAAAAATTGCTGATATTGCTGGAAAAATGAATAAAATGTTCTGTTGGTAATCCAGACAAAATATTTCTCTATGTATCTGGCAGCATTAAAGGTACCTTGTTGAGTTTTTGACCACTAGAGGCGCCGTGGAGCAATGTTATGATCGTGTGCTTTACTGGACGCACATACCTGCCAACTGCAGAGGGCGGCAATACAAATGTGCAGTGTGTACGAGCCATAAAACATGAACACTAAGAATGATTGAATAGCGGAAACAAGCTGGAGGAGGACCATGTCAAGTGGTGCCTGCATGTCAAATTGTTCATTGTAATGGCAAATGAAAGTGGCAATCACCTAAACAAATCGGTCGTGTCCATCAAATGAAACGTCTGTTTCAAGCTATCCACTGATCAACAGTTGTTAGCGGCAACATGTCAAGAGACAGCCGCAGTGCGCAAGCAAAAATGCAGAGAATTATCACACACACACACACACACACACACACACACACACTCTTAGAAATCCCTGCAGATCTGAGGACTGATCACACACTTCAGAAGTCTCACCATGAAGCAAGCACGCTGACTTTTGTTTTAACCTGCTCAGTCTTCCAGAAACCGCTTCATGTGAAGCATCAGATGCATTTTTTTTTTCTTTCATTGTCTTATGTGGTTAATCTCGCCATCTGGCACTCGCAGCGAGTTAAAACAAACCATCAATAGTGTTTGCAAATACTATTTGAACCAGGCCTGGCTCTCATTTAGAAATTCCCATGTCTGGATCTCTCAGATGTTGGAGGAACGTCATCTTCTCCATCAATAGAGCAGGAAGCAGATTATTATTACAGCAACATTTTTCCTTTTGAACCCTTCTCTGCTTCCTTTCTTCCTCTTCTGTCTCTCTCGACGTCTGGCTTTAAACTAACGCACTTTCTCTGTCCTTCTCCAGACTTCCTGTTTATGTCTTCTTCACTGCTCCTTTAAACACCCCCCATTTTTCATTTCACATTGACATCATGGTGTTTTCATCTTTTTAAAAACCCTCAGTCCCATTTATTCACATGTCTAGTCATTTGATGGTCGGCCATTATTCTCCGTCACAAATCAGGGATATTATGTGTGTTATATCTGCAGCGACAGCTGTGTGGACCGGAGAGTCTTGAGAAGGTTTTCTGGACTTCCTCCTCCTCTTGTCGTCTTCGCAGCAACATATGTTGTGTGTTTTCATCACGTTAATGGCTAAATACAACAATCAGTAATTTTCCATTCACAGTTGGTAAATTCTACCACAGCATGCATTAATATTGGTCTAATTATTAGGACATAAAATATGGATACAATTTAGTCCTGCAAAACATACGCATGGAAACCAGCGTGTGTACTACATGGTCAAAACTATGTGGACACCCAGACTTTGAACTGAGTGTTGGATATCGCATACCATAACCATGGGTGTTGATAGGCTGCTGTAACAGCTTCAGTCTTGGAACTGGCAGCACTCGATGTTTCTGGGCAGCCAAGACCGCCTCTGCAGTTCAATTACCAACTCGATGCATGGGAATGAAGAATAAAGACGTTTCAGCTGATCTCTAAAAACAGATATCTGCATATAAATGTAGATAACATTAAATATAAGTACCCTGGCATGTCACCTGTCGAGCGTCTTTACCGCAGCATCATGGGTTCGATTCCAGCATGCAGCCTTTCGCTGCATGTCGCCCATTATCTCTCTGTCCACTTTCTTCACGGTCTACTAAAGGTTAAAAAGCACTAAACACAATAAGAATATGTATTGCATTCCCCCACTGCTGCTCTCCACCCAAAGAATACAGACTGAAACCAGGATTGTGGAAACTAGCTGCAGAGATTTGCTCCCGTTCAGCCACAAGAGCATCAGTGACGTCCAACGCTGACGTCGGACGTCATGAGGCCTGGCTCTCTGCGTTCCAATTCATCCCCGAGGTGTTCCACATCTAACTGGGAAAACTGTTTTCTTTACGAAGCTGGCTTTGATGTAGAAACAGGAAAATACCTTCACCAAACTGTTGCCACAACACTGGACACCCACAGCGACAGTATCACTGCATGCTGTTCTTATTTGGAGGTTAGGGGCCGAGTCCAGCGTGATTCTTTTCAGTGGAAGGTTGCAGATGAATGTGATTGTATTCACGTATTCACACATGTAGCATTGTGTGTTTGTGTGTTTGCATCTCAAGAAATGAACTCATACACTGAGGAGTGCTTGTTCTTCCAGTAAACCTCACACTCAATGAGAAATTGTCTGTCTTTCCTTCCATCTTTCTTTCCCACCTTCCTTCTCTCTATCTCCTTACACCCTTTCTTTCCTGCCGTCCACAATCCCACGATCTCTCCTCCCCTCTTTGTCTCCTCCCTTCATCTCTCTTTTTTCTTTCCTTGTCTGTCCCTGGGAGCCCTTTCTCCCTCCCTTCCTTCCTCATTTCCTCTCTGCTCTCCCTTTCTCTGCCCTCCCTCCCTCCCTCCCTCTCTCCATCTGTAACCAGGCTTTATCAGTCACAGTAGGGTTATTTGTCTATCAGTTACAAGGACATGTCTTTGCCAAGAGTGAGATAACAGAGGATGAAACCATGTGGTGGTCCTTTTACTCGGACTCTCTCTGTCTGTCTTCCACTCTCCTTTGTCTGTTCTCCCTCCTTCAACCCTCCTTATCAGCCCCCATTTCCTCTGTCTTCATTTTTCTCCACTTTCTCACTGTTTGCAAGGGCATGCACACACACACACACACACACACACACACACACACACACACACACACACACACACACACACACACACACACACACACACACATTCATATTCTCCCCTCTTTTTCTCTTCTGTCTTCTGTTTGTGTTCATTAGCCCAGTGCAGCAGGCGTGGGTCTGGTTTGGACCTGAATAGAAGAACACTGGTCTGGCATGGAGCCTGGCATTGGCCCTGATCCTCTGTAACACGCACACACACACACACACACACACACACACTCACCCACACACACACACACGCATACAGGCATGCACACATATGCACAAGACATGCATGCGAAAAGCTGCACACACACCAACACGGAGTCCATATGAAAGAAACACGAGCGCTCACAATCACAATCGTGCATGTAAGTACAGACACAGACATCAAACCCTTTGCATACACACTCTCATGCACACACACACACACACACATACAGGCCTCCCATCCATCCATCTTAGCTCCTTGATTAGATTAGGCATTATTAATGGAGGGCCTGTGAGCCGAGCAGACAGCGGGGTCACACCGAGTTTAATTCCATTCTCAGATAACTTCATTTGGCCTGATGCGATTGTTATTGCCCCGGTGCTAGATGTTTATAGGAAACAATAGCCCCCATAACACATCCAGACATCCTATTTAAAGAGGGTCAGCCAGGGGCATTGGATACAGCAGCTCCTCTTCCTGCTGTACCCAGTCCGGTGTTGTGGCTGATTTAAAGGGGTTGGCCGTTTCCCATGCTGGGGGAGAAGAGGATTAACTGACGTATTGAAATGTATTACCGTAGCCGAGTGAGCGGCTGCGACATCAACGTGTGCCTCCGTTGCATATGGATGGGCGAGCGAAAGCAAAGGAAGTGGCGCTGGACTTTTGTGATAACCCCTGTGCGTGGCTTTCAGCGAGCAGTAAATTTAGTTTTTTATTGGTTCGTCTCGGGGAGCTCTCTTACAAAGAATAAACATTAAGCGTAGATGGCACAAATTTATTATGTGTGGTCGTCGACAGGGCGAATAAAGCTGTCGGAGGGAGAGTGACAGAGAGGAATAAGGGAGATTGATATGCATACTGCGTCAGAGAAGAGAATGTAATTAAGCTGGAAGAGTGCAGGAATTCGGCTCTGTAATGGCGAGAACACGTCTTAAATTTGCACCACGGCTGCATTTTATAAGTCACGAGAAAGGAACATTTATTAAGTATAATTCAAAAAGCCATGTTCATTACATGTAGGGAAAAGATGACAAACCACAATCACGTTTTTTGGAGATCCATCATCAGCGACCGCACGATTCGCTGCGACTTTGACCACATGGAAATGCAGGGAAATGGCGCCCTCAAAAACATCCAAAGGCTAAACCAACTTGTCTTCGTTACTGCTCAAAATTGATTTCCACCCGTTTTAAAGTGAATAAGCGGGAGAGCCCGGACGTCAAATGAGCCGCTCTCTTCGTTTCCAAAAAAACGCAGACCACATTAATGGGAGCCGGGTTTCATGTTGAAACATTACAGCCCGCGGAGTGCCATTCCTTGGTTTTCATTTAGAAATTTTTACGCCATGTCACGTTAATGTTATAGCCACTGACATTTCAGTCATCACCTCATCTGAGCTGAGGTAATGCCTTTTGGTTCGGATTCAAGGGGGTGCAGCAGAAAAGGAGTGAAAACAATGAAAAACTATTGGAACCAGTCCAAGAGCTGTTAGGGAGAACTCTTATCATGTATCGTATTGCTGTTCTGTAGACCTGTTAGTGTTCGCATGCTGCTGATGGACCGTTCTGTGCGGGTGGGTTGGTCAGTGCAGAGCCAGAATGGAGGCCCCCGCAGATCCAGTTTCCCCCCGTGATGGATGAGTTTGCCGAGAAACTGTCGGCGGAGCTATGACCTTGTTGATTGCATGCATGTTTCATGGGGTGATGCTGTGGATTGAGGCTAAAGCTGCAGTGTCCTCTCCAGGATCTCCACCTCTTCCACTGATACAATCAAAGCTGGTTAACTGCCAAGTGTCATAAATGAGCAGGAATTCTTACAGCATGCACGGTGCACACGTCTTTATGCCGTGCATGCGTCTGCTCCCACGTGGTGCTGTATGACGTGCTTTTCTACATTTAGACGTTCGTATTTATGTTTTGGCTGCTTAGCATGCACTCTTCTGCAAAATCCTGCAATCTGAGGAAAAAATCAGTTCCACTTCCTCTTTTATCAAGCGACACAGGAATGCAATCATGGAAACCACAGCTCCCTCTGCAGTGTCAGAACTTTCCCCTCTTTCCTTAATAGGAATTTTTGAGTAATAAGAGACGCAGATCGAGGCTAGAGATGTTTTCCTTCTCATGACCAACGCAGGTGCAAGCAAATAAGTCCATTTCGGCTCGTCGTGCATTCGTATACCTGATGAAAACAAAGCGATTCTGGCTCTGAGATCCATGTGGCGGTGCAAGGGAAGGGAGAAAGGGAGCTCCAGTTTCTTCCTCACACCTGGTGCTAGCTAGCAGCAGTGCCCAACCCTCTGAGCGCTACGGGAGAGCAGACTCACCGCGGACCGTACAAGCTGTTGGAAAACCCTAGGTGGCCATAATGAGAACGTAGTGTAATGTATCACACTGCCAGTGCTATTGGAACTAGAGGCATGCTGGGCTTGGAGCAGACGGGAAGAAAGTTAATCACTGACTTAAGGGCTACTCTGAAAAAGTTTTTGTCCTCTTTAAAAATGGAGGGAAACTTCTTTTTTTTCTCTCTCGCTGTGGCTGAAAAGGTTTTCATGGATGAAATGATCAGACTAAATCTGTGACCTGATATTCAGCCTGTTGTCCTAAAATAAATTCTGATACCGTATCCAATAAGTATGTTACTGTAATAAAAACTGTTTCCTATAGCAGTGAGAGCCAGAGGCTCCTTTTTCTTCTTCTCTGGCTGTCTGAGTGAGTTTTTGAAGAACACTGTTGCTCTTATGTTTATAGCTCTAATATTTAAAAACCAGATGGCCCCCCTGTTCTTTTTTTTGTTGTAATAGCACTTAGTATTTTGTTGTTTTATCAGTTAAATGCTCCACATAGCCCCTCCACACCATCTTCAGTCAGCTGAGAGTTTTACTTCCATACCAGCGATCATAAAAGTAGGTGTAAATCTCATATCCATATTGAATCGTATGTATGAAAACAGGATTCTTGCACAAACTCAGCCGTTTGCCATGGAAGCGTGTGTTTCCATAAAACTTTCCATGTGATATGCACAGTTACAGAAATCCCACGATAGCTGCACACAGGTTCTTCTATTCAGCCGTTTGCCAGCGCGGCTGTTTGATCAGATACCAGGCGAGTTTGATACTGTCTATTTTTATTTTTTTTACCTGCAGTGTGCCATAATTGATGGTTGTATTCCAATCAGGGGCCGTAAAGCTGTCATCATCAGTCTGCGCTGCCAGAGGTCGCTTCCTCGCTTCTCCCTCTGTACCGCCTGCGGTTTGTGTGCAAAACAAACAACTGATAGCAACTAATTCCAGATAAAGGAGTGCTGTTTCAAGGAAGGGAAGTCGATAATGACACTCAGGGATTCAGGAATGATACGTTACAGCGTGCACGCTGTTGGGAGGAGAGACGATCTTCACATGATTCACAAGTCCGAGGAAAAAGGAGGATAGTTACTGGTTTGTTTGACTGAGAGGGAGAAACGTCTCCTCACCTCACTTGCACTGATGCATCTTGTGTGCATGCATGTGTTTACTATATTTATATGGCGTATTTGTATTTATGTGCCGTATAAATATAAATAAAGTTTATTATGTGCATGCAGATGTCAGTGATGCATGTCCGTGCACTGTATGTAATTGTGTATGTGTGTTAGAGGGAGAGAGAGAGGCCTAATGTAGCCACATAATGGAGTAGCTATGCTGAGGTAAATAATTCATATCCTGGATGGAAGCCTGGATGAGGATATCCAACCTTTTTTAATATATTAATTTATTGCATGGCAGATGAAGGCTAAAATATGCCAGAGTGCTTTATTAGCTGCAAATCTATGTCACTGGAAGCTCTTTGTTTCTGCGAGGTTACAGGAGAGTTTTCTTTTTTCCTCCTCGTCTTCCTGGATCGGAGCCAGAGCCACTTTATTTTGATCAGGCCAAAGATGATTCCTCTTTATTATCGTCTCATTATGTCATCTCTTTTCTGTAAAAAGAGGAGAGCGATGTATATATCTGGCATTTACTTGTCTCATTCCCAACACCTCTTCATCATAGACTATCAGGCTGTCATGTTTTTCATTGAAACTCCTCTCTCAGCCGGCTTGTTAAAGTATTTCGAAGTAGTCGCTCTGCTAAAATCTTCAACACATTGAGCACTGAGATCTGAGAGCGCTTCGGTGTTTTTGTCTCGAAGCTCGATTAAAGACACAAAATGGCTGTTGGGTGTGCTTGTTTTCCGCAGCAGGTCAACTCCTTGGCTCTGTTTTGGTGACTGCTGAGAAAGCGGCTCGGCTCATCCATACCGAGCAGCGAGCACTAAAGATGACGTTTGAGCGCGATCGTGTCCATCTCCTGGCAAAATGCCCTTGGGAAAGACAACTGAACACTTAACTGGCTCTCCGTGAGCTCTGACCTCTCTAGTTTAATGTGTCCACGTCTATCAGATGGGTATGTGAACAAACAAATCCCTAATTACCCTCTGTGGAATAAGGTGATCGAGTGCTGTACGAAAATCTCCTCCACGTACACTTTAGGACTCTTTATAGAGACATGTTATGTGCAAATCCATTGCTTTGGAATGGAGGGAAACAGCATTAGCCCAGAATGAGAGGGCATGAATATTGCATCAGAGCTTTGTTATGCTCGGGCTCTCGTCTCTCTTAATGGTGCACTTTACCAACTAGCTATTTCCATTAAATGACTGTGCTTAATGTGAATGTATGTGCATGTGTGGGCATGGGATATAGTGTGTGTGTGTGTGTGTGTGTGAGCTGGCTCTCCCTGTGTTTGACTATGAACACGTCTGTGTGCTCTGATGCAAACTCTGCAAAATTGATCCAATAACACAAAGTTAAACCTTAAACAAACAACTTTATGGCATCTGCCGAGGAAGAAGCCCGAGGTGGAAATGTTCCATTTCGTGTCACCTGTGTGGAACGTCGCACAGTGAGCTCGGCATCGACTGGACCTGTGAACAATCAACAAGATAATTCCCAGCGCTTATCTTCTAAGATAACAACTATGGCTGTTTGTTTAACTTCTACCATGACCTCCCCCGTTGTTGCTTCTCCTTTTTTCCTCCCCCCCTCCCCTCCTTTACCTCTTCCCCTGTGATCAAGGTTGGGAAACTCAATACCCTCCTGTGCTCTGTTTTCACCTGGTCGTCACGGTAACCCAAAAACACGGGGGCGGCCGTGAATGAAATTCCTGTGTGTCATCAATCACTGGCCGACAAAGACGTGATTGTTGTGGTCTTTGAGTGACGCGGGGGGAATGTGCTTGGCCGGGGTTGAGGCTGGGGGCCTTGTGCGGTCTGGACCGGCAGGCCCTGAGCTGAGACCTGGATGTTTACACTGCTCTCCTGACACTGGCACTGATTCAGGTTCAGTTCACACAGAGAGAGAGAGAGACTGTCCCTTCCCTGTTAGTATATGACTATATCACTGCTGCATATGAAGATCAGGAGACAAGGAAGTAAAGGAATCAATCAATCAGAGCATTGTTTGAGACGTGATAAGCCGTCTGGTATATTTACTGTGCACTGCCATAGCAACACTGGAGGTCAGGATGGAAACATGAGACGCACAAGTGACGGAGTACTCTGTAGCCAACATAAGAGGTCATTTGCACACCAAGTTCTTCATTTTTGTCAGCAAATGGCAGCATTAAAGAGCATCCAACAAAAAGAAAACACTGAATCTGAGTCTACAGTGCCGGTATCAAACTGGGCTCGTGCCAAATCTGGCAAGAGAAGAAGTAACTTAAAGATTATCTGAGCAATTAAGACAGCAAAAGAAGCAGCAGCATGCAGCGGTATACAGCGCTTTGTTAATTCATACGTTAATTACAAGTGCCACATTGCTGAACATCATGCATGTTGCAGTATTTAGCCTGGACCGCTTCGATCGGGTCCTCACCACTGTAACTCTCATGCAGCAGGTGTGACTGCTCGCTTTGCTGCCTATAGGCTTCTCCTTGAACAACTTCCAGTCTCCAAAGCTCCTTCCTCAGCCCGCAGATTCATTACAGTGTCAACACTCATCCAGCTTGTCTTTGCCTAATCATCCATGCATCCTAAATCCAGTCATTAGCATGTATGCATGCTAACAAGGCTATCAGGAAGAACGGCCGTGTGCCATAATCCCCCTCAGCATTCCCAACTCCGTAACACTGGGAATCTGGTTCACATTTGTGCTGCTCGCTGATCTGCTCGGAGCATTTGGGTTCAAACATGGGAGGACGGAGGGGGGGCTCCGAGATCAAAGGAGCGCTTCTTCCTAAAAAGAAGTTGGTATTTTAATAAAAACGCTGTTTGAATCTGGAAATTTCTCTTTTTTTTATTCAGCGTGGCCTCGATGCAGGTTGAGAAATCGATAGTTACCTGACATTTATTGTTTAAAATATAATGTGGAAGGGTAGCAAGGAAGTAAGGACTGGTTATATCTGCCACACTTACCAATAAATTCATATATTATATCATTTACTGACCTTCAAACTTGTTTTTGTGACATTCAAAAGCTAAATATAAGTTTTCCAAGAAATACATGCAGTAAATAAAACAAAATAAAACAAAGTGCAGTTTCCGTTTGTGAATCGAGCGTTAGAGATGCTGGTAGGCTCATTGTGCAACTTTAAAAAGAGCCAGACAAGCAGCACGTACTTCATGCTAAGCTGATCTAAAAACCTCAAGGCTCCGTCTTAATAACACACAAACATTAATATTAATATCGATCATCTCATCCAGCTCTTGTCACGAAAGTAAACACCGACAAGCACGTATCCTAAAACACCAAATCATTAACTGACAGAGGGTGTGACAGCGCCAACAACCTGTATTCAGCCTCTCCTCTGCCACTCACAGAAGCAGTAATGCCTAGATGAATACACACACACACACACACACACACACACACACATAGCTGTAGAGAAGGTATTGCATCACTGCAAACATGGTATCAGTCAGCGCTCTTTGTCTTCCAATAACAGTGACCTTTCCTCTCACAGCGGGTTGTTTTTCTAAAGTTCATGGTCAATTTAAAGCCTCTGAGCTCCATTTCCTCTGTTTCCTTCGTAATACCACTGACGAAGAATGGGGGGTCAACACACTGTTTTGCTTCTGTACCTGCATAGATGAACTTCGACACAAATACTGTACACAGTGCACAGACACACATGCTCGTGCATATGCAGAAAAAGGCTTATTTTCTAGCTAAGACCTCCATAATCAAGATGATGAGACACAAGAGCTCTCCTCTCCTCTCCTCTCCTCTCCTCTCCTCTCCTCTCCTCTCCTCTCCTCTCCTCTCCTCCTTCTGATTTACAGAAGCCAATATGTTCTGGTTTCCTTGTTTTCTCCAGCGGGATGTGTAACCCTGACAGTAAATCTCTATCACCAATACTCCTCCATATGGCTGCATGAAAATTTCATTGTGGAGAGCCTGAGGCTAAAGGGCCTAGCTGGTGGAGAACAAGTGTGTATGTGTGTGTGTGTGTGTGTCTGAGAGAGAGAGAGGAGTTTCTGAGTTGCAGTAATTTGGGGTTGGTTGACATTTGTAGTGGTGGGAAATGTGTTGTCACGGGGGTGCTGTTGCTGTGTCTGCGTATGTATGCAGGTACACGTATGCATGTGTGCAAAACCACAAGATGTATGATTTAGGGTGACGCTAAATGCTGCGCATCGTACACAAGGACTCTTTTTTTAGAAGATGACATACTAGATTTTATTTAGTGCATGCACGTGTAGCTACTTGTGTTTGCAATTTTAGGTAATTACGAAGATTAAGATTTGAAGATAATGATTTCAATCATTTCAAAGATTGTCTAAACTTCCTTCTGTTTGTTGTGCGTGTTGAACTCCACCCATCTGGTTTTGCAAGCAGACTAAAACAAACATGAGATATAATTTTGACTCGACTGATTTATTATTATTTATCACCTGCAGCTACCGAGGGAGGCAGCAGGTTTGGGCGCGTCGCCCTGCCAGCGTTTAACCGATGCAACGTTAAACGAAGCGGGATGAAATAAAGAGTCAGGTGAAATTAATTTTCTGTCACGTGACTCGCTTTGGCTGTGCTGTAGGCGTGCGCCTGTTGCTGCACAGTGAGTCTGCTCTCTGTCAGGTCTTCGGGGAAGCAGCCACACTAGAGGTCACTGTTGTAGTTCCAGAGGAAAGACGGGGATGGAGCGGTGGAGGGAGGGAGGATGTGAACCATGAATTCACTTTTTTCCTGCTAAATGGTTTCATTTTTAAAAACAGCTGGTGTCACCTTATATTTGTCTGCATGTCACATCTATCGCAGATCCTCTGCGTGCGTGTTATAACTGTCTTTTGTGACGTTTAATCGTGATGTGTTTCACTTCCCACGCCTTTATTCTGACATAACTTTGTCTAACAAACGATCTTTTCTTATGTTAAGGCTCATCTCATCCTTATTTTTGTTCCACATTGTGTCATTTCCTTCCAGAAAGGAGAGAGGAAGGTCTTTAATATTTTAAATGAATATGGAGCAAATGTGATGCATTACGTGGGCTCATAAATATACAATACACCGCTCTAATATGTCCTTTCTCTATTGCAGTGTGTGTGTGTGTGTTTATGTGAGTGTGTGCACTTTTGTTTTATAAGTCAAAGACATTGCTACGCTTCAAACTTTGCTTTTAACCGCGCTGGAGGAATGACAGAACAAACTGTACGACAACTAACAGAAGAATCCACCACTGCCTCAATCCTTAATCCTAGTTATTAAAATATCTTAGCCATGCAGATAATTCATTACACCACCTTCCAGTTGTGAGGTTGGTTGTGAACTACATCACCTGTGATTAATCATTCATAGGCTCCATCTGTGTCCTGGACATTTCAGTCAGCAGCAGACTCCGGGGCTCTATAATACAGCGGGAAACGGGAACAGAGGGATACACTTTTCATCTCCATAAATAAGCGACATACTCTAAAGGACTGACACGACAGGAAAATTTGCCTCACATACTGTTTAAAAAAAAAAGAGAGAGACATGCATCGTTTACTGTGTTACACCCACTAAAGTCACTCTGGATACAGACAGCAAGATTTCTGTAAGATTTCTGACAAGCAAAGTCTTTGAACTCTGGATATAATGGCTGAGCCAATTTAAGTCAACGTTTTTTATATATATATATATTTTGTTCTGTTCTGTAAAACTCAGATTATCAGTGCAAGCTGTGGAATGGTGCGTCTATGCAGTGCAGGTTTCGTGAGGACAATCCCTCAGTATTAGACCACCAGTCATTCCCTTTAATTTTTCATTACAGAGGATTTGTTTTGGGTCTCGGTTCCAAATCCTTCATCGGGTTTTGTTTTTTTGGACTCTGGACTACAGATGATTTGAGGGGGGATCCCTGAGGATCGCTTTAATAGATAAAAGTAATCATTCTAAGCATTGGTCTTGCTTTGTGTTGTGGCTGGCAGAATGGCTAAAACTTGGTTGTTCTATTGCATTATTTCTGTTACAGTGGTGGCAGTCTCCTTGCTGACCCAACAGTGCTGAATGAAAGCGGAATATGGGAAAAATCAGAGCGCAAATCACATAAAAACACAGATGCAGGCATGCACACACAAACATGCACATGCAAGCTTGCACACATACAAACATAGTCACACATGGATGAACACACACACACACACACTGAGCTGCAGTTCTGTACTTGATTGTCTTACCATCAGTCATTCTACCAAGTGGTAATTGAAAACACATCTCCCCCAGCCCCTGGCACCCATTACAAATAAGACACACTGGGGCTTTCTCCACACAAAACAAAGCACAATAACAAATAGAGTCAGAACGACCAACAGAGAAAGAGAAGCATGCTGTAGTTTTTGGCACAACATGAAGAGAACACGCTCCCAGTGATTGGTGGAGGGCCAAATCCATATTTCCAAAAAGGGAAAAGAAGAAATATATGTTTCCCTGACAAACAGACGCAGCACTTGTCCCGGCCCGATTCATAAATCGTCATATTCTGAGCTCAATTCTTTGGAAAGTCTATTAGTTCCGGATGTCTTCTTAGTCTCTGGTTTCTCTGAAATTTTAAGCATGAAGCGCACAGAAGGTCAGATGGACACAGAGACAGGCGACTGGAACGAAATAACACATAACGCACATTTCTAATATACAATGACACACTGCAAAAAGGCTCCATCCCATCCTGTGTGTGTGTGTTTTGTTTTTTTTCCATTAATGAAGCGTAAAGTCATAAAGTGAAGGAATCTGCTCGTGCAGTAACATTACGGCTATTTCAGCCTGTTTTGAATCAAGATGTTTCAGAAATGAATTTATCTTTTCAAAGGACAAAATACAGACTCTTTTTTTTGAAAAACTTTATGTATTACGGCGCGGAGCAGCCTCGAGCCGCTGGCCGCAAACGGCGGTGAAGTCGTAAAGTCCTTTCCTTCAAATGCAAAATTACCAGACGTATGCTGACTCAAGTGACATCACACAAGGCAACTTGAATTCGAGCCCAATTTGCAAAATGAGCACAAAGTTTTGAGAGTTCAGAGTTCACAAAAAAAACCTTTGATAAACTGTCGCTGCTTCGAATACTTCCACTCACAAATATAAATGGTCGATAGGAAGCTGTAAAATGGACATAAATGTTGTAATGCTTTGATTTGACGTCTTCTTAGGCTGATTATTTCACCCCAAAAAACCCAAACCTTTCCAATCCAGGATCCATATGAAAGAAATAAATGCATTGAAGTGATTTGAAGGTCAGTTTAACCACCAAATCCCATGAAAAACACGAGAGTCAAACAATGATGGCAGCTACAGAGATCTGCTAAGCTGGCTTCCACTAGCAGGAGTTTAGCTTTGTTGATAATTGAATAACTGATGAACCAAAATATCAGTTTCTAGGGGACAAACGATAATTAAACTTCCTGACGAAGCTTTCACAGCTCTTTAGTCTTTCTACGTCTGTTTCAGTCACTGCACGTTCAAAAACCTGTTTTCATGTAAACGACACAAGGAAACTGATGTCAGAAGGTCAGACACCAAATATGTTGTAACTGCATTTTTCCTTTTCTGAGGTTAGAGCGGGTCCCTAATGCCTATCACATGTAAAACGTATTAAAATGCGCGGCGCTCGTCATGACCCGGAGGTACGAGAGTAAACGACACAAGGCTTAATTGGCAGCTGAGAACGATAACACCTGCGAGAAGCCGGCGTCTTGTCCATGTGGTCAGACTGCATTCTCCACACACACACACACACACGCACACACACACCACCATTCAAAACAAAGGCTGATCAGTGAGGCAGAAGAAAAGTGAGAGGAGGTGGAGGGAGGGTCGGGGGGAGGTGGAGAGAAAAAGGCGAGGCTGACAAGCAATGATTGATGTTCGCCCATCACGCAAGGCCTGACACTCATCCCTCTCCCTCCCTCCATTTGCAACAAAGTCACCAGTGTGTGTGTGTGTGTGTGTGTACGTGGATGGATATATGTTTTCCAGTGTGTGTGTGTGTGTGTGTGTGTGTGTGTTCCAGACTAAAACCCATTCAATCAATAAAGTGAGGCTCTCTGTATCACAGGGCAATAGCCAGATTGCTGACAAGACAGAAGAAGAAGCGTAGGAGAGCACATTTCACATGTAGATTAAAATCCCGGCATGGTAACCTTTAGTGTGTGTGTGTGTGTGTGTGTGTGTGTGTGTGTGTGTGTGTGTGTGTGTGTGTGTGTGTGTGTGTGTGTGTGTGTGTGTGTGTTGGGTGGTGGGGGGGTTTGTAGCATGTAAACAGGTCTTAAATGTCAAGATGGCATGTGTGACATGGGACAGGCGTGTTTCGACACTATTGATAGACAAAACCAGCGGCGGGGTGAGTTGGTCACATGGTCACATTTCTCTGGTGGCTTGCTCACACACACACACACACACACCACCTCCATTTTTTTGGACTGATACAGTTTGTTGCTGTCCTCATCCACTCCATGAAGGACTTCAGACTGCCGCCTTCCCTGGGACAGCTTCTGCGGCGGCGGCGGGAACAGCAGTTTGTTTGGAGTCAACAATAGAAGTTAGAATCCCCAACAGCGATGCTGAGCAGACAAACACCATTAAATATAAGGACACGTCCAGTGGAGAAGCATTAGCATCAAAGATTTGGACAAATAAATGCAAATCTTGTAGATTATCACTTTGACAGCGCTCCTGTAAATTATATTGTCTCGTGCAGCTGATTCGTGGCTTTGTTGGATTTGTTGCGCACACTTCTGTCTTCCCCATCAGCCTCCACGCTGTGCGGTCTGTTAAACAGACAGCAGTTTAACCTCTTGTACGTAGTCGTAACTCCAGAATAGCAACTCTCTTTTAACATTTTATATTTCCAGGTCCTGAAGTAACAACTCATTCCACTGTTAACGCGGGTATTTGCATTGTAGCTTTCGTCCTCGCTAAGTGAGATGGTTCATAAATCAAACATCCCTCTTTGTACATAAAAGGAAACAGTTCACACATACAGAGGCGCAGTGTGTTTGCAAAGGGATGATAAATTCCTTCAACAATCGTCAAATGCAAAATGCGAGTCTAGCTCACCCTGGACGTTTCATAGCAGCCTCCGTTCTGGAAGCAGAGTGTATATTAGCTGCAGGGATGAACCCTCCATTTTGGCTCAGCCGCCTCCCCCTTGTTTCCAACCTTTCTTTTACATACTGCAAACTTGGCGACTTCGCTAACCCGACACAGCTCGAGAAGCTGGTGAATTCCCACGCTGCCAGGAGGAGCCCCGGCTCCTTGTGAAGACTTTCAAAACCGATTCTTCAAACAAAAACATACAAATCTGTTCTCCCCGCTCTCTGCGGAGAGAACGCGGGGCGAAGCCTTGATGGAAATGTTTCATTTCTTTTTCCTCCCAACAGATGCTAAACGAGCAGCGCGGATCTCTTGATTTGCATCTTTAGTTGCTTTGTTGATTTGATAACACATATTTGCATTTGGAAACAGCTCGAGTAATTTGACTGGGGACTCCCAATTTGCCTTAGAGGAGAAGACTGTGCTGCAAACACTGCCTTCGCTTTGAGCTGGCGTTCCTTTCCTTCGCTTTCTACTTGGCATACATTGTGTTTGTGACTGCGAGAGAGGAAAAGCGTGTATATTAGTGAACATAACAAAGAATTATCATCTCCTAACTGTGTGAGAGAGTGTTGATCTTCTGTCCATAGGAGCCTCTTTGCACCTCTTCTAGCTGTCATACTTTATCAGAGTCGGGAAATGAGAATACTGACGATGAGCAGACGCTGAGAGCTGGACCTGCACCAAACAGGAGTCTGTTTGTGTGGTTTCAAACAGGGATAGAAAAACAATGAATATATTTCAAAGTAATGCTGGCAGTCCTCGTGTGTTTTAGGGGCTAATGTTCAGGTCAGATGTCATCTCTAGGGTCAGGATTGGAATTGGGATTAGGGTTGGGCTGGAGTAAAGGTTAAGGTTTTAGCTTTTGTGTGAGTTTTGCGCAGGGCGTTTACACAGCCTGTAACCGCCCACATTAAGATGGCTGCATGTATTTTGCTCCTCCTTCAGTATACTGAGGTCACGGAGGCTTTCGTGCACGTTTGCTGTTGGTGCCAGGTGGGGGGGATAAAAAAATCTAAATCTCTCAGCATACAGAAAAGGATGCGTGCGGTAACAACAGAGTTTTGTTTTGAAAGACTGAGTAGTTAGTTAGCCTGAGCGGTAAACAGAAAGAGGAAAGAACGAAACTCAAGCCATAAATAGAAAATCCAAAGACTAAAACAGTAACAATGTGCAGATTTTAAAACAGATATCGCTCTATTCGTCGCAGGCTGTATTCCCATTTGTTTTGGTTAAACAACCTTTACTTTGCAAACAGATCCAGGCTCTGAATACTGTGTAATAAAGCCCCGCTCCTCATGCCACCGGTCTCAAATGAGAGCCAGATGATCTAACAGTACAAAGAGACCGGCCGATCATTAAGCTGCTCGCCATCAGCATGCAGGCACAGGCAGGACCCAGCGTGACCCCGGAAGAGGTCACAACCAGCGACCAACGTGCGAGTGTGTGAGTGGTTGTGTGGGTTTGGAGCTCTGGGGAACCCTGGGGCCTCCATCCCACTGGAGATGGTCAGCTGGCAGGTGCTTGTGGATTCTGTGTGTGTGTGTGTGTGTGTGTGTGTGGTTGATCTGCTTTGCACATTGCTAAGGGAACCCCTTGGCCTCAACAGTCCTGCTTTCCCTTCCATTTTCCACGGTGTGTTTCTACACTGCATCTGTGTGTGTGTGTGTGTTAGTCCGGCAGCTGGAGTTCCACTCAGCTGGCCTCTCTTTATGCAGTCCTGCCTCAAATAATGAACTGTGTCTCTGCACAGCGGGAGCCATTTTAACTCAAGAGCACACAACTCGCAGAAGCTAGCACCACTTAACATTTTCTGCACCCTGCTAACGTCTTGAGTCTCTCACTGTACAACAAAGCGACGCTGCGATTACCTCGCTGTCCTTTCAAGATGAGCCCAAATGATGTGAAAGCACGGCTATAAAAATGATTTGCAGGCCAAACTTTTATAATAACAATCGCTCAGTAACAAAGTGCGTATTAGAAAGCTAATAGCGAGCTTCCCTGCATCTGCTGCTCCTTTCTTTTTTTTCCTCAGGGGAAGATTTGGCACCTCACTGTAAAGCCCAGCAACAAAATTACCTCAGCCTAAACCTGTCAACAGACCATTACAGCCCACGCTGACTATTACGGGCTGGGGAAAAAAAAGGCCAAAGCCATTGTAGCGCAAAGGTGTTGGCAGATATAGACCGGAGGAATGTGGCAACAGGGATATTTGTTGGCCGTGTGCAGGAGAGTCTTGTTTCTCAAAACACAGTTAAGTCCGCAAACCCTTATCAGCATGCTTAATAAAGCGTGGTGATGCCGGGGTATCAATACTGGATCAGTTTGGACGGAGGAGATTTAAAAAAGCAGTGATAATCCAGGGTTGAACAGTGTGCAAGAATTTTAGAAAGTTGACTTGATTGCAGAGCTTTCAGTGGGCTAATAAATCCTTCACGAGACGTGTTTTTTTTCTGTTACTCCTTCCATTCCAACGCGATGATTTAGACTGTAATAACAAGACTCCGGTAGACTTCTTATCACTATCACGTCTGGGTGACTTTGACCTTCACGTGACTTATTTTCCATGAAAAGATCTACGATTCGTGTCAGGTGGGTGAAGTCAAAAATCACTTCCAGGCTCTTGAAGTCAGTTACTAGTTAGGTATGTCGTTTTCACAGACGTAAGAAGCTTACTACAGCGAATATGTCTATTAGGAACTGTTGCAATTCTTCTTTCTCTGAAGCGCCTCGCAATGCAGAACATGTTTAACCAATAACCAATAATTTAGTCAATAACAGTAAAATGATTCCAGAGAAGCAACGTGAGCAAAAATGTGCAAAAAATGTGTCCAAACAGCGAAAGTCAAACTCACACACTGTTTTTCTTGCAGCACTAGACTCCCCAAACACCCTGAACTCTACACTTAAGCATTGCCCCATCATGCTCATGGGCTTTCCATCACTGTCCTCTCCACGGAGGGAGTGGGGGAATTTGGTAACTCCCCACACACCCTCCCTCCCTCTGTCAGTGGGGAGGGCGGTCATACCTGGGGGCCCATGAATGGAGCCCTCAGGTAAAGCGCTGTTGAAACAAATCTAAAGCTGCCTAATGACACGCACCGTGAAACTCTTCACAGGTCATTTACGCTGCTGACAGGCTGCTGCCACAGCGCTGCACACCTCCTCCTTTTGTGTGTGTGTGTGTGTGAGACAGACAGACAAGGAGAGGGACACACATACACAAACAGATGACAGAGACGTAGAGAGTAAGAAAGAGCGGGGGGAAGAAAAAGAAGCTGATGTATGTGTGATGTGTATTAGTCATACATTGGGAGGTAATCTGTGAGCTATGAAAACAGTGTTTAGCCTCTCTGCAGCACGGCCTCACAGCATGGGAAAGCGATTAGAGATGCTATCTCCAATGGCTTCCCTGCACTTGGGTTAAGGAGGCAAGAGCTACCTCAGGTCGTATTTCTAAAGACGTTTAATTTATGTTTGCTGTTCTTGGAGTCTGTTTTGCGGAACAGTGGATGCCCTTGGAAAATTCTGGCTCATATTAATCTGCTGCAAATGCAGCGGTAATCCAGCACTCTAGAATGCCTCCAGGTCTCATTACTCACTTCCGCCACTTCAACCCCATACTGGGATGAGTGCAGAAAGACGGCGAGGAGCGGGGGCAACAAAGGGGGGGAGTAAATGCTACTCTTCCAGCTCTGGTTCCTCAAACAGTTTCACCTTAGATTTCTGCAGCAGGCCGACCAAAGCTGCAGGATTTTTAAGGGCATAACGGCTTTCTCTTCACAGTGCTAATCCCCGCTCTTAGTTTTTTCTTCTGCAACAGCTGGAAGTGAGGTAACTACACGCAGAAGGCAAGAAGACATCATGTTAACACTGAAATTAAACTTGACTGGCTTGGATCGTCGTAGTCATTCGACCGAATGACATTTGAAATACAGAACGCAGTAATTCTTCTTCTGCATTTATGGGTAGTGGATTATCACAAGTCAGTGCTGGAGAGCTCCTGCCAGAGGGTTTTATAGTCAATCTTTCTTTCCCTCTTTGCTTAGTTTGGCGTAGTCGTTAAGATGGCAAACTTCCACACAAATGATCACACAGAGGAAGAGCGAGTGGGGTGAGGTTATGGTGGCAGGAGTGAGATCGAGCCTCCGGTTCCAGTTTGACTGCTCTATTAATGACCTCTGACCTCTGACCTCCCAGTGGAGGAGAAAAAAACACACTCGGGATGAATTAATATTATTGTAAAATCATTTAAAAACAAACACAATTCATCACATATTTGGAAGCAGCCGTTTGACTAAATAAATGCTGGCATGTTGTGACCTCTGCTACTCATGTCTGAAGTTATTTATGACTAGTATCAACAGAGAGGAAAAAAGGAGTCAGATTTTTTCCGGGTCACAATTTACATCTGAAAAAATCTGACTCCCCTCTTAGATTAAAAATGCAACATGTAACAGCAACAATTGTCACTCTGCTGGCATGTTGTGACCTCTGCTTGGAGGTACTGCTAGAAGACACATGTGCAGCCGCTTTGTCAAGTAGGAAAGGTCATCAGTCATTAACCATGCAGATGAAATGTGGATTCATCATCAAGTTTTATAAGCTGTCAACACGTCTTCAAAACACTATTATCAAGACACGTTTTAGAGTATTTAAAAACTGCTTTTGTCTCGTGTGTGTAGAAAAATATTCCAGTTTTGTTTCAAACAAACTTTCACTGATATATCAGATCACACAACACTAATCTGTCCATCACATGCTCTCCCTTTTCCCCTAAATTGCTACCACACCGTCCCAGCCCCCTTCCCGACTTCAATTAATGTCTCCACACATCAGTCTCAAGCTGTGAATTCCCCTCATCCAAAAATGAAAACATTCACACAAGAATAGACAGTTTAAACAGGTGCCATGGTAACATAACCGTCACTCTGGCAATTACTGCCTTATGCCTGACTAACAGCCATAAATCATTCTTTCTCTACAAAGAGGACGTTGTGGCGCTCCACTCCCATCCAATAATCAGAAATTGCTCCGTGTACGGCGTGACGAGTGGCCGCTGAAACGGCCCATTCTTCTGTTCGGCGGGCCGATATTTCGCTCTCTATGGCGACATTACAGGGATCCTTCAGCGAGCACGATATTGTACCTGCTCGACACCTGTTAGCTTTAGCCAAGGGTTTCATCAGATAGTTGAAATAAATACTAGTCATCATCATAACCATAATCATAGTCATAAAAACCAGAGGCCTTTATGCTGTTGCCAAATTGCCCTGCCATCTGATTTACAGTCGGACTGGGTGGGGAGGGGAAACAGATAGGACAGGGAGGAGGATGGAGCCTATTACGTGCTTGGAATGGGATAAATACTCCAATATACACACCTGCAGACCACCCGTCTCTCTCTCTCACACACACACACACACACACACACACACACCTGGGAACTCACAGGCATGTAATGGCTGGGGATGGGCTTCAGGGAGGAACACTGAGGAATTCTCTTGGGATTACAAAGAGGAACATTGTACTGCCCTCACACAAACACTACAGCAGGTGAGGAGAGTGATAAGAGGCCAGAGGACAAATTAGCCCTCATATTAAAATAATCCCTCATGTCTAATAACAATAATACGCTCCACACTGAGGCTATTGCACGTTCACAATGGTCTTCCTTTTCATGCAGCAACTTGTTGAAAACAGATTTGAGTGTTTGCGAAATGGGCCCATCATATCTGCGCGAGCTGTCAACAGTCCTGAAATACACAGAGGTTACAGTAATGGATGCCAATGACTGCAGTGAGGAGGCAGTGTGTGAACACTCAGAATCCTGACCAGCTGTCCGATACAAAGAGCGAGAGCCAGTGATGCAGCAAAAAGACAAAGGAGTCGACCAGCTTCACACGAGGTCCAGTCAGAAGAGCTGAAAACAGCCGCACGCCGTCTTCTGCGGCTCTAAAGGGAGATTTTTTATATATATATAAAACTTTAAGAAGAACCCTGATGTCATGAGCGTGCTCTCGGTTTGGGCTTTTGTCTTGAAGTTTTAACTTCATGTTACAAACGAGAGTTTGTGGGTTTGTAAAGGAGACGCGTGGGAGGCAGGAGAGGTCATCTGGACACGAGGTCACCAGCTGCTTTATGGGAAATGTAGGATTTTTTTATGAAAGCACAATACTAGATCACTGCAACACATTAATCAAGCCCAACTTTAGAGTTTCAGAATTGGGTCGTCCCAAACTAACTTCAGAATCAGGCTGAATTTCTGTGAGATACCCTGTGAATAAAAATCACCATGTAAACTTCTGAACGTCGTGCAGCTTCACGTCATGCATGTAACCTGCTGGCTATACGTTAGCCAGCTATTTGATAGCACAAATTAGAAAATCTTATTAATAAATAAGTGTGATTTTCCACGTGGCTGCTGTCAAAGGTTCAATTACAAACTGCAGTAAGCTTGTTTAAGAGTTACTGGTTGTCTAGATTGAGATGTGCTGCGATATAAAAGTAAACATCACGACAGAACAGATAAATCAAGTCAGATTAAACTCTGTATTATTCACAAAGCAGCGCTGCCTTTCTCTCTTTTTGTCTACATTGTTGTGAATGTGTTCATGGTGTGTGTGTCACACTGCGGGCGGGCAGAACTTGCAGATTCTGGCTGTGCAAGAAGGCCCGCTTAAAACTTGTAGTGTGAGTCAAAACAACATACAAGGTCAATAAAACCAGAGAGAGCATTGAGTTGATTAAGATGTGTATCAAGAATTGATCCGTTTATTCAAAGTGTCAAATGTTTATTCATTTGTTCTGAGTTTGGCAGATGAGAGATGAAAAATCACAGAAAATGTTAACAAGGTGACACCAAAAAATGTGAACTCGCCGACAGCTGCGTGAAATATCGACCAACAATTAAGTGTGTTTTGCCGACAAACTGTGTCTGTTCATACGAGCCGTAAACATTAGGAGAGATAAATCAGGAGTCCTTCATGCTGCTGTGAAGTAACAGCGGCTGTCATGACATACTAAGGCACTAAAGCAGGAACAAAGAGGTCACCACACAGGATGACGTATCATGACACAGCTGATCAAAATTTCACACGACCGGCCTCGTTTCAGTCTCATCCTGTGGGAATCAAGAATTTCCATGGTTGGGTTTTTACTGTTTCTAAAAAGGTGTGGAGCACGGCTATTACAATAACCTGAAATGATGAAAAATGTGACATCCACGAACAAAACAGACAGGAAAACATTCACAAAACTAAATCTGCTGAATCATGGCACGCTTATTTTCATGTATAAAACAGACTTTTTTTCTTCAGCTTAAAGTTTAGACCCAAAGAAAAGTTTTGTTACAATACAGCGACTTTCTTTTGATTAGTAGTATTTCAAGTATGCATCAAGAGAAGCTGCAGGCACATATCAGTCAGAATAATCAGTCTTCTCTGCATCACACTGTAGAGAATACAGCGGTTACTGCTTGTGTTCACTCTAACCTGTGGATCAACAACACACTGTGTTTTAATGTGTTTTGCATCAGTTTGAGAAGAAACACTGAGATGGCATCATTTACTTAAAACTAAAACACAAGAATCAGAAAAATATTTTCAGTCCAAACTGCTGAAATGACGATGCAGAAAAACACACGAGTCAGCGTTGGAATTATTTTAACTCGGTGGATGTAAACAAATAATTTTCAAGATCAAAAAGTGAAAAAGAAATCTCTTTATGTCATCCCAGCGCTGAATCTGAGACT
This sequence comes from Nibea albiflora, assembly GCA_014281875.1. Taxonomy (NCBI): domain Eukaryota; kingdom Metazoa; phylum Chordata; class Actinopteri; family Sciaenidae; genus Nibea; species Nibea albiflora. Next base: position 4,184,224 of record CM024797.1, read on the forward strand.
CGCTTCTCACAAGCAATGTTTTTACGTTAGCAGCAACAACGTCCAGCAGCTCCCCACAGAAGGCCCCGGCTCCTTTCTGTGCAGAGAGTCAAGTAAATCATCTTCAGAGAGAATCCAGCTCCTCTCTCTACGGTTTCGGGGTGTTCTGCATTCGCAGTCGCCTCCTGGCCAAGGCCTCCTGTTTCTTCCTCTCGATCTCTGCTGCAGAGCACTTCCCCGTCATCTGGCTTGTGACAAAAACTGGAAAACCGAAAGACAGAAGACAGAAAGTGAGAAAAATAAAAGGAAACACTCAACATGGTTTGCTCGGAAACGCAGAGAAGTGCAAAGAAGCGGGTGAGAATGGGCCCTGATTTAGAACTTGTGCATCGTTCGCTACGACCTTGAACAACTTAGTTTTAATTTGTTAACATAAAAATATTGCTACCATAACTTGGAGCAGTGGGTACCCATGGTGAAGCACACAGAAAAGTACAAAAAAAAAAAAAAAACCTCCTCCCTCCGTGTCCAGAAGAAAATAAGTCTGCAATTCATTGGCAATGAAGCTTCCTGAGGTTTGGAGCCGTGACAGCATCACAAATTAAAGCCATGGCACTGTGTTTACTGGCTTTGAGGGAGAATTGTTCATATGCACATGCACTGAACTGTCAATGATTATAAGAACAACATGTGACATCTGTTTTACTTGTGAGTTTTCACTTCAATATCCAGTCTTTTGGTAAAGAACACGGGAGAGAACTGCAAAGAGTTAACCGAAATGATCGCTCACCAGGAAGAGCACAAGCAGATCTTCATCCATCCGAGGAGAGAAGGTGTTAAATGTTGTAACTATGCAATCCTGAACTAAAAAGCTCCCAGCATGCAGCCCAGGTGCAAATATCATCATCCACACAGCTTACCTTTGTTGCTTATAACCGCTGAGTCAGACACATTTCTCTTGAAAGCCGCCTGATGAGACTTCTGCGGCGGCCTGGCTGTCACCGTATGCGGCTTCGCCTTCGCGTTCCCTGCCTGGAAAGTTCCAGAGGAATCCCTGCACTGGCTGAAAGTGCCCAGACTCATGTGGCTTCCTGGGAGGCTCTGAGACATCCGTGATTTGTTGTTGGCACCTTTCATGGGAACGTTCCATCCTTGGTAGTTCACGGCTTCACAGCTAGTCCCCGGTAATGAGTTAGAACGGACAAAAGCACACGGCGACTGTCTATCAGCGCCGGCAGCGGCGCTCACAGACCGGACTGCGTCGATTGGCAGAGGCATGGTGGTTTTTCGCTGTCTGTCCACGGCAGTCTCGTGTTTTTCTTGGCGGTTGCCGGGGCTCACTTGCTGTGGCTGACTGTTGGAGATCCGCTCCACGCTGTCACATACCTGGTAGAGCAGCGCATCGTCATCCCCGTCATCCCATAAGCTGTCTGAAATGTCTTTAACAGAGTCCGCAGCTACACAAGTCTCCTTCTGATCATTAGTGATCTTGTCAGGTTTAGCGGTAGACGGTGTCTTTGTGGGAGCTGATTTCAGCTCAGACATCTGTGATTTCGGTTGTTTGACGGTGAAGCTGGACTTTGAAACCTCCTTGGCAGCCGCCCTCGGCTGGAAGTGAGGGTTGGGCTCCAACTTGAAAGTGCTTCGGTTGGTAGTCTTTGGTTTGGGACACAGTTCCTGGAGTGTGCTGCAGCTTGGCTTGGAGTGCAAGTTTGAAAGCTGGTGTGCAGAGTTTGGATTCGCAGCAGGCCTGCAACCAGAGGTGACCTGAGTAGTGTTTGTCTTAGTGTTAGACTGTACAGTGGTTTTAGGGTGGGTGTCATGTTGCTGGTCAGGATTCTGGGTCATTGCCAGCACAAAAGAGTCATTAAGTAGGTCATCGTTCTCCCAGTCATCATCAAAGTCATCACAATTATTCACACTAAAACCACAGGATCCTTTTCCGTCAGCAGGATGTGCAGCCGGGCCAGACTTGTCAGCCGACTTGACCTCTGATTGTCGGCGTTCGGTTGAACTTGAACTCACGGGTTGGTGTTTTATTTCCTGTGAACAAGCTGATGCCGAGGAGCCCTGGCTCAGCCGGCCGCTGACTTTCTGAGTGGAGCAGTCAAACAGGGCGTGTAGCTCTGCCTCCACCTGATCCGATGAGGACGGACACCCCAGGTGCTTCACGTTACTAGAGGACGACGTCTCCGTCAGTTTTGTTTTGGAAGTGTTCCCACGTTCACTGAGGTTGTTGTTGACAGTGTTAAGCTGCTCTGAAGTCTCCCTGTCTTGTTGCATGTTCTCATCAAACTGCCTGGCCAGTTTCATGAGGTCATCCACGCTGCTCTGCCTGTAGAGAGGGAATGACGGACAAGGGGAATGAAATCAGGAGTCTAAAAACAAGTGTGCGATAATATAGCGCTGACCTATCTGCGTCTCACCGAGAGGACTTCTTCCGGACTCTTGGCCTTGGAACGTCCGGCGTGCACGGGACGGCACTGTCACCGATCCACTGCAGCAGAGGAGACTCTGTCCCTTTCCGTTTCACATCCTCAAGCAAGAAAATTAAGAATTTCTCTCAAAATATGAACCGAACAAGTTCACAAAGCTCTTTGTTACAGGGCCAGTTTGCACCATGACATGCAGACACGCAGATTCAGAGGTTAATATGAAGGTAATAGTAGAAATGACTGACCTCTGGAGCAATTCGGTTGACAATATCTGAGATTTCCACAACTCTAGTGTTCCTGAGCCCTAAAAGCAATGCAAATATGACTCAGTACAACTGTTTCAAAACAAACATTCCTGTCTGTCATTTTCTATGCAGTGTCATGTAACATCTGTATCTGTGTAGTGTTTCCTGCCTGCTAGGTTTGCATGTTGTCATTCAGATGTGACGTCTGTGTATGGGTAGATATTTACCAGTATTAGCTGGAGTGGGAGACGTGGGATCCCAGAAGATGTCTTGGGTTGGTTCCACGTCTCCCGGAGAATCTCCATTATTCAAGTCAAGGTACCTGCTGCAGCCTCTGCGTTTGGGACTCTGCAAATCTGTGTGTCAAACAAACAGACATCAGTGCGTTCAGGGACAACATCTACAGTTTGTTTGTCATGGTTAGGAGCTCGGGGTAGAGCCGCTGCGGGAGCTGGCTGAGACACCGGGTGCCTCTCTTTGGAGGTCTTAAGAGGGCCTGTCCAACTGGAAGGACAACCTGGGGCAGATCCAGGACCTGCTGGAGGCCTGGGAACGCCTTCAAGGACCTCCAGGAAGGAGCCTGCCTGGAACGCCCTGCTAAACCTGCTGCACCCACGACCCGACCTCGGATAAGCAGAAGGAAATGGATGCATGCATGTACACTAGTATGCAACTTTTTGTTGAGTTTACAAAAGTCAGGAGAAGAAACTAATAAACAGGATTGAAGCTAGTGTGACTTAATCACACTAATCTAAACACTTTCCTCTGGCTGTCCGTGCACCTCCTGCTGTGTCTCCACTGTTTGGGTGTAACAAAGCACTCCTGCCACCCAAACACAGCCAGCCTCAGACGCTCAGTATATTTCTGCATTTCTCACAACAACACGTGGAACAACACTGTGCACATCTCACGCATGCTCATGGTTTACGGGTGTGCATCAAGTGAACACGTGAGGTATTAAAGTCAGCTCGTGTGTTGTCATCACATATTCAGTCTGGTCGCCTCATGGCCGCTGCCGCCGCTCCTCGGTGCACGCAGACAGGTTTGAACCGTCTGACTGCTGCAGCAGATCCTCGCCTGCTCTTATTAACGCCTGTCTGTGCGCACGTCTCACCTTTACACATGGGTGATGCTGATGTGGCAGGCATCTGGTGACAAACTTTGGAAACACTCCTCCACAGATCAGTGAACATCAGCAGGCTCTGCACGGCTCAGCACTAACGGCGCATGCGCAGCCTCCGCTGCACATTGTTGTTGTTTGTTCGTCGCTCCGTGAATTAAAATGACGCGTCTGAAACTTTCTGCTCAAACTTCCTTCATGTTTTGTTTTTTTTGTCTGTTTTGTCTGCCTCATTCATACAGGACGAGACGCCATGTTTGGCCACGACGTCATCAAAACTACGGATGCCGGGGCAGTTTGGCGAAGCTCGTTCGACGGCGCTGGAAGCACTTCCGGAGAGGTGTGTGTGTGTGTGTGTGTATGCGTGTGTGTGTGTGTGGTGTCCCGTGTAATATAAATACTCGACAAATATAACGCCTCTAGTAAGGTAGTACTTTGCAAATACAGCAAAGTTTTGTTAGAAAACTACTTAAAATAACAAAATATTAGAAATGGTGGCAAGCAGCCTGCAGGAGCACTATTACTACTACTACTACTACTACTACTACTACTACTAATACTACTACTACTACTACTACAACCACCACCACCACTACTACTACTACTACTACTAATACTACTACTACTACTACAACTAGTACTACTACCACTACTACTACTACTACTACTACTACTATTACTACTGCTACTACTACTACTACTACTACTAATACTACTACTACTACTACTACAACCACCACCACCACTACTACTACTACTATTACTAATACTACTACTACTACTACAACTAGTACTACTACCACTACTACTACTACTACTACTACTACTACTACTATTACTACTACTACTACTACTACAACTACAACTACTACTACTACTACTACTACTACTAATAATAATAATAATAGACCCAATTCTGTGTACGTGCAAACCTACTTGGCAATAAACTTGATTCTGATCAAGAAAAGTACAAAATTTAATAATAAATAATAATAATACTAAAATATAATATGCTACTTCATACCCAGACTGTATTTGATATTGTATTAGACTGATATATGTGTAATACTGTCTGTTTTAATCTGTTCTTCGTTTGTGCTGCTGCCTGTCTTAGATTGACCATCTCAATCGGATCTTTCCTTGTTAAGTAAAGGTTGGTACTTGCAGATTAAATGAATCTAAATGAAAATCTTACCCAGTCATTAAACTGGGTAAGATTAGCTCTGCTGGCTGCTTCTGTGGTGCAGACTGGCACAGTGGAAGGTCTCTGCTGTAAAAAAAATGGAACAGGACATTAATTAATATCATTGGAAACACCTGCACTGACCGAACTGTTTCATGTCACAATGGCTGCTGTGAAAAAGGTCTATTGTTTTTTAATTTAAACAGTCGTCACGACAGTTCTTCCATTTCAAAGTCAAGAAAATAAGAGCCGCGTTCATGCTACCAAACCCTGTGCTTTATCTGGGAACCTCATGAAATGCAGACATTAAATCTGAGCTTGTATTACTCTTGGCTGGTTGCAAGCAGTATAGTAAATATTATGGTAGACAGCCTGGTACTATGAAGTAGGTCTACCCATATGTTTGGCTGTAATTCTGCCGGCTTCATTGGGCCTGAAGCTTGTTTGTTTGTAGAAGCCTTGTTGTGAAGGCTGTTGTTTGTGCGGCTAGCATGCCTATTGTCAAATAAATCAATCGCACCATTCACAAATGTTTACGATGTGATTCAAACAAATTTGTAGGCACAATTCATATTACATGGTGTTTGGCAAAAATGCAGCAGAGGTCTGTTGAGGTTGCCACGGCACTAAGGCTGTAACTGTGTCTGCAACCAGTTTATGAATATCAGATTTGTGGAGATCAGCTTCACTGTACCTTTTCTCAACAGTCACTATTGTCTCTTTAATAAAAATCAGATATCAGCAGGTCACATTAGGCAACTTCTAATAGAGTCAATGTGAGGAAATGAGTTTCTTATAGATCTTATATGTAGCCGGTCTCTGCCTTGATTAAGGTCGGTGGACTGTAAACACCACAGGAACACTGATGGAAATCAGTCCACAGCTTCATCATCCGTCATCCCTCCCCCAACAAAGTCAAAGTGTTGTAGTTTTGTAAATATATTTGAAGGTTGTCAACAAACCAAAACCGAAAAAACCCCAAAAATAATGGGAGTCTGAATGGAAAATCTGGGATGAAACTGGCCTCATCTGCTTCACAGTTACCAGCATAAGAATTTCATCTGTATTAGTTTTAATTCAATTTAGTGTTCCATCTTGTTCTCAGTGATTCAAATATGCAGAATACTGGCACATAATATCAGCTATTGGCATTCTTCAATCCAAAACAATCAGCCTTCAAAAAACTCTTTTTTCATTTGAAGACCCCCCGAGACATTATTGAAGACATATAAAAATACTCAGCTTGGAATAATGCTTTGCGTCTGATATGGTTTTTCCACAAAACGGTTGGATTACCTTCTTAAAATACTGAAAATGACTTCTCCGATGAAAAAATGCTCCTCCACGAATATGCAAATGTCTTTCGTTTGAAGTTTTTTTCAGGCCGCACACGAGGCGGAAGTCCTCGGTGCATGTGCGTCTGCACATCACACGTATGTAACATGAGTGTTGGATCGGCTTCCAAAAGTTTGTGACGTCACGTTATTATTGTGCGTCGCGCGTCTTGATCTAAAACTTAAGGCGAGCGCAGAAACTTTCCTCCTTGATCCTCCTCACGTCAAACTGCACATCCATCACTACGTCCACGTGATGTGACAGTAAGCGAAACACATTTCGGAGTGGAGGAAGACTTTGACTGTCACACGTCATGATTTCTTCATAGTGTAACTACAATGGAGCCTTAAGATCAGAGGTCAAAGAAACTATTAATACAATGCACTTGGGGTCAGTATGTGGCTGACGGGTCAGCGCTTTATCTTCTTGTTTTAGTGTTTTTAGGGAGTGAACAAAATGTTGGTCTCGTGTAGATTTACACATCTAATTAAAACACATTCGTCAGACGTGACATCCAGCTCGTACACACACTCTGTATCCAGACTTTCTGACCATTTAGAGTCATCTCAGGTTGTTTTTTTAAAATTCAGCTTTGACTTTTGATTGATTTTGGCTGCTGTCGGGTGGAGAGAGAGCTTCGTGTGCTTCCTTCTCAGTCCACCTTTGTTTGTTTTCTCTCTTTAAGATGACTTTTTTTTTTTTTTGGAGGTTTGGATTTCAAACTTCTGTTTTTAGTACTTAAATATTAAAGACATGAATTCAGAGCTTGTTTAGACAGATATGCATCTATGCCTTCTTGTGCATTAGTTTTGGTTTGGTCCTCTAAATGATTGCCTTCTTTGGTCTTCAGTCAGAATCGAAAGAGTCAGGTCTTGGAATCTGTTTAGGACTTGGCTAAATCTTAGTAATATCATTCCTTTAAACTATATTTGGCAATCCGCTGAGTGAACATTCAGAAATGTGTTTTTTTTTTTTTCTGCTTGCGTACGTCTTAGTCACATGAATAATTGCCTCGGTGGTAACAGGTTAGTGACATGTGAGTTGATGATTCCAGATAAGTCCTTGTGCTGTTGAAACTAGTCCATGTTTCCACCATCATCATCCTCTTATCTGTGAAAGCTGAGGAAAGGAGGTACATGACTAATGTGCGCATTACGAAACCCCCCCAACACACACACACACACACACACACACACACACACAGACACACACACACACACACAGTATTCAGAGTTTCCACTGTATGGCTCCTTTGATGAAGAATCAAATATTTGGCTTCAGAAAATGTGAAACTTATTCCTGCAAAGGAACCAAACTTTTGACAAGAGATCGGTGGACGTTTAATGATTTTTTTTGTAGTGCTGTTAGACTTCGTAGGCAAAATGTGTGTTTCACCGGAGCAAGTGAGGATTTAAACTGTAACCATAATGCAGGTTTATGCAGATCAGCTGAATATTTCAGTCCTGATTGTGTCTTATCTTCATTATGTGATGTGAAATTAATTCTACTTTCGTCTTTCTGCATTGAGAATTTTGGGACGTTTTCGTTCAATCAACTTTGAATAAATGTCCTGAATTTCAGAGAGCTGAAGATCTCAGCACATTTCTGACATTCTGCAGAGCAATTTCCTGAATAAAGCACTAGATGGTGCTTGTATACCTCCTTAGTACAGTGTGCGTGTGTGTGTGTGTGTGTGTGTGTGTGTGTGTGTGTGTGTGTTTGTGTGGGAGAAGACAGACAGAGAGAAAGAGAGCCTCCAATAAGTAGTAAGTCAGTGTAGACTGGATGCAGAGAGATCTGGGGAGAAAATGTTTTACTGAGGTGCTGTAGGCACACACACACACACCACACACACACACACACACACACACACACACACACACACAAGCTGCAGTGAATTACTATGCTTGATTATACTTGATTCTGCTTTGATTGTTTTCATTTGGAAGCAGTTTATCAATGTAGAGAATTGGGGAGAAGCCAATCAGCTGCGTTTCTTTGATTGAACGCCAGGAAGCGTTATGAACAGGCGACCTGTAGCCGGAGCTTCCACTTCCCTGGTTAAAAACTTAACTCTCGTTTCATCAAAACATCAGCAGGTATTTAGCCACCGCTCGCGCTAAACGCACGGAGGAGCCGAGGGCAAACTGCAAGATGTCATCTTTCAGGCGAACTCGTTCTCGTGCAGCGAATCAAAGGCAGCATTGAAGAAAAACAGTCAGGTGCCCCAGATCCTCCATGTTGATATAAATGAGCTAATGTTTTAGTGGTTATCATTAAATAAAGAAACCATATGTGAGACGTCACCATACGGACGAACAACCAGCGGGATACTGGACAGAAAAGAACCCGCAGAACTAAGAATGATCTCAACAAATGTGCGTTTAAATGCTATTTTATTATGGAGTTTTCCCGCGATGACCTGTGATGAATTGTGGGTCAAATACAAACACAAATTTAATGGATATATTTTAATTAATCAGTGAATTCATACATGTCAAAGGTGTGAGTGAAATTAGGCCACATCTTTGAAAGTGTGTTTCATTTATTCAGCCATTTATTTCTGTTGCCGTGCAACAGCAGCACAGTTCGGCCTTCAGGCCATTGTCATGTTAGTGGCGTAGCTGTTGTCAATGTTAAACAGGTTAACTGGAACTGCCAGTGTGGATATAAGAGCGATTTAATCAACAGTTAGCTGCGTTTCATGCCTCCGTTTAATGCATTCAGCTAATCTTGGGGGTATCCCCATTGCTCTGTCAAGCGAGCTGTGTCATATCACGCTGCCACGCAAATCCATGCCCGGGGGGGCGCCACATCTCCTGCCCGTCTAAAAGTCACCGTAACACCCTCTGTCACACTGAATGTTAGCATTTCTCAGAAGTGATAGTTAGACCACAGAATAAAGGGCATGGATGTGTCACTTTCAATTTGAATATGAGGCTTCAGCCATCCGCTTGTCTTGTGTTTTTTATTTTTTTCCCGCTCTGCCTTTTTCCTCCTCCTCTGCAAGTCTTTTCCGAGCCGTGTCACAGCAGAAGAAAAAAAGAAAAACTGCCAAAGGCTGCACGGGGAGGAGTGAGGAAGAACAGTTTAGCCTGAATTCTCCAGGCTGGCTTGATTCGTTCCCAGAAGTCTGTCTCTTCACCTAACTACCTACCGCCTTCTTCCATTTATTGGTTACGCCTGGGTTGTTTAGAAGCAATTAAGGAGCTAATTGTGGAGATTTCTGAGGACCGGGTATTATAGTAAAAAGTAAAGAGCTAATGGCTAATTGCCCAAGCAGCTGCTAGTGTTTATGAAGGAGGAGCGAACATGCCAGGGGATCTACCAGGCGTAGACAGGCAATGAGGACAAGGAGGTTTGTGAGTGTGTGTCTGTTGCTTGTGGTGTTGGGTGGGGGGAGGTGGATCATCATTGCTGTGGATCCTAGAGATGGTTCACACTGGGCAGATGCCAGGTGAGCGAAACAAGCTGGAGAATATGAGGCTCAACTCAGAACAGGCGTCTGCATAAATAATAATCACCTCCGACGGCCTCTGGTGCTGCATCTCCAAGGAGTCCATGTTGTCTTCCATGTTGCACGTGGAGGGTATATCCCAGTGTTTATACCAACCACCCTCCATCTACTCCCCCCATCCTTCCTCACCCCCAACACCCATTCTGCCAGACCCCCCTTTGGGCTAGCAGTGCCTCGTGGATGACAGTTAGCATGTGGCAGAGCTCTCTGAAGTGGAAGGGATCCAGGATGCTGGGTTTCTGTGCCAGCTTCACCAAGCTGGGATTTCACCCATTTCACAGTGTTTGCCAATAGCTGGGACTGTGAATGAAAGCATTTGAAACAATGCCTGGTTCTGCAGTGTCAGATCAGGAGGCTTCAGTAGTGGTTAGACGCAGCCTGAGGTGCTTTGGCGGCCTTCTGAAAGAAGCCCCCTTTTCGGTCACATGGGGTGAAAAGGAAGTGCTAAAGGGTGTGCAACTGCACTCTCCACCAGCGGTGCATGGTGGAGATGGAGAGGAGGAAGCGGAGAGGAGAACATCAAAGCAGAACTGTCGTGCTCTCATTTATAATTTGGCTTTCGGGTTGCAGCGTTTTGTTGGACAACACGGCTGGTGTGATTTCGGGATTCTGAACAAGTCAAACATTTACTGAACACAGTTTTGCAGTTCCCAGCTGATTTCAGACGTTCCTTAATTTTTGCTGCTCTGCCCGGCAGGTACTGCCTTTAAGAAAGCCTCGCCATCAGAAATCCAATGAGGAAGACATCAACACTCCCCATCAAAACTGTCTGATGGACGGGCGGTCCCCAGAGAGCGCCATGCAGAAGGCAATGATTAGCTTAGCAGCAAGGATGGGGGGAAAAAAGAACCTCAGAGTTAAGCAATACCTTTATTTTAAAAATTCATCCTTTTTATTAGGCTAACCTCCAAAACTTAATGTCTGTAATGAAATAACATAATTTTAGTATATCCAATTAACCTCTGTCTCGACCCCCTTAGGGCTTCACTTAACATAGATTCAGCTAAGGTTGTCTTGACTGCAGCTCTGCTTTAGGTGTTACAGATTAGGTGCAAGACCTTTCTGTCATGATCTCCATATTCGCCATTTATGCTCACGCCTGCGATATACCGCACTATAGTGGACCCTCATGTCATACGTGCCGGCGCGACGTCACGTAGCATGTAAAGGAGACGCCAAAGAGGAAGCCATTTTGCAGAATGAAGACACAGCAGCAGCAGCAGTCGTGGAAGAAGGCTGAAGCAGGAGAGAGCGCGGAGGGGCGGTGTGCCCGCATACGGCACGCTGTAGCAGCAGCCTACTTTGACTGCTCATTTATTCTGTTTATAATAGCAAAGCTGATGATAAATGTCCCGCAGAGTGCACATGTGCTAAAATATTCATCAATTGGAGGCCCCCTAATTTGCGGAGGAGGAAAACCAATAAATTCAGATGTGAGCGGCAGTCATGTTATATTTATATGAATATGCAAGACCATGGGTGGGACATTAAGATTAATCTGGCATGTATGCGCTTTTCACCAATTCTAATGTTCTTGTGTTGGAAGGAGACGCGTGAGACTGAAGGTGCCAAACAGAGCGGGCGCTGCTTTCACCGGAGACTTGGAGGGAAATTCGGCCGCCACAGTTTTTCTCTAATGATGTTTCAGAATTTTCATGGTTAATGTCAAGTTTGCAAAAAGAAAATCCGACCTTAATATGCACGGTTCTCGCTGATTAAAGGGAAAACGGGGGTCTGCTCTTTCCCCTGTTTTGATTATCAAACATATAATAACAAAAAAAAAAAAAAACTGCCCCTCAGCATTTTGGTTGTGGTGAAATTTGATTTGTCATTATCGTGGCATCAGACGTAGGTTTTTCTTTCCAAACCACATGGTTTAAAATCTTACTTGATTAATCAGTTTTCCTCAGAGCAGCATTTAAAGTTTGTTTTTTTTGTGCCTGCAGGTTTTTCTAATTTTCCTCTCTTTCTCCCGCCATGCTCTCTTCCTTATCTCTTTCTTTGTCTTGCTTTTTTTCTCCGTCTCTGTTTTTCTCCCTGTGTGTTTTTCTCACCCTTTCTGCTCAGGTGTTCCAGGGCCTGGAGGAGGGAGGAGGAGGAGGAGGGAGGAGGAAGAGGAGGAGGAGGAGGAGGAGGGGGGCTTCTCCAGTCGTATACCCTGCAGAGCCACTCTCTCCTGGGGTAAGGATGACAGGAAGTCAGCCAGATGGCACAGAGCAGGTCTGCAGCATGTGACCTCCTCTCTTGAGAGGCAGGAAGCAAGGAGGAGAGGAGGGAGGGGAGGGGAGAAGAGGAGGAGGAGGAGGAGGAGGGAGGGAGGGAGGGGGGTGAGATTAAGAAAAGGAGGTGAAGAGATGGAAGAAAGATGTGAGGAGTGGAGCCGGCTGAGCCTCTCATATATCAGCGTTAGCGTTTGTTCCACCCGTAAGATCGGGAGCTTTAAGATTGTGATTCATAGTGAGTCGATAAGGTTTTTATATGAACAAATTTGCGCTGTTCTGCTGTATATTTCTGAATGATACAACATATCATGACTCAGCATGCAGCCGGTTCTCGAATGCGTTTACATTGGCTGCTCTGAACATTCGGTGTTTGAGTGTTCTTCCCGTACAAACAATAAGTTGCTGGTGAACAAACCGAACGCCTGACATCTCATGGAGACATACACTCATTAATCAATGGGTGAAAAAGTCCCCAACAAATGGACTATTTACTCCTGAGTAACATTTGCTAAGAGCAGCAGTGTCCAGCTGGTCATATTTAGCCTTTTCTAAGAGCTAAAATATATATTTGTGACCTCCTTTGACCTGATTTACATCTTCAATAAGACCCGACGGGCTCGGTGCTCCGTGCCACAGATGGGAGAGTCAGAAAGGTAATCAGAGATGAACTTGTACCTTTTGTTACCTCACACTGTGGTTCCTCTTCCACGGAGTCTGCCAAGTTGAAGCACTGTGTTTGTACAGGAGCCCAGAAGTGGACAAACTCTAGATAGAGGTTACGCTTAGAAAATGAGATACATTTGAAACCATAAAGAAACTTGATTATTTATACTTTTTAGATAATTATTTACAGCTTACACGGATGGCTGGATTTCTCTCTGCTTCCAGAGCGAGAGAGCAATTTAGAAAACAAATATGCTGTAATTCAAAACATCAAAAAGATCATTTGCATCTCCTGCTACATGTTCTCCCAAATCCAATCCTGCACAGGGAAACTGCCGGTTTGGTGACCTGGAAAAGACACAACTTCATTTCACCCAGCTGGAAGTCACATCACAAGTTAACAGCACCAATTTGGTATTGACATCCTCGGTGTAAAGGGGAAAAAATAAATTGACAAACTTCCCCACTCATTATTATTATTATTAACATTCCCGTGCACACACACACACACACACACACACAGATTAGCTCATCACATTGCACAAACTTCCATTTCATGCACAACTCCCAGTCTGCCCCAAACCAGCCCTGTCCTCCCTCCCTCTGTCCCCCCTCCTGCCCTGGGGTTGGCTTTGATCTAAATTTGGCTCAGTAGAAGTCTTGTACACAGTCATTTTCATATGGAGGCTTTGAACACACTGATGGAGGGCCGTTGCTCACTTTTATCCTCTGAGCCCTTTTCCCTCGGAACCCGGCGAGCATATGGCGAACACCCCTCACCGGAGTTTCCTACAACAGTGGGGACCGCCCACTCTTAACATCTCCTATTCCCCGAGTCCTTCCATCACTCCGGGTTTAGAGTTGTCAGAAATTAGTTACACTGGTGTAAGTATGACAGCGGTGCTTATGAGGCAAAGTTTTTTTTTAATAGACTCGAGAGGCTTTTAAACAGCCGAATGTCAGCGGACCTGAAAAATGAGCAACATAAAGATAAATGCGGTAAATTGATATCTTGATCTCACCCACCTGCTCTCCTTTCCTCCGAACCAGGATCTGTGCAGGCGGCCGTCCAAGTGAACCACCAGATGATACATCAGTTTAAATATTATATATTGTAATATTGAATATCTTTAATATCAGGGTGGAAAACTGGATTTGCCCGTCAGATTTTTCATTTCTGGGAGTGCGTTCTGGGACATGAAGATCACCTTTCCCGCTCTGCTCTTTCACTTTGCTGAAACAGAAACCTGCCCATTGTTAGCTAACAGAGAGCTACAGTCTTTTGGTCTCCTCATCTCAAACTGAGCAGCTGTCATCTGCTGCCAAAATGTCCGTCAAGAGACAACGACCAAAGCAGATCCACTGTATCACAGGCTTTTCGTCAAAGAGCTCTGACTGAATGAATGCCTTTTGAAAACCGACGTTCCCCTGATGCTCGCAGAGTTCAGTCCGAGAGTTGTGTTTCCTCCTGTGAAGGTTTATGTCAGCGGGGCAAAGATTTAACGGTCGCCACTCGCCACAGAGCGGTTCATGAAATTTTAGGGTTTAATTGGGAGAAAAAAGCTTTCATTCACCTTTAATTGATGTCAGGGAAAAGTCTCTTTTATTCGGAGATGCTCTGAGAAGTTAGACATGAATATTTCTCTACCAGCTTCTTTGGTAAGTCTTTTATATTACCGCAGACACTTAATAGTATTTTTGGGCTCAAATAAACAAATATGAATGATTTTACATTCCCCTCAAGTGAACTGAATGAAATCATTTTAATTTTAATCACATTTTAATTAAAACAGTCTAGACAGTCATTTTATTTACTTGGTTTCCAGGGATAGAGATTTTAATCTTTCCACTGTTGACTCCTTTCCTTGTGAGGGCTGTTACGCCGCACGTCGAACAGAAATACATGTGTACTCCGGAAGGGATACAGCATTTATCTCATTACCATTTCTTAAATGTTTACAGCCATTGTCTTCCTTTACAGTGCAAACACCACACTGTACATGTAAAAGCGCTGCCGGGGTTGTTGTCATGCTTTTATCTTAAATACATTCTTTCCAGATTGTTCAGCCCTAGAAACTGGTAATTACCATATATTATCACCTCCACAAGCTCCACCACTAGGGTTGCCATGTTTGAGGTAATTATATCACTCCCAAGTTGTCTGTATAATCACTTAACAGAAGAGGCAGCAGCCCTGCATTCGCAGGAGCTTTGACACAAACAGAGAATTGTTTCAAATATTTCCTTTTAGCCTCGCGGACGCACAGATGACGGCGTTTGTAATTCGCAGGAATATCTGAGCTGTGTAATCTTCTAATCTTGCTCTGAGGACGACATGCTGCTTGACCACAGTGAAATAGGTGTTGAGAAAAGACAGATAACTTCTGTTTAAAAGTCAAACAATCTGTCGTTTCATGTTTTTACTCGCACCATGGGAAAACTTTAACATGTTCACATATGAGACATGATGTTTGGACAACAAATGCTTTGCAAAATGAGCAGCAGGGTTTTGTGATGAAACTCAAGCGCAGCGTCTATTCTTATAACCTAACCTCACCCTTACCCCGAGCCCATTTGAGGCTTTTTAGATTGTAAACATCACGACCATGTTGAGACACATCGGACTCTTTCCATGCACCACAGACACCATTATCATTCCAACGCTTATTTCAGCTGACTGTGATATTGTGCTGCGTTTCCGTGTTTGGTGTTGTCTGGTTCCATCGCACCAGCTGTTGGGTTATTTATAACTGTGGTCGCTCATCTAAATGAGCTAGTAATTAGGCAGCAATGCTTTTGAGGAGACATCCGCTCCTTCCCATCCATCCATCCATCTTTCTGCCCATCCATCCTTCCATCCATCCGTCCCTCCCTTCCTTCTCTTTCACCCTCGCTTTCACTCTCTCCCTGCTGTCCCCGAACACACCAGGAGACAAGCGGGAGATAAAGGGGAGATTTGACTTCACTGAATAATTGAAGAGGTTTTTACAAGTGAAACAGCTCGCTATCTGACCCCATAAAGGCGCCACACGGGGCCCTATCAGAGCTTAACAGAGATACCCATAATATGCACAGCGCGCGCACGTGCACAGTAGGTGTCATTGTGGCAGAGAGTGTTTTATCAACATTAGAATTGTTTAATATACATGAACATGATTAAAACATCTTGCCCATTTCAAATTTAAACTCCCTCAAAACCGCTGAGGACTTGTATGGTGATTTCTGTTTTAAACGGTTGGAGCAGCTAGTCAGCAGGGGGCGCTCTGCGCGTAACGCGTCACTGACTGACGTCTGTCACTTGAAGAGCAAGACTGTTCTAGTTATACAGAGACGTTAGAGAACTGATCGGTTGTCATGGTTCCTACAGGTAAGACATCAGAAATCACAAACAGAGCCACGTATGAGAGCGTTAAAGCCTTAGCCGGTGACCAGAATTTGACCTAACTAGAGTTTAGGTTCAAGTTTATATCGTGAAGAGTAATGGCGCACCGAGTAATGGCGGCCCGTTCATTTCCGCTTTCCCGCCGGATTCTGCTAAAGATGTGAATGACGTTATGTGTGATGAAACTGTCGTAAAAAAAAGAACTGAAGCTCTTGAAGTTAGCCGTTGCTAATACGTGATGTGAAAAATGAGTCAAATCGGTGTTGATGTGTCAATGACTGGATGATAATAACACCGACGCTGACAGGAAAAAAAAGCCCGCCATTACTGCTGTTCTGACCCGTTGCAGGCCAGGGAGGAAGTACGTCATTTCCGGGTTACAAAATAAGAGTTTAAAAGTGACATGTTATGATTTCAGTGTTGTAGTTCATTCATTTAGGGAGTAATAATAAATACTATTGATTCAAACATAGTAATGAGTTAAAACTCTGTACTGTATTGACTGTATTGACTTGAATATTATATGACTTGTATGTTGTTGATTTGTTTAATGTGTAATATAGTAGTGACTGACGTCTGTCACTTGAAGAGCAAGACTGATCGGTTGTCATTGTTCCTACAGGAATAAAATAATTAATGTGCCACATGAAGAATCGGCCTCAGAGTCATCATCAGGTCAAAGACGGAGCCTAAAAAAACAAAATATACAGACAGTTTTTAATTGGCAGCATTACCTGCAGTCAGCACGGCGCTGACATGCTAAGAACTTCACCCCGAATCTCTCCAAAGAGAACAACAGAGCTGAGCTAGTGTTGTGGCTCCGACAGACACCAGAGGAGTTGTGTTTGTATGTTTTCCCTTCGCTTGAACAGCCACCCAACACCCCCGCCACCCTCCCCATCATCACAAAAGAAGGCAGAAACATGCCTGTGAGCCGCCCCCCCCCCTCCCCGGTGAGCACCCCTTTTACCTCATGCTAATTTCCAACTTTCAAAGCTTGTAAACTTTATCTAATTATACACAAGTCGATAGACTCCCTCGCCCAGATTTTTGGCAGGTTGCGGTGTTAATTTATGAAAAACAAATCTGAAATATGCAGATGTCTTTTGTTTGAAGCAGCTGTTTGGTCCTGTTGCCAGGTTTCAATCAGGCGGTCTCCGGGGATGCCCTGTGTGTGCGATCTGTGGCCAAGGCCCCCCGTTTGATGTCTGACAGGGACAGAGGGACAGGGCTTAAGTGTGAGTGCTCACCCACAGCCAATCTACAACCACTACACACTTACATCGCAGGATATTTAGTTATTTATAAAACTAATGAGGAATAATGGCGTGTATTTCTCATCATGAAGCACACTAGGTGATTGTTTCCTCAAAAATGCTCACTGTTTTTCTGAGGAAATTCTCTAGATCGCTCAGATGAGCAAGCGATCGAATTGTAGGTTCAAGTCACAATCACAGATAAAGCATCCTTCTAACACAAGCTGCTTTTCCTTGTTGACTCTCACAGTTCTTTGCTCGCATCTTCAGAAGACCCAACAAAGCGGACGACAGCGGATTCATTCCTCCTGCAAAATAAAAGCAGTAAGTAAGTGATCTCTGCGATGAACTCTCATGTGAACTTTGTTCTGTTTTATAATTCCAACTGGAAGAAAATGCGTCTCTGCGTGACTGCAGAAACACAGAGAAGAAGTTTTAACCATCAGGATGCCAAGGCACATTTGCATCGACCGTGTTCTGACAAACGCTGTCAGCCATATTCATTGCTAATTTATGGCGCTCATTAAGTGACGGGGAACACACAAAAAATCGGAGCAATTATCATTTATCTTGATATATTATTTACTAGGGATCATTTTCCTGCTTGGTTGGGGACTGGGGTGAGTGAGACGGAGGGGAGGAGGAATGAGACGAGGGGGGGGAGGGTGAGGAAGGGAGGGAGGGAGGGAGGGAGGGAGGACCACAGGGGTTTGGAGACAGCTGGCACGAGAGAGGCAGAGAGAGATGGCAAGAGACGGGGAGAAGGAGAGATGGAAGACAAGAAAGAGACAATGTGATGAGCGTGTTTAAAATGATGAGGAGTTTTATGACGTGAGGTATTTATCCAAGGCTGCATAAAAAACATCAGCCTAAAACACAAAGTGTGTCTCACACTTCTTATCGAGGCCTTGGTTAGTGGTCGGATAGGTCGGATAGGTCGGATAGGACACCAAACTGCCCCCTGAACACCAGCAAGAGACTCCATCCAGGGAAAACTGGACTAATTTCTTTCTCTGATCGATTTATTGGCTGATCACATCAATTTCTGCTTATATATTGTACAGTAGACCTCGTTGCAGTGGTATCTTAAGTGATGATAATATAGCCAGTCTGATTGTTCACAGCTTCAACCAATCAGTTAGCTGCTTATCGACCAAGCCTGGACTAATAATCAATACGTATGACATTTGGAATATGCTTGATAAGAGGAGGAGAGATTAAAGGATCAGTGTCAGCATGCAGAGAACCTGCAGCCTCTACACTCACACGCTGGTCCTTTAACTCTTTTAAGATGTGCTATCACAGACAAGATTACACAGTTGTCATGCTGTATAAATACAGCTGATATTAATGTTTTAATGTCCATAATTTATTACCACATTCATTCTGACATCAGTTTAATTACCGGGAATGACTGTCACGAGAGAAGACTGGCAGGCCTTTTTTACGCCGCAATTAACATTTGATCTGGAAGCAGATCTGCTGCTTTAATCTCCGACAGAGCCACTGTGGAGGCTGCTGGAGTAAACAGAGCTACTTCAGCGTCTTCTGTATGATTAAAGAAGAAACAAACAAATACAACCACGACTCCAGCAAGTGGAGACCTCCTCCACCCTTTCAGCTCAGAAGTGGTTTTCATTTTGGAGAAACATAAACACTCGTGTGGCACCGGGTAGTCTTCATCATCGGTCTTATCTGTTTGCAGTACAGTGCTGTACGTACAGTAAAGCTCTCACAGTCTCAAACTATCTGCTGAGTATGGAAGTCTTCAGAGGCTGATTACAGAAGAACTTCTATGAAACTGTTGATGGTGAAAGTTTTTATGATAACATGCACAGCAGCAGATAATCTCCGCGTTATGTCTCCGATGTCCTAATATGTTTTTTTTTTGCTCCTAACTGGCTGTTAGTCATAACAATATCACTGCGACGGCACCGTAATTAACATTATGAATATTATATTTCTATTTCTCTCTTTCTACTGTAATTTCTGCCCACACTTTCTCCTCCGTCTGTGTTTCTGTCCGTCCCTTCATGCAGAGGTTGGTTTATTTATTGCCTGCATCTTTTTTCTTCTTCTCTCTCTCTCCCCCTCTCTCTCTCTGTGCATCTCCAAGTTTTTTCCCCTTTTGTGGCGCGGTGACAGATGCCTAATTGAATGATGAATGTCCCTTTATTATGCTCTAATTGAACTGCTGGCACTCTGATTGGCTGGCGCTCGTGCGGCTGGGCTCGTCTGATTGGTTGGACGGATGGTGTCGAGGGTTCAGGGGTGGGTTGCTGGTTGGCTGAGTGCGAGTGGCGGCTGGCAGGAGTGGCGGCCCTATTCTCCATCTGTCTCCGCACGCACACACAAACACACACTCTTACTAGCGATGAGCGACCTACACCCCCAGACGCACACACACACACACAGCCTTTCTTCTCACCTCTCACACAGGGGAATGATGTGGGTGTTACAGGGTGCACATGCTCTTGTGAATCTTAATAAATTATGCAAATGCTGACTGTTGATGGGCCAAATATTAATTATAACCATTTTTGGTATTTTGGTGTTCTCTCTGATTGCTGACACTTTGCCCTTGTGGTTGTGTCATTGTACTTTAGTCCAGCCGGATGTTACTTGACACGCCTCCCCCTCCTCCTGCTAGCAATCTCACACATGCACTCAAACACACACACACATTGCATTTAATCTCACACACACACAAGGCAAGGACGCGTACAGTACATGCATTTACACACACCGAAACGCGCAAACCAACGTCCGAACACGCATTAAAAAACGCACACAAACATACGGACACACACTGGTGGGTGTCTTGGACCGGCCCTGACCTGACAAGCGGGCGATGAAGATTAATGCATCCTCTCTGAGTGACAGGCCGGGGAATTGAAGGGCAGAGGGCCTCGTTAATCAAGAGCCTGACAGGTGCCATTCAGGCCCTCTGAACAACCGCAGCTCCCACCACCCACACACAGACACACACTTAAGTGCGCGCACACACACACACACACACACACACACAGACACCCATTAAGACAGAAACATATAGCCTCACTAAAGCAAACCTACACACATTCCTCACTATCACAACACTCACTCACGCCTCTTTTTCCTACCGCATCCACTTTTCCAGTTGAGCAGGCCGGCGTTAAGCACAAGCAGACTTAATCATGCACTGCCAGAATTAAAACTCATTCCTCTTGAGCCAAGACGCCGGCAAGAAAATAAGAAAATCAATCGGGCGCTTGGCATGGCTGCCCATACTCACCGACTATACGGGTCTTTTCCGCTCTCATTTGTAGGGGGCCTTGGAGCTGAAGGGGTCCAAAGCGGGGGCCCGGCTTTTTGATCATTCATTATAATTTACCAATAACGCCAAGTCCCAGGATCATTACTGGCCAAGCATTAATGATTAATTCCCTAATTTCTTCTTGGATTCAGATCCACATGAGTAGGAGGGGATGTGTCTGCGTTATCTTTGGTTAAATGAGCTGACTTATTGAATATGTTGTCTGAGCAGAGAATGAGGAGCGTTGCCACGCTCTTTCAGTGCGGCTACATGAAGCTAATAGCTAAATGCCACGGGTTTCTAATTGATTTGACATATTAAATTCAATTTATCAGGTAAGGGTGAGGCTGAAGGAGAATTTAAAGCCGAGGCACGTCGCGCAAAAAGTGCGTGCATTTTAATATCTTCAAGCTTCTTCGTCGTAAGTGAACTGGCAGTGAGCAGCGCGTATGTTTGACAAATTTATGTTTTTGTAACGACCAGAGAAAAGAGCAGTTCTGCCTCAGTGTTAAGTTGTAATAATGAAGGGGCACATTTCATGCTCCCAGAAATAAAACCAAGACTGTCTGCCGGATCTCTTTACCTGCCTCAGCACGCTTCAGGGAGCCTGCGTTAGTTTTTGCAGTCTGCTTTTATTAGCTAATGGACCTTAATATTTCATGAGCTATTAATGGAAACCCAGCTTGTAATTAGTACTGTGTCAGAGAAATACAGGCATGTATCTTCATTAGGCATCAGAGCAAGTCTTTTCATCTTCATTACAACCGCTCCCGCATCATTTTTCACTCTCTTATTACGCCTTTGTTTTTGTTACCCGCCTGTCGCCGCGTGCTCGTTATGCAGCGGGATGGTGGTCGACGGGCAAGGAGGAAAACATGGCCACCTTTTTACAGATGTTGAATAACGATCCTGGAAGGACACTCTCGAGTCGACTCGGCCCCCTCATCTTCACGAGGAGTGTCGCTTTCTGTGATTAAGGCGCCGCAGATTAGTCTTTCTTTGTTCATGTTTAATGTGAATAAATATTGATAATGATGCCTTTGAAACTACTCATTATTTTACCCAGAGAAGGGAGTGGACGGGCGCTCAGCTCCACTCTCTGCTCCACAAAACCTATTGTGTCGTTCAAGCCTAAAGAAAAAAGAGAAGAAGAGAGACGAATTAAGCAAATTGTGTTCAGATCATTCAGCACATAAGCTCTCCATCTCAACGACGCAGCCGCATAGTTAATGACAGACAAGAGCATTGACCTTTGGACACTCTGCTCACTGTAATAGTATTTGAAATGTCAAGCCCCCTTGTAATAAACTATGGATATGCCTGCAGACGGTGTTTTGACAGGACAAATTACTCCAGGGACATTTTCATTGAAGCTTTTTTATTAATTTTTTTTACATACGTAAGTCCTGTAATACCTGTGATGGTATTATCACTAATTTACCATTAAAACAGTGAAATGCTGCCTCACACACTCACCTGTAAGCTCAGCTAATTGCTTAAACCGTCTTCCACATCTTCAAAATGACCTTTTCTTTTAATACTTTCCAGCAATCAGGTGTGATTGTCAGGAGTTTATCGCTGCTCGCACGCGGAAGAACAGAGGCGGCAGTTTCCAGCCAAAGGCCTCAAGGGCGCGCATCATTGTAAGGCAGCCGTTGCTCTTTACCATGGCGATTCATGGGGCCTCTATTTCCAGTTGTATTATCTTAATTGTCTTGGCAAGTATGTTCAGCGGTTATATTATCAATTTATGGCCCCTCTTGCCACCCCATTAATCCAGCCGTTAAAACACTGTAACCAGTGGCTCAAACTCTCTGCGAAGAGGAGCATAAACCTGTCCCAGGATCGCCTGTGGCTCTGGAGGCAAAGATAGCGCTCCGACAGAGGAAGGAGGGGGTGCGATCCCTCTTCAACATTTTTCTGCAGGTATCTTGTCATTGCGGAGACATCAAGTTGGAGTTAAATTATTGTACGTTTAAATAGAGGCAATATAGAAAATGATCATTTCTATATTCCTACTGTTGTCGTAGCAGCGTCATTCTTCATTGCTAATCTGTGAGGGTGGCATCGAGGTTGTATGTGCACGTTGCAGAGTGAGTGAGGGATGTTTGCACCACAAAATATATCAAAACGCAGTGACCTGGGTCTCAGCTCCAGCAGTGATAGCTGGTCAGCCTCAGAGAAGATGTTTAACAGTTTAACTGAAGGTCACATGCTAGCTTCTCCAGGCTGCAGGATTATGGTTATGGTTTGATGACACGTCAGACGCCAGCGACCATCTTTGAACGGGGACAGAGGTTACGACTAGCTGTTATTACGTGACCAAAGTTACCAGTTTAGCAAGCTGCTGATGAAGACTGCTGGGAGATGCAGTTACAGCTGAGAGTTTGTTTGCAGTACCGAGGCAGCGGCGTCCGTTTGGCAGAAGTTGTTCTAATTAATCGGAGTTGTTTTAATCTGAAATATCAGCCCTTCGCTGTGTAATCTGGTTTCTGCATATTGGTTGTAAATGGAGGTTTCTGTTGGCACACTGCGGTATATTTTGAGACCTTGTTGTTTGAAGCTGTGGCTGCTTATGGTTAGAACTGAGAGACACACACACACACACATGCACAGCTTCTAGGTGATGTCATATGCCACAGGTCAAAGGTCCAATGCCTGATCCAATTATAGGCTTGTCATATACTGCACATGATCCAGATGACTGCGAAGTCACCTGCTATTTCACAGAGAATCGCCCTCCCTCTGAGAATCATCCACAAATCAGTGCGAGCAACAACAAGAAGCAGAACTAAAATATTATTTTTATTATTTTTTTGTTGGTAAAAATGAAAACTTGAAAATAAAATTCCGAAGATCCTTTTAAAATTAATTTCCTAGCTTGACGTCTCGGAGATTCGAGTGATGATACGCGAATATCGAACATGCAAGCAACCTTTATGTGTTTGTTTGTGTGTGTGTGTGTGTGTGTGTGTACTATCTATTTCGCCTCCATCCCTCTCCAACCTCTTCGCGTCTCCAGGCTGAAAACTGCACCAGCAGTAATTGCCTGACCTTTTACGGCAGCGAGATAGTCTCATTAAGCCTGATGGATAATGATGGCGCCTCTCCATGCTACGTGAACCTCTGCGATAATGAAACAACAGAACAGCCCTGCTGCTCCACCGGGGGGTCATGGGAGAAGGCTGATAACCCAGAGAGAGCAGCTCGTTCCTGGCTAACGACAAGACCCAGAGCCCCCTGTAGTGTCACCCTTCTCCCCGTACGTCCACATGGGAGATGGCGGTGTCATGGTAATGTGCTGTTCCCGTCTCCGCTTTCACATTCCTGGCTTTTATTTGAGACCTTGATATTCCTGTGGTTTGTAAATCTTCCCATTGAGGAAGATGAGTCAGTGGACAGTCAGGAAGTGAGAGTGTTAATATGCAAATTAAAGTAGAACGCCGGTGTAATTTGGAGCCGTAGCTCATTTATTTTGGTCCAGATTTAGATACTATTTCCTCAAGATGATAACCAAACCATGCCATAGGAAATTGGATTTTTTTTTTAAACACTAACTGTTCAGTTTTTATCAATTCAGACTTGAACCTGAAAGTTTTTGAGGATTTTTCTTTTTTTGGAAACTTTCATTTCTTCCTTCAGGTGTCCCAATTAACAGGAAGTAGATCATGAAGTAATGAAACCACGATGGCGACGGAGCAACCAAAAGATGCAGAAATCAAACCAAGCAGTGTGTGAAATCTGAGTTATGCTTCTGATTAGCTGAGGTTATCGGACACATCATGAAGATGTTTGGCCCGTGTGGACAGAAATAACTCAAGCAGATGTCAAGCACCGTCTGTACAGTATATTCAGATCAGATCAGATCAACTAGTGTAACACACAGGACCAATTTCGTGTGTATTCTTGGCAATATAAGACGCGGTCATGCAGCTACAAGCTGCTGAGCTCCTTTCACAGCAGCTGAAGAGTCAGCCGTTCACTTGAACAACAGCTTAGTTGTATTTTTTTATCAGTTACGGCTTCACGTCACAAATTTTTCCAAGTGGTGACTGCTGTCTCTAAATAACCGTCTGCTTCCTCATCGCTCCCTCCGCAGCATTGCTCAAACACCACAAAGTATGTTTACCACTTTTTAAAAAAAGTCTGTGACAGTTACTGACAACAAAGGAAACTCTTTGGTTCCTGGACTTGGTTCACCTGGGGCGAGCGTCTGAAGTGCACGGTGAAGTCTGAGAGGAGGAACAAAGACCGGCTTAACCGCTCCTCACACATTTCTAAAAGATAAAAACAGCCTGGGGGAAACCCCGAAATGATTGCAATGACTCACTCATAGACCTGCAATAATAATGCAGTTGTTTATGATTCCAATTGTGCTCATGCTACTCGTGACACTCCGACAGCAGATAAATGAACACATTATCGCTGCCTGGCTAAACTCATATCCTAATTATGAGAAACAATAAAATGAAAGCTAGAATACGACAATTTTAGTGCGATATTGATGTATGTAAACACCGTATCTCATATTCTGTTGGTTTTTATTATCTGGGTTGCATTCACTATATTCCGTTTACTATTGCTGTGTAAATGTGATCCAAAAGTGCGTTAATAAACAGCTTATCTCAAGCGTAACCTTCGCCAAGACACAAACCCGTATCCAGGTTACTCATCATGAAGTGTAGTGTGTGATATATGGAAGCAAACAGGCGAGGTCTGACATGTGCACACACACAGATACACACAAACACTAGTAAAACAGAGAGAAGGGCACGTGGACTTTCATTAATTATCCACGTCAGTCAGCATCTGGTCATCAAACAGAGGACACAGGCACAGTGCAGATCATATTTTAATTCAAGCACATGTGCATAAAAAAAAAAAACTTTTATTGAGCAGTTTGTTTATTCCCTGCGATGACTCAGCGCTTTCACAAAGCGTTTGGACCAAATTTAGAAGTTGTTTTGGTTTGACGATGACTGCGTGTCGTGCGTGCGTGTGTGTGTGTGTGTGTGTGTGTATTCATGCATTTATTAGTTTGTCCCGTCAGTGTTTGAAGAAGTTACACTGACGTAAGTGCGGTGGAATTTTCAGGACATGCCGTGTAATCTCTCAGTTTAAATTAAATTAAATGACTTGCAGCAGAGATATAATCTGCATTTGTATCAGTGTTTTAAAGTGTGTACACGTTCGCGGGATTCAGCACTGTTTAAATCTGAGTTTAGAGAACCAGTAAGTAGTTTCTGAATTTCTGCTGCATGTTTTTATCAGGTAACTTGTGGCGTAGCGTCGTGATGCAGCGTAGAAAAGGGCCAGAGAGAGTTTGGTGGATGGGTGGGGGGGTCGACAAGAGGGCAGATGTCCCAGTCATGCAGCCAAAACCAGCAGGGGGTGCTGACACCCTGATAACCATGTGCTAACTCCCCTCTGCACCTCCTCCTCCTCCTCCTCCTCCTCCTCCTCCTCCTTCCTCTCCCTGAATGTGGCTTGTGGTCCACAGCTCCTCTTCTGGCTCTGGGAATCTGTGGATATTTGAGCTTGTTGGATAGTCGCAGTGTAAACTGACTGCAGTGTGTTTAGTATTGACACACAGCACGTTGCTAAATGGTGCAAAAACCAGCAAGAGGTAGGGAAAAGTGAGACAACAGCGTATTTTAGGATTTTTTAAAATTTACTGTTAGACTTCAAATAAATCAGGGATTAGGATTAGATGATTAGATCTTGGAAAT
Source organism: Nibea albiflora (assembly GCA_014281875.1). NCBI lineage: Eukaryota > Metazoa > Chordata > Actinopteri > Sciaenidae > Nibea > Nibea albiflora. The sequence goes on from CM024797.1 coordinate 4,210,585, forward strand.
TCTCTTTGTTTGTGACGTCTGAGTGAAGTTCATCTTCCTCGTGCGTTATGTGTTTGTTGTGCCGTCCTCCACTCATGATAAAATTGTTTATTGTTTTATCAGAGATTATACTGCAACAGTGGAGGATATTTCCTGTCTTATAATAATGGGTTGAAATATCAGGTCACATTTCATTAATTATGAAATAATAATTATTCATCTGAAATGCCCTAATTATTAACATAGTATTGCTCTTCCACCAATAATTCCCTAATTAATATTATAATTATTACACAGTCGGGGCTTGAGATACTAAAACTCGTCTACAGTCTGAATTATTTTAACAAGGGAGTCTTCATGAGATTTAATAAGATATAACATAAGATTAATGCAGCGGATTATTGGCAGTGTTATAGTTTATCAGAACTATAGAAAGTGATGAATAATAAAGATAATTCTGGACATACGGTTACTGCTGCTTTTAATTATTACAGACAAAATGAGGAAAAAAAATGCATTCACACTTAAATAATCAGAAATCTAATAATTACCGCGAGCACGTGTTTCATGAACATTTAGTTTTTTAATGTTTGTTGAATCCTCCTTAACGTTCTGCAGTCAGTCTAAACTTTCTGGATCACATGTTTGTTTTATTGTTGACAGGTTGACACTCACACTTCTTGTAATATATTACAATAAATATATTTTAATCAGGGAGCCGCTTCAGTATTTTAAATCAATAAAAATGTGATGATTCTGTGTTTGCACTGAGCTGCTGACAGAGTCACACTCACAGGTGAATTAAGCTCTTTTATTCTGGGTTCATTTAAAGATGTGACGGATGACCGGAGTGAAACTTTTCTGCTTCACGCTGTGATGTGGTTATTTTGTGTAGGTGCATCTGAGGCCTGATGAAGCACATTAGCTTCTGCAATTAACTTCTTTTTTTTTTTAATATGACAAATGTAATCAGCATATGAGGAAATAAAAATAAAACATTAGACATTTATTTCAAATCAGCAGCAGGGGAACAAAATGATGAAGATATATTTGTGCCATCTTACTGCTGCACAACAGGGTGGAGAGGTTTTTACTCTTCACCAATCATGGCTCTAAACTGAGAAAAAAAATAGTTTTATTACCATTTAATATCCTTTGATTTAATTTTTAAGCTTCCGCATGCAAAAGTTTGTTTTTAATCAACAATACCAAAAATAATCATTTAGATTTTTTCACATCTTCTGACTGAAAACATTTTTTTAATCATATCTCCAGGATCGTATCAGATCCTCAGAGTGAAATTGGCTCAGCGGTGGTAATGCTGCATCACACCATGCGCTCTGCTGTAAGGCACTGGGCTGTACAGTGAGTGCTGTGTGTTACGTGCCAGCTGTGGGAGTGGGTGGGCGGACGGAGCTCGAGCCAAGCCAAGCCAAGCCAGGCAGGCTGGAGTGGATCAGCTCTGTGATACTGCAACCCCCAGGGCCTCACGCCCCAGGGAGGGGTCACAAGTTCAACTCCCTCGTCTGCTGGTCACACAGGAACCCCGGGCCTCCCCCTTTGTGTGTGTGTGTGTGTTAAAGAGAGAGAGTGTGTGTGTCTGACTAGCTAGAAATGAAGCAACAATTACCAACAAAGAGACACATATTGGATTACCACAACACTTCTTTTTTACACAAACACACATCTATAATGTTTAATCTCCATTTATTTCATTTCAAATCACTTGTCTCCAGTCTCGGAGACTGTTTGCGTTTCACATCATCTCCAATCTGTTTCAACATAGCTGCAGTGTGTACATCATCGCTCTGTTGAAATAGCTGCCTTACAAATACCCCCCGGTTCCCCTCAGAGGACAGCATGTAAAACATATCAGGACCTCTGTATATGTATTCAATCTCTCCTGAGGTGAATGCAGCGGTGGAAATGCCATGAGGGAAGGCCCTTTTCAAGCCGTCTCAACGGCCTGCCCCCCGACGCACGCTGCACGAGTTCAAGGTTGTCATCTGTCGCCGTCTCCACAACGCCGCCGCTGTTTGACTTTCACATGGAGGTGCTAAAAGGAGAGAGAGCGGGTAATCCCTCTTTGGAAAGCGTCCATTTGGGTAATCGTGATATTGTAACTTGAGAGAAACACAAAGGAGTTTGCGTTGCGGGGAGACATTCTGATGGTAAAGGACAGAGCGAGGCTCTGCGTTTCTGTCTGTTGCCTCTTGATTAACTGATAATGAGTGATTCCAACTTGCCGCCTTGTCTTACAACAATGTGAAATGCACAACCGGACGGCGCAATTGCAGCTTTTCTCCCGTAAACAGTGCGAGCTGCTTTTGTTTTCATCTGGTCGGCTGGTTCTTCTGTTCAGCTAGTATGAGTTTGTGGTTTCTGCCTCCATGGTCCAGCTGCTCTGGATAAACTTTCCCTTTTTCGGTACATTAGTCTTCTTTTCATTATTTTCAACAACCCCTTTTTATTCATAAAGAAATATTTAAAATTCAATTTGCGCACTGACTGATATCTGAATTCTCCAAACGTTTTCAAATGCTGTTTGATTGAGATTTCTCACCACACGGACACCTTTAGTATGTTTGTATTCGTATCAACGTTGGACTGCTGCAGGGACCAGACAGCTCCAACTATCCATCCCTCACAACTGTTCCTCCTCTTAAAGGAAAGAACATGCTTACCAGAGGCACCTCTGCAGTGATAGATGTCCACAATACTTCACCGGCCAGACCTTTGCAAATAGAATACCCTGCTGTGCTAAAGAAAACAATGTGTTTCTGAGGAGCAAAATACAATCCATCACCAAGTCCGTTAGGACCCAGAAATGGGAGTGAAGGAGGAAAGACATGAGGCTGAAGAGTCAAGCGGGAGGCTACCTGGTTTTCACATCAGAGAAGTTTTTTTTTTTTTTTTGAAGGGGGGGTGGAAGGCGTCTCAAAGGCCCACGAGCCACGAGTCTGGCACTGAAAGGACCGGGCCATTCACACAGCCTCTCCTGTTGGTGAAACTCTAGCCAGGTTCAGCCACTGCCACGTCAGAGCCAGCTTTAATCAATCATCGGCTGTGGCTGAGGTGAGAGGAGGCATTCTCGGAGATTAATTGTGGTCTTAAATTCAAGGCCTGATGTAAACAAGGTAGGACTCCAGCTCAGAGTGATTAGTATGTGCACAGCGGGCTGTAGGTGTTTTTGTAGTTTGAGGGTTAGAGAGAAGATAAGCTAACACCTGGAAACTTTTAATTCGATGCTAATGCACATTCAAGGGTCACGTTAGAGGGAGTTTAATCCAGAATGTGAGAAAATAAAATCTTTCATACTACTCCTGTTATTTTCTTCTTCATTATCTGAAAAATGCACGACAGCCAACTACTTTCTTTTTTTTTTTTGCCACGTAGTGAAGGATCACGCAGATTTAGGTGTTTGTAATTTAAGAAATAATGTCAGCCGCTGCCGAGGTTGCTGCACAGTTCAGGTATTTGTGGGGAGGATTTCATTAGAAAATCAATTTGAGGGAATAAATCTAATCTTTTGGTAATTGTTCAAAATGTTTCGCAAAGTTTATGACTGCATCTTCTGAAATCTGCTTTATTCCCATGATGGCCGTTTGGGAAACTTCGCATGTGGAAAATTAAAAGTGTTGTTTCTTCACCATGCGCACCAGAGGATTTAAGATGGAACTCAAGGAAGTGAAACAGAAAAATATGAATCTGTGTCTTGGCATCTGGACATTTTGCAATTTATTTTTCATCCCGGTGCACAACATAGCCGGGGACGAGTCCAGCTGTTGGGTACAGCCTCCCCGAATGTGGCATACATTCAAAACGGCCACTGCTTAGCAAGTAAAGGACTCAAGATCGCTTAGAATAATTGACAGCTGCTCTTACTCTCATGCCAGCAACCATTTTGTCAGAGCAGGTGTCACGTTAGATTATACACAAGGACGAAACTTTCAGTCCCTGTCTGACTTTTTGATTAAACCTCCTTTAGCCCACTGTGCACAGGGATGGTCTCTCATTCATTATCTCCCTCACCTAAAGACCTCGCTATGGACGACAGTACCCGCTCTTGTCTCCCTTACGTTTGCCCTGAACGACCTCCCCTCTCATTTCCTGAGGGAGCCCCCCCACCTCGCCCCGCCCCACCACCACCCACCAAAAACATTATGCTGAGCTTTCTGTACACCGACCTGCGGGGACAGGCAAAGACACCTCAGTCATTACCCATGATAACTAATCTATTAATGTTGAATGATGGCCTCATTAAAAGGTTCAAATATAAGTCTAAGCTTATGTGTTAATGACATGTTAATGCTTCTGTCAATTATAAGCTGGGGTAATGACACCTGCAATGAGACGATATCGCCGGTTGAAGTCAAACTTGTAATTCCATCCCCCCGAGAGGTTAAGTGGAGCGTTGATCCTTGGGTGGCGAATTGAAGATGAATGTTTCACGATGAGTCGAGAGTGTCGCGCTCGTGTGATCGTCGGGGGAAAGTTCCATGAAAATGAAAGTTTCATGTGATGGTGGGAAACGTTTGAAGACGCGGCGAAGTTCTTTGGATGCCTGTATGTATATTTCATATTTGCACATTAAGATCAGCTGTATAATTCAGCGGCAGTGATGTCACGGTGAGCCTTTAACGGGTCCAGCAAAGGTGTTATTGGACGTGTAGGAGTTTGACCCCTACTATGGACGTAAAATCAGGATATTTCAATAATAATGTCTCGTGTTGTGACCTTTTAGTCAGAAATGATCCTGATCCATGCACACGGTATTAGTTCGTCCTCCACGCGCGCTGTTATCCTGCGAGTTTGATCTTGTTCGGACCCAAACGACAGAAACTGTGACGCAGCTACGTTTCTACGACAGCCAACAGTGAGCGAGAAAAACTTCAGGCCAAAAAAAGAGGGGGGGATTCACTTTCACGATGATATGCAGATGTTAATGAAATGATTATTGGATTTGGATTCAGATTTATGTTAAATCCTATCTGTAAAGGTATGGCACCATCCTGAGCCTCCCTGTTGCAGGCCTGTCTCCATGTCATATGGCGTTCATATCATCAGCCTGTGCCAGCTGTGCGATCAGTGGGATTGATCTGTTGGCAGCAGGACCTTATTCATCAGCCCCCCCCCCCTCTCTCTCTCTCTTCTCTTCTCTCTCCATCTTTCGAGCTCCTCTCTTCTCCGTCTCTATCCCTCTATCTTTCTCCTTCCTCTCTTTCTCTCTCTCTGTCTGTCTCTCGTCGCTTTTTTTTTTTTTTTTCTGGCCAGGCAGACCGTCTCAATGTGAAATCATGGTTAATGCGCCATGACAATCTGACACAACGCACAGTCCAGGCCCTGCTCCATCTGGTTTCAATTTAATTTGGTCAGAGAAGTGGGAGGGGGGGGAGAGTGGGGTGGCGAAGGGATTGTGTGTGTGTGGTGGTGGGTGGGGGGGTGAGATGAAGGGATGGAGGACTGGGTGCTCGTTGGAAAGGGGTGGTGGAGGGGGGACAAGATGAAAGCTTGGCGTGTTATTCTCCGCCGAATCGTCTCACCATCCTTCATTCTTCCCAAATTGCCCTCTCCCCTCCTCACATATAGCATTAACTCCCCCAAAGAAAGTCCAAAATGATCGCTGTTCGATCAAAGGTCTCCAAAAATATGTTAAATATCTGTAAGGGAACAGGCCATGGGTTGGCTCATTAGGACCATTAGAAAGAAGTGTGTGTGTGTGTGTGTGTGTGACGGATCAGACCGTGTTGAATGGACACAGGAGGGCTTTGGCCTCGGTGCAAAGAGTTAATGGGGACATCTTCTTGCAGTTTGCTCTCGTCGGAGCGAGGTGGAAGAAATGAGACCATTACTAAACGGTGGACCTGTTAAGAGCAATTTTCCTAATTATGGGGATGGAGCGATGTGTCAGTGGCCACGGCAGACATGTCAGCCCATCAGGTTGTGGAGACGGAAAGTGTTAACTCTTTAATGTGACTAACTAACAGGCTTCGCTTAGGCCGAGGCTTAATGACTTAATGGAAGTAATGATCTAAGGAAAGCCATATGTGTTAATGCTGAAGGGGCCACGGCGGTGGCAGCAGTGCAGCGCTACATAGGATGATGAGTTCACTGTCCTCATGCAGCACGGCGGTGAGTCACAGTGCCACACTGAATTATTCCACCTGAGTCTGTATTGTCCAAAAGCAGTGATAGTTAAAGCCTATCCATTCATGTACCGCGTGGTTAAAGTGGGCAAAGATAATACGGCATGATTCAGGTTATCCAAAACACTTTTTGGTTATGGTGGATAAAAAGCCGATGTTGGATGAGGATCCTGCCGGATTTTGAAGCCCAACTTTCTATTTTTGATGGAATGTTTGAAACCCAGCGACTTTACATTTATTCACAAATAGGAAGTCGTCTTCGGTTTTGCAAATGCTAAATATTTTATTGCTTGAGCATGTAACGGATAAATCTTGACCTCAAGAGTAAAGTGAGAGGATCAAGTCATGATCCAACAAATTAAGATATATTGTTTAAGATAGAACAAAGATTTAAATCCTGATTTATTTGGCCTTGACTTTTATCTAAATTTTGCTCAATTCTCAATGCAAGATGTATGTCAGCTTGTATATTTGGTGCATATTATAATGAAGGTAAGTTAGGAGGACGCAGTGTCCCCGATCATGGATGAATTCATCTCTATTTCTTTCCCTCTACTAATCTTGCAGACACTGAAAGCGTTCCCACCTCTTCACCTCTGCAATTCACGAAACGAAGCGGCTGTTCAATGATCTGTTGCTGTGATAGAAACTCCCCGAACCTGCTGCAGAGCCGTGCCTGCTCCCTGAGGTTGAGGGCCTGCTCAGCATGCAGCTGTAGCAACAGCGCCTTGTTTCCTTATGGAGGTCAGGAATGCAGGCATGTCTCTCCTCATCCCAGTGGATGGAGATGGAATAGGCCGCAGAGATCGGGAGTAAGGGAGAGAGAGAAAGGGCAGGATTCCTACCTCATCCATCACTCTTCATGCAGGCTCTGCCTCCTCACCCCAGCCCAGATTTACACACCAGCTTTCCTATATGACTGTCTTTATGGACTGCTCTACATCGTCAGCCAACGATAGTGAAGGGAACAAGAGAACGCACCGGAAGAAATTAGTTCACGTCAGCTCTCATTTATGATGCGTTTAACTAGTACTACTACCGAGAGGAGACAGATTCGTGCAGCTCTATATTTCTATATGACCTGCCCATTTCTCCCGCTCCTGCTCAGATACGCACGGCCATTTTCATCTAAGGTTATCGGGTCAATAAAACCTGGTTGACCTCGGCCAATCATAAAACAGTCAATGCAGGGGAGCACAGATTGATTAAGTTCATAACTCGATTTGAGCTGCGTGGAACCCGGACAATAAAAATCGGAATGAGTATAAATCTAATGCGAGGACATAATCCGAAGAAAATCAAAATGTAAAGTAGATGTTTTTAATGGCGTCTTTTTTCATCAGGAGAATATGGCCTTTTGACTGGATGACTATTGATATCTTTGATCCACGGCCCTTTTCATCAGGAGGGTTGCGGCGAGGAGTTTAGATTGGCGGTACAGTTTTACATCCTGTGTTAGTGTTGGCCACATGACCTCATCTTATCACATGCCCCTTTCCATATTCATCTACTTTGCAGAGAAATCCAGCAAAGTTATCAACAAGGATGGCTTGTTTATGCTTTCAGGGGGGTAAAATCAACCAAATCAGCTCTATCCAAGCCATATGTTGGCAGCGCGGCCCCGTTCTCCAAATTAGGCTCACCTAACCTTGGGCTCCAACTTATTCAATTAGAGAGGTCAAGAGTTGATGGCGCTAATTCTGCCCAGTAATGAAGTCTTCTTTTGTACGCTTGTGTTCATGTAGCAAGGCCTCTGAGTGTGATCAGATAAGCAAGCTGAGCTTAAAACATGGAGCTCTGGTGAAGATGTTGGACTTTAGGAAGAGTTCAAAGACAACAAACCATTGAAATAATGGAGATTATTAAGCTTTGTGAAGGCTAACGCCACTTATATTCTGTATGTTCAAACATTTTATTGATAATTTTATTGATAGACGACTCACATGCCGTAATCAGTAATTACACTTTCAGTAAGCACCACATACATGACAAATCTGCCTCCTCTTCTTAATTAAAGCAGAAATGCTGCACTCAAACAAACATTTTCTTCTTAGAGGACGATCCACTGTGCAAAATTATAGAGCACTGCTGTAAACACGAAGCGCAGAAATCCAGCTGACCTTACGATAACACGTTCAAGGGGGCACTTTCAGGCGTGGGTCTCGGCAGAGTGCACCGTGGTGGCCTTGTACCCGTATACCCGCACACTGATGGTGCCCATCATCCAACCTGGCAGATGGCTGGTAGCTCGAACAGCTTTCTGGTGTTTAATTATGATCATAATCAAGGGAAATAAAGATCAATTAAAGCGCAAGTGAAACTAATGAAATGCGAGCGCCATGAGCAGCCGGACAGTTGTCCAAAATGTTTCTCATAATAAATGCAAACTGAGTCCTAAGATAGCATTAGTATGAAGTGCTGGCTCCAGCATAAAACGCTGGCGTTGATGGCCTTTGTAAAGGAGTGTTTGCTTGATGGGAAAGCCGGTGTATTCCAGATTCATATTACAGATATAATCTGCAACATTCACACATAAATAATATCCATTTTGCTCGCCTCTAAAGCTCGACACCATTATGATTTCATGAGTAACGCTCTCTCGAGATAAAAAACTGGGCGTGTAACACGAGCGGTAAGAGTTTCTCGAACTAGAGATGCAAAGCGAAAGAAAAGAAGCATCTCGCAGATTTGGAACAGAGGAATGAAAATATATTTAGCTGACATTAATATCCACTTTTTGACAACGGGTGACATCTTGGCCTTGCTCCTTCTGTTAGACATTTTAGAGAAGTTTTAAGATTCCCAGCTGCCCCAATTTTGAAGGAAATTAACGCATATTCTGCAATTTCTGTTCCTTTTACTCTTCAGAGATGGAAATAGCCAGAGCAGCATGTGTCTGCTGGCACGAGTTCAACTGCCTTTCACCAAACTGTGTGTCGTACTGCAAGGCTGCACAGCCCCATCTGAGCGAGATGAAGAAGGAGGGAAGGGAGAGGAGAGAGGAGAGGCGAGGAGGATGAGACAGGCGGCAGTGGGGGGAGCTGCGACGGGGGGGAGGAAAAGGGGGAGGCCCAAGAAGACAGATGCCACCACTGTGGCCATGCCATTGTTGGATATTAATAGTCCAGAGCCACATTGTGCCAACCTTATTGGAAATGTGAGCGCTGTCATGCTGGGCCTCCATCACACGCTAGCATCAAAATGAAATGAGTAGGGGTGTGAAAAAAAATAGAGCCGGTCAGGGGAGATTTCTATAGCCACTTAGGAGAAGTAAAATATTGCAATACAGGTTTTTTACGGCTATGTAGAGTGATTTGAAGTATTTATGAATGAGTTCAGCGGAGGTGTTACTGTTAAGTTGTAATAGTTTGAAACGGTCATTACGAAATCCTGCGCGCCCGCGTCAAAATAACACGTTATCTCCAGATTGATGCTGCGCCTTCTTTTTAAAGCAAAGAGTGAGTGAACGGCCGCCCATAAAATGTTACTATGTTGAAAGTAAATGTAGGTCAAAACACTTAATGCGCGCAATAATATTATATGGTGGATTAGATTCCCTATTATTGCGTTTTGTCAGTGTGGCTGGTGAATTTTTGCACATGGTGCAGATCTCACTGCAGAATAAAACCACGGAGCCATGAGGCAAAAAAGCTGCAGCGGCCCCCTTTGCAGTGATGAATGGCTTAACAATATTATCCTAAACAAAAAGCGGGTAATTAGTGACATTTCCTTTAAAATCCATCGCAGCTTTACTGTTTTCTAAGCGCACAGTGCTCCAGTTCTGGGCGGTAATGGCATAATTTATCTTTTCAGAGACGGCAGACACACTGCAGCTGATTGAATCACGCCGGAGTGAGAGTCCTCTGTGATACAAGATCAGAGGAGGTATGTGTAATTGTTATAGCCATTACGCTCCGAGGCTGTGTGCGCCGTGCATCCAAAATGCGCTCACATATGGCATACGCTGTAGGTTTTGTGCACGACTTGCATGCACTGGAGCCATATGCTGCCACCCCAACTCACACACCTCAAAGCACCCCGTGCCCGCGGGCTATTCATGTTCCATTGCCGAGTCTGTGGGACAAGCCAAAAACAACATTCTGACCTTTAAGCGTTTGTTTTTGCATATGAACACAACACGTATGTGTCAGGGCCGCCTTAGGAGCACGGACGCAGCCCGTAGCAGGCCTGACTGTTATGTTAGGAGATAGCTTGTGTGCTAAGGTGGCAGGCCGGCCTGAGGATGGAGCCGCAACGCTCACGCAGTGTTTGAAATGGAAAGGGTTCGTCCTCTTGAGAGCATGAATGTGCTCACTGAAGTTTAGAGCAATTTGTCAGTCATAATTGTTGAAATATCCTGAAATATCCTGCTCCGAAAGTGTTTGACAAATCAGGCAATGATGACGTTAGCCTTCAAAACATTCTTGAACACTTGAACAGCCTTGAAATGAAAGTCTTGAATAAAATCTGTATTTATGTGTTACTGACTTTCATCTGTGTTATGAAAAGCTCAGTTTGAGAAAATAAATCCACTGGTTTGTAAAAATCAGTCACAAGGCAGAGATCGGATCTTTACTGAGAACTGGACCGACCGGATTAAGAGACCCGAGCTGCTTTCTGCAGCTTCTGTTTTACTAAATAAAGCTTTCATCTGGAGCTCTTTATTGTTTCTTTTCCATCTCTCGGTGTGTTAAAAGCCGGTTTACATTCTGACATGGCAGTCCTCTGATGTCCCTCGCAGGACCCCTTACAGCGGTGCAGTATAACATATCAGCCCTGCGCCGTTATCCCCAGCACCCCTGAATAATTCAACCATGCACCACTGCCCCTCGCACACTGTTTGGAAAATGCAGTAATGAGAAAAGCTATAAAACGGCTCAACGGTCTTTGCTGCTGAAAAAAAAGAAAAAGCCTGGACGTAGTCTTAAATAAGAGACACCAAAGAAGATAGCTTAGTGCTTAGCTTAGTGCTTTTTCCCACAGATATACTGTAAATGGGAGGGAGCGCAAAAACCACAAAGAGAGGGGGAAAAAACTTCAAACGGATGACCTGCATATTTTTACCCAATTAGATATTTCTAATGTTACTTTTGAGGTGTGATGCTCAGTCGAGCGTCCTCTGGCAGAACAAAGGAAGGGAATGCGTCGGAGTCTCTTCCCTCTTGATCATCTAGCGATTTTCAAGGTGTAAACATGAAACTGCTCAGGGAGGAATTATCTAGACGGGGGGAAACGTTGGCAGGAGTTCAGAGGAGGCTTTGTAAAGTAAACCAGATTTGTTCAGGGGTCTGTGATCAGTTTATTTTCCCAGTCCCCGAGTCTTTATGCTAGGCCTTCTTGTAATTGTCCTCATGTTTCAGCTAATTTCACATTTCCAGAGAGAGTAAGGGAAAGGGTGAAGGGAGGGAGGGAGGGAAGGAATTTGGCAGTTTGAGGGAGTAACACCCTCAGACTTTCATATTTTTGTTGATGTCATTCTGAATGGATTTGGGAGCATTCAGGGGCGGTTCCACCACAAACCTCAAACGGTTCTCTGCCACTTTTTTTGTTGTATTTGAATGGATCATTTCTCAACTGCAATAATCCAAACCAAAACTACTCTCCTATGTCAAATTAATATTGTCATCATGCACTTAGTCCCCTTTTTCCCCCATCGTCATATAATTTTGTTCCACATCCAGTTTATTTAACATGTCATTAAGAGAGATTAAATATCCGAAACGATGGAAATCAGAGAGATATTTAAAAAAAAAAAAAAAACTTTCTCAGGCATGAGAAAATTTCCAGATAATCCAGTTCCTCTCGGCAGGACAAAAGTGACCCGAGCAGCCAGAAAATCAGCACCTCCTCTCAGACACAAGGCCCTTTCGCTTTGAAGCTAGTCCAAGAGGAGCAGCGCACTACAATGTCGCGAAACTTTTCAAGGTCTTCCATCTAATGTTTCCTTTGATAGTCTCTGGCCGGATTAGGGTACATAATGTGAAACTCAATGAGGTGTGCATGCAGGTCCCATTCGCAGACAGGCCAACCTGAAACAGCGTCTCACCCCGCAGACATGATGTAACTGCTGCTTGAGTGTAGATGATGTGCAGTCTTTCATGTGTGAAGAACTTGGCTTGCAACGGAAGGACACCTGCAATTAACAAGTTTTTGGACAACACCGCTTTGGTGATGTCACGTAGAGTAACCTCAGACTTCATCATGAATATTTTGTTATGTGTAATTTAGTATCGCTGTGTCGTGCGCTAGATAATTAAAGTTTGCTGTCTTAATGCAGGTAACGAGCAGGTAACTCAAAGTTCTTATTTTATTTTTGTCTTGTTTTATTTTTTTCGGGTAGATTGTGCATGCCCATAGAGCAGACACATACAGAGAGGAGGCAGTCTCAATCCAGAAAGACAGAAATCCAGTTTCACTGCGACTGTAGATTCTCCTAGACGCTTGGAATGGGTGAGGATTATTCAGTCGGGTACGATCTGCAACTTAACCACCAGATTCCACTCAATCCTACAAACACTGGACCTTTAAGGCCGAGGAAACGCTGTGGTTGGAGCTAATTAACAGACAAAATTAATTGACGATCTGTGAGAGAAAGCTATGTTATTTTTTGGTGATAATGAGGTGCAGAAGCGTCCGATATATGCATGCAATTTTCGAGGACGCTCGGCTGTTTGGTAATGGGACGATGCTCGGAAACGAGACGGCGGTGTGTCTTGACACAGTGACCCACATCTTGATGCTGACAGCATGCGTGCCGGGGTATTTTGATGCAGTCACGTGCTGCTGCTGGAACTTGTAAACATTAGTCGGTACACCTAGCGATTTCAGTCTAATAAACAGTTCTGCAGTAAATTGTATTATACGGAGAGTTGTTTCTGTTATCTACCCTCATTCATGTAATTAGGATGACAAGAATAATAGAAAAACCTGCATGCATGCAGACCAAGTTGATGGTACCACCTATGTGGGTCTTTTTTAAAGGATAACTGATGCAAATATTTTGCTCTTTGTTTGTCTCTTCTATATTTATATCATCTCTGCTCTCACTGTCCAGAATACACTACAATAATCTTGTGCCATTGTTTTTCTTGGCTCGAAATGCATTGCAGCATGGCTACCAAAACAGACTTAATCGCGGGGAAGTAGTTTTGACATCCTGTCACGTTTATCAGTAGCCGCATCAATCGCACTAAGATAAAATCATCTCGTGCTGCAGGGTCGTAAACTCTCGCAGTTAGTCTAAGAGTAAAAAAAAGGGTAGTACAGATGTTTCACATACACGTCACCGCCTTACCAGCGCCGGTCACATTTGCTAACTGCTACGTTAACCGCTTTCTTTAACCTGCAGCGCGTGTTTGGCTGTTTTTGTTGCAGCACAAATCAAAACGGCTCCTGTGGGGCTTTGGAGAGAAATGAATGGATGTCTTACAAACACCATCGCTCTTCACAATCAGTTAAATCCTTCAGGCAAACACACACTTACCCTCCGTGATCTCAACTCCAGGGGTGGAGGGGAAGGAGGTGGGTGGGAGGGAGGACGCCTTTTGAAAGCGACTGGAGCTTCTCTGAACCATTACCCATCAGCCCCGCCACTTTCAGAGGGCTAATCCCAGGGGGAGAGTGGGCGTCCGCGGAGGATACGTTGTCTCGTATGCGTTAATGGGGGATTACACATGTTAACATCTATCTCACAGTGCGCCTGGCCAAAGGGGCTCTGCTATAGGGGTTTAGCATATGAATAAGGAATAAGGGGATGATTGAATAGAGGCTATGGTGAGAGTGAGAGCTGCCACTCGAGGTGGAGCGATGGGGGTAGAGTGATTAGGGTGAGACACAAAGAGTGAAATCTCTTGTTGAGATGGAAGAGCTGGAGGACAGATCGCTCTCGGCTGAATGAGTTTGTCTGACTTGGTTTCAGGATTTCATGATTGTTTGTGAAAGGTGGATTTGGAAACTTCGCTCCTGCGGCCTTTCGGAGCTACACGTCGACATTTGGTTCTAAATTTAGAATGAATACGAGGCGCGCTGTAAACGTGTTGCTTATTGTTTTGTTTTTTTGATTGAGTGGTGAAATGTGCAATGAAATATTCTTAAAACTCGATTATGATGGGAAGCTAGAGCTCTCATATGAAACTAATCTAATAAAGTTCATTTATAGGAGGACTCTTTGAGCTTTTTATTAACTTTTAAAAAATATATCTGCATTCATAAGAAGATATCTGTTTATAGATATTAGCTGAAAGGTGTCTTAGCCCGGATATCAGTTTTCTGGATATCTGCTGGCTACACCGGACGCCTCAAAACATTGCTCATTGTCAGATGGTAGCTGATGGAAAGTGATAATTTCATGTAATGCATGTGCACAAAGAAGCATGCTGCTTCTTCATCATTCTGCAAGCAGGTGTGCAAAAGTATTCAGCAACTGACTGACTGGAGAGGTCTGCTCTTTATTCAGTGCACACAAATTAGCGTAGAATTGGTTCTTTACTGTTTATTTATGGCAGAGCAGCAGCGAGTATAGCGACGACAGCGTCAGTAGCAAATGTCCAGCAGCGACATGGGTTACATTTAAGTGACAAAGGCCTCTAACGGCTATATTAATTATGACCTGCAGAGTGTCACACCTGCTTCACCTGGACTTTGTTGGTTTGCGATCAGGGCAATGCCCTCATCGTATTGGCAGAACCTAAATATTCATCTAAACCTGGTCTGAACAAGTTTTACACAAGACGCGGGGCTTCTTCCTGAACGGATGTGGAATTTTTCGTATTTTTGGACAGAAGAAAACTTTGTGTGTTCGTTTTAGTTCCATCCTGAGACCCGATGATGGAATTGACATGCAGCACAGACATCGGCAGAGCTCTCTGGGAGAGCGAGGTGTTTATTTCCTGAAGGTCAGGCCTTTTGTGTGGAGAAACTTCTTGCCAGATGAGATAGGGGAGTAAATTGCAGATCTATCATCCCCTCCCTCCCTCCCTCCCTCCCTCCGTTTCTCTTTCCCCTCATGTTCCCTCCTTCCCACACCATCTCTCATTCTTGGCATTCTCTGCTCCTCTTGCTCTCCAAAGTGTTCTCTCTCTTCTTTATGCTCGCATTTCCATCCTCATCTTCGGCCATCTACCGCTCATATTCTAAACCACCTTCTTCATGCGCTTTGTGCTCGCCTCTCTCCCTGCCTCTCACACACTCCGGCTCTCCTTCAGTGTGTGAAATCAGCAGAGTAACCGTTGGCACTGTCTGTGATTTATGGCTCACTCTGAGCGGACCCTTATCAGGTGCAGGCAAGACTCTCTGTGCTGCTGCCTGCGCCTGAATGACAATGGAGAACCAGTCGCATTATGCTCCGCAGCCTCGCCCCTTGCATTCTGGACACCGCAGATTACATCTAGCTCCTTGATTTATGGACGCCATTTTGGCTCCTGAGAGGGACATGAAGGGGAGTTTGGAGGTGAGGGGAGGGGGAGGCGGAGGCTGCGCCTTCTAAGGCCAGTGTCTGCGCTCGGCCAACATCATTTTGAAGGGAAACTGGTGGAGGTGTGTTTTATATGCATATGTATGTGGCTGTAAAAGCTGATGCGCGTTTGTGTGTGAAGTATTTATGTGCATGGATATGTGTGTGTGTGTATGTGTGTGAATAGGTGTCATTTATCATTTTGTCAGGAGTTCTCCTGCCCTGATATTGACAGTGTCTGTCGTTGGAAGCGGTGTGCAGGTGTATCGACATTAAAGGCTCTGGATTAGACCGAACACAAGTGTATCTTCAGCCTCCAGCGAGCACACACAATAATGTTCAATGAGACAAAGACGTAAATAGAAAACTGGGCTGCAGAGATTTCAAATAAAACATATATAAAAGGTGAAGAAGAGCATTATCTAGCAGTGCTTCTTTTAAATTCCTCATCTCTGTTCTGTAATTGAATCATTGCCGTGTGCATCTCTGGAGATAAGATATTTTATTTGGGGGAATTATTTAAATGTAGAAAAACGTGTTAGCTAATGTAATTAACGGGGAACTATCACAGCTGCAGTTCTTTGTATGAAAGAAGTAATTATGTAATCTAACACATTAAATGAGGGAAATGAGCATCTCAGACTTAAACACAGCAGGCGTTTTGCATTCATTTCGCCCGGCAGTCGTTTTTTTTTTTTTTATCGCTCGCGTATCGAGAAAAAAAAGCCTCCTGAAATGTCACCTTAGCCTTTTAAGGTTGCTGCTGAATGTTTGCATCTGTCACAAAGACGTCATTTGATATGAGGAGAGAAGCAGCGCAACGAGGAAAAAACGACACCCCGTACAAAATAACAGACAGCACTAAAAGTAAAACAAATCTCTCCATCTGCTCCATATCTTCTTACATACACTGCATTTATATTCAAGACTTAAAAGCATGTTAAAGATAATTTGGTTTAGTTTTGCAGCAAGTCCAGAAAATAAAACCCTGGCTGCTCGCGAGGTCGTGCTTCTTGACTGTATTATTGATTATGATATTTTTCCTCCACTTGCCCCAGAAATGTTTTTTGTCTTTGTTTGCTTTACGATGTGGATCGAAGATTAAAGCCGAATCCAGAAAACGATTGAGCGGTTCACCGAGCGTGGCTCTCAAATGTCTGCGTGTGGATTGGACCGTGTGAGTGTCACCGCTCTGCTGTAGTTTAACAGCTGGAGAAATAAGGTGAAACTTTTCTCATATCCGGAACTAAAGCTAGACTCTGTCTCACTGTAGATGTTGCTAACACTGAAGCTAAGTTAATAAAGCTTTAATGCGTGCATCAGGCTGTGACCTTTCTAGTCCTCCCACTCAGCCGCTCGGGGTTTCTTCCATTCGACAACAGCTGTGAATAAATGTAAATATACATGTAAATGTCATTCTCATACAGTGAAGCTCCCTTTTCCTGTTTTCCCTGACCGGGCCTGTAAAATGGCCGCCAATGTGGTCTCCGGTGGCAGGCAGCTCGCTGATAAATGTCTCCCTGAATACATTTCTACAGCGATGAAAACCAAAGACTTTTAGAGGAGGAGGTCTTGGAAAGGGCGCAGCTCGGCACAACCAGAAAGGGAGGAAGGTCTGGAAAGCCCTGAGTGTGTTGCCTCCTGTTCCAAAGGCAATAAGAGCTGTGGCTTAAAGTGGGTTTTCATAAAGACTGGTTGTTATGGTTCCTGCAGTTGCCAAGTGGCGAAGGGCTAAGTGGAGATAATGTGTCCTTGTAGCTCATCAGAATGTGGAGAGGCAATGTGGGCGGCATGCTTAGTGGACAGATGGCCAAAAATCACATGTAACACAGTACAGACCCACCCTCCCTGTGTTTACATGCAGAATTCCAAACAGTAGCACAAATTATTTGTAAGGTCATGTTTGCTGATAGCCTTTAGCCCACTTATGTCTTTTTATACTATATGATATATAAAAATATTGAGGATATGTGGAAACTGAACTCAAACAGACTGAAAAAAGGGTGAGTAAGATAAAGATTTTGCACGCATTCTTTACGCTCATGCTCTGCGTTGACATTTATATTATCCTGACTATTGTACGGAGCATATGGTTTCATAAATGTGCCAAAATATTAATCAGCTGCATGAGTGTTTTGGAAAATACCAGTGTGAACGTATAATTAGTTCCTGACAAAGTATATCTGGATTATTTAAAATGCATGCAGAGCATTTCATATCATCTTGTGTGTGTGTGTGTGTGTGTGTGCGTTCGTGAGAGAGAGAGAGAGAGAGAGTGGTGGCAACGTGGGTGGCTTCCCATCCAAATTGGCCTGTGTGAACACTTTTTGTAAGAGTTGATTTCTCACATAGAAAGAAAGTTGTGAGAACCCTCGCTGAGACTTTGCATTCCCCGGCGCTAACCCTAAACCTAAACCTAATTCCAAACTTAACCCGAAAGCGGAGCCTTAACCGTCAAACGGGCCTTTGAAGAGGTGAGGAAATGTTCGTCTTCCAAAAATATCCCCCCACTGACGGTCTGACACAAGGTCTGCGGACTACACACACACATTAACACATCCACGCACGCAGAGCCTGAAAGGAAAGAAGCGAACGCCGCGCAATAGATACCGTATCACATCGCCGAACTGTGTCACACAAACAGGCTCGCTGTGCGCACACATATTCAGACGCACATAATCACACACACAAAGGGGCACCAGGCAGGAACTTGGAAGGGGTCCTGGACACTGTCATGGGTCCACACGTCAAATGAGCCGGGGAGCCAAACAACAACAATAACAACAGGAGTTAGAGCATATGGGGCTCTGTACCAGCTGAGAAGGGCCACCGAGGTCCCCAGTGTGTGTGTATATATGTGTGTGTGTGTGTGTGTGGGGTATAATAACTGTAGACTGGTGCCTAGAGAGATGAGAGAAAGGAAAAAGTGTGGTTGAGAGAAAGAGAGGAGAATAAAAGTCAACCTCAAGCCTTAATGCTCGTTTCTAAGGTGCTGATGGTTTTGGATCCCTGTTCAAATGTATTTTAGCATGGAAGCCACATCCAATAGTAATATAAACCGACACCAATGTTGAAAAGACATGTGTGCAGATTAACTAAAGACATCACATCTGTTTTTGTTCCTTGAGTTCATTGCTTATTTTGAACACATTTCAGTAAAGGTTCGTTCCTTCCAGTTTTGACTGAATTCAGGCATCGCGTTGGCCGTTAGCCTCCCTTTTCATTCTCGTGACTCTCCGTTTTTCCAACGCCGACTAATAACCAGCGCCGAGATGATTTGTCGAATAATCGGTTAGGGGATCAACAGCTTATGTGACAGATTTGAAGGTTTCAGATTAGTTCCAGCTTCTCAAATTTGAGGATTTGCTACATTTTCCTGCTTTACATCATCGTAAATTGAGAGCTTTTGAGTATTTTCTGACATTTTATAGACTAAACTAATTAATCAGGAAAACGAATCGTCAAATAAACCTCAAATAATCTCATTTTCCAAAGATAAACTGGCCAGGAGTAGCTGGTGCTCAGACTGCAGCTCTGTCTCCAGACCAGAGGCCGTAATGAGCGGGCTTTTCTGACTGATCCGTGATGCATCGATGATCTGTTGGGCTCTAGAAATGACCTATGACACATTATGCTCAGTTATATCAGATCTCTGTCACGTGAGACGGGAGGAATCAGACCAATCCATCAATTAGACCATACACGCTGCAGCGCACTGAGCATCAGAGGAACTTTAAGTGGGTACGAGGAGCTGAGGTGCAGAGCAGAGATTACCCGCCATGAATGAATAAAATACTACCCGCTGGGCTGGTGTTTGTCTGCCTGCCTGCTCTGCACACACACACAGTAAAACACACAAGATGGGTGAGTTAACTGGATACCTTCAATGAAGATGTCTGTCTGTCTGAATTACATTTTTCTGAACGTCTTTTAAACTGCGACTTTAAACCTCTTGTGCCTGTGAAACCTGTCCACACTCAGGTAAAGCTACTGCTGTGTTCATGACACATCGTACAAACAGTCTTACAAGCAGCCAACTGGGAAAAGCTTGTCACGTCAGCCTCCTAGACTTATTCTGATAAAAAGAAATTCTTCACCTGTAGCAAATTTCAGGACGTGATAAAATTAGCCAATATGATCTTCATTTACATGCATGACAAACGACTGGTCCTCTCATTCTCAGTACGGCTTCAATGCATCTTTACGATCACAAAAAAATAATGTTTAATCTGAATACACATGAGTGTTTGTCAGCAGATAACCGTGGCTTAAGTGTGATAAACTCTCAAAGTTGCACATAACATGACTGTAATGGAGGCAGAGAATCACCCAAAGTAAATACACACCTCACTAGAGGATAGACATATAAATATACACACTTAAATTCAGTATATATACAGTGTATACAGACCCGACATCCAGAGGGTCTGTATATGGACACACAATACAAAAATATACAGACATAAATTCATATATTTTCAGACATTAATATATGTCTATATAAAGAGCGAGTGCTCAGAGTGTATACACACACACACACAGCTACGGTGTTAACCAAACAGGGGCCAAAACGCTGGCGTACAGTACACACTCAGCCTCTTATTTCATCTGAAAGGCCCACTTGTAATGCTATCACTCTCAAAGTCAATTTTTGCACTTTTGCTCCTATAATCCCAATTACAGAGCTCATTCAAGATGATGGATAATGCCTCTCGTAGTGCCTAGCGAAAACAATTTGGCCGCTGTACTTGGGGAAACCTAAGAGGAGAGCCGCGCCGCACACATCATTTTTCAGCTTGCATTTACAGGGCTCATAAGAGCACGGGTTGTAAAGTGACTTCTGGGTGAGTTGATTTTGGCCAAAATGGGCTCTCGTTTTCCTTGAGAATACGGTCAAACACACACACACATCGCAGCAGAGTGGGAGAAGAGAAAAGAAAGATGGAGTGAGGAGAGCGGCGGAGGAGGGAAATAAAATGATAAGATATGAAGTGAAGAGAGAACAAGGCAGACTCAATATTCACAGGACAGAGTCGGGGAACAAACCGTGAGCAAAGATAGCAAAAGGAAAGAAAACAAACCGAGGAGAGAAAGTAAGGATGCTGAACCACAATTGCAGACTCTAGGAGTCATAACTTGAACCTTTCAGCACGAGGCCGCTGTGGTGGAGGCTACAAACAAGGCCGGTTACACCAGGTTCCTGATGACATGACTACTGGGAGTGTGTGGAGTAATTCCTGCAGCCATGGTTAGCTACCAGGGGTTTGGGGTTTGGCACATGTGGATGTTTCCACAGCACAAGGATGTTTTCACATGATATACTTCTGTTCACTCTGCGGGGTTTTATATATGTATTCTGTCTAACTGCTGTAATTTTCCATCACATTGTCAAGTGAATGGTAGCTAATGTTTTAAATGGAGCAATTTATAAAATGCTGTCAGCTGGCCTGGAACAAATACGTGTGTTAATAAAGGAATGTGTATGTTGCTATGTGAGTAAAAATGCACCCAGAGGAAAGAAATAGTTCAAGTATGACCGAATGAAAGTGGAAAAACTCCAACCATCAGTTTTTGGAGCGATGTGTTAGACACATTTTACATTATCCAACACAAAGAAACATAAAATGAGCCACCTAAAGGCCGCAATAGCACCTGCAGTGACATCTAAATCGTGCATTTCTGCAAGGTAAGCGTGGATTTCATTCAGCAAAATCTAAGTAGAACTGACAGGACTGCGACGCTCGCCGTGGTTTGTATGTTTAGCAACATAGACAGTGAATGAGAGTGAGGGAATCAGAGGAAGACCACGATGAAAGACCGACCTATCCGAGGAATTACATCCACATCGGATTATTTTGTACCTCGAGTTTGACGTCCGGCGCCGACATTCAGCACCAGCGTGGGAAACAGTGTGAATTTTATGTAGCGAGGCGAAAAGTGAGGGTGTGGAAGTCGGGGCGGAGGATGGGCGTGTCGGAGTTTGCACCACAGACGTGAACCTAACGTGCCGTCTCAAACCTACTTCAATTGTCTGAGTTCGATTTTTTATGATATATTTATGAAGATGCTGAAGACAGAAAGACTTTTGGACATTGAAACGTGTCGTGGATTGTATTCTATGGTTCTGTGGGAGGGTTGGAAAGATACAGTAAAAAAAAACAATATATTTGATCTATTATTATTGACAATACACTGAGTGAATGATGTGATTATCGTGAATAGGTTCTCAGCAGCAGTTGATGCTCTACACCCGGCCTGGCACTGTGGGACTATGAAGCATCTGGACATCTCATTTAATCCATCACATTTTGTATAACACATTTAGGTGAAAACACAGTGAATGTCTCTCCTCTCCTCTCCTCTCCTCTCCTCTCCTCTCCTCTCCTCTCCTCGTCTCCTGTTTTTTCCATTGGATTTACGCTCTTGGATTTTGTAATCCCACACTCATTTTGTTTTGCTCGCTCTCTCGTCAACTTTAATCTTCTATTTTTCCTTCTGCGTCGCTCTGCTGTCCCATTTTATCTCCATCTGACCTCACCTCCTCCCTCATACTGTCTGTGTCCTTCTGTCCTACTGATATTTGCCTTTCTTGTACTCTCTCCCCTTGTGTTTCCCTCCGCCGCTACTTTCTCTCACTTTACTGTCTCTTCCATGTCCGCCTTTCCTCCTCTCAGTTGATATGTTATCTTCTGCTCCTCATTTCTGTCCCTCTCTGTCTCCTACCTACATCCTTCCTCTTCACCCCACCTTCATTCTCCCTCCTTTGTCTCTCCTCTTTTCGTCAACTGCCCTCTTTAGCCTGTCATTACCCCATCTGTCTTACCCCCCCTTCTCCTATATCCACATCTCCCCTTATCGCTCCCTCTCTCTCTCCCCCTCATCTCTACTTGGTTCCCCACCTTCCTGTTTTTCCCACATCCCTACTACTCCTTTCTTTCCTCTCTCTCTGCTTCCATATCCCCCAGATTTTACCCGGGCTGTTTCTCCTCTCTCTCCCCCATTATTACTCCCCCCACCCCATCGCCTCCCCTACATCCCCGTGGCCGTTCCCCAGGCGGTTGGGTGCGGAGGGCGCTGGCTGGCGGGGTGATGGATGACCATTAAGGCAGCTTATTGGAAACAGTCTGATTTATGGGCAAGCGCTGCCTCGGCCTAATGGCTTCATTTCTTTCTGCCGCCACATGATGTCACAGCCAAGGTCACCGCGGCAACGGCCCCCCTTTGTTGTGGTTTCGCTCGCTGATGACCTGAGAGGGATGGAGGGATGGAGAGAGAGAGGGAGAGAGATGAAGGAGGGGACAGAAAGGGGGCTGCGAGGTTTGTTTGCGAAAGCATCGAGGTGATGTATGAGGCTGTGTAGGTGGAACGGGTTGCGTTTGCAGAAATGCTTTAGTACCAAATTTGTTAGGTATGGAAAATGTGTTTTTACTGCTTATCCTTCACCCGCTTTCCCAAAGTCTCCCTTTTCCCTCGCCCGCCTCGCTTGCACTTCCTCTCCCCCCCCTTTCTCTCCTCTGCTCAGTAAATTAAAAACTCCATCTCTTCCTCTCTTTCTCCTTCATCTCTTCCCTCTTCCTTCCATACCCCCAATGACGGACTACGATAAAAAACACACACACACACACACACACGCGTAGCTTTACGGCCTTCCTTCAGACAGCTATTACTCACTTCTACTTTAAATGAGTGCCGTCAAATATATGGGGCCCGCCATTAAGAAGCCGATCAATAAAAATGCCATTAGGGGTGGAGTAAAAAACGCTGATATTAGTGAAGCTCAAAACAAAATATTTGATTTTCCTTCTGATAGTTAGCGAGGCGGCGCTCTTGGATGAGGCTTCGAGCGGAGATTGAGTCAGGGGGATCCGGGGCTGGGCGTTTCTGAGACGTGCTGTGTGTGTGTGTGTGTGTGTTGCAGTCAGTTATTTACCCGACAACATTTATTAGAAGCTCTGTGTTCTGCTCCCGTCTGCCAGTTGGTACTTTTCTCATCAAATTCAGTCTCCGGAGGTGTCGGTCTGGTTGGAAGTTGTGGAGACTTTTAGCAGCAGTTCTTCAATATAAATGATATTTAATATTTGAGCAATATGTTTGATTAACTTGGAAAAAGTCTTGGATAAAACTTGCTGCGATATTTTCCTCTTCTAGTGATCTGCAGAAGTTCTTTACGGCGGGGTAATAATCCGAAGTGTCATTTAATCACAGATTTTATTTTTCTTAAAATATTTCCACAGATCCGTACGAGCATCAGCGTGCCCTCGTGGAAATCAAACCCGCAGCCCGGGCTTGACGTCGCACAGTAGAGGTGTAAACTGAAATGTGAGTGTTGGGATACAGCATAAATCAGAACTAAAGAGAAAAGTGCAAACTGTCTCCACAACAGCAGGACTCACTAATATCAGATCAGCTCCCTCTCTGCTATCCTGTCATGTAACATGATTTCTGAGGTTTGCAGTTTCAAGGCTGACACTGCTGCAGCTGCTTCGCCCGGACGGAAAAAAGGGAAGCAGCTACAGGTTGTTAATGATAGTTAGTGAGGCTAATTTTGACGGATGGCAAAGCTTGTGGCTGCTATGACTTCAGAAGAAAACAGGATCATATCAAGAGCCTTGTTCGCATTCCTAACCGTGAAACTAACTACTTAAGCTGATAAGAGCAGATGCTGGCAGCACAAATGTCCTGAGCAGGACTCTGGGAGGAACGGCAGAAACATCTGTCATAAGAGTCTTTCATTCTTTTGTCTGTAAAATCACAAAAAACACTAATAAATGTGTGTAGCGTTGTCCAGTTACTACAGTGTTTTTAGGGTTCCACACCGGAGTTCTCCGAGCGTGTTTATGTTCCTCTGCACGTGTGGCCTTTCTAAGATTAGCCCGGCGTTTGTTCCCGCGCACACACACGTGTGTGTAACCTTGCGTGTACACACACGTGTGTGGGAAACCTTTGCACTCACTTGTTTTGTTTAGGTTCGTTTAAGCGCCTCGGCTCGTGAGTTTTAATCACTGTGTAAATACGGGAGTCTGACTTCATCCGTGATTTATTTATTGACAACAGACGTTCAGTGTGGACCGCTGCATGGGTGCTGGGAACAGAGATCCTCAGCCAACACTCCAGTGTGTGTGTGTGTGTGTGTGTGTGTGTCATCATTTGTGAGGGGGTTAAATGTATCCACGCTTATCAGCAGAATTGAAATCCGAATGTCACTTTTGCGAAATCCAATTGATGAAGAGCACTC
Source organism: Nibea albiflora (assembly GCA_014281875.1). Taxonomy (NCBI): domain Eukaryota; kingdom Metazoa; phylum Chordata; class Actinopteri; family Sciaenidae; genus Nibea; species Nibea albiflora. Next base: position 4,235,396 of record CM024797.1, read on the forward strand.
GGCTCTAAAACGTCAGTCATTTGTGGTGATAAACATTTATTGTTGCAGTTTTTCACAGTGCGTACTCTCACTTTTAGCTTTGGTGGCAGCTTTTCTTTGTAATATTGAAAAACCTGGGAAATTAAAACGTCTCTTAGTCAGAAGCTTGTTGGCATGAATCGGAGGCTGACTTTAGAGTCAGCTGTACTATCTCAGTGCCTGCACGTCACCTCTAACTCCTTCATATCACAAGACAAGCATTTCTCTAATTTCCCGTACATGCAGCGTTATTTGCATTTTCCATTTGGTGATACGGTGCCGATAAGAAGCAAAATAAACATTTAACACCGCAGCCTCGCACAGAGTAGCATGTTTCCCCCCCTCACACACCGATTTCTAACTTTCTGCAACCACCTTACACACACACACCCTTACGTTATCATTCATTCACAGTAGACCACGCACACACACAACACATATGCAATAAAACATACAGTGTTCATCCTACCATAGTATTCACATTCCAAGCAGATGTGTGCATCACACATACATATCGTACAACATGGCGGCCATCCCGTGCCGGTTTCCTTCACTCTGCTCTTGTTTGTTTAGCTGCCATGATGGATTGAGTCTGTCTTCCTTTGCTTATGTTTTTGGCCACCTCTTTGTGAGCTTTACCCGCTTTTTGTCTAAAGGTGTGTCTGGCCCCGCCGAACATGCTTCAGACATGAGACACTGTCCAGAGTCTCACCAGAGTTCCCAAAACACGAGCGGCGGGGGAAAAAAAAGAGGCCGCTGTGGCGTATGTGCAGAAATAGATTCGTAGCTGATGTTGTTTTGTTCTGTGGTTGAATGTTGCGTACTTGTAAGGAGAGTAAGTGTCACTTTTCAGGTTACAATGCGCAGAGAAAATGCTAAATCATCCTTTTTTTTGTCTAAAAATACAGCCGCTTTATTTTCTCGCGGGAAATTCTGTTTTCGCAAAGCCGCGCTCTGTATCTGCGTTCATTAACCACACGACAAAACATTTCCCAAATCATCTTTTCTGCCTTTATGATGGCGATAAAGACACACACTTCTAAATAAAACAAACTTTTGCACTAGTGCACCAAAAGGCAGAATTTGGGGGTTTCCTCTAAAAGGTGGCGTTAGTCCACGACTAATTTACTGCCGTTTACAGCTGGCTGTAAATAAATAGTGCTAATTATGTTGACAGCTGTAATCTTAAATAGTCAAACATGACACAGTAATTAAAATGCGCTTTTATGGAGATAACACAAAAATAACTTTCTCATAACATCACAGCAGCAGCAGTCTGTTGTGAATAAAATAAAACAAATGATCCGGCACTTTTCAGGAAGTAGTCCAGGATATGTGGCATAACTTTTTTAGCGAGGGAGCTGCAAACAAGGCAGAATACGGGAAACGGTGCGTGCACATAAACTGCTGTGGTGACAAAAGAACGCCGCAGAAAAAAATATAAGCAAGAAGAAAGACTTTTTCCCTGACAGCTGATGTGTGTTGGAAATAACATACACCTCATAGGAGAGTAGCTGATGGAGGTGTGGCTGCAGGCGCGGGCTCCAGACGAGGCAACAACACACTCCTAAATCTCAGGCTGCTGCCCACCAAGCAATTCTCTCGGTAGGCAGTGCAGCATGGTTATGATTTATGACAAATCCCTCTCTCAATTTGTCACTGATGGCAGGAATGTATAATTCAAAACATTTTCTATTTTGCTGTGTGTTGGTTCCCTCCCTCCCCCTACACCCTAACACTGCACCACACTCACATATACACACCCCACTACCAACATCTCTCTTACTTTATTAATTTGCTACATGTACACACAAAAAAAACTGTTTGAAAATGAGACACGCGTGTTCGTGACTGAAGATGTTTTGCGGTGGAAAATGACACTGATGCTCTTTGTGATAGAACGCTGTCGAAACGTGACAACGCTTCTTCTTCCTGCGTGTTGTGAAGTTCATTTATAACCGAAATGTTTCGTCTGCGTGACTGAGCTGCACGCGTCCGTCTTCTTCTTGTTTTGCATGTCCTTTTACGGGAACACGTCTCTGCTCATTCCTCTATATGTGTGTGTGTGTGTTTGGAGCAACCCTCCTAGAAAATATTTGACAAAGGGTTATAGGTTGAGAGACAAACCTAATGCCACCCAAGTTATTTTTGTCCACATCATTTTTAATGAACTTGTCTGCCGAGTTGCGAAATATACGTACAAAACGTTCTGACAGCGTGTCACATTTGTTTTCCGGATAGTATCTCCTTTTTGCAACACAATATGTGCAAGCCAAGCACGATTAAGCACGATTTTTCCTGGTCGTGTTTTGGTGCTCCCATGCAGCACTTGGGAAGGTTATGGTTTGTGAAATAGCGTTTATTTGATTAACATTTCACCCAAACCACAATCTTTCCTCGACCTGAATACCAAAGAGCTTTTGTTGCCTAAACCTAACCGCACACACGACTCTGGATGCAAAACAGCCGGTCTCCAGTGTCCAAGCCCGGTGGTACAGGGACACGGCGCTTCCTTGGATCGGAAAAAAAATGTAATGGAAAAATGTTCGGGCTGAACCTGATCCTGACAGGAATAACATTTCACTGGAATATGTTTCGCAAAACAAAATAGTAGCATATAAACATAATCTCTTGGAGACAGGGTTGGACAGAGATGGTACCTGTGTGTGTGTGAAACTACGGACTGAGCTTGTGTGCCCATGATTCTTGCATATACAGTATGTGTGTGTTATTGTGTGTGTGTGTCAGTGTGTGTTTTATATCCGCCCTCCCACCCCTCCAGCCTGCTGATAGCAGCAGCCAGGCCTTATCCCAGTGGCGAGGTAAAGATTGATGCTGCTCATCTGCTGGAATGGGGCTATAAAAGACAGCGCTGGACTGTACACTCGCCCTCCACCTCTTTTTCTTCTTCCTCTCTGCTTATTCCTCCGCCATAACATACACAGTCTATCTATCTATCTATCTATCTATCTATCTATCTATCTATCTATCGACGCTAAGCGCTGCAGTAAAACCAGACCCCGTCATGTTCCAAGGTGAGGGCTGATCTCATACTGACTTGCCCCCCTTCGTTAACACTACACCCCCCCTCAATCTGGAACATTCTCCTGCAGTGTTAAGTGCTCCTCCGACCTCAGCCTGCAACACCACCCCCCGCCCCACCCACTCCACTACCACTACCACCACCCTCTCCGGCCCCCATTACAGGCGACTTCCAATACTCTTTACGTGAGGGTGCATTTACTGTAATGTTTATTTGTTACAGCACTGCAACACACCTTGAATATTTGAGGGCTTGGCCTTTTACAGCTGTGTGAAATTACTATTAACACATTTAAGTCATTTACTGTCATAGTCAGCTTTCAGGATTCCAAGCTTGACGTGAGACTTGCCTGAAGTGACTTGGACGTGCCTAAAGTCTTAAAACAAGCTCCTGCCAGCAAACTTCATGCTCACTCGTGAGAGTTTTTTTCACGAGCCTCCTCTCTCTGTTGCAACATGAACACAGAGATCGGCGTCCAGGAACGTTTTTCTAACTTTATCTCACAAATGAGTCCCGTGGTTGCCATTTTGAACGTGCATCAAACTCGGGATGGGAAAACAAATATGGACGGAGATACTCGCAGGTTTCCAGCTGAGGGTTTTTTGCTGATGTCCTGCTTCAGAATTGTGTTTCACTTTGCTCATCAGAGTTTATTGAATCATAAAATTAGTGCCCCAAATTCGAATCCCCGTGTAAGCTATTTGCGAGCTGTGCTAAAGTCGCGACCGCGTGCTTTTTAAAGTCAGTTTGACCAAAATGTAGATCGTAAATTGTCACCATGGTGATGTGGTCGATATGTCCACCGTGCCCGCTGGCTGTGCCGTTATCCCCTGTGCATGGTTGGTGGGCTAGAGGAGAATTAACATGTTGTGTGGTAAGTGATGGATAGTTTAGGTAAGAGAAACAATATCCACCGGTCTGTGTTTTTGCAATTGCATGCCCAGTCCGCTTATTTCCCATGGTGCCCTTGGTAGGTCAGTCACCAACAGCGCTCCAAGCACGACTAATTTTGCATCCTTTAATATTGCATGGAGCTCATTTAGAGCGTGTGGGGTTGGGATACACACACACACACACACACACACGGACACACACACACGGACACATACAAGCATTCAAACACACTTTCTCTGTTGTAATTTTCCCTCTCGGCAGCTCTCAGGGGTGTATTTTAGGATGTTGCAGAGGGTTTTGGATTGATGTGGTTACACATGGCAAATGGTGTCTGAACTCGCGTGTGTGTGTGAATGTTTTTGTATCATCTGCGTGTGTACACATGTGCATGGGAATATATGTGTGTGTGTGTGTACTTGCATATTCCCCAGCTCTACAAGAAAGCGATGCAAACACCCTTTCTGCCGTTCTCTGAGTCATCAATCACACTGCCACTTTAATTTATGTGCCACTTCTGGTTGCATTGTCGTTTATTTTTTTGGGGGGGAAGAATATCACCGTTGCACAGCTCTGGAGAGACGTGGCTTCTGTTTGTAGCATACATATTGCTTTTTAACCCTTTATGGGCTGAGGAGAGATTTACTGTTGGCTGAAAAGTAAAGCGATATATTCTGTAGACATGCTTATGAAACAATCCACAGCCTCGCTCATAAATGTCAAAAGTAATTTATTCAAAAATCAAACAAAAGTTGCAAAAATACATTCCTAGCTCAAATATTTATGTTCGTTCCATTCCCAAAGACTCAAGCATCTCGTGCATGAGAAGTAATTACAAGAGTTATTAACCTCTCGTAAGTATTTGACAGTTTAGCACATCAGATGCTGCAGACACCGTGAATGTATCTTGCCTTTTGTGGAAACGAGCGGCTAAAATTCAGCTGCATAAGATATTTTGACCCACTTCTGTTCTTGTGTTGCAGAATCAGGCATCAGAGGCCAAGGGGTTATAAGTTGAGGGGTCATGCAAGTCATGACTGGATGAGGTCAAAGCGAGGTTATTTCCGTTTGGGGATTCCAGACTATTCCTGTCCATCACATAAGGCAACCTAGAAGACCTCTTCCACCCGGAGCCTCTGCCCGAGTCCCTGCTGTCAGAGTGATGTACAGCAGAAGGCAATAGATGCTGAGAGTGCAAGAGATTGAAGGGAGTCTGTTGGGGGGAAAAATGCACACACACACACACACACACACACACTTGTTCCCTTTTCAAGATGTTATACATTCCACGCAAGGTTTGCAAGGTTATTTCCAAAATGTGTGTCGCTGACTGCTTAAAATACATAAAAGTCAGTCTGCTAGTCGTCAGCATATATAATTGTTTTTTCAATAACATTCTTTTACAGCTGACATTTGGACTTCTCCTACCAATAAAATGCACAGGTGGAGCTAATAAGATTAATGACGGCTCTGTTCCATCAGTGTATCAGTGAGCCACGACACCGACGAGAACACAGCCATTAATTACGTTATTAATCACACCAGCGGTTTCCCCGCTACTGCATGTGAGAATGTCTGCCGTGACAAAGGTTTTTTCTCGCAGTCGCTAAGGCTGCGCTCGCTCGCAGCTGCTTCATTCATGCTTCATGCCATCAGTTGCTCATTCACAGCTGGCTGCAAAGTAGCATCCAATCGTACGCGGGAATACAACTTCTCGTGCTTGTGGTCGTTTACCGCCGCAGCTCCCAGCTTCTCGTTACGTTCTAAACATCGGTCACATCAACAAGAAAAGCATTCTCTGATAAATCTAACTTGCTAAATCAACAGATGAAGCGTCCTCAAATAATCTCTCCGCCCGTCCGTTCATGCATCATCATCGTTGGGTGCGATGCTTGTGAGTAATTACGGAACAGTAGAGGCCATTTTCCGACGACTTTCCCAAAGAAAGGTGAGAACCCCGTGGAGGCGTCAGACTTCATCACATGGACGGAGTAATCCAGCCCAGCCTGGAAGGCACTCTTTATGAAAGCACTCGTGTTATGTTGTGACAGTTCAACCTGCGAGAACAATGTGATGCAATAAGCCAACCTGCTTTATTGACTATGTGAATCACAGTCAGCCTTGATTCAGTGTAGCTACCAGCTAAACGCTACATGCTACACGCTAATCTCCAGAGTGTAACTTGATACAGGAGGAGCAGATCTCTCCGCCCTGCTCCAGGGATCTTTATCTTTGCAACGCGATTGAATTATTTCTTCTTGCTCGGCTGAAGGAATTGAGTTACAGTGACAATAATGTACAACAACAGACTGCTTGTGTCGCAGACCCGTGTCAAGAAAATAGGCGCAGAACGCGTAGCAAGATGCTAATTTAGCAACAAGTGAGGCTCCTTTTGGGTAAGAGAAGAAGAAGGAATGCACAGCGCCAAGAAGAAGAAGAAAAATATTCTCCATATTCTTTCAACAAAGACATTTTCACAATGGCTTCCAAAGTTAAGAGGATTGTGTGCAGCCTTATTGATTTTTTTTGTAGCAGTGTCCGGGAGATGGCGCCGAGAAAATGAGGTCTGGCTCGAAGGTTTATGTCCTGCCACAGTTAGGAGGAAACGTGAGCCGAGGATTCAGCTGGCCTTTTATTGTAAATGTGCTCCCTCTAGATGGACTTAAAGTGTCTGTTTTCCTGGCTATAGGAGGGGAATTAAATATGAAGGGTATCAGTAAATGGGCAGGAAGACTCCAAACGAGTGCTTAGGGACAGTTTCCCATTATTGTCATCTATTATCTTGGACAGATAGTGATGTTGGCCACCAAGTCCTCGATTGCAATCCACTGCACGTCGGTGGCAGGCAGACAGGTTATGGGTTGTGTGAAAACAAAGTAGCACAGTTAACTGTGAAGGGGATAATTCGGGCCTACTTTGCACCGCAATCAAATAGAAAACATTCATAATTAATGCAGGATGTGAGACAATACACCAGAACAGCACAACAGAGCTTCCAGCTCATGATTAAATAACAAGCCGATGTTAACCTGCTGTAAGCAGACTGTTACAGTACATTAAGCCATATTCTTAGTTATGGCAAACATCACTGTAGCAGTAGCGGAGATGATTTCATTTCATTTCAGGGAGAACAAAATTCAGGCTTGTGTGAAATCTGACATATTAATCTCCGTCTAGTGCGATGTGATTAGCTTGCTGAAAGATTCATTGAAGTTACAGCCACATATTCTTGTCAGGCTTCCACCGCATTAGCAGCACGTGATGCGTCGCTGTAGTATTCTTACTGGATGTTCAGCCCGTGTCAGATACTAGCTTCGTTTTGGGCTCACCTCTGCGTAGCCGCTGTAAAACGCTGGTCTGTACACAGACAGTCACTCTGAATAATAGGCCTGCAAGCCATAAATGTCAGCCCTTTAAATCACACACAGGCCAGCGCTGTGTCCCAGAGAGAGAATGCTTCATCACCGCTTAAACTACAGCCGCCCATTTATTATGTGTATGTTTATAAATCACTAAGGAGACCTCACATTCCTGGAGCCTGTAAAAAAGAGAAAAGAGAGAGAGAGAGAGAGGAAGCTCGGAAAGAGAGGAAGAACGGGGAAAGGGGGACAGAAGTGAAGATGTGTGAAGAGTGAAGAGTGGTCAAAACGAGGAGCCGCAGTCAACGTCATGTCTCATTGTTTCATATTCTGAACTGTGATGAATATGATGGGGAATATTTTTGGAAGGTTCGCTGCAGGCTGCGCAGCCAGAGGATTATTTAGTGTTGTTGTCTACGCGTGTGAAGCCTCTCTCAAATCTTATGTTACTTTTATAAACACCTGACTGAGTAATAAATCGAAGGCGTTCTCCTTCATAATGCTGCTGCTGCTGCTGTTTAAACAAAACATATGCTGCTTGCTTCGTCGTAATAACGCTGCACGGAGACATCAAGGTGCGCAGCGGTCCATCAGTTTCCAGCCAAAAACGCAGTCAGACCATATATGAGTGTAAATGAAGTAAAAAGTCCAGCACATGGTCTATATAGTCTAAGTGAAAGACATAACACATGTTTTACCGTGTGACCTATAACCGTAGACATACACAATGTGCACTCCTTCAGCCATGATATCATACAGGTGTCTGCGCAGTGTCAAGCTACACCACCTTTCTCCTCAGACTAACACTCTTTTGTTATGGACAGTTAATATTAACACTCGGCTGACAGTGAATTCCCCCGCGTCAGCCAGAAACGCCTGTCCACAGGCAAAAATAACTCTTCCACCCAAGATCAGTCAAAATAAGCCAATCAGGTCTTTTATCCGGGCCCCTTTTTTTACAGTCCCAGCTCTGGAGATTTATGAGTTACAGTGAGATGTATAGTTATCCAATATATGTATATACATGCTTTTTATGAAGCAGAGTGCCTTTACTCTCTCCATTCTCCCCCATAAAAGATGGCACATTCCTAGATTTTACTCGACCACTGGTCCCTTTATGTTTGGCTCGAGGGTTTGGATGAAGACTCGTCTTTTCTTTGTTCCTCTCCAACCTAGTCTGACTTCTTTGTCCAAGTAAGACTCATAAAACTGATACTATCAGGTAGCTGCACAAAGGGCCTCATTCATATGATGCACTGCTGCTTGTTCTGTCTTGTGCCTGTTGCTCTGTTAACAATGACTTAACAATAACACTCAGAACCTACCGACTGTTAGATTTCTAGGAAATTTTCTGTCAGTGTGATCTGATTTTCATGACATGAAGATGATTTGTAAACTATAATTTATTTGTTTTTAAGCTAATATAAATCATGTTGACATTTTTGCTATCAAGCTATGCTAGCAATGTCACATACTTCATAAATAAAATGTGTCCAGGAGAACCAACCAGTCCAGGATCGCTGTTGGATCCTTTCTAATCCGTCTCTTGAATGACTTTGACCCCTTTTTTCACCCTTTGCTGGTTCTGCTCCAGCATCAGCCATAAGCACAAAACACAACATCGAAAATACAATTCTTCTGGATAACAAACTGCTCGCTCTGAAACTTTACCTCACTGTGAAAACATAAACAAAGGCTCCTCCGGCCCACTCTGCATGCCTTGCATCCTTTCGTCTGCTTTTAAGGGGACCCGGTGACGCGCTTTAAGAATGACCGTATAGAAAAGGCCAGTGAAGCTAGTGGAAATGTGTGGAAATAAATAAATATATTTGAATAGGATTGAATAGGACACATCTGCAGGGGAAGGAGCCCCTGACGAACACTGCTGCTGTCCTGAGAAAGAATTACATTTTCAAACAACGATTGTGAAACAATGCCGTGGAAACAAACTTGTACCCACTCTAAACAGTATTCCATTCACGCCCGCTGTACAGTGCGCTCCTCCTTCTAACACACAATCACTGGCCCACTTTCTCTTTTCCCAGGCTGCTCTGTTTTCCCTCAGGTGCTGTGGGGAGTTTGACAGCAGAGACTGAGGAAACCACATCTCATCAGCTGCTTGGATCCAGTGGGCTGCACCGGGACACACTTCCAGCCTGTGCCCCCTTCAGACTCCAGATTCAGGTTTAGCAAGTCTATTTTTGTCTGGAAGTTTGTGGCTTTGACCCCTGAACTCCTCACCACTGTGTGCTTGTGAGGTTGCCAATCTAGGACGTTTCCCTCAAGAGTGTCTCTGGGGGAGCCTCTGGAGAAATGGCATTAAATTATTATGTTTGAGTACAACCACAAATCCCCAAGTCTGCTCCAATACAGAGCCATATTAAGGTTTGTCAGGATGGCGTTTCTTTCCCTTATATATGTTGACGCTGATAAAGGAAATGCATTCTATTACTTGGAGTGTGAGAAAGGGCATTAAACAGTCACACGAATTAGGCCACCGATACATTTCACACTTCACGTGCAATTAGAAAGTGGAGCTTGAGAACGAGGGAGGAAACGGGGATGCAGCATAAATATACTTTCTAAAGTTTCTTGATGTTCCATTAACAAAATTAGCTACATCCCGCTTTAGTCTTTGAATTAGTGAATGATACATCACATGCTGTGTTTGTTCTAGGAGCTAAAAATGGACGGATATTTAAAAAATCAAGCGTTTTAAAAAAGCATGCATTCCTTCTGAATGTCAGGTTGTACTTTTTGACCGCGCTGCTCGGCTGCTCCACCAATCCACACACACACACACACACACGTCAATACAGACCCTTGCCTGCACTTAATTGAGACGTATCTGTATCGAGCAGCCAAATCTACAAGTCACTCATTGAATATGAAAAATTGAGTATGGGATAGGCAGGAGGGGGAGGGAGGGCGGGGGGGAGAGATCAATGATATAGATCTGCATGTGCGGACCGAGCCTCCATCCTGTGTGTGTGTGTGTGTGTCGTCGTGTTTGCGTGTGTGTATGTGTTGAGGGGGGGGGGGGGGCAGCGTTATTGGACATCTGAATGAGTAATGATGTCGTCCCAGACTGGGCAATTACCACCAGCGCTCGTTTATTAGAGAGGGGATGGAGAGACGGAGGAAGGAGGATGGTGGCTGTGGTGCCGAGGAAATGACAGAAGGGACAAATGCAGGAAATTCTACATTCATTCCATATCATTTATGAAATGTTATATCCACACCCAATTTTATGTTTCAGCTCCTTCAACACTGAGGCACAGAGGCTGATTGAAGTGCTCCGCTGCTGAGCATCATCAGTGGTCGGAGTTCTCTGAAAGAGCCGAAGAGATGCGATTGATTTATATGATGTTGCTGCTGCTGCTGCTGCTGCTGTTGTTGTTGTTGTTGCTGGGGAACAGCTAACAGTTAGCTCGCCCCGCCGATACGTCAGGTCAATTCTGAGTTCATTTCAGCTTGTTAGCCAGCCGTCAATGCCTAAACACATCCGATCAGCACAGAAGTGAACAGATCAAGTAACGTCACATCAACAATGGAGACGACTCCTAGCTAGTTCGATAGTTTGGAGGTTTACTGGGCTGAATGAGAGCGGACACAGGACTAGAGGACACAATTTTACGTCCTTACTGACCTATAAAACATCAGTTCTGCACTTTCATACGGTGACAGTGCTCAGTAGAAACATCCAAAGCGTTTTACGTACTTATTCAAACCCAACCTGCTGTATGGTGGCACGCAACCTTTACCTGAGTAAAGGTGGAAGTAGTGTGATTTTGGGGTCGTACCTCTTCATTCCAAAGAGAGAAAGTCCATTTTTAGTCATCTTCTGATGACTTATCATCCATATCGGCTGCATGGAATTTTTTGATGCCACTTTCAAAGTCACTTACTTGAATTTCTGCCTTGAATTTCCTGTTTGGTTCAGGGTTTCCCGACCTTTTGGTCAAATATCTGCCCTGAAAACTATGAACCTCCAGCTGCCTCCGTGTTTTCTGGATAGCAAACTACAGAGAGAAATTCTCCCTCTCCCACACACTCTTCCCGTGCTCTTTCCTTTCCATTTTGCCTTTTTCTTTCCCACTTCTCACCTCTTCTCTTTTCTCACCATGTCTGTCTGCATGTCTGAAATGCTAAGAAAACATTGTGGCTATGTTGGCTATGTTGAGAATCAGTCAGCAGCTGCTTGGTGATCAATGGGAAAGAAAACAAATCGTGGCCAAAGGAATTCGGGTTTTGAACTTTCCCCACTCTGTTCATAACTCAGAAACGGTGCCAGGGAGGAAAACCAGCATTTGACAAACGATAGCTGATATAGATGACTGTGCCTGTGAGTGCGTGTTTACATGCATCCATCTATTTATGCATATATGAGCATGCAATATGTATGTGGATTCAATATCTGTGTCCTTTTTCAGCATCAATCTATCTTATTCTATTATTATTCTCCTGAAACTCTCCAGATATAGAAATACGTCTATTTATACATTCATATTGCGTGTGTGTGTTTTGCATTTGTGTCTCAGAGAGAGAGAGAGAGAGAGAAATTGTCTAGAGGGCCTGATGTGCTCTCGTCCATTTGAACCACATCCTGCCCCAAAATCACCCCCGCCCGCACACACATCCTCACATGAGTAATCTTACAGTAGCACACCCCCCTCTGTTATGTATACACACATTCATAGATTGACAAGACGTGCTTGACTCATGACTCAACCCCAGACACTCGCCAATGCCGCTGTGTAGGTCCAGTGGTGCCACAGCACTCGGAGCATCCTCGCTCTGTCCCTGCCGTGTCACGAACCCGCATAGAGGGTATATTGTTCGTCAGGCTTGGGAAAGACCAGAGTTCAAGGACATTAATAGCTACAATGTGTAATTTCCCTCCTCTACCCTCCTGCGCCACATCCTACTCATTTGGCTTTTAGGAAATTTGGGTTTTTGGAAATGGGGATATTTCATCTGGGAAAGTACCATTGACCATTGACAAACACAGAACTTTAACGTGAAATGAATATGATGATGAATATGAGAATATAAGGTGGCTCCCATAAAAATAGCTGTTTTATGTAGCATGCCTCAAATGATTTGTGCACAGTGTAGCATGTGATATCCAGACTAATGAGAGTAAAGCTCCAATAAACATTTTACATTTTCCTTAAATGTGTAAACTCCTAAACTTTAAAGTTAACTAGAGAGATTGTGGACATGCGTGTGCTGACATCTTATCAAGTAAGAAAGAAAAGCTCTGCAGTAACAGCTTCTCCTTTCTATTCTAAGATGAAGTACAGAGGCGAGCAAACCTACGCTAACACCTTTCGACGAGGTTTATCTCTGATAATAAAACAAATGTTTAACCCCTCCCCCCTCCGGTGCGGTGGGTGTGCCACTATGTGCCAGCGCCTCATCTTACGTGCCACCGAGGAGCCTGTGATGATTATCCTGAGCGCGTCTCCCCCGCGCGCTAATTGCCAAACCCAGCATCACCTTAGCTATTGTCTAATTAGCTTTAACAAGATAATCGAACACCGATTAAAGTGACTGAATCGTGGCTTTGAAGAAAAAAACAACATGATAGCAGGTTAAAAGATTCTTCATTGCCATGTGGTTAAAATACTAACGAGGTGAGTTTTTAGTGTCGTCACTGATGTGCAGATTCTGTTTTTCACTTTGTTACAAAGTGGCCTAAAATTAGAATAATCGCATTTATTGCTTTGTTGTGAAAATGTGTTTGTTTACTTGGAGTTGGTCAGCTGTCGCACAAAGAAATGAGAAGTTAATCAATCAGTCAATGAAACTTTATTTATAGTGCATCAATGACACTATGAACATCCTAAAAGTAAGTCATAAAAAGATAAGATAAACAGTTTTTATTCATTCATAAGATGCATGAAGACACAAGAACACATGCAGACATCCTCAGTTTACCGGCTGACGTGCACAAACACATGTATCTACATGCCTATAAGTCCCGAACTCCCACATATGAAGACATAGGCCAGAGGCCACTCTTTCATTAGAGGTGTCACAAACATGAATTATAAATCAGAATCCTCCTTCACCTCAGTCTCCGGGCTTTTACTGCCCCCTTCTTCTTTTATTTTTATGTAAAACACATTGTGAAAGGTCAGTGAAGAGAGGCAACAGAGAAAAAGCGAGAGCATGAGAGTCGGGTGTGTGCTTATGATTATGAGTGTCATTCTTTGGTGTGTGTGTGTGTGTGTGTTTTCAGCGGGGGTGAGGCTGTGTCTCCTATGCACGCTGTGCTCATTGAGAAGTGGTGTCTTGTGCCTGGGGGGTGGGGGTGCCGGCGAGAGGGCAGGCGGGCGGCCAGGCACCAAAGAAAGAGGTCACATCCATATTCATCGCATTGGACATGCACATGTAAACCACTTTTAATATGCCGTGACAGGGGGAAGTTTTGTTGAGGCGGAAGGAGAGAGAGAGAGAGAGAGAGAGAGAGCGTGAAGGAAAGGAAGAGACGGTGACAAATAAGGAAGGAATAGTTGTGAGAAATGTCCACATGTGCGTCTTCATTGGTCCCCGAGTGACTTCCTGCTGAAGTGTGATGATTAGAAATAGGCGTAAATAAGTTCCAAACATCCCGAACACGCAGATGAACAGATGATTCTAGTTTGACCAACGTGCCTGCATCATTTTCAATCCCCAAAGTTAAATAAAACTGTGGCGTATCGATGATGAAGGAAACTAGAAACCCTTATGAGGTCCAGATAGTCGAAGACGTCTGGTGAATAAAACATGCTTTTAATTTTGCTCTTAATGAAACACGTGTTTTCTTTCTTTGCAAAAACTTTAAGAAAATCAGACACTTATGCAGCATTATTTGGTCAATAGGTTATCTACGGTATCTAAAGCATACAGATATCGAGCTTATTCAAGCAAGCAAGCGTTCAATCTGCATGGAAAACTAAAAAAATGCTTGTTATAATGAAGCTCTTTGAGGTCACAGAGGGCATATCATCTTCACATCATAACTGGGGGCCCAGGTAGCTAGTTATGACAATGTGGCATTATATGGCAGCGTTTGAAGTCGACCAGTGACGGCCTCTCACTGTAACCGCCTGTCACAAGCCCCCTGCTTTGAAGTCCGCCGTGATGAAAAAGAAAGGAAGAAGAAACGTAATCCAGTCAAATTAAGAGGTCATGTCAAAGCAGCGTCTGACAGACTTTGAGAAGGTGGTATGGTTTCTGTGTGCGTCGTGTACCTATAGAGGGAAGGCTGTAAATCTATCAAGTGGTGGGACGACAGTTTGGAAAGAATTGGAAGAATGGGATCTTTTTGCAGGACACTTAACCTCCTGATACTCTGCTGGATGGCCTTTTTGACAATGGCACCACTTACTGTCTCGCTGTCATGAAGCGCTGCGTTCATTCCTTACCTGTATGGCCCATATTGGACCATCCCTGGAGTGGGAAGGGGTCACAGTGGGGGTCGGACTCCAGGGATGGGGTTTTCTAGTAACTCTACTCCCGACTTTCCAAACAACACCAAGGTCCCCTGGGCATCTCCACCCTCTATGGGCTTTAATTCCAACAAAGGTTTGGTGGCGACAGGAGCTTCCCTAAGCGGACAAATTATGCTATCGGTTTCCCCGCTCTTGTTGGGGAATGAGAACGTCTGGCTTCCCTTAAAATGGAAGTGAAGTTCTCCATCTGGAAATGTGTTTGGAGTCAATCAAATCAAAGTTGACCCGAATTTGCAAGCGCATTTGTTCTCTCATGAGTATTTAAATTAACTTCTATTCACTGCGTTTAATGAAACATAGTCAGTTTTAATCTAAGCTCAAAATACTGTACCGCCAGCATTGTTTTTGGGGGTGGGGGGGGGTCTGGAAGACAGGTTTATCCTGTCCAGCAGAGCAGTGTGCAGTGAATCTTCCTGGGCTCTAACCTCCAGCTTGCCTTGAACAGTAGGGAATCCTCCTCAATCACTATAAGGAGGTCCTTGCAGCCCCACTCATATTTTAACCACCAGACCCACACCATGGGGCGCTGTGTAACGGCCCGTCAGTGGCTGTAACCTAAGCGCCAAAATTGCTTTTTGACGATGTACCTAGTGTTGTTTTAAGAGCCCCCGTCTGTCCTGCCCAGCCCCCGCCCACACAAAATATGATTTAATCATTTTTCTCACTTACTCTTCTCAGCATGGGAGCGAAGAGAAAGAAAGAGAGGGAAAGTGAGAGGGGCTGGGGGAAGGCAGGGAAAAGCATTCCAAAGTGGTGAAGAAGGGGAGACATTACGGCAGTTATTTCCGCAGCGAAGACGAGAAAAACCTCTTCGCAGTTCTTAACGGGATCTGGTCGCCGAAGCTGAAGTCCTCCGGGTAAAAATCTGAGCAGGCCTTTAATCAAGAAGCAGTGGACGTTATACAAACAAGAGCCTGTGCTGATGTCATCCTGAAAAATCTGTCCTTTTAAAACTCAGACCTCTACTCCATTATTTACATTCACTGGGCCTTTTTTTCTTCTACAGTATGAATTGCAGATCATTTCTCATACTTTTCCACTCAATTTTTTTATTCCCCCCCAAGACTGGATGCAAAAAGTAATAACTTTCAGTGGTATTATAATAGACCATGCCTGCAAAATATCGTGCTGAGGCCTCAAATGGCTGCTAGCATCCATAAACTAGGACCAGGTAAGAAGAAGACACCGCTCTGTCTCCAAACCAAGCCGACAGAATCGCTATACCGTGTTTGCAAAGAGTCGCCTACTTACACGTTGACCACATACCGGATTGTCTACATTGCAGTCGTCTCAGTCACCGTTTTTCTACTTGGTTTGAAGTATGTCCTTAAAATTACATTTATATACTACTACTTTGTTTTACTAATTATATTTTGAGAGTAAGCATATAACTGGCTGGCTGGGTTACATTAACAGACCGAGTCTGGCGTGGTTAGTTTTATGAAACAAAGGCACTTTGGTGAAGGTTAGGGGGGGATTGTGGTTTTGAAAAGCAGTTAATAAAGTAAACATGTCTCACGCTTTGAGTTACTTCTAAGACTTCAGTCTTTCCCTAACTGTAACCAAGTGCCCAAATAAAACCATACAACCGAAGTTTCTTCAAACTTCTTCACATGACAGTAGTTTCTAGGAAAGGTTGGATTTGTTCTCATCTCCTGGGAGAAATATATTTTTTCCTGGTTTGCCTTGACCCGTCATGTTTTCGTCAGCGCTTTTCCAAACTCATTCAGCGTGACCGCACCACAAACACATTACTGTAGTTCTGCTCATGGTGAGAAGATGTTTGTTGTTGTTTACAACATTTGGACGTTAGTGCTCGGTGTAGAATACAGTAGTGCAGTCTATTAAAATGTGAATGAGTCAGCCTGAGCCTATACTGTGGACAGCCACCCACTGGAATAGCTCCCATGCTTGCCAACACCCATGTCTCTCATCTCTTTGCTCATCCCTTCCCACCCCTCTCTCCTCCTTAGGAACATATTGTTCCCACACCCTGCTGGCATCAGTGGTTGACACCCACTTTAGAGCTCTGAAGCACTGTATACATATGACTGCAAGTGCTGTTACTGTTACCATGGATCACTTTACCCGCTGCCATCAGTTACTCTAAGTCTGACAGAGACCCAGTGTGGGTTAATGGGGGGGATGCTGTGGTATATACATCACCCTTACAGATGTCTGACCTGTCTTGATATAGGATTTCTGCTGCATGGCTGAAACAGAAAGCACACACGCTCACAGCGCTCAGCTCTTAAACCTCAGTGCCTTTCTAACTTTACTTTATCAGATCTTTATTTAAGGATGTGTTTCCGACTGTTAGGTGGCTGAAAAAGACCAAAAACACAGACAGGAGCTTATGAAGTTGCTACCCGGTGTCACAGTGTTTGTCTTTGTGCAGCATGGAGGGTTCATCTGTCTGCAGCCTGTGACAGGCATGGGAAGTCAGTTTGACATACTTCCTGGTTGGATACTACCATGTTTGAAGAAGGGGAGGGCAGGAAGTAGCCTGCGTGTGGTGTGGATCATATGTTTTGGTATTGGCTCCTACATGGATGCTCGGTTCTGTAACTGTCTCATCACTGTGAAAGAAATTAGTATTTTTAATATGTCCATTTAAATATTTGATCAACGTTATATGTTTGTATATTATAGGCACCCCCGCTGGTGGTTTAATCCACTTTACCTTTCCAATTAGTCACCTGGAGGATATTTAAGGGGTGGTTATGTTGGCTGTTGCTTGATGCTGCTTCTCTGTTCTGTTGCAGATATGGGGCAACATTAGCATTCGTTTGGAGCTGTGTATCTGCCCACATGACACCATGAAACGTAAGTCCCGTCACTTTTAGCTCAGATTTTTGTCTCCACCAGCTCCTGAAGAATGTTTGGCTCTGTAGCTGCAAAGTGTTTTGTTGCTAGCTAACTTTGTCTGCCTTGTTTTTGGTGTTGGGCACGTAGTGTCCTGAAAACTGCTTCCTGCATCGATGACTCAACCAGGCAGTGAATCTGCAAAACCAAACGATGAGCTAAAGAAAGCCCGCACAGCTGCAGAGTTGGGTTGTAATCTGGCCCTACACTCGAGCCTTTCACATTCATCAAAAATAATGATCGATGCAGGTTTAACTTTTGCAACTTCTGTGCCCGATCCTTCAAGTAAATCATCCCGTGAGCTCTCCTGTCTGTAATGATGATAAATGAACAACAGGTATAGGTCAACTCGTAATAAACTGGACTGTCTTTACATGAGGTTTGCTTGACATTATCAAGATGGGATGAATTTATTTTTTATTGATCTCAGACAATAGGTCACAGTTTGCCTCCACAGGCTCTCTTGTGTCCGAGGTGAAATGTTGCCGTTTAGTCATTCACGTCAGCGGTTGTTCAGAGGCTGAGACTTGATATTGCCAAAGCTTCTTGGAAACCTCATTTGGATGGAAACCTACCACTCTCACTCTCTCCACACTGGGGAGACATGTATCCTCAGCACTTTTGTGGGTCATCACAAGAAGAAGAAAAAAAAATCATCATCAATGCCAATGTCCTTTCAGCGCGCCCTTGCCCCTTCACACCGCACGGCTCCTTCTTTCACCCCTCTAGTGCCTACCCAACCCGTGATAATAATGACGAACATCATTTATGCAAATGTAATTAGGCCGAGAAACATGATAGTGGAGCGCAGGGCGCCAATGGAAATTTATCACTGAACACTCAGGCTCTAAACATTCAATTAAAATATTGAATTTCACCGGATTTAATCTAAACGTAATAAATTAAGCAGTGGAAGAAGGGCTCGTAATAGAACAGGCTGACATTTGGCTGTCTGTATCACACTTGGAGATGGTCATTGATTCCACTACCAGGCTCCAAGATGCAGACTCTTAGACAAAGTACAAGGAGTGAAGGTGATGTCTGCTCCGTATACTTGCATCTGGGTTGATGTTTCATGTAGAGGTGAGGCTGGGTTATCCTGCCAAGACAAACTAGTGCACCTCTAAAAATAATTCAATTAACGTGCAATTAGATACGCGCTGCGTCTCCGTCACATCTCCGTCTAACTGCTGTCCAAACTGCCACTATTTTGGAGCTTAACTTGTAAACAGAACTTGAGGTCGGAAAAACAGGGGTGAGGACACAGACACTATCAATGGAGGAGACAGTGTGGAGTTCAGGAAGCTATCCATCATGTCGGGATCCAAAATAAGCTTGGATGAGACCAGCTCTCACATATGGCGCTTTTGTCTGTACAAACATTTCTCAGAGGCAGAAGAAAAATCAGTGTTCGACCTAAATATGGAGCTTAAATCAAGTGGCAACCTCTGTAGCTGGAAAATGATGCCAAAGCTAAAAACTGTAGTTCCTCAAACGTCCACTTGAGGCTGGCTGCAGAATGAGTCAGTCTCCATAAGTCCCCATGTTAGACAGCAGAAATAAACATGTTTACAGCCTGGTACAAAAAACAGTTTTGGTCTCTGTAGCTAATTCCCCCGTTCATGACAACTGTACTGAGGGTGAATTTATATACAACTCACCTGTTCAAATTATATTAAAACTTAAAGTTATGCAGGATTAAGAGTGTCGACGCTATGATTGACAGTTAGGTGCCATTACAGATGGACAGCAGCTCTGTTGGAGGTGTATCAAATGTTCACTCTAATTTTAGGTCTTAACTCCTGAGGGGGAAATATCTAGCTCTTTGGTTGCTCCTCTATGTTCACAAGCTAGTTCTGTCTTTGGGCAGGAAGCTTATAGTGCATGTGTTCGCTCTCTGCCGCGTCTGGAGGTGAGGTAGATCAAACTGGAGAGAGTGAACCAAAACAATAAAGTTCTGGGTCATAAAACCAAAACAACGAGTTAAAAGATTGTAAAATGCTCCGTGGAGCTGACGGGGGAACTGCTGAGTCAGGCGGTAATTATTTGCGGGGCTCTCTCTCCCCGAGTGACACCTTTCACATTAGACTTAATCATTTGATCCACTGCTGATATAAAAATATTGATCAGTGCAGCTTTAAGTTTTATATTCCCCTGTATAAAAATTCTGCTTACTGTGGTTGAAGTCTGTTTGCAGAAATACCACGATAACGGCAGATGTGTGATGAATTGGGTTAAATCTGTTGTGGAAATGTCTCGACACCGGTGATACCTTGTGAGATGTGCAGGCTGTTTCAGATTCACAAACTGCATGTGTTTGTTTTCATCTAATTGGCTTTTTTTTTGCAGTAGTAGTAGGAGACAGAGGTGTTTTGGTTGTGGATGCGTCTCCAAGGTGATAAACTTTTCACTCCGAAGGTGGCGAGAGGTTGGGAAATTGCTCCGGTGGCTCACACTGCTTTGTGTAAGTTCATATCCACATTTAGACACACGGAAAGTAATTTATACTCAGCCTAAGTGAGAAATATGTGAAATAATATAACTGCCTCCCCACAGTATGTCCTGAACAGCCTCGTAGCCGCATTAAAACAAAAATATGTTGCATATAATTTACATTTCTAGACATTCAGTGTCAGGTGAGGTGAGCTGTGTAACCAGCTGGATGCCCTCACCTTTCTGTCTCTGCTTAATGTAGCGTGAGTGCTTCTCGAGAGCCGATCCTCACTCAAGACTAAAGCTGCAACTTCAGCCTCTGCTCGTACAAACAAACTTACAAGCCCGTGTGAACGCGGATCCAAAGAACTGCTGCACTCCCGAGAGTACTGCCGCACTCTCTCGGGCGCTCGCTGCGAGACAACGCCAGCGTTTGCGTCTTGTAATGTGTTGTAATGTCTGCTCGTGTTTACATACAGAGGACACGGCCCGTCTGCCTTGGCTTCGCTGTAATAAGCCACCGTTGTCCCAGTTCTCTTAATATCACATTAGAATTTCATCTCAAGGGGAGGATTCACTGCGAGTGTGGGAACTTTTATATGTTTAATGAATAAGGCCGAGGAAAGAGTCTCTTAATAGTTGCATTAATGCTCTTCTCTGTCTCTCTCTGTACATATTGTGCATAATATCAAACATGACCTGATTCTTCCTCCATTTCCATAACACCCCCGTGGAGCTCGCTGGTATTTTGTCTCATTTTGTGCTGCATTTGAAAGCAGAGGGCATTTTTAAATGAGGTCTGTCTATGAATCACTGCTGGGGATGCAATGCTGCGTCCTTCAAAGACGCCTTTAACTTCATAGCAAAGGCATGAGCGACGTAAATACAGATCTTGTCTTAAAATATGCAGCCTGAATCTCTTTTCCACTACTTTAATGTTTAAAATTATGATTATAGTAATGGTAACCATACTGTATGAATATGGACATACAATTCTGGAAGCTGGCTGCAGGGATTTGCTTGTATTTAACCACAGGAGTGTTAGTGAGGTCAGGCACTGATGGTGGGTGATAAGACCTGGCTCAAAGTCGGCGTTCCAGCGTATCCCATAGGTGTCGTATGGCGTCGAGGTCACAGCTCTGTTCAGACCAGGCGAGTTCTTCTACACCGATATAGGAACGCTTCTTTCTTTATGGGCCTGGCTTTGTGCACGGAGGCATGAACGTGAAGCCAAGCTGTGCTGGAAGCAGAATAAAAGAGAAGAAGCGGGGGGCCTCGCCATAACCAAGAAATATGTGAACGGCGCGTCCACAAACAGGATGAATTGATTCATGTAACATTGTCATGCTCGCAAGCATTAACAAAGACTAGACAAGTTGTTAGTAATGTAGCTGGCTCTGTGTCCTATGAGCACTTGAACCACTCGTCTTCCATTATTAACTCTAATCTGGACCTCGCTGTGTCTTGATCTAGCGTCCGACACCAAACACCAGCGCTAAAGCCACCGATAGCCCGACATGATTTATTTATCTCTAATTAGCTGCTTTTCATTCAAAATCATGAAACTATAGACTGCAATAGACATAACTCATCCTTGCATCTAGGCCAATGTTTAGTCTGGGATACCCAGGTCTGTATTCGATAGTGCCGCGATCCATTATTCACCAAAGATCAAGTTTTAAAGCAGCGCGGTTGTGCAGTTTTAGTGAGCCAGGGAAGACAACGATTTCCTGATAAGAGATTTTTTGTCCTCTCTTTCAACCGGCCTGACAAATAGGTTTAAGGAGTGTGACCGATGCACTTGAGTTTTTTTTTTTTCCTCTCTTATTCGTACTATTAAATGGACGGCTCAGCAAAGAGTTATTTTTATTTAGTTTCCACTGAAAAGCCGGTAATCCCAGGTTGAACGCTCCCTCAGATGTATGGCACTCTTTCCACGCAGGATTGGTTATTATAATATAATATTTCAGTTTGGTCCATAGTTGTCTGTAGAAGGATTTAAATGTTAGGTGATAAAGGAGTCATATTCTGTTCCAGGTTCTTCATAGTTCCAACCTCACGAAATCTGGCAACCGAGAAATAAAAAATGACTTTCGACGTTGTTACGTTCATCGGAATTGGCTCGCAATATGAAATCACATTTTTCTCCCTCTTTTTAAGGCTGACTGTCGTATTTATTTGAAGTTTATAGCGCCCGTATACTCACTTTTCTACGTGTATACAAGAAATAACAGTTCACGCTTCATTTGTCTTTGTATTTTTATTTTTTACGTGACACTGAATACCTCTTTATCCTTTCACTCATTTATTTACTTTATTTCTCTTTGATAAATATGATATTAGGGGATTCTTGTTGATCCGTGTTTACACAGACGGAGTTCACATAAAGGACAAATTAGACAAAAAAGGAAATTGTTAAAGTCGAATAGAGATTATATTCTGGATGTAGCATGAAGCTGTTTTTTTTCATACCCTGCACCTAAATAGTAAACCATGTGTAATGGCATATCCTGCTAGAGAAATGAAGTATTTTAATTGCCAAAAACTTGCAGTGTCTAATACCCCTGCAGCTGTTTTCCAGGACCAGACTTTATGACTCACTATATAAATATTTTATCTGCACCATAAATATAGCTCCAGTCTATGATGTTAGCTTTGGTCAAGTGCTTATTTTGGATCATCAAGAGAGCTACAGAGCCTGAATTGGTTTTGGCTCATCTATCTTTTTCACTTTTCACCTCTCGGTCTCTGTTGCTTTTCCTCGGCTGTATAAGGCCTTTGATACGACCGATTTTTATTGGCAACATAGAAAGGAAACACTAATAGCAACAGGCAACAATGTGAAACAGATTATTATTTAAAAAATGCACCGAGGAGTGCCCGCGGTACAAGACGTCGCTACGCCATTAATAATTCTCGGCAACTTACTGTCTAGATGTGCTCTGCGGACAGTTTTTGTTGTCGAAGTCGTGTTCGATTGTGCAGAGCTCGGACTCGAGGAATGATTTATAAAATTCAGATTTGAAGAAGTGTTTACTTTGGATGTTCGAGGTTTGATTGATGATTCTGAATTAATCATTTGTGTCGCCGTGCCTGTCCATTACTTAAACTTTGAAGGATTCCTTCGCAGCTCTTGTTACTGTACATTCCTCTACTCAAACACACACACTAATTACTTGGGTCTCTCATAATGCATGTCCTAATGTTTTATTTACTTAACGAGACTTTAATCAGCTCCCTGATTTCCTCTGCTGTTACACACCTTACCTTGAAACATAGCCTGTGGATACCCTCTTATCTGACACTGCCCACTGTGCTCGCCAGCCGGCTGCCAACAGGAGAGCTGGAGGTGGCAGACGGTGTTGGGGTGGATGCGTTTGTGCGCGCTCGTGTGTAGATGACGAGCGTTTTGGATGGTGCCGCCGTACAATACTCATTAATACATGCGCGTCTTTGTGTGTTTGCATATCCGAGTGTTAATGTGTGTGACAGGTGCCGGCTCCTATGTCAGAGGTGAGGTCACACCCTCCCTCCTCAGCCTAGGTGTCTGCAGAGGTTCGTATCAACTCGGCAAGTGATAGGGTGCACACCTTTTACCCCTCCGCACACACCCGTACCGAAAGGCGTACACACACCCAGCCCCCTAGATATCATTAGCCTTTACGCTAACAGCAGGCCCCAAGACAACCTGGCAAAATGGGGAGGTCATGAGCGATCCTCGAGCGCCTGTTTTTAGCGACGCATGCAAATGGAAGCGTTGTGCATTTGCTGCTCGGGTTATCGGCGATGTCAAATGCCAACAGAGATGACTCCCATCGGCGGAGTGATACATTTAGGCGACGCGTATCAGCTGCCTAGAACCGAATGTGTCGCCACTTTAATTAATCAGCATTCTTCAGCGTCTAATGGTGCAAATCACACTTTTTAGTGTGTGTGTTTTTGATGTCTCAGCTACTCTGTGCAGGGGAAAAGTTTTGTTTTGCCTCACTCTGTAGTTCTAGGTGTTCTCAGTCTCCGCATGCAAAAGTGAAATGAACTCAGAAAGTTCTGATCCACCAAGGGTGAGAGACAAAAGTCAGTTGAAGAGTCGCACTCAGTGGGCAAAGTTCTTTGGTATCAAGGAGCACATAAATGCAATGAGGAAAGAAATGTGCTTTTCTGTCAGGCCAGCTATGAAAACACGAAGCAATGTGAACTTTAGTTCAGCCTGTAGCTTTCCTTTCCAAGAATGAGCAGCTAAAGGCTGTCAGATGGTGAACGCCACATCCATACAGCAGTAAAGCAGATGTATCCGTACAGCCATATGTATCTCAGTGCAGTTCCTTGGCTTAAATCACACTGTGATGATATGAGTGGACCCTTAAAACCAACATCTGAATGCGTGGCTCTCATTTCTTCTTTTAATGCCCCAAAAAGGTGCTACAATAATGCACAATTACTCATCTGTTGTGATCTACTTTTACGCCCGTCCCGGTTGTAACACCTTCTCTCTTTTCTTAATATAAACTCAGCGGCGGCTTCGCTGAGCAGGTGATATGTGTAAAAAACCCCAAAACTAAACACTGGATTTGGCGCACTCCACGCAGGGTATGATTTACATTAAAAGTTGTCATTTATATTATAAACAGTCAGGAAGAAGAGAGGTCCTTTTCAATGTGTTTCCATCCAGCTCGATGCATGTGGCGTCTGCATCATTCATGACTGAATATGGGTGTAAGGAGCTGGCATGTCCGTGCACGGCGCTCCAAAAAGATTTCATTCTCTGATCAAAACTTAGAATTTGATTGGCTTTACTTGCTTTGTGTACTGTGTGGAAATGCTGGAAGTCCGTGACCTTTTTAAACAGATTACTCTGCTTTAGTTTTGAAGTTTACTTTCGTCAGCTCGAGCCGGGTCACTAATCACGGCGGCACTTACGCTGAGACACTTTCTGGCACCGAGAGTTCACTTTTTTAATGCGTTTGAAACATTTTGCAAACAGTTTATGTTTCTTCTGTTCCTCGCTTTTGTGTGCAGCGCTGACAGTAAGTGGTCAAACAAAAGCCTGAAGGCTGCTACAGCTTGTGAACAACATCCACACTGCAGGGAGGCACTACTTTTTCCAATCAAACAACTTTATTTGCAGGTTGTTTCAGTTTGTTTTGTGTGGATATGAACCAAATTAGAAACCTGGAAAGAAAGGAAAAAAAAAAAAAGCTGAGACAGATTTGGAAACAGGTGTTTCACCATTCTGGTGTTGTCTCGCTTGATTTCCACCTCTACACGCCTCCTTTCCGACATTCAAACATCACTTTCACACAACAGCTTGTTGTCTTGTTGCATGCGGAAATGAT
This sequence comes from Nibea albiflora, assembly GCA_014281875.1. Lineage (NCBI taxonomy): Eukaryota > Metazoa > Chordata > Actinopteri > Sciaenidae > Nibea > Nibea albiflora. Next base: position 4,260,840 of record CM024797.1, read on the forward strand.
GCATCAAACCAAAGCCATCATTTTTTTTTTTTAGATCCTGGGATTTCTTAGTTCTCATAAAGAAGAAAGAAAAGGCGACTCTTAGTTTCACAGCCACCGGCATGTGTGTTTAACTTTATATTCAACTCTCATTTCAGATCAGAGATTATGTGTCACATGACCTGATTTGACTGAAGTGTGCGAAATATTCATCTAACAAGTGAAACAGGTGGCTAAAACGGTTTTCAGCTCGCTCTCCAGCCGCCAAGATCATTTTTATCAAATTCCCTCTCCAGCACTGGGGTCTCCTCTGGCTGTGGTGTCACTGTTCAACCCTACAGTATTTATTTACACTGTCTTTCTCTCACACATTCCTTCCCAGTGAGCCAGGCCTTGGGCTGCCAGCGGAGGACGTGAAGTCAAGCCAGGGAGCCAAGGCCACTGTCAGCTCTCAGTGGTTAGAATAACCCAGTAAAAACCTCTTGGGAACCGGCTTGGATCAGACCGGCGCTGGCAGAGAGTACAAGTGAGAGGTAAGACGGTAGATGGAGGGGATTTTGTTTTCAAAGAAAGTGAAGGAGTACTTGAACCTGCGGTGGATATGTGTAGAAGAAAGCTTCCCTGACGTTCAGAGATCTGTAGGTTTGATATCGAGCTGCAGTATTACACATGCTGCTCATGATCGTCAGAGAGAATTTATTCTTTTCCTTTGGATATTTCATTTTAAGAAACGTTGCATCAGAATTTAAGATTCGAAGTGCACACTCTGTCAGCCATTTTATTCTTTGTTAATGTCCCCGCTGCACTTTCTTTTTCTTAGCAGCTTTTTTACTTCAGAAGTTTTTTGGTTTGTTATTTTTTTGAGTATAATTATGAGTCCTGTGGCATTTTTACTTTACATCCATCATCCGCCAGGCCGGGACTGTCAGTGAGGAAGTCAAGTCAAATTCAACAGTTTGGATTTGTATGAATTCCTTTGAGAAACACACACACACACACACACACACACACACACACACGTATACATGTAAACACAGACTACGGCCCCCTTTCTTCGATGCATCTTTCACACATTTCACTTTTTGAAAAATGGAAATAAAATCATAAGTAAGCAAATTTAGTATCTTCACAAACATAATTCAAACTGTTTTATACTGATGCTACCTGTACCTGACCTAGACAGTGTTTCCATGAAAAGCTGATCTGGACTTCTGTAACTTTTAAATACAAATCAAATCATTTGTCTTCTAATGAGATCAGAATAAAACTAGCCGTCACAGTGTTATTTCACACACACTGCACAGCTGCAGTATAAAGCCTCTTCTCTGACTCCAGCAATAAAATGTCACACGTTATCTCCAATCTCTCTCCTCTCACTCATTATTCCGAGGCTCGCTCGCCCCTCCTCGCCGCCCCCTGTGACAGTGTGCGCCTTTGACACGTGCGGAGGAAGGACACACTATCAGTTTTTCTAATTACTTATTGGTCATGATCAATTAGCAACATTTTAAGGCACTACGGTAACCTTGTATAAATACACTGGTGGAGTTCAACAGCCATCATGGTTGACAATTAAATTGGTCTGTCACTGCTGGGCCCTTCATTAATCTCAACTTGTCATTCTTGTTTATGCTGGTTATAATGGCTGCGTGGGTGTATGAGAGGAGTCGCCTCGAGTGTGTGTGTGTGTGTGTGTGTGTGGGGAGGTCAGATCAGATCTGCGATGTGAGAGAAGTTAGAAGCCGTGTGTGTGTACATGTGTCATACGCACATGCGTGTTTATTTGCATGAATCTATACGTTGTAAGGAAGTGTATATTTTTTGTGTGCGGACGTGCGGTATGCGGAGATCTTTTTAATGGCGACTGTCATGTTGAAGCCAGTTGGCACCCTGAAGCGATTACCTCATGTGTCCTTGAGTATTTTCTAAATTGCTCTGAGATGTTTAGAGCCTCTCCTAATGACTTTCATAATCATGCGGTAACGTGGCCATTTACACCATGTGAGAGAATTCCTCCTCGCTTAAAGCCGCCTTTACATCGATTGGATCGGACAGAAAAGCTATTGTATGTTAGGTTTGGTCTCAGATCTGTAATCCTCTCGCTCGTTTCCCCCCTCACATTTTCCTGAGTGCGTAATTCCCTCTGTATACAAACTTAAGAGTTAAGTTGAGGCATAACTATTTAATTCAGTTTTCATTGTTGGTAATTTTATTGGCATTTTGGTTAATGGAGCACTAATGGGATCTCTTACTGGGTGATGTAAGCACGGGGAAATAAGACGCACACACACACACACACACACACTGGTGGGAAACAATAGTGAGAGGCACATACACACTCTTCTGCTGCTGACCTTTCACCCTTGTCGCTGTCTTCTGACCCTCCCTGTAACCCCCGTCTCCCCCACACTGGCAAGAGAGGGTAGATTGGCATTGGTCACATACCCCTGACCCCCTCTCCTCTCCCCTCTCCCCTCTCTCTCCCCCCCGTCACCCCCTCATTGTTTCTGGGTGAGTGTATCTGACTGGAGACGAACAAAGGAGCGTGTTGGCGCCTGCGGACGCCCGGCTCGCCCCGCTTCGTATTTACATATGAATGTCAACACCTATTTTGTAACTTGTCTCCTATATACGGCTTTCAACAGTGATATGATGAGTGTGCGCGTGCATGCGTGTGTGTGTGTGTGTAATGAGAGTTGGTGAGTGAACTTTTTGCCTCATTATATCAAAAGGAAGTGGTTCTAATGTATTTCTGGAGCAAACACTTCCCCTGCTGACTAATATGTTTCTGCAAAATTTTGAAATCAGTTAATATAAATTATTCATGATTAAGAGGCTCATTTTTCCTCCCTAAATCTATTTTTGTGTGTGTGTGTGTCGTGACCCTGCTGGTGCTTGTTATGCTGGTGGTTGCAGTAATCAGTTGTGTTTACTAACTAATAAAGCCTCGTTTTAATTTCGCATCTTGATTTTAGGAAGAAAAACTCGCCCGAGCCCGAGTTTGCCACATGTTTCGAATCTGTCGTCCAGACGTGTAAAAAGTTACTGAATTCAAAATGTAAGCTGATGTTGAGATTATACAAACGTAATATAACGTAAAAAATAACTTGAGATAATGAAATAAAGACTTTGGTCCAAATTATTTCCTGTTCCGTCAAGCATAATAAATAATCAAGTTGTGTAAACAGTGATGAATGCGTGCTCGTGTCGAGGTGAATCGATGTCAGAATCGTTTTAAAAATAAATGATTTGAGTTAATAAGACAAATAAAATAAAATAAAATGTGACTTTATCTCGTTTTAAATAAAGATAAAATAAATAAACAGCATTGTAATTATTTTCTAATCCGTTGTCTTTAATTGGTGCTGCTGACAAAATGTTAATGAATTGAGAACATTTGCACATGGCATCTTTTTTCCTTTCTTCTTAGCAGACTGTTAGTGTCAACACACAAGTCATGTACCTTTGATTGGTGCACACACACACACACACACATACATTAAGTCATAATTAGCAGGGCGTGCATGCTTCACTGGTTGTGTGTTGAGCAGTGGAGTGGACAGTGGGGAGGAGGGAGGCGGGTCATGCTAATGTGGACAGACTCGTCACAGCCGTGGATGACTGGCATGTGGACCCAGAGGATGGAGGCACTCCTCGCTAATTAAGAATCCCTAATATTAAGTGTGTGTGTGTGTGTGTGTGAGAGAGCTAAGCAGTGAGTTGATGGTTTGCTGGTGGGAGTTCCTCCTCGCGTCTTCTTAATCTGTGATGATGATCCAGGAGTGACTTAACTTTACTACTGAGCAACTTTTAACGATGCCACGAGTCTCTGAGGCCGACCTTCTACAAATCCAAGGCGAGGTCTGGTCATGATGGGAAGATTCTGTGAACCTCCCTCGGTTTTGGTTATTCCCTGTAAACCTAACCGGCATTTTCAATATCCTGTTTGTTCAGGAGTTTTATTTTATTTTACCTTTGCCACATTGAGAATGTACACTGCCTCTGTTTTAACGCAAGCTGAGCCATTTATAAATCAGCGAGTGACTTGTGGAGCGATCTGCAGTGAAGGCCTACCCTGGAGGTCTGATTCAGGCCAAAAACATGTCATTTTTTATTGTAACAACATCCAGAGAATTGGCGTGAACTCGTTTCAGATTTATTGTTTTTAAAACAATAAACAAGAATACTTCCAGTCAATAAAAAGTGAGGGCGCGTCAGTAAAACTTGTTGTGTTGACGGCTGAAAAATGCATCGCGGGGAAAGCTTGAAGGCTGCAAGCCGAGTTCTCCTCTTCTGTGGATGAACTCAGCTTCAAATGGTGAATCTGAGAGTCCTCTTTCCTTTCGAGAGATGGAGGACAAAATCCAATGCTTGCTGTTGATGTTGCAACTCTATTGTGAATAATAGCAACCCCCCTTCAACCTCAAAATGGGCGACTACGTTACCGTAATTGTGTCTCAAAGTGTCTGAGACTGAGCACGGATTGATACATAATGGCATGCATAACAGAAAGCTGACATACTTTTTATGTATGTGTGCAGTGACATTCCCCCGTCCCGACTGCAGACAGATCCTCGTCAGGGTCACTGCTCGGTAATTGGAGGGAGTCGCCCCGTCACATTTGCATAGCCACGGGACAGGCCTGCAGCTCGCGGTGAGCCTGGGACCGAGCTGGTGGCGTGTCTGTTTTATGAAGGGTGGGATGCGTGAACAGTGCTCACACATCAGTGCGCGTATATGAGTAACACATATGCATATATACAACTACTACCAACACACACACGCGCGCGCCATCACCCTGTGCCTCCCACCTCTCCCTTGTTCCAGCTGAGTAAAACCAGGCCCGCGTCATTTCACCTCAGGGTGCCTGCCGGGGTCAGAGGTCATGTGTAATGGCCCAGTGCATCTCCAAGCACAGTAAGCCTACTCCAGGAGCTGACACACTCCGCTACTCCCTTCCCCACCTCCAAAAAGCCAATACAAAGACAAGGAGCGTGTGTGTGTGTGTGTGTGTGTGAGCGAGCGTAAGCCAGTCAAAGATCACATTCAGAGTTTCAAGCTGCTGAACCGTGAGGTGAGAGAGAGCTATGACCAGCCCAGTGCCCACTACTGAACCTCCGCTGTGAGCGCTGACCGTGGCCAGCGTTCAGTCGGTCTTCTTGGTTTATTTCAAGTTCCTCTCCGCTCAACTTGAAACACTTAATTAAAATGAAAATTTCTGTCAGGAAGCATTTACTTCTGAATGAAAAGTTTGACCCTCATCTACCTGAACGAGAGAGAGAGAGAGTCAGAAGACCGAAGGGGGGAAAGATACCGTAGATCTGACGGTTTTCCTTCAGCAAAGTGACGTGATAATGTATTAAAATAAGCAATAACTGGATCATAAGACATTTCAAATTCTGCCAAACTGTGACATTTTAAAAACAGAAAAACATCCTTCATTTACTGTAATGATGTGACTGTAACTGGAGTAAAATAAACACCTTAACTGGGCTATTATAATATATTATTATAAGTTCATGTTCAGAGCTGAATTAAAGAGAGAGGAGTGCGTGGAGCTGCACTGTGGAAAAATAAAAACAGATCTGACTTTTAGACTTTTAGCAAAGCAGACGTGAACATTCGATTTCATTTGCACGTTGAGTTGTTCAGGTATTTCAGACCGACGCGTTCGTCCGTGAGGCTGACGACGTCTGTCGGCTGCAGCGTCTGTGTTTCTGCAGCAGAGACAGGCCACATAACCGATGAATTCATGCTGTGTAGTTTGATGTGATATTTGCATTTGCTTTGTAATTTATTACGTCTGTGTGTGTGTGTGTGTGCTTTCTAGGAAAGTGTGTGTTATTACACTGCGGTTGATGGTGGCAGTTAAAGAGTAGGGAAACCGTCAGTGTTAAGATGGAGAGCGGATGATTAATGACCTCTGGAAGATTAAGAATTATGGTCTGATACAACATTGGTTTAGCTTCCTCTTTAGTTTTACACAAGGTCATGGCAGTGTTATTTTAAATATGACACTTTGTGTTTTTTCTATTAACAAAGAAACAGATCAGATAACTGACATTGAATCACTCCGTGCTGTTAAATCTCACACGTTGTTGATGCATCAGAATTTAGTAAATCCACGCTCAGGTTTCTCCGCGATGTGTTGACTTTGTTTCTCTCTCTGTGTCTCATTCTCACCTCTGCTAACTCTTTCCTGCTTCACCCTCTCCTCATAAGTGGCAACCTTGCTAATTGCTTCGGTCGTATGGAAACTCATGAATGTAGCTGACACTCGTAACAGCAGGCCGACAGGTGAGACCTACACCGAAACAGGAGAGCTGTTCTGTGATTTAAAATGAATGAACAATGACTTCTGTTTGTTATTCATCCAGGGTGCCGGAAAAGGTAAACGAGTTTGTGAGTTTGGACAAAATACACGCTCTTTATTTAATTTGAGTCTTTTTAATAGATGAAATCATTTTTCTTACATTCATTCAGTGTTTTGGATGAGAGTGGCATGCTAGGTTGATCTTTTATTTAACAGCTGTGATATGATAAAACAAATGAATCTCTTATTTAATGCAGTTACTTCTCATGTATTCGTAGGGCTCCTAATTATGTTGGCAAATTCAATAAACAAAGTCGGAGGCAGATTTTTGGACTTTTTATTTTGGACTCCGACTACCAGCGACCCCACAAAGGATAAGAAGACGATGGATCGATGGACGGGTTTTAACAGAATCCTCCTGTAGCAAGAAATGCAACAACTCGCGGGCGTGCAGCGACATAAAAGTCCAGTGAAAATCCTCTCAAACTGTCTGCACAGTTTCACGTCGCGTAAAGTTCTTTCATTGCTTGATTGAAAACAAATAGCGCTATTGGCCGTGGAAATTACTCGAGCAGTATAATTAGTGGTTATGGTTTCAATTTGTGTTATTTCTTTTTATTACACTGGAGAGATGAAGTCTTACATTCGAGTCCAAAGTCATTTGCGCCTCACAAAGGATGTAATTCTCCGAGCGGATGTAATATTCTGGGCTTGAAACTCATTTTAAGGTGGTTAGATTTGAAAAAAATCAGTTCATGACAACTTCAGTGCACAAACTCTGCGGTGACATTCAACAGACACGGGTTGAGTTTTTAGTGAGTTGCCAAGCAAACCCTCCGTGAACTGTCCTCCTCCAGGTGTGGCCTGCACGGAGTTCATTTCACCTTCACGACACTCATCCTCATACAAAAGCTGTGTTGATCGATCCCCGGCCTCATTGAAAAACATCCAAATTTTCTCTCATGAAAATCCATTTTCTCGTGCTACATTTCGATCGCTGTGGCGCCGTTACGGTGACGCATTTCAAGGGTACTGTATTTCCACAACCCCCCCGGTTTGTTCAATAATGGAAGTCAGCGGAGAAACAGTCAGAACAAACGGTCCGTGTAGGCCTCGCATGCTTAAGACCGGGGATTAGTGTGTGTGCGTGCGTGTGTTTGTGTGTCTGAGGTAGCTAGCTAGCTAAGTGACGCGGTGATGTCATCGTCCTCGTGTTTTCACATGGGAACCCGATAGCTCTGAACAATCCAAGGCGAGCAATTTTTGGCTCAAGCGCACTTGACATAACAGAGAGATAATTGTAGACTGTGTGTCCGCGGACCCTCCAGAGATCCGGAGGATCAAACCCTCTAGGATTTCGGACACTTTGATGACACGTTAATGCCTGCAAAAACATTTACCGCCTCAGAGATCACAGATGGAATGAAGTAAATGTAATGCAACGCAAGCTAACTGCCCATCAGGAGATGATGTAAAGTTGAGATCTCGATATTTTGTCTAACTGTTGCCAGGGTGTTGAATATAAAACACTTTCATATTGTATTCCACTTTCACACCTTTGATCTCGAGAGCCGCCGTTATAAATGACATAATGAGTGATATTGTTTGGTGTGATTTTAGTGATGGGAAATCCAGAGCGCGGTGACTAACTCCGGCGAGGTCAAGTAGAACTCAGTCATTATCATTAAAGGCTGCATGACTGTGAGTCTTCAGCTGATTTTCTGGACCGGAGTTGACATTAATGTAACAGTAATAGAAAATTATATTGAGCGTGCTCTGGCCGTGGAGATTTATTTAACTTTTGTTTATTGGTGAAGTCTTTTTGGGAGCGCACATGCTATTTTTCAGCAGTTGCACATGTTCACACCGGGGAGCTGGCCCGGTCTCGCGGTGCCTCGCAAAAGTTCTGCACTCTTGAAACCACATAAAGCTACATTAGAGACTGTCCGACTTCCAAGACAGTAAAATGTGCCTCGCTAACTTTGTGCAAAACAAAACAAAAAAACACATGAGTTAGGAAGTGTGAATAATTTTGCGAGAGTGATAATGATTTTGGACCGCTACACCGGCAATGCAGGGCTTGATCTTTTCCATTATTTACCTTGGCTGCATGTTTGACTGTGTTAGCTTTGGATGGACGGCAGGAATTACAAAAAAATATGATGAAATGACTTCGAGGAGCTCTGTACCGCTGATTTTTCAGTTCCTGCCTCAAGTTAAGATGCATATATTTCTAATTTCTAAGTTCTTTAACGTTCGCTAGACATTTCCTCTTCCTCTGAACCTCTTTCAACACTTTTTCATAGCTGAACAATAAAGTTTTCCCATCGTATCGACTTGTATGGACAGCGATCAGCAAGGGACCTAAAGAACAACAGTGTTGCGTAATGTGTGTGACTTTCCCATCAACGCTCTGAAAACTGCCAAACATATTTTTCAGTCTGTCCAATAAATCTCGTAGGTTGATGATTATGACGAAGCATCCTTAACTGTCTCACGTTTCTACATTTTGCCTTTGAGACATGCAAAAAAAAAAAAAAAAAAAAGTGATACCTCTGTCTTTTACAAGAAGGATGAAAAAAAGTGTTTTTTAAAGAGGGAAGTTGCCCTGAAGCGCAGCAGGAATACCTCCTGCATCGTAAAACATCTTCTGAAAGGTGTGAGAATGAGAGATGCGGAACTTTAAAGCTATGTTTAAAGACATAACACTTTTCTTTTATATCGTTTGACACCTGGCATTAATGACAAGCTCTGGCAGCTAACCTTCAGAACTTTCCATGAACACCATCGTCAATGTTCAGTCATCAATATTCAGCCATCGGGGGTATTTATTATCTTTGGTGGAAATGTCCCGTCAATTTATTTGATCTTTGTTTACAATCACGCCTCAGTAAATAGTTGATATATTGGAGCTCATCTTGGTGGCAGTGCCGTGGCAGAAGATCAGAAATATTCTCATTTTTAAGCTTAATATGATCGTTTGGGATCAACACGTGGAGTTTTGAACTCTATTTTCCAGTTTTAATATGAAGATACACACGAAAGTTCTCGAAAAGTGGAACTTGATTATATTCAGTAATAATAATGAATGTTTTGACACTTTTACTGGATCTATTCTGGGAAAAGTGTCTATTAAAAGTAGTTTTTACTGTTAGGTACGTATCAGTGCTTGTTGTGTTAATATGATCTTCATTACTGCCTCACTATAAGCTGTGAATATGTGGCATTATTATTTATTCCAGCAGGCGTATCATGTCTGTCTCATGTTATCTGTCCATGTAGGAGTTCAGGCTGTTCTGTCTGATTTACGGCTCTGGGGTCTAACTGTGTATATTTACAGTCTCATGACCTGAGAATGACACCCACAGGGCTGAGCAGAGAGGGGAGAGAGGGGCGGGGAGGGTCACGGACTGTAGCATACACACACACATACAAACACACACACACACACATGAAATGTCGACTTTAAGCGTCGACTTTGACAGCAAAGATGTTGGCACAAAATAATTTAGCGTGAGCCAATCGCGTGTTTTGTTTTTTGCGTCTGCTTTTGGATTGTCTGACTGATTTGACTTTTCATCTCACTTCCCGTACGTGGACGCCAAGAAAGAGAGCACATGCACACAGAACATGTGCGCAGATGTTTCCTAGTCACTTTATTAAGAAATGATCTTGCTGAAGCTGAAATCTGCAGCAGACCAGATGAAGCATCTCGTGTCGTGACATGCATGAAGTGACCTTCTTTTTTTTTGTGCTTTCCCAAGAAGCATTATGGGAAATGTAGGCTAACGCTACCGGAAGTAGAATTAAATGAAGCGATCTTGGGAAGAGTGGCTACTAAAAATGCAAATGAACGATACTTCAGCTCCTGGAATTCGGTGAACGTCGCAGATTGAGTGAAGTGGTGGGAAAGAAAATGGCTGAGCGTTAAACAAGGTGGCAGCTGCTTGTTTACAGATCCCAGCACCCCGGGGTGACGGCGGCGTGGATTGACACCCTGGCTTCAGATTGTCACAGGCCCGCTTCCAGGGAGGCAAATGGTGCTTGGCAAAAAAAGTCCAGTTCACATGGGTTTGATTAAACCGCTGCTGATAGTTTGTACCTTTGCAGTGTTGTGCTAAAAAGGTGAAGGGGCAGAGTGTGTGTGTGATTTAGACGTCTGTGTGAAACTCGACCAGGATAAATAGCGTGGTCTCATCTGCGGTCTCCTCTGTCTCTCCATCGTTTCTCATCCTGCTCTCCATTTTTCTTTCTTTCTGTTATTCTACCTCCACCGCCACAACCTAAACCTCATTTGTTCAGCATCGGCTCTCCACCTTCTCGCCTCTCCTTCTCTCACGACCTCGATGTAGTCGGGAGACGGTTAATCCGGCGTAGCAAGGAAGAAACTGCACCTACCAAACACCTCTGCAGCTCGGCACACAGCGCTGTATCTTATTTGTTTAACCCCAACACAAACAGAAATTAAACTGCTGTAGTTTGTGGTTTAAGTGTTAAAACAATTTCTTGGCAAACGAATCATCCACCTTGGCAGTCATCCTGAAAGTCTTGTCTTCACTGCGAGGTTGCCAGGTCTGCTGCCGCTGAGCTTGTACAGACACCGAAACCAGAAAAAGTTGTGCTCGGTCACGACGGAGATGCTGCACAGAATCAATTGTGGTTTTTACTTTTCTGTTTAATGTACAGGCTAAACAAACAGATGAGCTCTGTGTTAATTAGTCCTGACTCCAGCGCCGTGCCTCACGCACACACATGAAATCGATGTCGATTCTCTGATCTCGCTCTTGGAGGAAAAAGCAAATAAGCCTAATTTTTCCAAATTGTTGAACTGTTTCTTGAACTCTCCTCTGTTTCTCTTCTTTCTTCCGTCTCTCTCCCTCCCTCCGTCCTCCTGTCTGTGTTTGGAGATTGGAGCAATCTGATTGGTCGGCCCAGCAGGAATAAACGCTGTGAAGCAGAGCTCGGAGAAGGGGTCGCTGTGTTTTATGAGCCATTAAAGTTTTATTCATCCCTGCACCGAGGCAGCCTTCGGCCACGGGGTCACCATGCTTTAAATAAACTCTCATCATTCCTCCACCCCTCCTCCCCAATATCTGCACCACCACCCCCAAACCCTTCCACCCACAGACTTAATGGACTGTTTATTGTTTGATGTTCGAGTCGGACTTCATCATTTTTTCCCTCTCTCCCTCTCTCTCTCTGTTTTTTGCCCTCCACTTGTGTTCAGTGGCGCGGAGGTCTGAGTGATGTGGTTTGTCTGCATGTTTGTACTACGTGTTGATTCATTTTGCGTGTGAGCCCATGCGTGTTCTAGCGATACATACATGAAGTATGTCTGTGAATTCCTTTGCTGTGTCGTGCGTTCGGCTCCATCAGCTCCTCCCTCTGCTCTTCTGTTTCATGGGTGCATACCAGACTTTTAAAAGATGGAGGCTGGAGGCCTTGTGTAAAATTTAAGAATTCATGTCACTTTATCGAGGCTGCAGCTGCATTATTTTCATTGTCGGTTGATCGGTCGATCCTTTTCGCAGCTGATAGACGGGTGTTTGGTGTTTGGTGTCAGGGAATGGTCGGGGACGCCGATCACTGTCGGCATCCTCGGGTGTTTTGTTTTGTCCACAGCCCGGGGACGTTTGGTCTGCTGAGGACATAAAGAGGCTCAAACTGACTCGGGATGATTGGTGGATTGTCAAAACAGTTGACGGTTGATTTGGTGGCTCACAACTGGTTAATTAGTCAAACTGCTCTAATGTTTCAGCCCTCGGGGCAGAATACGGAGATCTGTCTGGGGCGTGGTCAGTTGGCATCACCTTTAGTTTTAGTTACGTTTATCAAATGTTACGATAACTGTAGTTGCGACATTTGTTACCGGTTATCAACACATGGAGTCTATCACACAAAATAAAGGCCTGATATGTCTTCAGTTATTACAAGCAGACCACAGCCACACTGCTGTGCATGCTTCTTCGTTATCATAATTATATCGAGCACCGTCCAAAACAATTGTTCATCGATCCATACTTGAAAGAAGTCCACAAAAAATGAGTAAAAACTTCATTATAAAAAATAAATGCATATTTGGTTTTCATGGTTAGGGATGTTGGAAAGTTAAGCACAGTCAGTGCGTAGCTGCAGGTCACATGCAGGGTGGCATCATGTGCTGTGTTTGGCAGACATACACGTGCGAGCACACGTTCCCCTAACTCGTAAGCGCCGCGTTTCTACCGTTTACCGCGCAGATGACTGAAATAATCACTTGTAAAACGTGATCTCGTGGTGTTATAAACAGCCGTGAAGTGCTCGGCTCGTCTGATAAGCCCCCTCACTTGTGGATCTATTAATCAAAGTGGACTTCCTGCGCCGTACGTGGAGGCAACACGCCCGGCCGACCGACGGAGTGGACGCTCCCCTTCAGCCTCGTCCAGGCGCTGCATTTTTGTTTCCTGCTCTTTTTCGTGGGATTTGTTAAGAATAACTTTATCTCTACACTTTGAAGACGGAGCACTTCATCACCCTGCAACTCTTTTTTGGCCGAGAGCGACGGAGTGATAGAGGAATAATTTGTAAAGTGGGGGAGAAGTTGGAGTTTGCAGAAGTTCCCTTGCATGTTGTGTTACAGCTGACCCTATCCTCAACTTTGACCCCTGACCCCACCAGAGATCTGTCATGAGAGGGAGCTGCTTAACACAAAATGGAGCCTGGTTCAGGAGTCAGAAAGAGAGCGAGGGGGAGAGATAGACGTACACAGAGTGGGGGAGACGGAGCGGGAGAGCGAGCTCCACCACACACGGAGGACTCATTTATCCTCTCTCTCTCTCTCTCTCTCTCTCTCGGCTGCAGTTTTTTTTCTTCCTCTCTTTTGCTTTCTCTTTTGTTTCACCGCACAGAAACTGTTGCCCTTTCTTCCTACACATCTCCTCTCTTTCTCCCTGCCCACCCGCTCCTCGCACCCCCGTCTTCTCACCCCCCTCGTCTGGTTTGCTTTTTTGGACAACAGCATGCCATCAGCAGCAGCTACCACCGCCGCCACCACAGGTAACGGATTCATGGCAGCGAGGACCAGCAGGATTCTGGGAGGGAATATGCGAGACGAGGCTTTAATGAGAGCTAGGCCTCGTCGGCCGGCGAGAAATGTATGCAAATGATATGCACACACCAAAAGGACCCTGGGTAGGCGAGGCGAGCGTCGGCCGAGCTCCTGCTGAGCTCTGAGGAAGATGAGCGGCTCAGGTCAGAAGAATGACAACAAAACGCCTCCTCCTTCTTTTCTCTTTCTTTCCCTTCGTCCTGCAGCAGAGGGACGAAAAACTGGTGAACACATCAGATGAGTTTAGTGCCGCTGCACGATGTTGTTGATGTGTTTTACTTCCTGGATTGCTGTTGCTAGGTAGATTTTTTTTTCTCTTCTGTTTTCATCTTCATAAGCACACTGACATCTGTGAGGTGAAATCTGGAGAATAAACACATTTATACTTTCTAGATATTTAACTGTTCGTGAATTATTACTGTGAAAATCAAAAATGAGCTCACGCTGGTGTCCTTTAATTCTGCTTATGGAAGTAATTTGACTGTAACTACATCTGACACATCATTTGGAAATTTAAACTCACAACATGGCTGTTTAATCATCAGTGTGTGTGTGTGTGTGTGTGTGTGTGTGTGTGTGTGTGAGAGGTCCAAATAAGTGAAGTCACCTGTTTTAATCATGCAATAAAATAAAATGTGTCAACAATTACAAAAGGCAGTTGTGATTTGAAGTTTTTTGCACATCTGATGCCAAATGTAGATTTTTTTATTTTGCTATTTTTAGGTGTGTTTGTAAGATTCTCCTTATTATTAAATATAAATATAAATTCTTATTTTCTGTAACCTTCTGTTATTTAATAAATGAAGTACAAACACAATTTATATTTTATAAATAACCTGATTTTAAAAGTAAAATCAATTAAAATACATTTTAACTGAAGGATTTAGTTTTTTGTTTTTACTTATTTACTTTTACTTTATTTAATCATTTATAATTATTTATTTTATCTGTTTTCTCTCATTTAACATTTTTAAATCACGTTTTTTGTACAAATTTATGCTCTTAATAAATAAGAGATAATAAAGATGAATCCTGGTTCACACTTTTTTATTATATATAAATATTTCTATCTATTTTTTTTTAGATTATTTGTTGCTAGTCTGAAATAATAATTCCATTTTCCGGTATTTTCTTTTCTTTAATACAAACCACAGATTTGACTTGAGCATCTCCGTGCTCGCCGCAGCTCCTGCCCTCCTCTCCTCTCCTCTCCTCTCTCCTCGTTCCTCCGCTCGGAGCATCGCTCCTGCAGGAATTATGCACCGTTAACTGGCCTGTCTGTCTGATCCGACTGCGGCTGCAAAGGAAGAAAGAAAAAAAAAACGAATAAAGGATGAGGCGAGACGTCGGCGTGACAATTTCGATGGCGTTAACTAGTGATCGTTAAATACGCCACAGTCCAGCGCATCAGACACGGAACCTGATTTTTTACTCTTTTTTTTTTCCACCGTCGCCTTCGGGTGGAAATAAACAAGAGGAAACGGGAGGAGAGGAGGAAAAAAAAAACCAAGCATTGAGTCTTGGGAAGAAAATGAGAGTGGCACCTGATGATGTCGACTTTGACACGTGTTAATTGCTGCTCAGCTCTCCTCATTAGGGAGTCTCAAATTATTTTAGCGCTCCAGGCCACAACGCCTTGTTTGCTTTCGCTGTGGAGAGGAAGCAATCTGGCCCAAACTTCACATGGTAAGGCGCACAATGCAGCCTGGGCACCGTCGTTTGGGCGTAAATTGCCATGATAAATAAACGCGTGAAATTATTAATGAAGCAAGCACCGTGTCAAATATATTAATATTCATTTTTAAAGAAATACAGGAGTTTGTTGTTGTAGCTTTCTGTGTGCGATGCAGTCAAACACATCGATGTCTCGCTTAATTCCACGTCACTTCCTCCCCAAATCAAATGACTTGTATTAATAATAAATCCTAATGCCTCTGTTCTGTTTCCAAATGAGGATTTTTGCTCCTCCGTCAATATCACATCCACACAGGAAGGCATTTGTTTGACGCATTTGAGCGTCATGATAATCAAAGATTTACAGTGAAGTATCGCCTCTGTTGCTAAATCAATAACGCACTCGAAATCGATAAAATGCTCTCATCGATAGCCTGACAGAACCGCTTCACTGCACGCAAAGGTGACTCGCACCCAATCAGATATATTCAAAGTCCTTTTTCCTCCTGTCATTATGTTCAGACGTCTGCAGCCTCGACTTCAGTCTGCTCCGGAGTCCTCGCCCTTTTACCCACGAGGCTCCTCGCAGCAAACACACACCCTGACTCAGTCCCACGGCCCTCATCCTCTCCTCTCTGCTAGATTACTTGTTACCTGTTGGCATGTATTTATATGGCCTTGCATGGGGAATTATAAAGCCTTTGTTGCTGCCCCGGCTTGGGGTCGGCCACTTGTTTATGACACCAGTAATGGCGGTAATTGTTACTGTTGAGATTACCTGTCAAGAGGACCCGCGTGGCGAGCTCGGAGAAGGCGTCCCTCTCTTGACAAGGGGTGACAGGGGGACGGGGAAGAGGACAAGGGCTGGGGAGGGTGGAGAGTTGGAGGGGGGAGGTTGGGACGCCCTGATGACTTCTCCGCTGATAATCAGCCGCCACGGCCTGTGGGATAATTCAGCTGTCAATGCCACCTAGCAGGGCCCAGCGTCAAGCCAGCCGACCCCAGCTGGCGTCATTCATTTGGACCGAAGATGAGGACGGAGCCGAGACGGGAGGGGTTGAAGGGATGCAGGAGCGAGAAGCGGAGACAGAGGAGTGAAGACGGTGTCTCCGTCTCATGTCTGAGCTGGCCTTCAAATGCAGTAAATTAAAGGCCATCATGAAACATTTTGCAGTTTAGAGGAGAAATATCTCAGCTTTCAAAATGTCTGTCCGGACTCTGCTCTGCTCTGCAAACCGCTGCCGTTAGATTTTCAACCTCACATAAATCACCAGGCCTTTTCTCTATTTTAGTGACTTCCTGAGCCTGAAACGAGCGAGACTTTTCCCGCTTTCATTTAACAATCAGCGTTTTTAAAAAAATATTTTTTATTAGCAGTTTCTGCAGTAAATATTTAAAGACGTTGATATCAGACACTCTGGGGTGTTTCAGAGCAGCAGAAGCTGTATCTGTATCCTCTCTGTATTCAGGCTGAAAGTTAAGTTTTCATTATATGTTACAAACAAATTTAATATCAATAAAAAAAGGTATTTATTCTCAATACTGCTCCCTGGTTGGATCATAATGCAGCCGCTCCAGTAATTCCAGTCATTCTTGAGATTTTCGCTTGCATCTAAAGATGGATGCAAAGTTTAATGGCGTGAAGATTAATTGCGTTCAGTATTTCACGTCCATGAATTGAGGTGAAATTTGAATGCCTGTTTGTGTCTATTTAAGGTCCCGCTTAATTCCTCCTGTGTAAGCAGACTCGTTGTCTTCCCGGACACGTGTGCATCATAAAGAGGGCAGCAGCAACTAAAATGGCAGGCAAATCACTTTTCGAATGGTTTTGGAGCAGCTATCAGTGTCATCCCTGAATGGCTGTCTTTATCAATGATTCTGCCTGATATGGGAAGGGGGAGTTGGTGTGTGTGTGTGTGTGTGTGTGTGTGTGTGTGTGTGTGTGTGTGTGTGTGTGTGTGTGTGGATGGAGGTGGGGGGTGTTCCCTATCTGTCGCTGGAATCTTTCACAGTTTAAGGGCCGGGAGCTGCTAAGAAACTGTCAAAGATTTGGACAGCTAAAGTCCCCGGGTGGCGTACGGCGAGCTGTTCTCTATCTGTATTCCACTGTGGCAACACGCGGGGTTGTAACATCGCACCACCGCTATTCCACTGGGATAATGTCACTGAGGAAACAGTGCCAGGAAATATTCTGCACTGGTTTTTATTTTATTCATCATATTGCATGTGTAGTGCACGCTTCTTCTATTTTTGAATTTACCACGTAAAAAAAATATTGATAACTCCTTTTTGTTGTAAAATGTTGCAGCTGCAGTGTGACTGGCTTGTTTCTACCTTAGCTGTGTAATCCACACTTTTTTATGTAATAGATTACTCACACGGTGAGTATTAACACATTTTTGATGAATTGTAGAAATAATATTTCAGATTTTGGCTGGAATGTCGACTCCTTTGTCTGCTGACAGATTCATGGTCATTTGAACGAGTTCAAGCCGAGCGACGCCGAACCTCTGCGGTCCATTTAGCCATCAGCACGTGCGATATTTCATCTAAATTAAACGTGAAATTATTTTCCTAACGCCTCCTGCGTGGTTCTGATCGCGTCAGGTAGCCGGGCTTGCTTTGTGTCTTGTATCTCGTGGTTTTGCTTAATGTGTCAGGATGGAAAATAAACAGGACGAGAGCTTTGTGCACATGCATCAGCACTCGTGTGACAGAAGGATTCTTCTCAGTGGACTCAGAGAAACCGGTCTGGGTGTGAGTAATGCTCACCAAGCATTTTCTTTGTTTTGTTTTTGTTTTTTCGCTTGAATTTGTGACTCCATAAATCTCCTTCCCACTTGAACGCAGTTCCTTTTTGCTTTTAACCACTTCTGTTTACGTCTTATTGTCACAGGCCATGAATCAAAAACAATTGCTTCATAACTTTGTTTCTTATCTTCACAGTTTTATTGTCGCGGCTTAATCCTTTTTTGGCTGGTTGACAAAATAGAACATCATCATCATCATCACCCTCGTCATCGTCATCATCATCACAACTTTAGCAAGAAATTTATATTAAGACGATCTCTCCTCGATATTAAAATAAAGCACAGTCTCATTTCTTATTCAAATGATAGCATTAGGCGCGTATGCATTTATCACCCGATACAGGAGTGAGGTTATAAACAATGCCATTCATTATCTGGCCCAGATGCAGCGATTGTTGATTAAAGGGCTTTGAATATAACAGCCACACACACTTACACACACACGCACACACACACACACGCACACAGATGGGTGGACATTAGGAAAAGAGAGAGGCCATCTGAATAGGCTGGAGGGACATTAACGGCAACAATGATTGATATTTGCCGCGCAGGCTTTTTAATGGTATTGTTATTCCTCAGAGTTATACCCCGTCCTCCCCGCGTCTCGTCTCGCAGATAAATGGAGGTGTAATAATGAATAGAAATTATCCTGATTATTTTGGTGGAGGTGGCGGGAGAGCGAGCGAGGACGAGGGAGGGGGGGGCGGTGTGTGATTCATAATCTAACGTGAAGCTTAAAGCTTAGTCAACAGTGTCTCGTAGATTTCCTTTAATGTGTGATGACTTCCTTTGTAGGGGAAAAATAGGCAGGGCATAGACTATATATATATATATATATATATATATATATATATATATATATATATATATATATATATATATATTTTAATCAAGTTGCGTGTTGATCGCTCGATATTAAAAAGCAAAGTGCCTGATTTGCATCCTGCTGATGTTCTGTAAGTGAATGTAAATGAGGGTCGATGCTGACGTCAGAGATGTTTAATAATCACGCTGGCCTGAAGGAGACAACCATCACACACACACAAACTATAATTATGTATTTAATCTGACAACATATTGTATTTGTAGTAGTGTGTGTTTCGAGATTTTTGCCTCTATATACTTAAATTTTATTAAAATATGAGAATATTTGTAAGGAGGCTAAAATATTTTTCCAGCATTTTGCATGATAATAATGCAAATGCTTCTTATTTTGAAGTGAAAGTCAGAGCGGGTCTGTACGGAACCATAACTCATCCAACTTTTTTGTCCTCTCGTGCGGCCTCGCTGGGACGAAGCGTAATGATAATATAATTAGTTGTGTTTTCTTGAGAGCCTTCGCTTGCTGCGGGGTGTTGATCATGTGAACAGCTGAGGTGGACATCGCCAAAACACATCATTTGATGTGAGAGGCCAGCTTGTCCAAAGCAGTTGTGTTTATTACACACTCCTCTGGCACCTGCTGCAGTGAGTCGGCCTGCCAGGACGGACACACACACACACAACACACACACAGGCACAGTCTTCCAAAAATCTCTTCTTCATTTAGCCACTTTCCACCCAAACGATGCCCGTTATCACTTTTCAATTACATCTGCAGGACTCAGCTGCTGCTTCAGTGCAAAACATGAACCAACATTAATTTAAACTCGTGATCGAGGTACACGCCTGGAAAATGTTTGATTAAACTGCAATGATACATTTTTATTTGTGTTTCTTAAAGAACGTTTTGCCAGTGGTCGATGTGACGTTGTTTCGGACTGTATTTGTGATCAGACACTATAAACGATGGATGTCGTCTCTGCTCGGACATTTATTGAACTTTTGTCTTGGTGCTTGTTGCCCGTCGCTGTCACCTGTTGCTGCTCTTTATATTTATCGTGCCTTTTTATTCCTTGTTTGGACACGGAGGCGTTTGTTTCAGTATTTTTTGCTGAATATTGGCGACTAAATTCTGGATTTCCAGCTGCTATTTTCTTTAAGCAAAGATTGTTTCATGTTTTAGCATCAAATTTAATAAAAATTAGCATCCTTTGATTTCCTTTTTTCCTTCTATTCTTTATCCAAACCAACAAAACCTCACTCGTCTTCCTCGCGTCTGCTCTTCTTCCTCTCCTCCTCCTCTTCATCCTCCTTATTCTCCTCCATACCAACATGTTGTACATCAACCATCCCTCCTTCCTTTCTCCCTTTCCTCTCCTAGGGTGTAATGGTGTGATGCCTCCCTCCAACTTCCCCCCCACCCCCACCCTCTCCCCTCCACTCTCTCAGTAATCAGGGCCAGATGGAGGCAGAGATGGAGTGATGGAGGGAGGGAGGATTGGGTTTGGTCCTAGCAGTGTCTTAGAACGTGGGGAGCTGTCAGCCCTGCAGGGAGAGAGGAATTCTCCAGCAATAAAATAGGGATTTATCACCACTCTACCACAGAGAGAGAGGAGAGAGAGATGGAGGGAGAGGGTGTGAGGCAGAGAAAAGGACGAAGAGATCAAGAAAGTCAGATAGAGAAGGGTGACGTGGGAGAGGAAAGAATAGAGAGGCGCAGAGAGAGAAACCCGCAGAGGGATAAAGAGAAGGGGGGGGGAGAAAAACAGAAGACTTTTCATCATCGTAAAGCTTCAGACAGATGAGGTCGGAGGAAGAAACATGCAGGAAGATAGACGCAGTTTGCTGCTGGAAAAAAGGCCTGGAAGGAGAGCAGAGCGAAAAGACAAGAGGGGGACAGAAATTGAGAGAGACAGTTGTGTGATGACACCCGCGGCTCATCTGCTCACATTCTAGCGACCTGACAATTTCTCTCCTGCCATCTGCAGCGCGCGGAAAGCCGAGCGTCTGTCCAGAAAGTAATGCCCAGTTGCATTCAGGGGATGGGGTGTTAAGCAAAAAGACTCGACCTCCCCTACTGGGCCAAATGAACCTGCTAAAATAACCGCTCTCCACAATCGGCTGTGTAATTGAAACCAGAATGTGCAGGATTTGATAAATTGCTTGACCCTGCAGGAATGTTAAGGTCGTAAATTTTTAGTGCGTTTTGGCCGTGCTGAGGTGTGCAGAGGTGTATGTTAAGAGCAGGTCCGTTGGTGTGTGTGTGCGTCTTCGATTCACGGAGAGAAGCCGTGTGTGTGTTTATTATTCCAAAACATAATGGTCTTGCAGAGTTGTGTCGAGGCGGCGAGACGCAAACGCCACATGTAGACGCGGGCGTGCGCACACATCAGCGATCCGCGCACCCGCACCTACAAATTATACCGCACATTCCCACTCGATGGCCAGATAGACTGTAAATTGTGCTCCGGCTCCACATCTTCTGCGCTTTACATCAAAGGAGTAAATATGAAGATCTTCTTAAGACAAAGGCCGAGAACCTTCGTGAGGCCGAGCACACGCATGCCTGACATTGCTAAAATATCCCGTCGAAGGTAAAACATATATTCTGTTTAAAATTTACAGTCGCTCTCAAACGTGAAGCCAGAGAATTACTTTCAAATCTCAGAGGGCAGATACACTTAATGTCCAGTATTGTACACGCATATATCACGCTACACGCGATAGTTTAATTCCATGTTCCTCGTGCACGGCAACATTTTTTGACATTTTCATACAAACAGTGAAATATTTGGTTAATTCCTGTGCCTCCTAAGTATATGTGCATTATCTGCTGCATGCAACTGATGCACTATTTTCAGGCACGTACCCAAACATGTTCTCCAACAGCTGCAGTGATACTGCCACAATCCTCGATAATAATAATCTCAACGCTGCTTTTGTGTCCGGTAATGAGCGTCTTTCACACGATCTGTCTTTATGACTGCGGCTCACGCGACACGCCACCCTTTCAAACGTTCTGTGGCTGGCAAAAGTTTTTATACACTCAATAATCTCGCGTTCATGAAGCTGTAAACCACCGAAACACTCAAAAATGACGACTTCTCCTCAGGTCCGGGTCTCGAACATCTGCGGTATTCAAGGTGTGAATGTGAGGTCAGATTTAAATGGACAGAACTCTGTTTTCTCACTTGATTCCTGCCTCGCCACCATTTTATTGAGTTGTAAGTTGTTAGATAAACCTGCACCTTCTTCCCCATAAATATGCTTTCTTGCATTACACAATAAAACAAGCTTGTCTTGAAATCTTAGCCGTGACTTTGACCCCTCTTCTTCATAAAGCACACTAAAGACTTCAGAGTCAAGGCCAGGGCACGCTCCAAACTGTTCTTATCTGTTTTTGAATCCACAATTTCAGAGACAGAACTAAAAGGCTGCTGTCATGGGGGTGAAAAGTGATAACCGTTCACATCAGGATGAGGGCTCACTCGTCTTATCCACAGCTTTCGGGGTGTTGTACATGTTTGGCATGAAAAATGACGTCTGCAAAATGAAAAGTTTAACACCTGCACGCTGTCTTATCTCCACATAGTAACTGGCCGGTAACTGAAAGATGCTCGTACTTTGTCAGTTTGCCAGTTTCAGGAGATTAAAAACAAACTAAGCTGGCCATGCATTGGTCAGGCCATAGCTGCCACACCCTGACTATCCCAGCTACTGAGCTCCAGGTGGTGGACACCGTGAAACCAGCCGTCCACAACCTAAGGTCTGCACAGACACAACCTGGTCCAACGCAGACCAAAAACAAGACCACGAGGAGTATTCTTGTGCTGGTAAAGTTGTGTCATGAGCTAAATGATCAGCTGAACACATGCGAAAGTTCACACCACGTTGATCAGATGCCCTGCTGCAAAGTCTGGCAGAAAGTGAAGCATACTGTGTGACACATGATTTTAAAAAATCTATAAGTTGAGGGATAAAACATCCCAGTGAGAACTCAACGGCAAAAAAGAGCTGAATGGAAAATCAGCCCAAAGTTTTGGAAAAGCCTCGTATATACAGTCCGTGTGTATATGAACTAGCCTCCATGTGTATGTATGTCAACAGTCCTGAGGGCATGTAGAGCCCAGCCAGGACCAGAGGGCATCCAGAGGTCAACCGAGTGTAAACAGAGACCGCCGCACGATTTACGATGTTTGCTGGCTGCTAAGACGAGAGGTCTGCACATTCTCACAATCATAATTGCTTTTTGCAGCTTTTCAATCAACCTGACTCGGTTGACATTGTTTTTGTATTTTTTTCACCTCTCATTTTTCCCCCTTGTCATCAGCGAGGCTGCTCTGTGTGCCGGTAGCTGCCCTCGCGTAGCCGTGACTCTCGTCTAAACGTAAGCAAAAGTCTAAAACTCCAAGATTCTTCCATTTTTTTCCTTCTCTTCTCGTAATTGGGAGCAGACGTTGTTCCTCTCTCTCTCTCTCTCTCCCTCTGTTTCTTTCCCTCTTTCAAAACCCCGACATTGGCCACTCCAGCAGGCTGAAAAGGGGAAACCCAGTCACACATGTGGACATCTGGTTGGACACGGAGAGCATGCAGCCCCGCTGCATTTCAGCCGCCCCCCCACCCCCTCCTGTTGACAGTCGTTACCTGTGCCCCAGCAGGCCCTCGCTGCCCTGAGATAAAACGACCTCTATCCAGAGCCAGACGCATAAATATTTCTCCTTCTATTTTCCAAAATAGCTTTTAATTTTACAAGTTTTATGGCCCTAATATTAAGTGCATATGTTTTACAAGACACTGTGTCCTCTGCCTCACCCCTCGGGTCCACCATTGGAGGGTTTTTTTTCTTCGGTCTTTTAAAGGAAGAAGAAAGGAAAGAAAGTAAAAAGTATAAATGTTGGAGGTAAGGTGAGCCAGAGAAAGATATTTCTGTGTGTCTTTCCAAGTATCCACATGTTCCGCCGAAATCCTTGAGGGATACGGTTGATTGTAGCAATGCTACAAGTGTCTCTTCTGTCCCGTTAGCATTAGAAATGTAACGAAGATAATGATTTTACAGCAGAGAGGCGGACGTAACGTGTTTGTCGTCATGAAAAAAGGGAATTTACGTTAAAATCTGGCAACGAGCTGCGTCTAAACAGAATCCAACACGCTCTCTGGGAAGTGTTGGTGGAGTCACCCACATGTTGATTTTACCTTTGAGTTCTTCTCTCCAGCTATTTTGCCTCCATGTGTATCTCTGCTCGTAGCCTCCCCGTGACCTCTCCCTCTCCCTCTCCCTCTCTCTCTCCCTCCATCTCCTCAACATCATGCACATGTGTTTCAGTGACCAGTTACAGCATAAAGCTCCGATTCATCTTTCATGCAACAGATTTTTAAATTTCATCAGCATATGTGACCAAACAGCATGAACTCGGGCTCATTTAACTTGAAAAGAGAGCCATCTGAGAAGTTAATGGGATCAAAATACACTTTATGTTTAATGAAAAGCTTATTTATCGGCCCTATATAATATAATTCAAACCTGAGTACAAAGATCATATAATATAGAGAAAACAGTCTTCAGCCTTCCAATAATACTCTCTGATGTATCACTCTAAACACAGATGAACATTGCGGATAGCATCCCAAAGATAACTGTCTGTCTTTCAAGTGTAAGATATAAAAATTATAAATCATAAACAAAGGACGAACGCGGCGACCGCGACTTTAGTTCAAAGCGCGATTCACCGCGCGGCTGCGTGAGTTTTTTGTTTGCTAGCGTACCTTTGACTTAAGTTTTCATTCTGCTCTGACGTAGTTCAACGTTTATTCAGATAAAACTTGTAGAACAAAACATCCCAAGTTTCGCGCATGAAATTTATATCGAGACGACAGAGATGAAGTGAAATAAGAGACCGGAGGAGAAATGGAGGGGATTTTCTTACCTCTTTACACCTTGTTCGTGCTGTTTATCACTGCACTGACAATAAACAGCGCTGCCCATGTGCCTCTCTGCAAGACATTCCGGTTCACAAGTGCAAAACAGACATCAGAACAGGCCCGGCGTTGCTTCAGATGAAATACACCACAATAAATCCCCCGCGTATATCTCCAGCATGCTTGCATCACGCTGTCCGCTGTGCTCAGATTTAGCTCCAGTGGTGACATGAGTTACGGCACTCTGTCTGAAAGCACCTTGTGAGGATTTATTGCCGTGGCATACAACTCTGAATGGAGGAATATTTGGACGGGGTGGAGAGGATTGAGGAGAGAAAGCAGGAAAATTGATCCATTTTGCTCTGTGTTGAGACAGAAGCATTTGGATGAAGGACAGAGGACGGGATTGTGGCAACGAAAGATGGAACAAATATGGTTTTGCTCCAAGGATAATAAATATCTGGATGTCTCTGATTGACAAAACGCTAAAACTTTATCGGCATTCATCCTCAACCTTTTAGATATATTTACTAAAAAATGTTGGTGTTTTTTTCAGAAACAGATGTTTTCAAACGTTTTTGATAAATGGGATTTGTTTAGGAGGGAGCAATGGAAAAGTCATCGGTTTTGTTTTATCGCTTCCACTTTACAGATGGTGGGGGGAAAAGAATGACGGGAGAAAGAAGAATCGAGCAGAAAAAGTCCCGTCATCTTTTAAATTATTTGTCCCTTTTGCTACTTTCCACGAACAGCTGATGCAAAACAACAGTGATTCAGCCAAATGATTCATGTGAGGTTCTACATCTGCTGTTCCAGCCACCAGATGCTTGGTAGCTCTTATCCGGGGGAAAAAAACTTGGCTAACAGGAAGTGAGGCATTTTAGATTTCTGTAATAACTTTTATTTGTGTGTGTTTAGCTCCAGTCGTGATTGCAAGATAGAAAACCAAAGAGCGCCAGAGAAGAGGAACAGCCTTTGGCGTGAAGTTTCCACAAATCCTTTTTAGAAACTTAAAGACTTTTTATACATCTTGACAAGAAGAGCGAGCGTTGTCTGAATCCTGCTTCTTGGACTTGAGAAGTCTGTACTTCAGATATAATCTATTGCGATCGGGGTGGAGAGCTGAAGGTTGCAAATAGAGGCCCAGAGGCTGCTACACGCAGCAAGCAAGCAAGTAAGCGCTGGTTGCCAGCAGTATCAATATTAGAGCTTGGGAGGGGACCGTGTTGTAATATTTATTGATGTTTCAATAAAGTTCTGTAGTCAACTTTCCCAACTACTGTAAAAAGTTTTGACAGCAACTTGGAAAATCTGAGAACAAGCAAAAAAAAACGTTTTTCAATGTGATTAAATAATTAAACTGTAAAAATATCCAGATAATACCGAGACATCCATCTTGGCTTTCTGGGCTCCTGCCCTCAACATGATGACTCCATGTTGTGTTGTCTAATAAAGCTCCACAATGCAGCAATCTGAAAGGCAGACTTGTAGTTCGAGGTTTGTTTGTGAGTTCACTTCCTCTGGGCTTCAGACTGCGTGGACGAAAAGGCCCAGGAGTGAGTGCTGCTCACAGAACAATGCAACAGCAACGCTGTGTAGATGCTCAGTATTGTTTTTGAGCAGCTCGCGCCTCTCTGCAGTCCCAACATGGCATTTAAACTTTATTTTTTTTGCTCCACAGACTTTATCTGTGCAAAAAACTCCAGCATCCAGATGTTTTCCAAAACTTGTTAGTAAGTGGCCTCTCATTATCTCAAGTGGTGAGAATCTGACAAAACAGCTGGAGGAGATGATGAGAGCTGATTTGGAACAAAACAAGGTTTGAGGGCAAACCGCTCTTTTTGTGCTGAAAGTAAGCACAGGCTCTCACATCTTGACATGCAGATTACTTGCAGCTTGAATTTGTTTCATTCTCAGTCAAATGTTTTGTCATTAATGACCTTTCATATAACTGGGAGGGGTGCAGAAAGCAGCCCTGACCCCTTATCACCATGGATCTCGCCAAAATAAAAGGACAACAATCTTTCAGATTATTATCACGCTGCAGTTCACAAGGCAATTAAACAGGCAACACAGTCTCATTTACGGTAACAGTGTGACAGAGATGTTTCCAGAGTAGGCGGATGCTGAGTCATGGAAAGCTGCCCAGTATTACCACAGTCTTCTGCTTACCATTGAGCAACAATTTGGGGTGTTAAGTGCCTTGCTCAAGGACACCACACAGGTAGTTCTTAAGGATGAAGACAGAGCGTCTTCCATCCAGATGTTTTGAGGGGAAGAAGATGAAGAAAGGACGTTTCACCCTGGAAACGGAGAGAGGAGTGAAGGAGGGAGGGTTTGCCCTGGGGCCCCTCCCCTACAGGGACAAATTGGTGTCAAGTCTCTGTATCCAGGAGGATTAAGTGTGTGTTTGCTTTGCGTTCACAAGTGGTGCTGAGGACAAAACAGCTTGAGTCCCCACACGTCCTCACAACTCACAAAGACACTAATGTTTAAGCCCGGACAGGGAGGAGATGGCTAATCTTTTCACCTAATCTGTGTACACACACAAACACACGCAGCGTGAACTAATGCCAGCACATGCAGGCACATACAATGGCATGTTTTGATCATCGTTGCGTTCAGGAACATTGAAGGATATAGCTGAACCTGCGCTGTCGCTGTGTAACTTCTGGTCTCCTCTCGTCCTTTAACTACAGTGTAGTTTCATCGTATGCTGTGAGATAAACATCCTCATATCTTGAGGAGGAGTTCTGGTCCAAGCGGATGCAGAAAAACTAGTCCATGCATTTGTTCCTTCTAGGCTGGACTACTGTAACTCTTTATTATCAGGCTGCCCCAATAAGTCTCTGAGGACTTTGCAGCTAATTCAGAATGCTGCTGCACGTGTCATTATCATCAATGCATGTTTCTAACTAAACTTCTTCCCTGGAGTTCCTGTGCTTTCTCGTCCAGCAGGTTCTCATGGATCGCGGCTGCCGCTGTGGTCTGCTGCTGACGTCCACCATATATAGCATTACTGTCATTATTGCTACCATCTCCACTACAGCTTAGTTGGTTAATGACTTATTGCTGCTGTGCATCTGTGTCTCTCTATCACAAGGTTCCACTGCTACTGTAGTCACTCTACCATCTATTGTAATTCATGTTTCTGTACATGTGACATCCATTGCACGTCTGTCCGTCCTGGGAGAGGGATCCTTCCTCTGTGGCTCTTCCTGAGCTTTCTTCCACATTTTTTCCCTGTTAAAAGGTTTTTTTGTGGGCAAGTTTTTCCTCACTCGAACCGAGGGTCGAAGGACAGAGGGTGTCACTCCCTGTACAGACTGTCCTCTGAGGATAAATGTGTTTTGTGACTTTGATTTTGATTTGATTTGGTCTCCGCTTGCAGTCTGAGCACATTTTCGTGGGCTTTGTTTGTGAGCGTCCATGAGGGGAGCAAAAGAGGCTGAAATTCACTCTCAGAGTCTATCAGCTCTCATCTGATGATGGTTCAAAGTTATCTGCACTCATATGCGAGTATCTGCTTCATGAAGATGAGCAGATATCAGCAAAATGAGCCACCTGAGCTTAGCAGCTAACACTCGTAACGAAACTGTGCCGTCACCTGCAGGATTGATTTGGAAATATTTCACGTCCTTGAATCTTCTTCATTTCTCTCTCTTCGCTTCTTATTTCCATCCTTTAACTCGTGTCCGGATCGTCAAGACCCAAACACAGAATCACACCAGCTTTTCTGTTCGACCTTTTCGTTCCCCGACTGACGCTTCATTTTTCTCCGATGCTCAACGGACCATAAACCTCCTCGTCTTGGACCGCACTCCTCCGCAGCCTGTGTGTTTTTTAGAGAGCCTCCTCGTCCATAATGCCATATAACATAAACACATTGCGTTTGATTGGTAGACATAAACATTGACTGTGGCTGGAGCACAGTTTAACGCCAGGCCACAACTCACGGCCGCCGTTAACAGGCTCGCTGCCATAACGAAGGGAAGCCAAGGCCGGCCGCTGCCCTGCGCACTCAGGGTCACAGAGGAGGACGAGCCAAGGCAAGAATGCATAGATGGATGGATGGATGGATGGATGGATAGATAGATAGATAGATAGATAGATGATTCGGTGGCTTTCAGATAATGTAAGGCCTTGTGCTTTTGTCACCAGCACTTGCACAAAGACGAGCATTGTACCTGCCTGTGTACTTCTGATTTGGCACACTTTGCAAAGTAAACGTTCTGCCCTCATGGAGGGTACGTTAATGTTAAGATCATGGAGGGGGAAAAAAGTTCTTACAGTATGTTCTCATCATAACTTACAGCCATTGTTTCCTGCTGCCTGCGGTGGCCAGTCGTGTGCACGTGAAGTTGGAGCTGAGAGCGCACACCAGCTTCCTAAACTGCAGCGACACAGCGACACTGGTCGCCGCTGACGACAAGCGAGCGTTTTGTCGCTGTTGCATTGGACCGTTTTCTTTATTGGGTTAACAAAAGATGATTGTTGCCAGATTTGGAGCGCTATTAATGTCTTTCATGCAAACTAACAAGCAGAAGATAACATGGAGCTATCATGGGAGGATGTAGCTGAACTCTTCACTTGTACTTGATTAACCGCCCTGCGGTGTTGAAGTACGCCGCCAGATGTGATGATCTGTCAGGATATGTTATGACAATATACGATGTAGGCCTTGTTTACAGTATGAAGTCTGGTGTGTGTGTGTGTGTGTGTGTGTGTGTTGGATTTCTTTAGCTTGAGAAAAGTGATTACTCTGGCAGCGTCAGTCAGTCCACGTGGGAAAAGCAGTTGTTCCTAACATGCTGATCTTTTTACAAAGATTGGATGTCATGTTCTAACAAGAACACTGAATTTCCAGAGAAGTCGTTGCTCTCATGGACAGTGTGTTACGTCATCTTTGTGGTCGTCTTTCAGGTCACCTCCTCACACAACTGCTTCTTATTTACCTTGAAATTACGGGGCGCCCTGGTAGCTCACCAGGTTGTGGTGTAGCACGTGTCAAGGCTGAGTCCGTACCGCAGAGATTCGGGAACTGCGACCTCTTAAATTCCTCCATGGCGATGGCTGCAACACGTTTTGGCTGCACCGCGTCCACCAAAAGTGTTTCAGAAGCATCCCAGACGCAGCAAAAGGGAAACAGTTTAACTACGTAGCTCCTTTACTCATGGCAGAAACATTTCAATCAAGGAAAAATGAGCCAAAACTGAGCAAGTTAACGTCACAGAGCCGTTCCCTGCGAGGTTTAGGGCTGCCTCTTCCCGCGCCGTCACTGTCCTGTCAAATTCCCCCAAAATATTTTACAAAAATAAACTGGATTTGGTTCAGTGTGTTCCATTTGGAGGTGATGACCCTGCTTATCTGGAGCCAAATACATTCAGCTGCGTTTCAGCCAGCTAACACTAACATACCTCGACTTCATCCATCATGGAGCTTAACAATAGCCATGTCTTCAGCTGCTTCTGCACTGCTAAAAGCTTTTCATGTGAAACCTGCCGACCTGCTGAGGGTGTGTTCATGTATGTGTGTGTGTGTGTGGTGTGTGTGTGTGTGTGTCCTGGGGGCCTGCAGCTCTTATCAGATGGATGTGTTTGATATCTCCACTGCAGAGGATTTCCCATATATACATAAACAACCCCTGAACTGCCGGCAGGTTGCACAGACGGAGGCGCAGCGCTGAGACTCTCACATGTTTAGGAGTTCTGTTTCAGCACTCTTATGTCACCCACTTTCCAGTTCAATCTTCCCCCTAAGCTACATTAAACAACATGAACCCAGTTGATGAAAAATGGCCTCATATTCCATTTTTCTCTTTCACCGACACCGGTGCTGGTTTATTTAAGATAAGCGCGTGACAGCTAAAGGTGTGTGTGTGTGTGTGTGTGTGTGTGTGAGCAAGCAGCGACACGCCTCCCAGCTAGAAGAGTGACGTCTTCATTGATGTCAAAGTAGCTAGCACTTCGCCCTGACAGCGTCTCATGGGGCTGCATCATGCATTTGCATAACAAGCCGTCCCCGTGACACCGACGCCTCGACAGATGTCGGCGTTGGGAGTGTAGACCGGTCCGCGTCCTTCCGTCGCTTTCCAAGCTTCTTCTTTCGCTTTTTGTTCTGGCTCTTTCTCCGCCGCTGCGGTAAACATTGTTATTTTGAGGTGAGTCACGTCTCATCAAGGCCTTCCTGGAGTCATCGCAGGGTTTGAGGAGTCGCTTGACAGTCATAAACATCATGTGAGGACATAATAAAAGGGGATCATTTTTCAGGGGGAACGTATAAAGTTTCATACTAGATTTTATTGGAATGGAAGAACTCTTTTATTTTGTTTTCAGCTAACAAGTCATTGGGGACATTATACATTCTATATGACGCATTATGAACTGTCATAACTGTTGTCTTGTAAAGCTCGCTGTAAGCTTCTTCTTATTATTATTAGTGCAATGCTGACAGCCTCGATTTCTGACAAACGTCTGCTGGTTCCAGCGCAAATAAACTCATTTCAAAAGGAATCAGTGTCTCTGTTTTGAAGCACGGATTAATGAGGCTGCAAAAAAAAACCAGAAGAATTAATAAATACATAAAAGTGGATTTACGCTGGAAACAGCTTGAAACAATCTCTATTACAAGAGATGTCAAAAACTTTCATTTTAATTACAGGTTCCATTAGCAGCAGATTATTTTGTTGTAGCCCTGCGTGCACTTGTTGTTAAATAGAACTTGGTAGCAGCGGCGTTTAATAATCTGGCTGTTTCTTGTTTTTATGTGGCTAAATTGTCGTCAGACAAACGTCCACATGCAGCAGCGTATGTGTGATAACTGCACCGTCTACGCCGTGCTCCTTTATCCTTTACATTCTAACTCAAATGCCACCAGAAGTTGTTTTTGGAAAGTGAACTGAGCGCTCAAACAGCCACAAGCACCACAGACTCAACATCCCAATATTTCACAGAAGGTGAAGTGAAAAAAAAAAAAAGTATGGCAGCTCAAAGGCTCTCCTTCATATTTGGTTGGAGTAGTAAGTGGCCGTTGGTGCTCCCTGCTGTTTTACGTCACAGGGGAAACATCTTTATCATGGCGTATATTATTCCAAAACACAGCTTCCTGCATGGAAACGAGCCCCCCCCGTCCTCATTCGCCTGCCTCTCTGATAGACTACATTGCTTCTTATAAACTGTCCATGGTCCATAAATTGTGCAGCGCCGAGCATAACACTACACAGCGTCGGCCTGCAGGGACACGCATGTTCACGAGCCCCCGCCTCTGCTCTCTCTGCCCTGGCTGAGATTTGCTTTAGTAAATTGTGCGATGAGATCCGCAGGTTTAGAGAAAAAGACGGGGGAAAATTGGCGTGGAGAGAAGTTTTGAACGTGCAGTTTCTCTGTGAGCGAGCGTGCTTATCATTCAGCTCTGCAGATGTGACATTTATTCACGTTCTATATGAAAAACACGCGGATAAAGACAAAGCAGTCCAGAGCCTGCAGCTCAATCACTGTGTGTTCTGTGCTGCGTGTCAGGTGTGCAGCTCTTTGTTTTTACTTTCAGATATTTGAATAAACACTCATAATTATAAGCAGGTTACATTTATTATAAATATCAGATTGCAGATTTACAGCATGCCATGGCATTAATGTGACAAGTGGCTTGTGACCGCAGCATGTCCACCATCTCGCCTCGTCTGTCATACTATAGAACCCAAAAATCTCCAACATGTAGGATTTAAATATTTTATCTTAAACAGAGCAACACGCAGCGATGCATTTTTTGACATAACCGTCTTAAAGACGCATAAATGCATAAATATTCTGCATGAGGAACATGGACTGCTGACACGGCATGTAATGTGCATGTCAGAAATGAATATCTATCAGCACTATCTGTCTTTGGGCAGAGTTGGCAAGAAGCAACATGAATCCGGAGGAGTCGTTTCACAGTGTAGTACCAGCAGTGACCAGCAGAAAGTTTTATGACCAAACGTCTCTTTAAAAAGAGAAAAACAGGATGCACACGCAGCGATAAACAAGAAATGTGATACCAGAAAATAACAGCTGTGTCATGCTGAAGGGTTAAGTTAAACGGCAGAGCTGATGCAGAGTGGACAGAGATGAAGCAGAACCAGATCAACAATTACATAAAGTCTAAAACTGGAAGAAGAGCTGAAGTAAGAAGTCGTTTGAGATAAAACCCGGCTATAGGAAGAAGAAAGTCGACTCAGGGTGAAACTTATGTCTGTAAACTGGAGCACGAGAGTCTGAACTTGCTGAGACTCTCACAGTAATCAAACTTTTACTTAATTAGAGAAGAGTGTAAAGAAAGTTGAATCACAAGGGACAGGCAGAAAATAGTCTGCTGCAGAAACACTGTATGTGCTGGTCAGTGCTATTACTGTCCAATTAAATCTGAGCTAAGGTTACATTTAAAAGACTCAGAGCTGCTTACATTGTTAGGTTTTTGTTACCCCTGCTCTCACACACACACACACACACACACTCTTTCTCTCTCACACACACACAGGCTGCATTTCCAGCAGAGACAAAACAACAGCAGAGATTAAGACGCACATTGTCACAGGGTGGAAACCGACTGACAGGGTGAGAGCGCGTGGAGCTGACATTTTTCTTTACCCATCAGTGATGTGAGGCTGATGAATATGCGAGAGGGGTGTAGCACGTTCACAGCCTCGGTTCTCTCAATTACTACAGTGAGAAAGTGTGGAAAGGCTTTTTTTTGTTTTTTTTGTTACACAAACTTCTTTTTCCTGCTTTGTTTAGACGAAATCCTCCATGCAAATGTAGCTCTGTCTATAAAAATAATGAAGATAAGATATTAGATTTGAATGAAAAGCACCTCTTGTACCTGTTTTGGAACTGTGACAAATATGAATGTGATGAGAGGTCTTTGCCAGCTCGGACTGAGGTGGAAACATTTCAGAAATGTAAAATATTTCTGTATTATTCGTCGCTTCAGCTTCTTATTTTGTAATACTATAATTTGTACTCGCTGCAGTTATAGTTAGAAATCTCCAAAATATTCTATTAAACTTTCAGGCAGCTGCTGCAGCCATTTCTAAATAATAAAGTGATTTTTTTCTTTTACTGTGTCTGTTACAAACAGCACAAATCAGCACCAACCCAAACACGTTTGGAGCTCAGAACAGATTGGATTGTATGATGAATGCTGAAGCCTCAACATTTTAAAAATATATATACAAATAAACTAATGAAGGACGTGGCTCGAGGCCAGCACTTTATCAGCTTTGTGTTGTGGCTGGAATTCAGCCCCTCTGTCCTGTCTCGACTTGCTGCTTCACTGTTTACTTTCGGAGGCCAGGCAGTCAGTCAGTCCGCGCAGCCTCTCAAAGGCGCGACTGTGCGCAGGAAGAGAGTGCAGGCTGAACTTCGAGTCAAGCCGCGAGACAGCAGAATTAAAAAACACTCACCCGCGCTGTTGTGCTCGAGCTAATTAATGAGGGCGGCGCTGCGTCAGGACGCAAACTGCTTTGACGCGCTGGCTGACGTCTCCAAGCGTGATTCTCAATTCAGGCCTCAATTAAAGGCAACATAATAATAATAATAATAATAATAAATGTTTGAAGCGTTTTTAAGTGACAGAATCATTTCTAGATATTACATTCTTAATATTGGTTTTGTTTTTTCACGCACACTATTGTCTAACATCCCGGCTGAGAGCTGAGTCACCGTGTGAGCTCCGGTGTTTCAAAGCTCCCGGAGAAATTGTGAATTGCGCGATTCGGTTATTGGAGAAGGGAGAGAGGAAGAGAGGAAGAGAGGAGATGGCGGCTGTACAGGAGTGTTTTACTCTAAGGTGGAAATGTAACACCTCGTGAGCAAAGTGTGGAGGAGCTGCGAGGTTATTCTCTTATTATATCCACTAGCAGGTGGGGGCGAGAGGGGAAGGGGTTGTGTGTGTTTGGGGGGGTCGCTATTATTGGATCCGGCCTCACCAGGTGAGCTGAGGAGCCGACATCCCCTCCCCTCCTCCTCCTCCTCCCGAGCTCCTCTGGCTCTCCTGCCCTGCCTGGCGCTGCCAAGGTGACCTTCCAGAGAGGTAGAGAGGGGGGAGAGAGAGGAAGGTGCTGACAGAAACATCTCTGGTTATGAACCAGCCGCGGTTTGCTTCCCTTCTCCTCTGGAAAGGTGCGCTGCCAGCGGCTTCTCCCTCCACGCAGCAGGAGCAGCTACCAGGGAAAACACCAAGGCCAAAAAACACGTTATCCAAAACACCGGATGTCTTTGGTCATAATCTTGAGAGTTTTGCGCCCACAAAACACACCGAGCTGAAGATTCCTGCCCTGAATGAGCCGTGCGTAATTCCTCCACAGACCAGTTGCTACGGTGCCTACCTGTTACCAGCCCGTATCTCTCTGAGCGCGGCTCTCTGTCTGGCACACACTAGTACGCATGTCTCCAAAAACCCCCGGCCCGTCATACCCACACTCATACCTGCTGACAGGCTTCCCTTGTGCGCCATGACGCGCAGCGTGTTCACTACGACATTGCAGAACGTCCCTGAGCAGCCGCAGCGGTCGCCTCTCCCACAGAAACTAAATAAGAAGCTTCACATCGTGCCAGATTTTCTGCCGTAAAGACGTTTGTGAAATACTCCAAAGCGGCAAATCTGTAAATTTAATTTAATTTTTTAACTTTTTAACGTAATTTAATTTATTTTTTTTACAAACGTGAGACAAAAATATGAAAAGTCTTTAAATCCAACAGGAAAATGTTCCGTTCGGGGTTTTTCTGCACGTCCATCATGAAACATTTATCTCCGAGAAAAAGACTAAAAGGCGAAAACTTCTAGATTTGATCTGTGTTGAATAATATTTTTTTTTAAATTAGAGTATTTAAATAAAAACTTTAAAATATTGAATTTGTTCGCCCATCCCAAAAGATGACAGAGAAAGACTTGATACAAGTATTGCTGTCTGTGTGTGTGTGTGTGTGTGTGTGTGTGTGTGTGTGTGTGTGTGTGTGTGGGTACGTAGGTTGGAGCCACTTGAAGTAACTCACGTCACAGTAATTACGTCGGTATTCCTTATGGTCGTTTGGAAAGGGAGAGTATCGCATTTTGTTTGACGCGGGGGCCTCGGTCGGGCTCTGAAACTGGATCTCATGACTTCATCACCCCTCCACCACCTCCTCCACCTCCCCACCTTCAACACAAGCCTCTGCAAACAGCACCGTCCGGCCTCGATGCTTCAAATCTCCGAACTTCAGAATCCCAAACTCACCTCTGTCCAAAAAGAATCACCTGAATCATCGTCAGGAAATATTTCCGCTGCAGACTCTCTTGATATTTCTTTTTTTTTTTCATATGCATGAGGTCAATTTGAACGCTTTAACCACGAGGGCATATTGTTATAGATATGTTTAATCATCACAAGTTATATGACCACTACAAGACGGATGCCCGAGAGCCTAAAGCTGTGCGCTTTAATTCAGAATCTCGTTTTTCAGACCTAATGGAACTAATAACAGAACACTTAATCACGTTACTTTCACTCTCCTCTCTCTCTCCTTTGCATTTCTAATTTTTTATCTGCAGTGGCTTGGGGTTAAACAAATGAAACGAGCTGCCTCCTCCTCCTCCTCCTCCTCTTCCTCTCCCCTCTGTAAAACCACAGAGGAGAGCAGACCAAACGTTACTTAGCCCGTACGCAGAGAGGCTGCAGATAATGAGAGCCTGCTTGCATTAAATGGACAAACAGCAATCCGACATCTCCTGACCCCTCGATGCTCCTCTCGGCTCCATTGATCATCCCCCCTTATGAGATAATGCAATTACAAACATCAATAAGGAGCTGCGAGGGGAATCATTATGTGGTGACAGTGATAAATGATGCTGCAGAAAATAGCGGGCTCCTCTCAAACAATCCGTGCGCCCAAGGGGCTTTTGAGGGCCGGGGCCCCGTCGCCAAGGAGACAGATGACATCCAAAATGGCCCCCGCTCAACAGTCCTCCTCTCTTCTCTTCTCTTTCTCCTCACCAACAGATTTTTGTTTTTCTCTCCCTCCTTCTTTTGTTTCCAAACCAGCTGCCGCGCGACCTTTTTTGAAGGTGGAGTTTTTTTTTTTGGTCGGGGGGTTTGGAAAGTTTCTCCTGCGAGCCGCTCACGAGCTACTCTTTAATTTGTGTTTGTATCTATATTGATTTCATAAAGCGAGTCATATATTGACAGGTCATCTTGGCCGTATGTGTATTTCCGGTGTAATGATTTTCTCTTTGGAAACTGTGGCGGGAATTGATCAGCTGAGCATTGTTTTCTCGCACGTCAGATATTTCTTATTTCAAATATCTCTCACTCCGCCAGTTTGATGTTGCAGACATGAAGCAGGTCGCTTTAGTTAATCTACATAATCCGCACATTTTACGGCCAACGTTTCACTTTAACCCTCCGGGGGAGAATAAAGGAAAATAAAAATATATAGCGCTTCGAAGTGTGTTCACTCAGTTCCGATCATAAAATTAAGGCCTAACCTGCGATCTTTTTTTTTTTTAAGTTATTAAACTCTCAGCACAGCGCTGCCGCTGTTAGAAATAAAATATCAGCATGAATAACTGGCTGCAGAAGAAAATATCCGAGGTAACATGCTGCGCGTAAATGTTTCAGCTGCATGAATTTACGCAGTTTGGTGTGAAATAAAGATC
This sequence comes from Nibea albiflora, assembly GCA_014281875.1. Taxonomy (NCBI): domain Eukaryota; kingdom Metazoa; phylum Chordata; class Actinopteri; family Sciaenidae; genus Nibea; species Nibea albiflora. Next base: position 4,298,113 of record CM024797.1, read on the forward strand.
AGATCTGTTTCAGCTCAACGCACAATGAAGCATCAGTTTAACTAGCAGGCCCCGGCAACTCAGCAACTAGTGACAAATCTGTGATTTTTTTAATTAACAAGCCTGCACACATTATTGCCATCGACATTTGTCACGGCTCGTGGTAGCGCAGAGAGCACGAGGCCCACGGTAACGCGTGCACGTCCCCTGTTTCAAGCGTAAAGGCGCATAAAGATCTGCGTTGTTGTTGTGGGAGGAAGACAGGCCTGTCCGGGCACCTCCACTGCTCTGGAACACATTTCTGCTCCATTCATTACTCTGACAGTTCACTCCGCGGTCAGTGTGTGTGTCTGTGTGTGTGTGTGTGTAACAGAGAGGGGTGGGTAGGCCTAGCCATCATCATTAACTTCAAATTACGTTTTGACTTTCAGCTTTTGAAATCAGCAAACTTCAGCAAGTTTTTGTGCGCAAAGAAAAAAAAAATACTAACTTTGAAAGTGCAGAAGACAAAAAAACAACTTTCAATCACATCTCAGCAGAAATGTAGGTCAGCTGTGACAGAGAAAAGTCCCCAAACATGCAGAATCACGATGCTTCAACCTTTTTACAGCTAGTAAAATAGAAGACACGTTGCACTTGTTTGTCCTAAATATTAATAAATGAATAGAATCAGTTATTTTTATTTAACAGGAGTGTAAACGGGTTTAAAATCTCACTCAGTCAGAGCAGACTATTTCAAGAACTGAACGAGTCAAAAGGTTTTTTTTTGTTCCAGGTAACTTGCGTCTTGTTTTGGCAAAGAAATGAAGTAAAAACGATTCTGTCACTTTTTAATTATTTCAAGAAAAATCTGTTTTTCTCATTAAATCTTATTAAATATAAAACCCCCAAAATGAAACTTTTATTTTGAAGTTATTTTGTAGTTTTGCAGTGCGCTCTTCTGTCACAGCGTCACTCTCTTTGTCTCTCATCTGAGCTTTCTCGCTTTTATCAAAGTTCCTAACGTGTTTTTTTTTTCCGTGTGTGTGTGTGTTTACGTTTACGTCCGTGCGTAAAAAGGAGAGGTAGTACTATGCGCCATCTCCAAACGTTCCCTGCCCCGGACAGTTACCAGGCCTCCCTAAAGAGGGCAGTCAAGCATGGGCTTTCTCCTCTGTCTCCACAGCTCCCAGCGGCCACAGGCTCAGGAATTCACATTTCACAGCCTCGGATTTTCCAGCCATGGTGGAGAGGCGAAGCAATTAAAACGTCGCCTGGGTTTTTTAAGAGCGTGTCTTTTTTTTCCCCTTCTTCTTCTTTAGTGTAAATAGCATTCACTTCGGCAAAGGCAGTAAAAACACAATAGTTGCGCGGAGGAGAGATGCAGAGGGAGAAGGGGAGAGTATTGATTTACACGCGCATATTGTTATGGATAAAACAGACTCGCTCTTGTTCGCTGGTTTGAAAAAACAAGAAGCTGACTTTGGGATTCAGGGTTGCTCTCCCGAAATGTATCAATTAGACAGAACTCGCTCGGCTCCTCTCCTCTCCTCTCCTCACTCGGCTCAGCCTCTGCCTCCTGAAGTACGGTGTATCCCGGAGACAACATCGGCTGCACCGCGCTGGGCTTCAAGCGGAGCCCTTTGACTGCGGGCAACAAGGCGTGAGGGAGAACTAATCCCCCCATTTACATGTTTGTAGCAATTTTACCTAAATGAATTTTAATGCTAAATTAAAGCTGCAAGCAGCGTTGGACCTCACTGCCGCGCAACTCGACGGGCTGGCACGTCGGAAGGCACCAGGCGGAAAAACGCGCCAGCCTTCGACGCTTTCAAAGCATTTCGCTCAATCCAACACACACATTAGCCAGAATTGGGACAAACGGTCAAATCTGACGTTTGATGGTCAAAACTTTTGCTCAGGAAGTTTACATGAACACATCTACCAAGTTTGAAGTCAATTGGATAAAATCCCTAGGAGGAGTTCTTTCAAATACCCTGTTACCCCTTGTCAACCAGACTGAAACACTAAAAATGGTGATTTCATTCTTATATATCTCATTTCCTGTTAATTTTAGCCCATTGCTCCAAGAGACTTTTTTTTGTAGGTCTTGTCATGTTCTACAATTCGGCGGGGCTGCCTGAAAGAAAAATTCAAGGGGGTGCTATAGAGCGATTTCGCCCCGCCCCCTAATTAATTATGCAGCCGATTTGTGCAGAATATAGGTCTTAATAACCACAAGAGGTTTCAGACAGCTCTGACAAAGTCTATGATAGCCCAACAGTTTTGCCTGAAAAACAGCCAAAAAGTCAATGGAGTTCCATTATTATTATTATTATACGTCCATGTGCGAGACCCCCAAAACACATAATATATATGCACTTTTCGAGTACATATAGGCCGTCGGAAATGCAATTCATTTCGTGGAAGAAAAATAAAAAATAAAATAAACATTTGCAATCCAATAGGGCCTCGCACCGCGTGCTCGGGCCCTAATAATCCGACCAAAGTGGTGCCTATTTAAACCTATAAATGACTCTGTATTGATTTTTTTTTTTCACTAATGTTTCCATATGTGTGATATTATGTGATTTGTGAGTATATGAATTGTATAGAATCAGGATTTCATACCAAAAGGATTGAAAACTGTCGGATCAGTGTTACACGTCCGAATAACTGTGGCCTAACTCTAGAGCTGCATCCAGTTCTGGAGTAGATTTTCATTTGAATACCTCTTAATGAAAAATTAATTCTATGCTGATTCAGCATTTACAGTGCAATATTAAGTCGACATGATATCAGAAATCAGAGAGCCTTTAGCTTTGGCTGACAACCCAAACGGTTAGCCTAAAGCGAAGAATCTAAACACATTTCTGTTCTTTATCCTGACTTTGAATGGTAATGTTGCTAACCGTCTGCAGTTGTTCCTGTCGTGAAGATCACAGAAAGAATAAATCCAACAACATGAGGTAGAGGTATCTGAAGTTGTGGGTTCCGCAATCCTTTGAGATGTTCGTCGGCCTATGAGGTGTCCATGCAAAAGAAGAGAAGAAGGAGAGAGTAAACCTGCCAACTGAACGCTACTTCAAAAGTAATTCTGGTCGGAAAGACAAAGTGAGCCAGTAGCTCCACTCTGGGTTAGGGTGGCTCGTTTGAGGTTCATGAAGTCACGGGTTCTCTAAACCTTGTGAGAGGTTATCAAGTCTCAGTAGAATCAAGGTGAATGAAGGAACAGGAATAGTGTCCGTCCCATCTGTCGTGCCTACCTGCCAGTGTGTCGGGATTATTTAACCAGCACCACAAACAAAGTTCTGTCCCTCTGCTCTTGCCTATAGGCTCCTCATACATCATCATGCATGACATTCATCTTCATAAGTGGAGCTAGATAACAGTCAAAAAGCATCCACGTGTCACATCATGAAGTAGGCTGGTAGCTTTAAGGACCTTGCCTAAGAGTCCACACGGGATTCGAATCCGGGTCTCCGGGGTGAAAGTCAGCAGCGTTAACCACTGAACTATCCAGTGAGGCAAGGCCCTCAAAGCTACCAGCCTACTTCATGATGTGACACGTAGATGTTTTTGACTGTTATCTATCTCCACTTATGAAGACGAATTTCATCATTGGTAGTTTCACAGAGGGTGTGTGGATAGCCCAGTGGTAATGCTGCTGACTTTCACCCGGGAGATCCGGGTTCGAATCCCGTGTAAGGCAAGGTCCTTAAAGCTACCTCTTATCTAGCTCCACTTATGAAGATGAATGTTCATCATTGGTAGCTTCACAGAGGTTTCTGGCTCACTGGATAGCTCAGTGGTTAATGCTGCTGACTTTGACCCCGGGAGATGCGTGTTCGAATCCAGTGTGGACCCTTAGGCAAGGTCCTTAAAGCTACCAGCCTACTTCGTGATGTGACACGTGGATGCTTGGAAACCCATCAGTCTAACCAAGGACAGCTAGTAGCTGTTAGGGTTTCAAAATATGCGATCAGAAACTGCTATCACAACTAGAGGGCGATGAGGTACAATAAAAACGCTACGGCGAGGGGGAGCCAGGACGCCAGGTCAGATGGGGGATGATGTCATCCCCCCCCACCATGTGAGATTTTGGGTACCAAGCCCCAAGTAGCAGTACAGTACAGTAGCAAATGTCAAAGACTAGAATCCTAGAACTGACTAGACTAGACTTGACCTGAGGTTAACAAAGTAAAGTACCACATCCACTCTGCTAGGATGGTGAATAGCAGCTATGGTCTGATAACTAGGTAAGTATAGGATATAATAGCAGCTGTTGCCTAGGATACGGGTTCATGATAAACATCGTTCATCATGTTTATTTTAGGTGGTGAGTGTATAGGATAGTGATTATAGTAGTCTTTCAGGAAGATGGGTGGCTGTGGTTCAGTTGGCAGGTTTACTCTCTACTTCTTCTCTTCATACATCCCGATCTCCTCAGTAGTAGTACGTAGGTGCCACAGCCACCCATCTTCCTTGGCTGAAAGACTACTATAATCACTGTCCTATACACTCACCACCTATCAAGTCATCAGTATAAAAATAAACATGATGAACGATGTTTATCATGAACCCGTATCCTAGGCAACAGCTGCTATTATATCCTATACTTACCTAGTTATCAGACCATAGCTGCTATTCACCATCCTAGCAGAGTGGATGTGGTACTTTACTTTGTTAACCTCAGGTCAAGTCTAGTCTAGTCAGTTCTAGGATTCTAGTCTTTGACATTTGCTACTGTACTGTACTGCTACTTGGGGCTTGGTACCCAAAATCTCACATGGTGGGGGGGGATGACATCATCCCCCATCTGACCTGGCGTCCTGGCTCCCCCTCGCCGTAGCGTTTTTATTGTACCTCATCGCCCTCTAGTTGTGATAGCAGTTTCTGATCGCATATTTTGAAACCCTAACAGCTACTAGCTGTTCCTTGGTTAGACTGATGGGTTTCCAAGCATCCACGTGTCACATCACGAAGTAGGCTGGTAGCTTTAAGGACCTTGCCTAAGGGTCCACACTGGATTCGAACACGCATCTCCCGGGGTCAAAGTCAGCAGCGTTAACCACTGAGCTATCCAGTGAGCCAGAAACCTCTGTGAAGCTACCAATGATGAACATTCATCTTCATAAGTGGAGCTAGATAAGAGGTAGCTTTAAGGACCTTGCCTTACACGGGATTCGAACCCGGATCTCCCAGGGTGAAAGTCAGCAGCATTACCACTGGGCTATCCACACACCCTCTGTGAAACTACCAATGATGAAATTCGTCTTCATAAGTGGAGCTATAAGGGTATATCAGAGGTTTGGTGAAGACTGGAGCGTTTTTCGCAAAGTTCGAAACGTCGAAATTTCATGGCAAAACGCCAAAATTCGTAGCCCCGCCCCTTTCACACAGTAAATCCTAAACTTACGATTTTGATAACTTTCATCGTCGAGGCCTCAAGAACACACACGCCAAGTTTCAAACAGATCGGATGAAAGCCCTAGGAGGAGTTCGTTCAAATACGACCCCTGGAAATGACCTCAAAAAACACAAAAATGTCAAATTTGAAATAAAATGGCCGCCGTACTCTTCGCCGTAGCCCGGGTCACCAAGAGACTTTTTTGTGCGGCTCGGTATCTTACATACTCCCACTAAATTTCGTACACGTGGATCAAACCGTGTCGAGGGGCTCCTCCGACAACTGAAACGTAGGTGGCGCCGTAGAGCCATTTTTGTACGTCCATGTGTGAGACCCCCAAAATACGTAATTTTACGCCCGACTTTGGGGGGGGAAGGCAAATTTTCGTAACTTTTTGAGTACATATAGGCAGTCGAAAATGCGATACATTTCACGGAAGAATACTAATAATAAAAAAAAAATTTAAAACAAAAAAAAAACAAAAAAACATTTGCAATCCCTAATAAAAAAAAATAAAAAAATAAAAAAATAAACATTTGCAATCAAATAGGACCTCGCACCGCGTGCTCGGGCCCTAATGAAGGATAATCCGCTTTTTTGCCGAGACCCTCTTCCCTTCGCCTCCCCTCTCCGTCTCCCCTTCCGTGTGTGAGAACATTACAGCAGAACGCATGCATTAGCTGCACATTATCCACAGCAAGGGGAGGAAGCTCGACTTTAAATGCATGTTTCTTTAAGAATAAATGGATCCTCTGCTTTTTTTTCAGTGGGCATTTGTGGACATGAAAACATCATTTAGTTTAACGTCACCTGTGGGCTTATTTGCTTTTTGTTCAACGTGTGTTTTTACATGTCACATCTGCATGTAGGAAGATAATGTGAGACTAGTTATGAGTTCTGTTACTTGAACAAAAAGTATTTATTTACAACACAGATGTACATATATACCCTTCAAAATAAAAGCATAAGAAACATGACTTGTCTTCAAAGGAATCTTAAAGATGTGCGCAATACATGTTTGAAGCAATGGATAATGGATACATTGATAACCCACACAAGCACGTATGCACAGGCGCTCACACACACACACGTCCCCCCCTCACATGCATACTGCCGCACACTACACACACGCAGTGACTTTTACATTCTCTCCTGTCTGTTGATCAGCATTACATCATCTGGTTAAATCAAAATGAATAGACTGTGGCATAAATGGTGTTTTCCCATAGCTTCCTGCCTCTCCCTGTTATCAGGCCGTATCAAACACTGAGGGGAAGAGAATCCATTGGCCATGCAAGCGCTCGGCCTTGTGACATAAAAACACATCAATAGGACACTGGAACAGGCTTTCAGAGGCCCCTCGATCACAGACACACACGGAGATAAACAGGAAACAACATGTTTGTGGGACACACACTTGTAGTTCCCCTCATCCACAGTGATTTTTATTTTTGTCTTAAGATTGTTTGTGAGCATTAAACTGAAGCTCCGTGTCACGTTTGTTAGCCTGTCATGATGTTACGTGTCTGTGCTCCTGTGAACAGTGAAAACGTGGATTAAATGAAAAAAATCGGGCTAAAATTGGATTAAAAAGGTTAAAATCTCATTTAACTCGAGTTAATCGACTGTCATTCAATGAGTGATGGTGAGTTTCATGACCCCGGATGGCCTGATATAATCAACTGATATGAAAATGTCAAAAAAAAGAAAGAAAGAAAGAGTTAATTCACCAAAATTGGAGTTACAAGGTGTAGACACAGCAACAGTTAAACAGATGAGTTGCACCCTGAATGTATGTGGATTGGTTATGTGTGTGTGTGTAGTGTGTTTAAAAACAAAAACAGGACGTCTGAATCGCCACACACACTCCTACCATCCAAATAAAGGCCTGACAGATTTATCGAATTGTCCGTTTATTCACTTTTTTTTTTTCCTTTAAAAATGCATCGTGATTCAAGGGAGGGGGGGCAGGAGGTCAAATCTGATGGAGAGACGGCACACACATAGTGTGGAAAGAAACCAGAAAAAAAAGAGAAAAAAGTTCACATCCTTTTTTTAAAAAATCTATTAGAAACAACATAATATGCAGAACAATACAATAGCATTTACAATACTTAAATTCCCAGTTCTTGTGAGAGTCCAGCGTAATTTTACAACAGTATACAGTATATTTTCTTTCTCCACTCGCTTCCCAGACTAGGGGTTGATATAGTTATACTTTTAATTTCTTTTCTCTCGCTTTCCCTCCTTCCATGTTTCAATCCATTATATTTTTTTTTAAAGGGCACCTCTCTTGCTTTGTTGGTGTCCTGTCAGATACAGACATTGGCTTCTCCTTGGTCCAAATCCGTCGTCCCAAAGAGTGGAGTGCTCCTCGCAGGAAGTCTCTTTTTGTTTGCCAAAGAGTCTAGAATATATCACCAGGTGCTGCATTCGCCAAAAGGTACAGGCAAAAGGACACAGGGTGTCTCTTGTGTGTCGTCGATGCTCGCAATCGCAATCACTTTGAATGGAGGAATCCGTGTGAGCCTGGTGGGCAGTGGCGAAGTCTAGTGCCCACCAGAGAAGAAGAAGAAGAAGTAGAAGGGGTCTGTCGGGACAGGGGGGTCGTCTGAGTCGGAGGAGGTTCGATCTTCTGTGCGTCACCATCGTTGGGTACATAGACAAGGATTGTAGGCAGTCGCAGAAGGTTTCCAGTGTTGCACTTATCAGCCGAATGTAATGTTGTTGGGTCTTTGTGGTGGACAGAGGGGTTTGTGGTCGGTTGTAGTCGTCAGGAAGTCAAGGAGACCTGTTTCCATACTCCGTAGCCCTCTGTGAGACAGCTGATCCCCTGGTTTGCCCTGCAGTTCTGAGGACACAGGAGATCAGAATGGTTAATCACTGATACGTTCAGTATGTATTTGTGAAGCACACTGTAGTTTGCCTTGAATCAGAGATGAGTCATTTTAAAATTTCTAGCCAGACAGTATCACTGTGGTTATGTGAAAGCCTTTAATTTCAATCCAGGAATTACACCGTCCCCGATGGGTTGAAAGCAATTCAAAGTCAACTGATCAGCTTGATGTTGTCGAGGCAACACGAGTTTCACCTGCCGGCGGTGATATGCAAATCTGGCCATTACATAAAGTTGAGCAAATTAAAAACTGCCAGTGTTTGTGCAAAGTCATGCAAATATTATTAGGCTCTGAGAAAGTTGGCATATCGTCTCCCCCACTGGGGCAGAAAGCATTTAACTGCAGAAGAAAACAGTTGAATGAGTTAGATGTCATTAATCATTCATTAAATACGACAATAGATCACACTAGACTTCAGAAGGCAGACTCTCATGTTACATTTTTGAGCCGACAGCACATGAACATGGCAGGAGCTGCTGATAAGACCCTGGAGGAGCAATATAGTATCTGGCAACTGCTGCAAACCCAACATAGTGCTAATCTGGGTCAGAATCCAGACCCAAGCCTGCCCTCCACTAAGACTGTGTGGATGTATGAGGGAGAGAGCATCGGAGGGTTTAGTGTGTTAATCCTACACCCTAAGTAATGCTGCTTTAACAGTAGGAGAGGACTTAGAGACCAAACACACATGATCGACTTGAAGTGATACAGAGGTTCGTTACTTAACGTTTCCTGGATAATCTGTTTAAGTGGACAACGAGGAAACTTAAAATTAGCCCTTGATTTATCTTTTCAGGTCACATCCGACAAAAGTCTGCGTTGCGATCGCCTCGTTTATGTCACACATCAACCAAAACCCCTTAAACTGACGCAAGGCGCTACATCAAACCACCTCGCGCGATGAATAATGAAGTAAAGAAATCCATCTTCACCCTCTTCTCTCCCTACATTCCTCTATTTAAAGCCAACAATAGCCGTCATCCATCTCTGCAGGTGGAAAGTCACCGCCGAGGAACCACGGCCATTGTTGTCAAAACCAAAGAGGAGAGGTGAGGCTCTCGGCCGCCCGTCACCTGAGAGCGCCCGGGGCTCGTCCACGCGTTCGCCGTACACACAAGAGGGCCACTACTAGATGACACAAAGGCAGGCAGGGAAAAGGACAAAGAGGAGGACAACAGAGGAGCGAACGCAAGGGCCCTCATTTGTCATTCCTCTCATCCATCAGTTTTCACCTGGGCTACTGGAGAGAATAGGTGCGACTTGCGTAAGAGAAGGGCGAGCTATTGTGTGAGCCGCGCAAGCTTCAATTAGCTTCCTTTCAGTGAGCGAGGTGGAAGGGGTTACACGTCTTTCTGGACCTAATGGCATCAAACCTGTGACCTTTCTATTGTGGGACATAACCTGTGGTGCTACAACAAGCTAAGTCCTCAGCGATGCTATCTTAAATGTGGTGCATGCTCGTGATTAGGGGCAATAAATATACATGCAACTAGAAATATGTCACGCAAACGGTTCATTTAACCGATCAGTGACTCAGCAGAACAATAAATAATGAATATTCACGACAAAACAATCAAGAATCTGTTGGGTTGCTACTTTAAGTTGCCACTCTGGTTAACAAGAAGACGACTGAAGTAAATCCATGTCAAGGGTCTAATAAACGCTATGCATGCTTGAAAGAGCATACATCGCTAATAAGGTTTTTCACTTAATAAGCCAATCAATACATTGAGCTGCAGGCCTCCTTCCTCAGACTCCAAAGGGGGATTCCAGAGGGGCCAAATCAACAGGGACACACACACATTCACATGGACAATACGAGGGGGCACGAGATCCCCATCGGGACATGTGTTTTTTTCCAATGTTCGTTAATAGTAAAAGTTCATCCACCAGGAAGAGAAGTTGAGGGTGGGAGGAGGGGGTGACAGTGGGAGGGTGAGGAGGGGGAGTCTTGACCTCTCAGCAGAAGGTTAGCAAATTTGTGCTTAATGATTGGAGCAGCGAGTCCCGGGACAAAAGGTCTCCAGCCGAGACCGGCAGCAAAGGGGTTACAGGCAGCGTCCACTCAAGCGTTCTACTCGGCATTTTGGGGAAAGCTGAGAAAAAAAAAAATTCCATACGCTCTGTGCCATAATTAATTCTTCCACCCTGTGATAACTATTGTCCTGAAACTAGAAAATTACAGTTTTCAGGGGCCACCTCTGGCTAATTTCGTGGAAGAAGGGAAAACAGGGGAGAGGAGGAAGAAGGGAAAAGGGGGTAAGGGTCACTCTCGTCACTATCAAAGGCTCGGCCCGCTTCTGCTTCACTTGCTGGGCTTCATCTCTGCTGACAGGTGTATTGTTTCGCAAGGGGATATAAGCTCTGCAATCATCACTGAGTGGAAAGCATAATGCTTTTCACTAAGCAGGACTAATTGGCTTTAGTTTTAACTAATGTTGCAGTGTGACTGCTAGGCACACCTTCTGTATCAAGCCTCAGCACTCCTCAGCACAATAACCGCTCAATTTAGCCCCGCGGTAACAAAACCTCAACTCTGCTAATGAAAATTGCTTATAAAATATAATGAACCTGTGCTCTCTTAATCAAATAAGATAACCGCCCCCCCCCTCCACCTCCCGTAATAACCTATTAATTTAATTGGTCATGAAAGAATATAACACATCACTTACATTTAATTGACCTAGAAAGGAAGTAGCAATATTTGACGGAGGCGAGCTAGCAGCTAGCGACGGATGGCTAATGAAGCTGTAAAGAAGCGACTAGTCGCGAGGAAGAGAAGACATATTTCTGTCACCATCTCTCTCCAAGCTTCCTTCCTTCCTCCTTTCCTTCCTTCCTTCCTCCCTCCACTCCAAGTCCCCCTCCCTCTTGTCGTTTACGCTTCTCTCACTCGCCATCTCTTCATTCGCCCCTCCCTCTTTCTGTCTACTCCCCTCTCTCTCTCTCTCTCTCTGTCTTTTTTCTTCTGCTGTCTACTCGTCTTCTCTGTGCTTTGCCCGTCTCGCAGAGGATTCCTCTGGTGGCCCAATTACGAGATTCAGCAGGCAAATTGAGGCTGTTTAAAGCAAGGTCTGCTGGGAAGGCTAGCAGCTGCTGGAAAGAGGCAGCTTGGACACGGCGAACCAGCCCTCATGTTTACACACTTGCACACATAAACACACACACACACACACACAAAGTCTCATTCTGAAAGCACAGCCTTTCTATTACCATGTCTCCCTGCATTTCAGACCTGAGAGATGCCATTCGATGTGAGATTTTCTGTCTTTGCTTTAGTCGTGGACGTTTGTGACAGAAACAAGGGCGGCGTATTTTCACCGTGACGCGCGCTCACACACGCACGCGCGTTCTGTGGAGGGTTAATGGTCTCTATTTTTGTAAACTGAATAAGTCAAATCCATTGGTCACACCTCTGGTGATGGCATATTTAATTTGGATCTAGTCAATTAGGCCCAGCTAAGCTCCATACCCTGCTGGCTACCTCCTCCATTTTGCACTAGTTTGTGTCCCCTCCCTGTGCCAGGAGTAATCCTATTACCATACACACACATGCACATACGTACACACACATACACGGTGAAACAGAAGTGCAGGTTTGTGCGCGTGCACACACCCACACATGGGCAAATGCATGCATTTCACATACGAATGTTTGTTTATGGTATACATGCACCCACACGAGTGTGTACACACACACACACACACACAGTGTACAAACACAGACAAACATTAATTCACACACACATACTAAACAATATTGTTTCACAGCAGTTGGACCCATAGCCACTTAATACACACTGTGCTCTGTGACAACACTGAGCCTGTATACATCCAGAATTATGTGGGAGTCTATTTGGCCCCGGGGCGAGAGAGGAAGAGGGAGGGAGGGAGAGGGAGAGGGAGAGGGAGAGGAGGTGAGAGAAAGAGAGAGAGGCAGAGAATTAAAGAGAAAGGGGAAGAAAGGTGTTTGTGTGAAAGAGATCGAGGAGGAGAATTGACAGTGAGAAAAACCACAAAGAGGGGGTGAGATCGAGTGAGCGTTAGACAGACAGAGGAGGGAGAGAGAGGGCGGAGGAGGCAAGGAGGCGAGGGAAGGATCCTCGAGCTGGTTAGTGTGTGTGTATTAATGTGGCTCATGCATCAACAGCAACCCGGCAGATTTATGACACTTAAGGGGCGCTCACTTCTCTTTCTCTCCCTCTCCTTGCACCAGCGACGACTGCTTACATTTTTTATTTTTTTTTTGCCAATCAGTCTGTTGCCATGGTAACGTTCTACCTGCCCCCCCACCACCACCCAACAAAACCCATCACCCTGTCCCGACCCGTCCCCGCCTTCTCTCCTCCTTTCCTTCCCTCTTTGCCCCATTCGCCTCCCTCCTCCTCTAATCTTCAATAATAATTATAAGAATAATCAATAATTTCATTGAAGATTTTCAGTTCAGAACGTATTCGTATCATCAGTAACTGCTCTTTGTGTATCTGTGGACATAGATGACATTCAAACTGTCCTAAAAACCTTCATTTCTCTCCCTGATATGAAGGATGTCTAGTGAGATATGTGAGAGCTCTACACGCATGTGCACGCACACACACACACGCGTTACACACACATAAAGAGTTACAAGGTTGTGATCAAAGGCTCTTATCACCAGACTGAGGGTGGGACAGTCAGAGAGAGTAACAGAGAGAAAACAGCCTGAGAAGAAGAAGCGTGAGCGTAACACAGAACAAATGAAGGATTTCCTCTAAAACTGCACACACACTTTGAAATTGCAACGTAAACGTGGATCTCCTGATGCGCAGTGAACGTCTACCTGAGCTGCCCGTGCAGAACAGATGAATGAACGTGTAAGTGGAAGTCAGTGTGTGTCCACGTGTACTTACATCCCCCTTTGTGTTGCGATTGGCCGGACTCAGGCGGGGCTACATGTAGTGCCACTGACCTTCCATGCCCATGTTCATGCCCATTCCACCCATTGGTCCTGAGAAGCACAGTGGGAGTGGATTTAAATGCACATCCATGGCAAACTAAAGTTTTTTAAGTTACAGTTTATTTAAAGAAACAACAAGTGCTTATGCTGCCAGACAGCGGAGAGGTTTTTGGTGAAACTAACTGAGCAGAGGAGAGCACTGGCTTAACTCTGGAAGGGCGAGGTGTGATGAAGCAGGGTGGGGAGGGGGGGGGGGTTAAGTAGCCTGGCAGTTTATCCAAACCTGCTGACTTTGAGTGGAGGGTGAGATAGGGTTAGAGACTTGAGAGAATCCCAGAAAACAGGGGATAGAGGAGGAGGAGAGGAGCTTAAGGACAAACTCTGGGATTAGACCCGATGGCGTGAGAGAGAGAGGGACTGAGAGCAAGGGAGTGGGAGCGAGGAAGGAGATGGTTGTGTAATGTGATTGACCACACCTGTTCTGGTTTGTGTGTCGAGGGAGGGGGAGGCAGCAGTGTGTGTGTGTGTGTGTGTGTGTCTGTGCAGTGTGTGTCTTTATCGCTGTGTTTGAGGCTGCACATACTGCCCAGCTTACAGTTAAACCACCACACAGCGACCATATAGCTTCCACTAAGTGCCTGTGTGCGAGAAAAGACTGAGTGTGTACTGGCAGAATAAACCACCAGCAGATACTGTATAAAACACACTCACACTTGGAGATATGATCAGAAGATGAAAAAGGGGTGAGGAAGAAGAGATGAGGCAAGACTCACGACGAGAGCAGAAAAAGGGGGAGGGCGAAGGCCTGAAAATGAGCTGAGGACAGCAAGGAGAGGAAGAAGGAAGATGGGAAGAGTGAGGGAGGAAAGAAAGGAACAGACACGCAGAGAAAGCCTTACCAGGTGGTCTGATTCCCATGTGCTGCTGGCCGTCCATGACGAAGCCCCCCATCGGCTGGCCATCTGGATTGTAGGGAGCTCCTTGACTTACTGTGGATGGAGGAGGAGACAGAGGGAGGGAGGGATGGAGGGAGTGGAGGGAGGGGACGGAGTGGTCAATTAGTGCTTTTAATTAAGGCTCAGTGGCCGAAGCGGGATCATCTGTTGGCCGGCGCACGCAACAAGGGAGCCGCCGTTGTGTCTCAACGTCATTCTGCTTCGTGTCTGTGCAGCCGGCTCTCCACTGTAAGCTCCCTGGTAGACTTTAATGCGTCTAAATGCTCTAATAGGGATCGGACCGAGAGAGTTCAACACACACACACACACACTATGCTACACGCAGGACACACGAGGACTTTTGTTTTAAAATGAGATTCGAGCCATCTGGAAGAGATGACAACTGATTTTACAGAGCGAATGATAGAAAACCAATAAAACATGTCTGCAAGCGAGCGTGACTGGAGTCCATGTGTGAATAAAATCTGTTTTATTTCTCTGCAGCTTTACGTTACTAAAATCAACAATCAACACTGTTGCTATGTGATGCAAATGTAAGAATAAAACATCATCTCCTGTGCAGGAAACAAACGGCACCTCTGTACTTAACCCTGCACCGTTTACGACTACTGCTCCCATCAATGTGTGATTGTATACATGAAAGAACCAAACAAGCTCCAGGCTGACACTCTGATCACTTTTCTCTTTGTGTCATGTAAGTCACTCTTGCCGATTCAGGCCTCAGAATCGGCTCCTACCTAAATGCTTCATCTAATAAATACTGGCTATAACTGAGCAGCGGCGATAAGTGAAACCTGAGAGGGTTCCTATTTTTTTTTTGCTCGCCTCCATTGTTCTCCTCTCATAGAAATCCACTTACCTTCGATTCAGGCTGTTTGGGGGTCAGTCAAGCAAAAGCAAGAACTCAGCCCCCTTCTGAATGCCTTTGAACTTTACTGCGCCCCTAATGCCACCCTGACCTCTGACCCCTATTACAGGTAATAAAGTTTACGGCAGTCCAAACCAAGCCATGCACCAGGGGGACCTCTCACTCACTTCCCTCGCTCCCTGAAACAGCCGCAAATAGGTTTTTTTTTTTTTGAGAGGGGAGGGTGGAGGGGGGGTTTAAAAAGGAGTGAGGGGGGCTGTGGGTAAAAACAGGTCTGGAGCCAAAAAGCCAAACAACGGTCACCCAAAAAAAGAAACGGGTGTAGTTCTCTTTATGTTTTGGTTTGAGCCAGGGAGGAAGGGTTGAGTGTTTTTTTTCCTTTGCCTGGTTGGCAAAGGGGGTGAGGAAGGGGTTAAGAGCAAACTTTACTGAGAACACAGCTAGTTTTGTTTACGGGGCTAAGAAAAATAAATAAACCCACTCATCAGCCAAATTTATTATATTTTATAATTAATAAATACTTTCTCACCCCAAATGGCACGTCAAAGCTGATTAATGGTTGCTGTTAATGTTTGTAACGTTTTGGTTCTTAATTTTAGTGGTCAGTCACGACACTGAGGGGAAAGCCCCTGGAGGTTTTGGGCATTCCTGTATTTACCAGCTGAGGGGCCTCCGGGTGCATGGAGTGTGGACGGCTTTCGCCTGCGCGACTTGAATACAGTAACTATAGGAGACTTGCCTGCACGGTTTGACTGGTCGATCATGGGCTGGACTATTCTCCTCCTGGCATTAATGAACCTGTAGAAGATGAAGAGAAGGGAGGGAAGAGGGTGGAGGAGGAAGGAGACACAGAGACAACGTCAGTGTATTTCTCAAAACAAGATCGGGCAAAAATTGCTGACTAAGACCGTGAAAATCTTGGCACGCAGCACGAAAACAAACGCGCGGCCAGATCAGCCTCTTTCTCTTAGCTATCCATAACAGTCATATGGAGAAATTATTCTCCCCTAAGCAACCCTGAGCCGCAGTAAATCCACGGCAAAAGTCACTTCTTAGCAGCCTTAACAACCGAGGCAGTTGTCTCTCAAAACGCAAGAAGTCCACGACTTGTACAAACTTGCACCGCCTCAGCGTATACACAGTCACATCGGCCTGAACACTGGGGTCTTTGTGGGGCGAGGCTTAACCGGGATTTTCTCTCTGCCTGTTCGAAACATGTCGACCCATCTCGCTTTGTTGGAGACATTCCACCTCATGACGAGCCGAGATTGCTGACTGTTTAACACACTTGGCTTTCGAGCGCGGCGGCGGCGGCGTGTGAAGTGTTGCTGACAGAAACATGTCACGTTGCCACTGGTGGGAGGCATTGTTTTGGGTGATACTCTGTTAAGACAGGTGACCATGTGTTACTCTGTGACAGCAGGAGCTTTTTTTAGTGTGTGTGTGTGTGTGTGTGTGTGTGTTTTCACAGGAGCAGGATTTGGTACAGCCTTGGACAAACCCCTTTACCCTGTGACCTCCAATAAAAGCACACGGTCAGACCATTTATTGTGCACACACACACACATATTTAAATCTACTACTCGCTCATTTTCAACTACACACACACTCTTAATCTCTCCCTCTCTCCTCGTCTATTCACACACATTCAGGCCCTCGCACACACCCACACAGGCAGCGCTCTGGCCTTGCTCAGCCTAACCTCTTGTGAAATGACCCTTTGACCTGTAATGACCCCGAGGAGAGAGGGCTCTTGGGGCTTCTGACTTGATTTATGTGTTCCTGCTGTTGCCCCACCGGACACTTTTATTTCATCTCTAAAAAGGGGGAGCATTAGCCGAACTTTAAGGAAACAATAGTCGTGCAACGCTTCTGAAGATGGAAAAAAAAAAGGAGCGTTTAGAAAGGAGCTCTAAGAAAGGAGAGGAGGGGGGGGCAGAAACAAAAGGACACTAGCCGGTGCATCTGTTTGACCCCTGATTAGTGAACGGATCCTCTTTGCTTTATATCTCTTTAATATTCCCTCTCTAACTGCTTTATGGTGCCTTTTTTTTCCTGCCCGTTATCTCTCATGTATCACCTTCTTAAGACAGACCTGCAGGGAAGTAAGGAGACAGAGAGTGGCAGACAGAAAGGAAGAAGAATTAGATTAGAATTAAATGCTATGTTATATCTTAACGTAACCCGCTTTAGAAAAATGATTCGTTTTTTTATTTTGAGGTGAAACGATGAAAAAAAGAAGGAAAGAGACGGTGTCACAGATCTTGTCAGTGCTCCAGCTTGATGCTATTTTATTCTCTATTTAGTTATAATAAAATATCTTGAATTGGAATTTGGGGGGGGGGCAGAAAAAGAAAGCTAGGGAGGAATGCAAGAATGCACTGACATGGCAGAGCACCATCAAATGAGGGAACGTCTGGAGTTTTATCACCAACACCCTCCCTCCCTGCCTGCCTTCCTCCCTCCCTCCCTGCCTGCCTTCCTCCCTTGCTACCCTGTTTTGCTGGGGGAGATATGAGAGGAGGAGCGAGGGAGAGAGGGCAAGAGAGGGTCTGAGGAGGCCTGATCATTCCTTTAACTCTCCTCTCCTTCTCCTCTTCGGGCCTTTTATAGAAGGGCGAGGTCAACCTGAGGCCAGCGCTGGCTAACTGTTGACCTCTCCGTCTCCTCGCCTCCTTCCTCTTGTCTTTCACCGCAGTCTCATCGCCTCTCTCTCTTTCCTCTCTCCTCCTATCGCTTTATGTCTCTCCTGTAAAACGTGGCTCTTTCTACCTCCCTCAGAAATAGACTGATGCAACAAAGGGGGTTGTTTTGGCAATGGGTGTGCACTACTTAGAAAGGCAGGCATTTGTTCCTGGTATACTGCGGATCAGGGAGGAATGTAATGGACTTGTAACTTGATGTGACCTCCCCAAAATATGGCACCACTGCTTATTTACTCTAAGGATTAAATAGGCTGTCTACCAGTAAAATAATAATCCTAATATCACTGCTACCGCTGCTGCTAGACACACGAGTGCTGCTACTATTACAGCAAGAGCAACTCCAGTGACTCTCATACCTCCTCCCTCTCTGTCCCTCTCTGTATCTGTTTCCTTCTCCTGCTCGCTCCCTCCTTATCATTCCTTCCCTGTATGGTGGAAACTGGCGGTCCACCTCCCAGCAACAAACCCACACTCTAACCCACCAGAGCCCCCTCCTCCTCGCTAAAACTCTTGCCGGTTTCCTGTCCCCGTCGTCCCCATATCTGAGGCCAGATGCACCATGGGGGCTGGAACAAAGGATAAAATGCCTCTCATAATAGCAGCCAGGGGAACGGAGCGATGGAGAGCGGGAGAATGGGAGGGAAGGAGGAGTGAGAGAGTGTTGGGATGGGTGGGGGGGAGGCGAGGGGCTCCGGTCTGCAAACCAGACACTCTTGCTGTGACCGTTAATAAGCTGACACAGAGAAAGGCTGCGAGAGAAAACAGAGGGAATCAAGAGAGAGGAAATAAGAACGGGGAGGACTCGGAGAGAGATAAAGAGGGATGGAGAGGAAAGAGGGTGAGGGAGTGAGGAGGAAAGCGAAGCTCCCTCTATTAGGCGGAGTGAGGCTTCACCTTTGCACGACCCCTGGGTGCTATAGGGCCAGTGTTTATGGCCTGTTCATTCCCCTGCCTCCCATCACAACACAATGAGCTGCACTATTCAGCTCCGCTCGGTGCAACAATAGCTGGGCTATTTTGGCGTGACACACCACTGGTGGTACGCCTAAAGTTGAGCAAAAAAGACGAGCAGGAGGAAGGAAAATAACTTGAAATAAAATGTAGCCTTGTGTAGTTCAAGGAATCCGGCACGGTGCAAACACAGCCAGGGGTATGAGTTCGACTCCCTGTGTGGGGACACATGCTTGACACATGCACACACCAACGGTACAGTAAAAAATGTCAGCCACATGTTCTGCCACAACTGAAGCCTCTTAAAAGTCATGTGAGGAAACTGGGTGAATTTCTTCAGCTCGTCTTTGTTGTCGCCTGCCTCCGATCCATTTCTCCTTCTGAGATTGCTAATGTCTGGATTAATCCTCCCGCACCTCTCCCTCCTTCTCCGGAAAGAGTGGAACTGATTGCGACGGCGTCTGCCAAGCCCTTGCTAATGTCCTATTCTCATTACACCCGAGACACACACACACATACGCAGACACACTGAGCCGAGGCAGCCGCACACAGGTGTACGCGAAGCACACGTGAAATGCCCAATTAAAAGCAAGAAATTGTCTTTTTCATCAGCTGCCTTTGTTGCGTGACCAATTAGGGGATAATTTAATAACGAGCAGTGGAAAGATGCAGATTGGATATACAAAAGGTTACTCGGAAAGCTCGTTGATTTAAATTCATGTGGAGTTCTCAATTTCTGTGCCACACATACGCACACACGCACATCTCCCCAGCCCTCTACCAATATTATATTAGTAATATGAGACACACTGAAACACACACATGTGCACGTACACGTTTATACACACGTCCTCTGCACTCACTACCAATATTACATTAGTAATCTGAGAGAACGTGCACACACGTGCACAGGCCCGCGCACAACTCACATTTATACATATTCCAACGTTACGCACACAACCACACACACACGCGTGTCAGGACCTGGCGGTGGATTTTAGCACACGCCAACAGGGGTTTACATGCATATTCAAATCTTTGAACCTCTTAAAATAACTGTATAACCACACAGTTCTCCTGGATGCCAATCAATGTGATTTAAAAGCCCTAGAAAGAAAAGTGTGCGCAGACGTGTACACTCATGTAGCTTATCATCAGGTTGTCACAGCGCGGCTAGCATCGATTGTCTGCTGCTCAACCACAATTAACGCCTAGCCCATATATCCTTCCTACTCACTCAACACACACACACACACACAAAACACTGTTCTGTTATTTTATCTGAATAAATTCCGTTAAAAACTTTTGAACCAATCCTGTTTCTATAAAAGTGATTTCTGCAAAAATAAGACGTATTTATTTAAAAGCCAAAGTAGCTGCTTTGCACTTATGCTCGGTCATAAATCACAAGCTAAGCATTCATACAGCTAATACTCACACCATCCACCCCCACTCCAATTCTCATGTCCCACCTTGTGTCCCTGCTGAACTTTTATTATCCCTTCCTGTGTCCCGGCACATCTCCATCTTCTTAAGTAAGTAGTTATTTTATTATAGAGCTCGCACATGATCTTATGCGCCGCAGGGGGGGTGGTGGTGGGGAAGGTGGTGGCAGTGCATATGAGTGCACGTACCTGCATACTGTATGTGTGTGTGTGTGTGTACGTACTGAGAGCGTACTGCAGGTGGGTGTGTGAGGGAATTACAGTTATGAGTTTCTCCCCTTTGTTCTCCTCACTTGATGAGTTAACTCATAAATCACCTCCTTCTCTTTTACCCACATGTCCCCCCTCCCTCCCTCTGCTTCTCTCCTCCTTCAGCGTCGCTCTCAGGTCAGATTCTTGGATTAGATGCGTCAGATTAGTTTAAATAAACTAACGCAGCTGCTTGCAGAACTGCACACGCTCGTCTACAAACATTTAGGAGAGTATGGAGAGTAGAAAAAAAAAAGAGGCTGTTATTATCTATATTTAAGCCATACCTAATATTGTGCAAAGAGACTGCATTGCCCTGCCTGTGCAGCTTTCAACACGTACAAACACCGTCATCCATACACAGAGTTACAAATGTACTCAACTCATCCTGCTGCATGCGCTCACTTGTCAGCCGGTAGCATCATTCTCAGTGTTTTCCCTCAAAGCCGCCCAGACCAATCAAACAGCTGCAAATAGCTACATGCTATAGGTCCGTAACACTCCTACACACACACACACACACACACACGTCCTGCTCTTTACCATGATCCTCTCTGTTTCTTAATCTTCCTCTATGGAAAACGGCTGTGCGCACTAGGCTTGGAAAAGGTGTGGTGCCTTACACATTACTTTGGGTTAGCTGCGGCACTGTGACAGACGTAAACACACATGCATGTTCATGCATGCACAGGCATAAAAAAACAATACGCAACTCACACTCACACACACACACACAGAAAGGGTAAGGTAAGTTTGCAGTGAAGTCATTTAGGAGTCACGTGACCGAATCTGAGCGCTGCAGCTAGGCTGTTATTTTACAGGAGGCCGGTGTTTTGAGTCAGCAACACACACATATGTCTTAATTGGCAGGGAAATAGTTCCTGAACCATCTCCAGAAGCATGCATTGCTATGCACACACACACACACACACCCACACATTCGGTACATGCTGGTTTGCTGATCCAGCTCCTAATAACATGAGGTGGATTAGCTGGATCTAGTGCCACATATGGAGGGAAACATAAGAAAACAGTGTGAAATTTAAAAGGAGCTTTAGACTGAGAGCAGCCATGGGGTCACTTAATCCCCATTACTGCACACACATAAAATACAAGTATGTAAGCACACACACACACAGAAACACACGCACACACACTACCCAAGAGCCCAGTGTCCATTAAGAGAGCCATGAATCTACCACTAAAGCTGGTTTTACAGAGTGGAGCGACAGGCAGGGTAACCACACACACAAACACACACACACACAAACAGGAGAAGAGCTCAGTGCGTATATGTGTTTAGTGTGTTTAGTGTGTGTGTGTGTGTCCATGACAACCAGGTGCCTCTCGGAGTTAAGAGAGGAAATGTCGGCCACTTGAAAAACATACATGAACTCACTGGCTCTGACTGCGCTGGCTTCGCAACACTTTGACTTCTAAATAGGACTCGCCAAAAGGCAAAATATAAACAGAAGGTGGGAGAGGGGGAGGGAGAGGGAGAGAGGGGGGGGGTGAAAAAGAGTGAGAGAAAGGAGGTCTGAATGGAAGAGACACAAAGAAGAAGGAAAAACAAAAGCAGCGGAGGAAGAGAACAAGAATAAAACATCAGAAGGGAGGGTGCAGCGGCCACATGTGACCTCCGTCACTCTCTTTATCTCTGTTCCTGCTTCCCTTCACACACATTCAGACAGTCTTGGACTCAGTTAGCCAGTCATCCATCAATGCCAGAGAGAGGGTATGGCTTGAAGCCTGGCTTTACCCAGAAACAACATGGCTGTCCCGTGTTGCCCACTCCACAAACACAACATTGGACAGAGTCTGTGTCCTTTAGCCTTTGGGCTTGGATCAAAATGTACGTGTGTGTGTGAGTGTGTGTGTGTGTGTGTATTTGCATACGTTTTTGCATGTAAATGTGCTTCCATTTACCATATACACAAATAAACACACACACTTTAGCCACCAAGACCAAAATTTCAGTTTACACAGACACACACAAGATGACCAGAGGTGGTACTGCTGACAGGGCTTGCAGTGGCAAACACGCAGCGGTTGACCTAAATCCCCCCCCCAATACTGCCCGTGTCATATCCTGTCTCTGCGCGTGTCACTTCCCCCCGCTGGCTCGCTACAGGGATTCCTCTGACTGCCCAGAATCCGGCGACGGGATGGCAGGTTTTAGGACTCCACATCCACCGTCAGCAAACAGCGAAGGAGCGCGAGTGAGAAACTGACGGGAAAACATACACACGCAGAGATTTCTATATTTAAATATTAGCTGTTTTAATTAGAGCCGATCTTTGTGGTAACTAAAACCACTAAAACTAAAAAACGTGCCAGTGACAGTGAGTCAGTCTGCAGGATTTCAGCATTAGTTTATTTCTTCACTGGTGGCTGTCAGTCGCAACATGCGCGGCGGTGCCAGCAGAAGCAGCCTGTTCGCCTCATTATTTCATGCTTCGTCTACAAATCCTTCGCACAGAGCCATCACTTATCTTAATTGCATGAAATCAATGTCAGTCTTCGGCCCGTTAATTGTCGGAGGTAGGTGTTCTGTTTTTCTTAGATCTTTCACTTTGGCGCACAAAAAAAAAAAGAAAGCGTCCCCGCTGATTCAGTTCACAACAGCTTTTGATCAACACGAGAAAACATCAGCGTGAGAACAACAACTGACTGATGGCGGCGAGTACGACAGCGACCATGTGTGCTTCGACACAGACCCTGGCATTCACGTTCTGCCGCCTTTCATGTTTTGGACTCCCCCCTCCTCCTCCTCTCCTCTCCTCCCCTCCCGACCACTACCCACCTCTCCCTCCACTACTACAAAAGAAGGTTGAAAAGCAAGGGAGAGGAGAGGAGTGGGGAGAATAGAGGAGGGAATAAAAAAGACTGAGAGAGAGAGAGGCGAATGAAGAGAAATGCAGGTTTGGCCTCGGGCAGCGTGCTGTGATGTAAGAGAAACAGAGAGAGCGAGAGGAAGAAAGAGGGAGGAAGGGAGGTGGGGGGAGGAAAGATGGTGTTCGGTTCACGGTGTGTCTTTGCGAATGGACACCTATATGTGTATGAGCACACACACACACACACACACGTCTGCACACATTTCTGTTGACATAATACAGCAAAGACGGGGTCGTGTCTGCACAGGCTAAAGATTCCTGTAAAAGGCTATTGGTAGCAACAGACTTCAAACTGAGCGAGGAACGTGTTGTCTTTGAAACGATTTTCACGTTTTAACTCTTCAAGTGTTGAAATCTGAGGGTGAGGTCACATCCAGTCAAACGTGTGTGTTCATGAGTGTGTGTGTGTGTGTGAGTGTGTGGTATTTGCTGTAATGTCAGGGAGTTTCAGGCTGAAACAACTTGACAGAGCTGCAGTGTATGAAACAGGGCTCTAGGGCATGGACTGAAACTGGGCCTGCTAATTCCAAAACACACACACACACACACACACACACACACACACACCTCAGAAGGCTTTCTACGAACAAGTTCCAGCATCTCTCTCTCGAGCCTGTCAACATACTGAACTATGCAACTCATCTCACTCTACCTGTTTGTCCCTCTCGTATCTTCGCAAGGATCGTTTTGATGCTTTAAAAAGATTGCAGCTCACGCCTTGTCATCAGCTCACACCAGGAATATGTGAGGCGTGCTAAATATATATAGAGATATATTTTCTTTCAGCTTTTCTTTTCTTTTAATCAGATTGGTTTTCATACAGAGTGTAGGTCGTAATTCCTGAGCGTGCTTTATTAGCATGAACTGCGTCTAAGTTAACACAATGGGATTTTTGGACTCTTCATTAAAATAGCATCTTTGTTTTCCTGCGTCTGACGACGTCTCACTCTCTCTTCCTCTGCTCGTCCTTTCTGAAACCTGATAAGCGGCGTATATGTACCTGCCACGCCGCTCCTCCCTAAGTAGCCTCGACGTCCGTCCACTCTGCCCTCTTAAATACTGCCCTCTCTCTCTCCCTCTTTCTCTCCTTCCCTCGCTCACTCCCGGTCCATGCTTTTAAGACGTTCGTAAAAGGAGGTCTTATTGACAAAACAATCGCTCGGCGAGGCTTAAACACTGCCTTTAAAGGGGCATTATTAAATTGCAGGCAGGAAGGGGAGGGGTAGCCAACAAGGGAAACCTGATGACCTCGCCATCGATTTTTACATCACCGGAGCGTTAGGAGAACTTAGCAGAGAGATACTGACTGCAGCTGGAGAAAGAGAAAGACGTTTTATATGTTACGCTTTTGAGCTTTTAGCTGATGCACGACTCCGAGTGGTTTACAATGTGTGAGCAGGTAAAGGGGAGCTATTGTTCAAGGACATTTAGATACTTTGGATGTTAATAGAGCTAAAGCAGGGACATGTTTCTAATCTGATTACTGCTCGGCTTCTGTCTTTACCGATCCATAGACGGTATCCTCGTGTGCTCATGTCAGGATGTCAACTTCTCCGTCTTTAAACGTGGCGATTATCCGCTCGTATAAAAAGCAGAGAGAATGCCCACGAGACATTTCCAGAGGACATTTATAGAAGGGAACAAACTTTTTAAAGCCTCTTTTTGGCGTTTTTAATTAAAATGACCGCACTGCAAGTAAATATCTCCGAGATTTGTTTGATTTTAAGTACGGATGATATCGTTCGCTCCGGGCTGTGTACTTTTTGTCATCAGACAGCGCTTCTTCAGGGAACTACGAGGGACAGCAGTTTCACAGCTCAATAAAATAAAATAAAAATATTTGTGGGACGTGCTGAAACGCCAGCGGTTCTTTCAAACCCGACAGTTGATGTTCACACATTAAGTCTAGACGGAAAGTAAAATGCTGCTTTTGTGTAATTATTTTATTACTTACGATTAAATTGAATCACATCACGACATGTTGAACGAGCATGAATCTCTCGTATGTGTAACTGTACGCTGCTGTGTGTCATGTGGTGACTTATCTCCTGCATGGGTGTGTGCGGACAATACACTTATTCATGTGTGTGTACATACCTTACCTGTCTAGGAAGTCTGTGTGCGTGTGTACAGTATAGGCTACTATGTACCTCGGGATTAGGTGTGTACAGCATGTGTGTACTCAATATACGATTCTGCTGTGTAAATGTGCACATGCATTACCACACACACACACACCCCCACACACACACACACACTCTCCATTCAAAGTGAGATTCCCTGGTGCAGCGTATTTCTGCCAATAATTCATGAGTGATCTGCGCCCCTTGCCGGCCTTTAGCATTTTTATTTAATCTGCTGAGCCCTACCGCGCGCTCGCTCATCAATAATACACACCAACATGTGTGTTAACACATCTAGGGTGTGTGTGAGTGCGTGAGAGAGAGAGAGAGAGATTGTGGGCATGTGAGAGATACTGTGTGAACACATGTGAAGGAAAGCACATTGTGCATATGAATAAAGACTGTGTGTGTGCGTGTGTTTTAGACAAATAGATGGAGGGGAAGTGTGTGTTTCATGGTGGGACATGTGACAGGACCGTGCCGGTCGGTTTGTCATCGTCATGTCTTCAGTTTTTAAGGACAACGAGCACGGATGACCTGCAGTTCATCTGCGGCCATTCCACATGAATCCAGCGCCGACGGCCAGGGTATGACCGTGAAACACACTCCCGCTAAGTGTTTTCTGCTTCCTGAAGTCCTCTTTGACTCGATGTCACAGTTGTAGACCTGATTTGGTGCAAGTGAACACATGAGAGTAGTGTGTGTGTGTGTGTGTGTGTGTGTGTGCATGAGCAGCACTGACAAACAGACTCACAGCTAGGGAAATTGACTTCACCAAATCAGTGGGTCAGGAGGTAACATCACCGGGGGTTGCTATGGAGACACCCAATGACGGGGCTTCCCAGCCAGCACAACAACACGCCTGCGAAATGGCAGTTCCCCTAACGTAACCTCTCCGTCTCTCTTTCCCTCTCCATCTATCCGTCTTCCTTTTCTCTCTACCTCACTCTCTTTTTCCAGCCCGTCTCTTTGTCTTTATCTCCTCGTCACCCCGTCTTTTCACTTTATTGTTTCCCTTCTCAAATCACGCTACAATGTACTGCTCGCTCGCTCAAACAACCGTGCGTGGAAATATGCCTCTGGACAAGCATGCACACACACACAGACACGAAAAACACACACAAACACACACACTTGTATACAACGAAATGTGAGGGGGCAGCGGGATCCCAGCATGCAGGGTTTAACAGCTAATACCCCTTAGATTAACCACCCCCGGTTCCCCTCTCTTACACACACACACACACACCGCATCTTCCACAAGCCAAGATTAACCTCCCACGATTTACACAGTGTGTGTTGGTCACGCACAAATACACACCCATACACACACACGCATACACCTTGAGGGTGTGTTGCTATCCCCCTACCAATAAAACAACAAACAGAATGAGAGCACACAGTCAGCCTTAAGTGACCAAGCTATTCATGTGACTGTGTGTCTGACTGACTCTCTCTCCTTCTCTCTCTCACACACACACACACACACACACACACACACACTGCTCGGCTTTATCTCAGCTGTAAGAATTGATCCCCCATGGATTTCAGAGGGGTCACGTGATTTGATAACCTCTACAGGATTCCCTCTGGTCAGGAGGCCTTTTTCTGCCTCCGTGTGTGTGTGTGTGTGTGTGTGCACATTATTTTTGGCCTGGTATAAAATGAATTCTCCATAGACTGATACACCATACCCTAATCTAACGTCTGTCTGTCTCTGAGGTCTGAGATTGAACAATGGCTGGGAATAATGTTAACATCATTAGACTGCTGGTAATGGGGATTTATCATGTCTCATCTCTTTCTCTCCCTCTCTGCTTATCTTCCTCTCTTTCTCTTCATCTATTTTTCACTCCGTCTGCCTCTTTAACTCTCTCTCTCTCTCTCCTCCTGCCGCTCTTTGCCTTTCTACAGTCTCCACTTTCATGCCTGTACCTAGCAACTGACTGATACTTTCAAGGATTATTTTAAGGGCCGGCTCAGATCAAACACCCTCTGCCTGGACCCCGCCTCAGTTACTCAGACTCCAGCCCCTTTAATTAGACACGGCTAATAACACTAAGCGCGAGCTGATAGCCATCTCTCTGATAAGACTGGCCGCACAAGGACACGGGGGCTCTTTCTACCTTTTCACAGAGCTACCTAAGGTTAAAACAGCTAGTTAGCAGCCTTACTTTTAATGACGGGGGGCCGGTCACGCTTGTGCCCAATTAACAGGCTAGTTGGCACTTACAGAGCGTTAATTGGTAAAGGCAGGGCTGCACGTTTTTAAGCTGGGCTCCTTGCTAACAAGGACAAATTAAAATGCTAAATGCATTATTAAAAAGTGATAAATAATAATGTAAAAAAGGATATATGGTCAGTGGACACCCAATAAAATGATTTTTAACAGGATAATGAGCAGCTGCTGCTATAATGACGATAACAACTTGTGAGAATTGGTTTGTTTCTTAATTTAACAGCGTTGCAAGTCACCGTCATCACAGCTAACTATCCCTGAGAAAGACAAAACGAGCTCTGAGCCAGATTCAAGGACAATACGACGCGTCAAGCGGGAATAAATGTTAAAATTTTACCAAGAGAGAATGAATGTTAAATGAGGCGTTCACAGGCTGATTAAAACAAATGTTAATCACGGTAAAAGGTGCTGTGAAGAAAAGCCACAAACCCTCCAAAATAAGTCAGTCAAAGCGAAACCCCGTAATTAGTCTCAGAGCTACCACTTTTTTCAGCAATCATTCTTGTATAACTGGGAAAACATCCAATAAAATCATCCAACATGCAAGTTGGATGATTTTATTGGATGTTTTCAGATGGTAGTTTGATTCTTAATTAA
This sequence comes from Nibea albiflora, assembly GCA_014281875.1. NCBI lineage: Eukaryota > Metazoa > Chordata > Actinopteri > Sciaenidae > Nibea > Nibea albiflora. The sequence goes on from CM024797.1 coordinate 4,326,341, forward strand.
CATGGACGCTCATGTTTGGGCTGAGTTAGTCTGTTGGTTTGGAAAATCACTCCAGGCCATATCTCTTTAGATGGATTGATCTAGGTGAGGATGATTCGGTAAGTGGTGTGTGCATCTGTGTGTGTGTGTGTGTGTGTGTGCACGATCAAAATAGGGGCGGAGTGGAGGCATTAATTCCGATCATTAAGAACTCGGATCGCCTCGGGGTATTAAACCCCCACGAAATCGACTGCGTGTAAACTCTCAAACGACTCACCAGTTGTTCACTTGTAGGATGGTGAGGCCTGTGTCCTGCGCCAGCTGTTTCTTCTGTTCTTCTGACGGGTAGGGATGCTGCAGGAGAGAGAGAGAGAGAGAGAGAGAGAGAGAGAGAGAGACAACACGTTTGAGGACAAAAAAAAAGGCTGACCACAAATTGTTTAATGAAGCTTCAAAAAAAAAAAAATATGTCTGATGTGCCTTTTAGTAAAGAAAGTGTTGTTGTAGGGCACAGGTTACACACACACACACACACACACACACGCATGCAAAACCACACTGCGTAATGAGAGGTAGAAAATGAGATGTGTGCTCATACTCACTGGTGCGTAGGTGTGAGTATGTGCATGTCTGTCTGGATGTATACTGCGAGTGTGTGTGTGTGTGTGTGTGAGTGCGTGCACGTCGACGTGCCTCTCTCTCTCCGCGATCATTAATGGAATATGAAATCTTGTAATTAATGGCAGCCAAAAAGGCAAGCCAATTAGAAAGTTAAGTGAAGTGGAGAACCAGCTCTGGTAATTAGGCAGCCTCTTACACAAATATATTCAAGTCAACGGCCCCCCTTTCACCCCGCTGCATATGTAATCAGTGAACGGGGAATACGTAACGTCAACCCGATGGAATACAGACAAGAGAATGTAAAATCTCTTGTCTTTATTGCTGCTGTTTGCTTTTATCCTCTCTGCAGCACGGCTCTGTCAAGTTTGCCACTTTGCTGTAATCATTTCCTGCAGTTTAACTGCGTCGATCGTAAGAAACTTTAAGTACAGAAGGCTTTATATGTTTTGTCGTTTTGATGTGCGGCTTCACAGAGGAACAGTAACTTCCTCTCGCCACGTCAGCAAAGTATTTAATCTGCCATCATAAATATCAAAATATCTGTCAGCGAGAGGGCGGAACAGTGCTGGATTCGTCTAATATAAATCAATTTTTGCACAGAGATGATCAAACCTTGGTTTTTATCTCGACATTCCTGGCTGTCACTCTTCACTGATACACGTTAAATGATCCTGCTGCCTCGCTTGTTTCATATTTGGCCGCAGACTCGAGACGAACGCTGACACATAAACAACAGATCACTTGTGTTAAAGACAACTCAAACTGACTCGAAGCCCCGGCGTTTAAATATAAACTACTGGCTGCAGCCCCTCCTCGAGGAGCCAGCTGAGAAGAGTTAAAGTCGAGCCACCTGTTTAAATATATAGAATGAATAAATTGGATAAATGTGAACTCGGGGAGTATGTTGATTTATATTAGAGTGGGGGGGGTATCACAGTTGCACGGAGCCTTGTTCGTGGAGGACAATGTCCTGTTCATGACTGAGACAAGACATGGACTGTGCTGAACACCATAAGCAGGCCATAAAAGAGGAGGGAAGGAGGGTGGAGCTGCAGAGCGAGGAGGAAGAGAATAGATTGTTGAAGGGACAGCACAAACTGGAAACTATAGATGTATGTATATATTCCTAAATGCTATTTATACATTTAGAAAAGAAAGTTTTTGCCAAGGCGTCTTCATCAGTCCGAAGAAATTTAAACCGGCGCTGACATCGATAAAATTCCCCTACGTCTCTCCTCATTACGTAAAACTTTAATCCACAACAAAGTGAAGGAGTGTCCCGCTCTGACAGAGGCCACCCTGACAGAGGCCTGACATTAATACTGTTATTCTGCCATGTTATGGTGACCAACAATAGGCGCCACAAATATGGCCACTGTAAAACACACTGAGTATGTCTAACAAGAGCGCACACACTTAATAGTCAATCAGACGTGCAAAATCAGTGCGGCGCCAGCGTTTTCATTTTTTCATTACAGTTTTTTCAGCGCATAATGAACAGGATTGTGTTTAATGCTGGGACGACCCAGCAGAGAGAGAGAGAGAGAGAGGAGACTGATTTTTTTTTCCTTTTTTCCCAGCCTTCCCTTCTGCATGTGATTGGTTGTGGGGAATGGGAACACAAGGAGGCTAATTTCATGCGCTAAGTTATAATTGCATTGTCGCCTCTGGCCAAATTTGTGTCCACTTCTTTTCTGCGACCATTTTTGTGTGTGTGTGTGTGTGTGTGTGTCAATGCATGTGAACTGTCTGTCCATTCATTTACTGTGTGTGTGTGTGTGTGTGTGTGTGTGTGTCTAAATCACACTGAAGACTGATCAGATAATATCCGAATTAAGATGGCTGTAAATCTGGGGCGCCGCTCGCCTGCCCGCATGTGTGCGAAGTGAGAAAACATTATTCTTTAGGGCTTGTGTCATCTGATGTCCTGACGCATTGAGCGCTTCACATATAGACGCCACAAACACTCAGTGCTGATATATTAAAGCTCATCATGTGAACGACGTGTCTTTCAAGGCTTTCTTCTCAACAAACAAAGCTGATTGAACATGAAAAGATCAATGTGTCCATTCTACATGCCGCAGATCTGGGGGGAAACAGGAGTGTCTGCCTCGTGATATCGGGGAGGTGGGGGTGTGTGTGTGTGTGTGGTGTGTGTGTGCGGCCATGCCAGGGGCCACAATACAGCACAAATACACCCTGTTTCAGTAGCTTCCCTCCCTCTAGCTTCCCAGAACACACACGCAGACAGACAGCTATACACAACTACACAACACACACAGACGGACACGCACGCAATCTCGATCGCAGACGATGGCGGCGCTGGGTGAAAAATGTGCTCGGTGGCATGAGTGTGTTCACATCCTGCCAGCGGAGGAAGTGTGTTTGGTACATTTATGTATGGGAATAAGCACAAATCTGAGTTTTCTGTACTTATAATGAGAATAATGGTTACAGAAGACACCCGGCAGCATGTGAAGTTGGTAAAATCAGCTCCATCTCAATTGTCATGGATCTTTTGATGGTATACTTTTGCTTTTCATACTGTAAATGTGACGTTTTACCAACACTTCATCCACCGCTGCTTCCTGCCCCTAATACAACCTCTAACGGTGCCGCATGTGCCAAGGTTTTCCAGCACAGAATAACAGGGACTTTAATGGAAGGAGTTACCAGGAAAAGATGTCCCAAAAGCCAAAACATCAAAACTGTTTTTGTCCTCCTTTTTTTCTAAACCGCCAAATTAGCTCCTATCTGTCAAAACACTGTGATTTAGTTTCTCGCTCAGCAACAAGTCGCCCAGTTTTAATATTGTCTGTGAGTGATTCTAGTGTCTTAACGGCCTTTGGCTGTGGTTCAGTGGGTTGAGGGAGAGAGGGAGACGGAGAGAGAGAAAGGCCTTTAGTGAGAAAAGGAATAACATGTTCTTTAAAAGAGCAGATGGAAAGTTTCTGCGCATCCTTCCCTCCCTTCCCTCTTCCCTCCGCCTATCTTAATGATATGTCTTCTCCAAATATACAACTCCTTTCATGAGAATTTCCACCCTGCTCGCCGCTCTCTGCTGGGCTATAAGCATGTGGGTGCCAGGAGGGGTGTGTGTGTGTGTGTGTGTGTGTGTGTTTTCGCTTCTCTCTTCTGTGCATCTTATCAGTTCGAGTATGTGTGTGTGTGTGTGTGTGTGTATGCGTGGGTGTGTGCGTGCATGTCTGTTGTGTTGCGTGTGTGTGTGTCCATTTGAGCCAAAGATTTTGCACAGTTGTGTTTCATATACGTTTATCTCTGCATGGACATTAAGAGTGTGTTGTTTGTTCTAATTTTGAGCCGCTGAGCTTAGAAAGTTAACTCAGCCGTGCGTGGTCATACGCGCACGCGCGTGTGTGTGTTTGCGCACAGATGTCTGTGTGGGAGAGTAACAGAGCATCAGTAACATCCCCTCCCTGTCTGACCGTCTTCCTCTCTGACCCCCTTTAGACAAGAACAAGAGAGGGATAGATAGACGGAGAGAAGAAGGAAAGAAAAGGAAGAGGGAAGAAGAAGGCAGGGGAGGAGACATGGAAATTGATATGTGGAGCCCCGGGGGTTTAACGAGGAGATAAGAGCAGAAATATTCTGGAAGATCCCTTTTTACTCCCCTTGTCCCATGCCTAACCCAGGAGAAAACTATTATAGGCAAGGGAGTAGATAAATGTAAAGTATAACAGTTACCAGCACTACAAAAAGTAGTTAGATTACAAGATTATAAGTACACTTTGAATTGTGCTTCATCAGCTGTTGATGCAGAATATCATTTTCATCTCTTATAAAAGCGACTTAAAGAAGTCGTATTACGTTACAAAAAAATATTGATAAAGTTTTGAATTTTGAATTATGTTTCTCATTTTCTGTCCTTTTTGTGTTGAAGAAACCTGAAGCTGGATCAGGCTTACAATACAGGAGCAGCTAGTCTCCTGGTGCAGTGCTCAAGGTCGCACAGCTAAAGCCAAACCTTTGACCCGCGCGGGGCAAACTGTCCAAGCGAAATCTTAATCTCAGTCTGCGGGGGGGTCAAAGATTTTTACACATGTGGAAAAAAAAAAGTAACAACTTCCTCTAAAAGGTCATGCCTCCCTAACTCTCATTTATACGACATGTAAACGTTATAAAGCCTCACCTCAGCCTCTCTCAGCAGCAAGAAGAGAAGGAAGGGGGGAGAAAGAAGGAGAGTCTGAGTCACTTATTTGTCAGGGATGCTTCACTTTACCACGAGGGGAGGGCTGTTTCAGAAATGTCTTTTATCTTGCTGCTGCTGGCCTCTTCATCTCACCTCCTCAAAGAAACAGTTGTCTTTCCTAAACCTCCCCCAACTGTCTCCAACGCTGAACACTCAAACTTTTTTTTGTATTTTTACTTGTAATTTGGCTCAAAAATCAGGTAGCTGATGATATAAATGTTGATAAAACTAGGAAAATTCAACTTTTGTAAATATATGTATTTTTTTTAATTTAAATGAAAGGCTACATTTTACTATTACATCCTCATCTTAACGTCTTTCTTAACCGATTCACTGCAGCCACAGTCCTCTCAGCCCTTCCTTAGCCATCAGCATTACGGCGTTATCGTTGCACATATTTCTATTTAAAGCTGCGCTTCCCGAGCGCCTGTGCATCCCATTAAAAAAAAGCTTAACACGCCACATTAGCTTTTCTAAAACAGAGAGAGATACGGAGGGAGGAATGAGAGGGAGAGAGGAAAAATCATATGTCGTCACAGCCATGTGAGGGCCATGACACTGCACAATCTGTGGATGACAGTCATGGGTGAGTGGTATTTTGAGACAGCTTACTCGACCACCAGATGGTTGGGGTTCACCACAAGGATGCCAGAAAAACAAGGATGCCAGTAAACAACTTTGTAATACTCGAGTGTACTTTTCTGTTATCAGGTCCAACTGTCCCGACACAGACAACCCTGACGACCTGAAACACCGGGCAGGCCACAAAAAACATTATGCATGGTTATTGACTTGCATGTACCAGTTGAGGTACAAGTGAAAAGCCTTGACTAGACCAGGTCTGTTCCCCCTCACTGTTCCCAGGTCAAATCACCGTGGAAACCGAGCTGCCCATCAGGAATGCCTGACGGCTAATCCGGGGGCCTTTTTGGCGAGAAGGGCATCAGAGTATCATACCAAACTGTTTTACACACACACACACACACACACATACGGACACACGCACGCACACACAGTTTACTGGAAGTGAAGCCTTGCTGCTGCCAGACGTGTATGAGATTACCTTAAATATTTGGGGAGGCAAGCACATTGTTATGCTAACAACAAATGCCCAGAACCATGAGCACAGGCAGGCGTTCCAAACTGTAAGTCTGTTGTATTTCATACAACAAGCTTCCAATTTCCAAAAATTTCTTGCTCATTCAGTGGAAGTTTCATCCTCCGCGCGTGTGTGTGATGTGTGTGTGTCTGTGCGAGCGTGTGTGCTCACGCTGCGCTGTGAAAGCTACGCCATTTCAAATTCCTTTCTGTGTAGGTGGCATCGACTGACATCCCTTTGACTTCATTAGGGAGCAGGGACCCAGCAACAAAAGCTGGCTCTGGGAGAAAGGGGGGATTAAAGGAGGAAGGAGGGAAAAAAAAAGAAAAGAAAAGAGAGAGAGAGCGAACAAAACAACAACAGAAAAAAACAAAACAAAGCGCCCCCTAACCAAATTTCCTCTGATTCGGGCTGCGCCGACGCAAAATAACAAAACAGAGCAAAAACAGATCTTTAGAGAGACACAAAACGAAGCAGCTACAGGATGAGAGCGTCAGAGTGCCCCGCGTAATGCCTGCGCGTCTTCTGTGCTGTAATGCGGAAAAAAATAGCAAAAAGTCTCTTTTATGGCGTCGTCGGACGACGGTAAACCAACTCAAAGCTTGTGGCATGAATAATTCACCACCGCTTTGTTTTGTTTTTTCGGAAACCTCGATATGTGCAGCAGAAATGGCGAAGAAGAAACCCCCTTTCAAACTGTTATTGTCATCAAATCTCTCCATCTCTTCTGGAGATAAGGAGGAAAAAAACAGATGTTCTCGGGCTTTTCATTCATTAATGAGCATTTTCTCTCTCCGAAAACAGCTTTTGTTGATTTAGGGAAATCTCGCACGGCGCCCTTGCCTATGGGAACGAGATAAATCTAGTTAGCTGGTGAGGCAAAGGGTGAAAAGTATGTCATTAAAGCTGTGGTACAAAGTGGATTAGACAATGTACAGCATTACTAGCTTCTCCACAAAGATAATTGATGATTAGCATCGTTCATCACTTATTCTAAGGGCACATAGGATGCATGCAGGACACAAGCCACCGTTGTAGTTTGTTCCTGCTGCGCTGCAGGGTGTGAGCAATGATCTGTGTGCTTTACAGCTGGGTGGGTCTGTAGCCTGTGTGTATACTGAAGCTTATAGCATGTATGCACATGACCGAGTGTGAAGACAAAGTGTGTATTGTTTTGTTTAACGTACATTTCAAAGGGCGAGGTGTGTTGATACTGAGGGAAAGCATCCTATATCCTATATGTGCGGTGTCTGTACTCTGTGCTCTGCTTTCACTGAGAGCGAGCGAGCGAGCGAGCGAGCGAGGGCGTGCTTCATTAGTCCTCCCAATTCCAGCTCAGGGGAGGCTAAATTTATTAAGGGGGCCGGATGTTGCACAACACCTGCTGCTGTGCTTCCCCCTGTGCAATAAAGGGAAGGGGGTGCAGCATGCTAGCTAGTGCTAGTGGTAAGCGCTGCTCGTTGGACTGAGGCTGATGAGCTGGGGCTAATTCAGGGGGTGATTATGTAGTTTGCTGGACCACTAAACCTCTTTAAGCCCGTAATTACTGCCTATTTGAGCGAGGGGAGGCACTCCAAAGCAATCGGTACTTGCACCAAGCGGTGCGGTGAACGGCAGCCACAGCTGGAGGTGGGCTGCCTCGAGGCTGCCTGGGATGGAGGGCTGTGTAAATGGGGGTGAGGGGGGTCGAGTAGGAGGGATCCACAAAGCCTCATCCTCAGTCAGGTACCACGGAAAGCTGAGAGAAAGCAGCGGGATGCCCCTCGGAGCACCAGCATGCCAGCTTGGAGCTACAGCGCTCGGAGCTAGCATTCTACGGTGATCTCTAAGCTTTAAAACAAATGTTCTCTTGTTACACGCGGCTACAACACACAGAACTCGTTACACCGGGCTGCAGAGAAACAGAGCGCTATTACGGGAGAGTTCAAAGCAACAAAACGGTGAAATAAACGAGACACAAACTCTTTTGACTAAACGGAGCCTGGGTGTAAGCGAGGACGGCGGCTTGGCGGTGGATATATGCCACTGTGGTGAGAAACTAAAGGGCTTTTTTTAGACTCTGTGTCTGCGACACACACGAGGGAATCAGATTCTCAGATTGCACCTCGACCATGGGGGAATCCATTTCATTTCATTTCACCTGACTTTCAAGGAAATTTGACTTTACGTAATGCCACTGAAATCTGATCTCTCCGAGGAAGCAATTTGGGGACCACAGAACATTCTAATAACCCTGGCGATATTATTATGTTATTATCATAATTACCCTTTTGCCCCCAACGTTTTAATTAGAAACTCACCGTTGGCCCCTAGGGGGTGAAAGGAACCTGGGTAAGGGGGGGGTGGATGCTGAAACTAGGTAAGGGTATTTCACAATTGCTCCCTTATGCTCTTTGGAGCAGCAAATCTAAGAGGGAAGGAGGACGCAGCCGGTGTTATTGAAATATGAAGCTTTCTGACTCCACTTCCTCTGACTTTCTCTGACATCTCTGTCATTCAAAGTACAACTACACCCCTCCCTCTTTCCTCCACATCTCCCTCACCCGTCTCCACCCCCCCCTCCATCCCTCTGTTCTATATTTAGCATTTTGCTTAACTATGTCGTGCTGATTCCTTTTCTTCCACCTTCACTTAACTCCTCTATTTACCGTTACCTTCTCGCCTTCGATTTTAATACCCTCCTCAGCCAAATGCATCTCCTCTCTCTCCCTTCTGCTTTCTCCCCCCTCTCTCTCTCTCTCCGTCTTCAGCGGCTGAGGGCCTTCTCCATCAGTGCACCGCTTTTACAAATCAATGACTTAATCTGTTGTAACAAACAAGTGAGCAGCACCCTCGGCCCTGTTCACTTCCCGCCCGCCATCGCAAACACTACAGCAGCACGCCTCAGAGAGTGGAAGGAGGGGGGAAAAGAAGGAGAGATGACAAATATGCGATGTGAAATATATGTAGCCGACAGAGAGAGAGAGAGAGAGAGAGAGAGTGTAGGAAGACGGGGGAGACGGCTGACAAACACGCTTGGAGAGGGGGAGAAGGAGCAAAATGAAGACGGGATAGCGTAAAGTGAGAAAAATGAAAGTGTGCGTGCGTTGGCGTGGCTTTTCCCTCCACGTCTCCTCTCCAAGCCCTCCGCTCTGTCCAACTCTTCCACCATGAGTTATTGCCTGTCTGCGTTCACCACCTGGTTCACTAGCTATGATTTCTCTCACTCCACTGGACACACAAACACACACATCCTGACACACAAATGTACGCACCACAGACAAAAACACACACACACCTACATCGCCATCTACTACCAGCCTATGGTCATACCTTCATGCTACTTGTGCATCATCACACAATGTCTAATGCTGTAATCGACGGATCACAGCATTATAAGACAAGTAGGTGAGTAAAACGATGAGTTACGGATAGATATCACGAGATGTCTCATCTATAAATCATAGCTCTCTCTCCCCAATGTCCTTTGAAATAACGCAAGAGCACCGATATTGCTATGATATCATGGTTCAAGGCCATTAACATGTAAGGCAACGCAGCTGTACATTATGGGGGGGGAAAAAAAGGAGTGAGAGGGAGTCAGGGAAGAAAAAAAGGAGAGGGAGAGGGAAGTCAGAGAGGCAGAAGGCATGCATAAAAGATAGGAAACCCTTATGGTTTGTCAGAAAGAAGTGTTTTGTCTGAGAGGGAGAGTGAGTGATGTGTGTGTGTGTGTGTGTGTAGGGGAAGAGAGAGAGAGTTCACGGATGGGGGAGAATACAAGTGGGAGGAACTCAATTGATAAATTAGTTCAGCCAACGTGCAAACTGATTACCACGACGGCAAAGCCACAGGATCCATCGAGCACACGCATGGAACGAGACACAAAGGCACGCACGCACACACACACACACTCGCTTACAAAAGAGACATGAGGCTGACACATACAAATAATAGCACAACTGCATATGCAATCACACACACGCACGCACACGCACCAAATGTATCTAGGGCAGGCTGCTGCAGTTGCTGTAAGTAAAAGGTATCGAGCTGCTGACTGCAGCCAGAAAAGATCCAACAATCCTCTGGATCACCAAACACAGCCTAATGGATAACGGCTAACAGCTAGCGCTAATGTGATTTCACACTTAGCAGATTTAATATATCACTGGCAGAACAAACAAAAAAAATCATGCTACACAAAGAATCTACGCTAAAGGTGGTCGGACGGTTTCATTTGAGGAGTGTTTTAAAAGGTGGCGTGTTTGCTTACAGAGGGAATGACAGGCTAAACCGCTAACGTTGCTAATCTCTAAGTGTTGGAGAGAATCATTCCATCAAGCTAACCACAGACTTATGACAATATTTTTCCCTGACTCTTCCACACGACAACTTGCCACTCACTCTCCAATAAATACCACAGTGATGGTGGGGAACTCCACACCCCACCCAGGCACTGACGTCACTGCTGTGGGCCTATGCAAGTGTGTGTGTGTGTGTGTGTGTGTTGTACGTATCCGAGGGCTGCGAGTGGGCCTCTTTCTTCGGATTTGCGAATCATCGTAAAATGATTAGTGGGTACCAAAACCAAGAATGATTTCACACATCTAAGTTATTGGGCCCCTGTCCACGCTGAAGACACACACACACTCATGCACACACACACACACACTTATCGCATACAGCTGATAATGAAAAATAGAACTAGTGTGAAACACAGCTTCAGCATGGAGCCATCAATCACTCAGACGTACAACAATGAAACCACACACTGAACTGTTTCATAGTTTCCCAACTATGAAATTGTATGAGGGCTGGAGGGGGGGGAGGGGAGGAGAAAAAGGGACGGCGAGGCAAAAAAAGAAGAGGAAGATGGTAATAATGGTGACAAGATAATTGAGAAATTAAGAGTGAGATTAAATATCCTCTCACTTTGATGTTTAATCACTTAAACATGTTACATTTTAAAACATTAAAAAAGCCAAAATAAGATTCTGTATACAACGTTTTCTCACTGGGCTCGTAACATCAAAGAACAATTTGTAAAAATAAATATAATTTGTAAAAACAGAAATTAAAAAGAAGCTTGTTCACGCGTGTGTGCGCGTCGGTCTGTCTGTGTTTTGTGTGTGTGTGTGTGTGTGTGTGTGTATCCTTGAGAGCCATGTTAGATCTCTTGCGACCGGTGATCCCCTCCAGTGCTACTGACCGACCTTGAGGGTCTGTAAAGTTCTCACGTTCTCAAGGAAACACACCGACCGCCCCCTTGACTGAGTCCAGATCAACACACACACACACACACACACATATGCTTGCTTTTGGTCTAGATCCATGGCAGACATTTTGAAAAAGTTCAAAGGTGACATGAATTAAAAGTTAACTGCCCTTGCGGGCTTTTTAAAAAAAGGGGGGGTAAAAACGATACAAGGAGCAGAGAAGAGAAAGTGAGAGAAGCTGAAATAAAGAGAAACGTAAAGGGACTTTGTAAAAGACCTGACCTGGGCTGTGTATAAATGTTCATAGAAATGTCAAATAAGTTACCAACATGACTTCCATGCAGACGGAGCTTTGGGTGGAAGCGTTCCAACACTCAATTTGATATTTATACAAAAGTTACTTTAAAAAATGTAAAGTATGCAGGTGTTTTTTCCAGAATCAGATTCTTGGCAGGGTGGAAATTCCTGCGAAACGGTCACTGAACACCTCAACTCTCTTTAGAAGCTCATGCAACGCGTTAAAGCGAGCTGGCAGGACTGAAGTCGGGGTGCACAAACTGCATCTGTATCAAGGTTGGGGGGGGACTTCATGTCGAATGAGGAAAATAAATCACAAAGCAAGTAAGAGGTTTGTTTTTGAAGCGACAGATGTCATAGATAATACTAAAACGTCAATGCGACCCCAATGTTTCCACAAACCAACAGATATCTCCCCCAAACTGCCAACAGCTGCCATGTGTCAGCCCGCTCCCAGTCTACTGTATCCATCTATTCATCTACTCATCCATCCATCATTCCATCCATCAATCATGAAACAGATGGCCTTTCAGGAGTCCTTGTCAGGACTGATGGCTTCCCTCTGCCCCGGCCATACCGCTGCCCGCCCCCTCTCCCCACACATCCAGAGACACCTCCACCACATGGACTCCCGTGGAACCGCTATCAACCTTCCTGGAAAAAAGACGGGTCCATCTGCCTATCAGTTTTTAATACACACAGTAAAAAAAGAATCCTCACGAGACGGTTGCAAAGAGGACGTATGTGAGCAGCAAGTCTGTGTATCTGTGAGGGTCAGTCCACAAAGAGAAGCCCCCAAAGAGAGCTGTCTGCCTCTGGTCCCTGGGGCCTGTCAAGAGGGATAATTGATGATGTTTTCATTACAAGGTGTGGGGTAATGTGGGGGTTGGGGCACAGTATGAGTGTGTGTGTGTGTGTGTGTGTGTGTGTGTGTGTGTATTGTGGGGGTGGGCAGGTTGACTCAGCTGCCTCCTCTTTGACACCAACCACTCCTACGGTTGGTACGGACAAGCCTTTGCTTCCAAATGCCCTCGTACAAACAGACATATGCACTAAAGGAATCACACACACACACACACACACACACACACACACTGGCCCTCAAAGACACACACAGACACAAACACACAGCCCAAAGCCAAATCCATTCCCAGAGATAAACTATCTGAAACTGAATAAAAAATGCTGAGAATAAGACTAACTTGTTCTCTTGTTTTCCGCTCTGTCTCATCACAGTGTCACGCCAGGCCTTTGGCAGAATATGTCCGTCTGTCTGTCTGTCGTCTCTTAGGACCTCTTTGAAATCTTAATGCAGTGGCGCCTAAGATTCTGACTGCCACTTTGATTGAATTAAGACCTAATCGGAGACACCAGGCCACATAGGCCACTATATTACTTTACAGTATCAGGATGGACATCGTGCCTTTGTTGTCATTTATGAATAAATGAATGAAAACACATAAAAGTCTGCAGATGTTTTCCTATTAAGCTCGCTTCCTGATGTCTCAGAAGTTATTACGGAGGCGTCCCGGTGGCTTGGACAGTCAATTGAAATTATTTTTCATAAGAAACTTAATTTGTGCAGCGGATAACTAAGACAAACAAGTCTAATAACAATCACAGGACAACTGTAAAGAATTCATGTAACGCCTGGATTCGGTCTGAGCACTGTGTCCTCGTCATGTCGTCTCACATTGCTGAAGTAAACTTCGGATGAAGACTGACGATGAAATTTCTCGGACCAGTCGGATAACACCCTTCCAGGCCTGGGTTGCCGTGGCAGGTCGGGGTTGCCGTGGGTGACCAGGGTGCTGACATGTCCAGGCTCCAGCAATAAACAGCCGAAGACTAATGGCATTTGAGGCGACGGCGAACTCTGACCTCAGAAGTTTTTCCCCCCACTTCCCTCCTGTTGTTTAGACGAAGCTTTACATATCTGGTTTGTGTTCGAGCTGCAGTTGACTTAATTCCTGATGCGGAGGTCGCAGCAACAATAATTTCTTACTAAAAAAAATCAGTCTAACCTAGAGAAAACAATATTGCGTCAGAAATATATTGCCTTTACTGATTAGAGCACCTTTCCGTCCGCCCATCTATCACCTCCACCCGCCCCGCACACCCAGTCTGGATTCCTCCACCACCCAGGGCCCACGACAGCGAGGCTCCTGGCCTCCTCTGCCAGCGCAGAAATGAATTATATTGCTTTTCACACCTGTTTCTGCTCAAAACCCTGCTGCACGCTGCTGTCTTGAAAAAAAAAAACATTTCCAAGGGGGGTAACGGCGCTCCCCCAGCTCGGCTACATCTGCGTACACGAGCGGTTAAATTAGACTCTAATTGTATTAACGGGGGATTATGCCTTCCAGTTGGATTTTTTATACTCTCTCTCTGCATTTTACACGTTTTCAGGGGAGAAAGGAGGAGGGGGAGAAAAAAAAGCAGCTCATTGAGGGTTTGCGGGTTGGCTTCTTTTATGAGCTGCGATCACGGCTGCCCCTCGTTACACTGAGTCTGTGTACAAATAGGAGGGGAGGAGAGCCAGAATGAGAGAGTGTTAGTGATAATGTGTATGAGAGAGTGTGTGTGTGTGTGTGTGTGTCCCAGCCTGCCAGGCTAATATACCGATGCTAACACTCCGAATGCCAACCCCCTTCCTTTCCACACACACACACCTACTTCAGTTTAGCAAGGCAACAATCTAAATGGGGATACGGGTGGTGTGTGTAGTGGGGAGGCGGGGGTGAATTCCATCTAATTACTCTATCACATAATTTCACAAATTGCCTTTTCATAGGGGAGTGGAGTGCAGAGCACAGGGCGCGTTGGGGATTTGAGGCCTGAGCTTTCATTTACTACTCATTTCTTGTTAAATTAAACAAGAAAATACCATTTGTGAGGAGGGAGGGGCACGGCGTAGGGCGGTGGATGAGTTCCAACCGCACAATAGGAGGGATGGAGGTGATTGGGTACTACCTTTTACACTCAGAGCTCATCGTTTTGGTTGTAGCACAAAGCAACGGGGCAGCTCAGTTATGCAATCACTTTAGAATGGATTATTCAAATGATTTCAAAATAATATCTCTACAAGTATTTAAGCATCCTCGCTGGTGTTATGTGCGGTTTAATTAAAAATGTCAATGGAAAACGGTGACATGAGGACACGAGTGGAAAGGCCTTCCCCTCCCTTTTATTTTGGTTCCCCACCAAGTTTACAGCTGCATGTCAAGCTGGCAGCGGGCTGTGCGGTTCGGGCACCGGTGACACGCGGTAAACGCTAATGTTCTGTAGTCGCTCCAAGTCAGGGCAGCCAAATTCTTCCGATGAACTTGTCCCACAAGCCCCGTCGACAACATATGAGCTCATTGGGCGTGTTGGGGAGAACTCGGCAAGCTGCGACTGTCGTCATCGTCGAAAATTCAACACCGCTGCTCTGCCTGTCACTCTACCCATCACGCTAGAGCTTTGACGGGCAAATCTGGGGAATTACAGCTGTTGGTGTCCATGCTAATAACAGACACGGCGCTCTCTCTCCCCTCTCTTCCTGCTGCAATGTGAGACTGTTTGGAAATAAGCATCCTTGATGGATACGTGAGCAAATATACAGAAACATCTTCAAAACAACCCTGTGAATGCCACCTACCATCTACCCTGCTGGTGCACTCGCAGCTTCAGTTTGCCACCCACCTTCCCCTTCCGCTTCAGTACAATGGGAGCTCCCCTGAGGGTCCAAGTGAGGGGTGGATAACAGAAAATACACCAAGGTGGGTATCCAAACTTCTACCCTATCCTGTCCTGCCTCGTTTTCCTCTTCACTGTCAAATTCATGCGTAGTTATTATCACAGAGAAATAATATATCCTGACTCCTTTATTCAGGTTTGTGTAGGGCCACGGTACACCATGTGTGTGTGTGTGTGTGCGTGCGTCTGTGTATGCCTAATTGGCATTGTGTCTATCTCTAAGAGGCCAGACTCATATCCTGCATCCCCCTGTGAAACAAAGGCAGACCAGCTGATGATGCTGCGGATGATCCTGGATCAGCTGTCCATGTTTATGAGAGACATACTGCCGGTGTAAGAGATACTGTAAATGTTTTTCTATTAGAGGTGCTATGTATAGCATTTATAAACAAGGACATATGCTGATTAAATTAATGGTGACACTGAAGAATGATTAGCGTAAACAAATGAGGCCGTGGCGAGCGTTTATCTGACACCAGCGGTGTTGTTAATGCCAGTGTTTCTCAAAATTAAGACCACATTTCCAATAAACAAAGAAGATGTTGCTCCGCCGCGTCTGGGTTTCATTTCTGTTTGGCTTTACTGAAGATGGTAAACATACTGAAAGTGTGTTTTTTCAGTTTGCTTCGCAGTTCTGAAAGCGTGAGCTCCGTTTGCACCGTAAAAAAAACCCACAGCTCCTATCTGATTTGTGCCATGAAGCACCGTACCCCGCGTGCCACTGTGCTCCTGCATGTGCAGCTTTCTGTTTTGCCTGGGAGAAGGAAGAGGTTGATGGATCCTCCTTATCCCCCTCTTCACCTCCTTCACCTCCTTGCCTTCTCCTCCTCTTCTTCTTCTCTTCTCCCTCGCTCCCTTGACACTCACTTATATTCCTTCCCACTGTTTGAGATCTAACAGAGCAGAAGCCTCCCATAAGCCCAAACTCATGGTGTAATATGACACAGTAGGTGTGTTGCTGTGTGTGTGTGTTTCGCTAGGCGAAGTGTGTGCTGAACTGTATTTCCACAGACAGGATGTGTGTATGTTTCAAACACCTTTCCTCTGTAGCCCCGAAGGTTTCGGGGGGGGTGTATGGGTTGAGGTCAGGGAGTTGGAGGAGAGGTTAGTGTGTATGTGTGATGATGATGTGCGTGTGTGTTTGTGCAGGGTGATGGAGAGCTGGTGGTTTTGTGAAGGAGGTGGAGAGGGTCAGATGGAAAGGGGAGAGCAAAAAGAGAAACAAAAAGTATAAGAAGCCTTGTGAGGTGTGTGTGTGTGTGTGTGTGTGCAGATACATCTCTGCCTACATGCCACACCACAGTGTAGGCAATGAAAGAAGTTCCTCTGGTTTGCCATTATCACAGCGGGAAGCAGAAGAAGACGCCGCACAATGCATACCAACGACATCAACAACAGACTACAAATAAATAAATAAAAAGTGGAGCCCATGCAATATCCATAATCCAACAACAAAATTACTTTCCTCCCTGTTGGCTTGTGCAATTCAAACCAACACCCACTTAGCCAAACTGTATCGTGTTCTGCACAAACTCCTGACATAGGCAGAATGTGTGTGACGCAAGGCTGGCTGGAGTTAAGTTTTGAAACATATTTTCTTAACATAGCACTGGATTCAAAATGTATTTATGAATTCGACTTGATAAAAAACAGTAAAAAACGAGAAAAAATGACTTTACACATGAGCTCCAGTTTCCCTTCTGTACGTTAAAGTCACGCTGCGTGTGGATTTGATTTTTACTGTTTCAAATGTAAAGGTTTCACATCAAGCTAAGCTAATATTCATCCTAAACTGCCGTTTAATAAAATATTTAAATCAGAGGCGTGAACGGTGATTCAAAGGTCTGTTCTAGTTTTAAACACGTCAGGTAACTATCGAGACTCCTCTCAGAAATGAAAGGGTAGATTATGATTACAATGATTATAAACCACAAAATCTCCCCTGAAAGGACTCATTACGATGTAACATGGTTGTTATGTTATAGATGTTAGCGTAGACCAAGCTACCAACGGCAGGGTTGGACACGTGCCACAAGCGTCTGTCATTTTCTCGGTGATGAACGAAGGAGAGCGTCCATATCTCTGTCAGTCAGCAAGCTTTAAGCTGAAACAGGGCACCAGCGGCTCCTTGATGGAGCCCCCGGTGCAAATTCTGTATTCAATAACATTAAGAGCCCCCTATAAATCACAGTGCACTTGTTGTTTCGCTAAACGTGGGAACAAGTTTCTCTTCATCCTCACCCTTCTTTCCTTTGGTAAACATTAAGGGATGTTGGCAGTGCTGACAATGGATGGTGAAGGGATGGCGTTTGAAATAATGGAAACATGTGTTAAATAAGACAGCGTTCAATTAACTGTTGGCTCATCTGCTTCATCCAGTGTCAAAATACATTTTTTCCCCACACTGTTTCCCCCCGAACAGTCCATGACGCTGTCAGCTGGTGCTAACGGCATCGGTATTCCCTGCTGTAATTGAGTCAAAATAAAGCCAAACCACAGGCTTTTGCAGCATCCCAGGCATCTGTTAAATAATGACAGATTTGTTCTTAATAAGGTTCATCTATGTATCTGCAGTTATGGCCAGGGGCGTCTCTCCTTGGCTTCAACCTTATTCAGTTTCAGCAGACGAGGAGCGAGAGCGCAGGCTGCCGAGATCGCCGGCAGATTACTCGGGCCTGCGTCTTTGAAGTGTTCAACCGTACGGACCGGGATACAATGTGGAGGAGAGAGGTTCTGGTGGTGTGTATGTGGGAGTGTGTGTGTGTAAATGTGTTGCTTTGTCTGCAAGTGTATTTGTGTCAAAGAAGACAAGGGCAGAGCTCAAAAGATAGAAAATGTGTGTGTGTGTGTGTGTAAGAGTAAGAAAGCCTGTGGCTGTGAAGTGAAGTTCAGCGTGCACACGTGATGTGAAACCGAGAGCGACTGAGAACAAATGCAACTCACTGTTAGGTGCTGGAAGAGCCATGCTCTCATGATGTTGGTGGCCACCTTAGGGAAGATCCCTCTCTTCTTGTTGCGTTTCTTTTCTTTATCCGGGTCATCGTCGTCCCCTGTGCTCGGCGAAGCCACGCTGTTGTCCAGGCCATCACCTGTCACATGACAAGAAACAGGAAGCGACAGCGACAGATCAGACACGCCGTTTGTTTACTTCCTGCATTCGCTGCGCCTCCGCGTTCAAAGGGAATAAATACGATTTCGCAGGAATTCTGGAGGGCTTTGTATGCACAGACAGAGGGGTATAGAGACACAACAATGGCATGCAGAGAATGGCTGGAAAACAGCACCTCATAAATGCATTCATTTTTAATACATTTATAAATAACCCTGCCTTTCATTTTTCTCCCCGTCACTTGAAAACACAGCGAGCGCTGGCATCCTTCTGCGAGAGAAAGAGGGAGAACGGGGGAGCACAAAGGACTTGTAAGGTCGCATTTCCCCACTCTCCCATCCAAGCTCGCGCAGAATTGAAAATGACAGAGAGATTTAGTCTTTATTATCCTGAGGGGAAAATAGTTATTGAAGCGTCGCCCCGGCGCATTCTGCCATTTTACCTGAGGTGGAAAGAGTAACACGGCACTACAAAAGGGGAGGTTGCGAGGAGAGGAGGAGGAGGGGGGGCAGAAAATAAAAGGAAAATATGTGGAAAAAAGGGAGTCAGAGGCACAAACAGCGCTAACAAAGCTAGCTGCTTTTCATAACAATGGCGTCATGGCTGCTTACAGCAACCTGTAGGGCTTCGATAAGGCTCTATTAAGGCCAGTTAACCTCACCTAAGGGGAACGCTGAGACAGCTTAGAGTGTTTGAGCACCGAGAGGGAAAGTGAAAGGAAGGTGCTCCATGGGCCTTTTCTTTGCATTCAGACTCAACAACATGAGCCCACACACACACACACACACACACACACACAGAGCAGATATTCAAAACTACCCAATTACTGTATGCATTCTATACAGCTGTGGCGGAGGGAAAGAGGCTCTTCCCGTCCGTGGCTGTGAAAAGCCTAATTGTTATTATCATTATTCAAAAATGCGAGACGCCCTCAATGAGGACGACGATCATAAAAGAAACATGAGGCGAGGTAAACAAGTGGCGCCCTCACTGCTCGAAATTTCAGCTGCTGATAACCGACTTTTGTCCCGTATCGCCTTCTCTCGGCTGGAAGTGAAGGAAAGGAAAGAAGAAGAAAAAAAAAACGCTGAAGCAGTGCACAGAATTGGATCCAGTTATTTATTGATTACACACAAAGCACTTCTAAAGCTTCGAGGTCTATTCACTGTGGCGCGAGTAGATAACTGCATTCGAGCGGGGCCCCGCACTCCACTAACTTGCAGAGGGCGACACCCAGCACCTAGCTAAACCCTAAGCCCCCGATTCATCGATAATTAATGGGGATGTTGGCGCTAATCCGGTTGGAGATGACTTTTTTCCAGTCTGCCACATCAATGGAATAATCAAGGGCCTAAAACCCAGGCCTTTGCTCCCCATTACCTCAGGCAAAAGAATTCCTGAAAGCATGCCTGGAGGGCACCTGAATTATATACACCATTAGGAGAGAGAGGCTCGCAATGATCCATACGAAAAAACACTCTTGGCTAGCTCTCACTCTCTCTCCGACTGTTCTGGCAGAAGGAGATACATATGCACACATATTGAAGGCTTTCTAATGAACCTCGCGTGGAAGTAGGGGTGACGCTTTTGGAGGGTGGGGGAGGGATAAGACAAGAGATTGCTTTCCGTAGAGTCTGATGCAAACGCCACCCACCGCACATTAATAATGCACATTTGCATGTAAAGCTGCCGCTGTGGTCGGGGCTACTGTAACACATGCAAAAGGTGAAAAGTTGGACTCAAGCCACGTGGTAGGGTGAAGTAACGTCTGTCAACTGTGCTCCCAAATAGTCGATTATTGATCTGTTGATTATTATAAATAATCATTATTTGATCGTTTGGCCTTTTATTTTGAGAAATGATTTGCAAATATTCAGCAAATCCTCACATCTGAAAGAGGAAACTTTAACTAATTATTGTTATTAACTTGTTAATCCGTTGATTGATTCACTGACTAACCGTTTCAGCGCTGCACTCATGCAGCCCCCCACACATACCCAGACAATGTACCCCTTACACCCAGCTCTAGACCTCTCTCTGTCTAAAAACACACTCATGTTGCAAGCTTCGGTTACATCATTAGCCTGGGACAAATGCAGCCCGAGCTTAACAAGTGAGTTTTTTTCAGCCTACTGTTTCAGGGCTAAAATACACCCACCCCTCTGTCTCTCTCTCTCTTCCTCTTTTCCTCTCTACGTCTCTCCGCCTGCTGGAAACGATGGGGCGAGCCGAGCCCAGGCCCTGTAATCTAAGACCAGATTTTCATTGGAAGCAAATGCTTTCAATCCGTTGTAAAGACCGGCTCATGTTCAGCAAAGCCTACAATAACAAACCTAGGGGCTTGTCCCAAGCGAGTTGGGAATACAGAAGCAAACGGCCGGAGTACCAGCTCACATCATGAGTGAGCGAGTGAGTAAGCGAGTGAGTGAGCGAGTGAGTATGCATGCCAGTGAGCGAGTGGGCGAGCAGGCACGATCAGGAAGAGGTGAGAAATCGTGAGACGCATGGGGAGAAAGGGAAAGAGAGAAGGAAAACACAAGGGGGGACAGAGAGTGAGTGGACGCTTCATTATCCTGCATGTGCAATCTTTGATTGTATCATGTAGTACTTAATACTGCACCATGTAGTACTTTATTATATTCTACTTAAGTTCTTATTTTTAACCTTTATCTTACATGGATCACTGAGGACAACGCTCTCCTTTTCAGGTGATCTTTCCAGTCTGGTAATCGAACCAGCCACACACCTGATCTCTAACCTTAATGCTGCCGCTGCTCCATATCATCCTGCACTATAACAGCCATATTCCACAGTGCTACGGCCTTTCTATTGATATATGGTGAATAAAATGGTACGCAGGCAGCAACTTCAATCTTTAAGGCTCTAATTGTGACCCGACAGAATATAAAACAACCCCAAAGACCTCGAGCTAATCAATAATTAATCACACATCAAAATGATGCATAATGTGAGACAAGTGCTCTCCGTCCATATCGTGTTCATCTAACGTCACCGAACTGCATCAAAAACTGCTCGTGTTCATGCCAGACATGCACGGGATCTCCTCAAAG
This sequence comes from Nibea albiflora, assembly GCA_014281875.1. Lineage (NCBI taxonomy): Eukaryota > Metazoa > Chordata > Actinopteri > Sciaenidae > Nibea > Nibea albiflora. The sequence continues at coordinate 4,347,660 of CM024797.1, forward strand.
CACGAGCAAGTGAATGAGGAGGAGAGAGAGTTTGAATTGACCCCTTCTTTAGAGCTCTCAGGGCAAGTTTGAGCGTTTTGTCACCCATAACTCAAGCCCTTAACCAGAGAGGGAAACCCTAACCCCATCCCGATATTCCTTTCTTTCCTCTCCCTTTCCAATACTTCTAAGTAAGTCTGACCTATAGACACTTACTTTACCTAGAGGGGGAAAAGGAAGGAGGAGGGCTGGTGAAGGGCCGTCAATTTTATTGGCATTTCCATTTTCACTGCAATTTGATACCAATCACCTCTGCAAGGTCTGGGGATAATTTCTGCTTTGCTTTAGTCCCTGCAAGCGAGGGAAGAGCGGGAGGTGGGAGGAGGAGAAAGAAAGAAAAAACTGTGGCAGTGAGGAAGGGTGAAGCAGGAAAGGTGTTGAAGCCGTGTCTGGCAGCCATGTTGGGGAAATGTCAATAGTGCTACATCAACTTGAGAGAGAGCGAAAGAGAGAAGTCGGTCAAAAACGGGGGAAAGAAAGCCGGATGAGAGAAGATGGTGAAGGAACGGGAACGGATGTGGAATATTCAGCGAGAGCGGAAAAGGGAGAATGAAGGAAGTGAAGCCGCTGAAGGAGGAGAAAATAATAGATGGGAGGGGGGAGAGATGGAGCTCAATCGGAAATCAGAAACAGGACTGTCAGTCAGGACATGTCCACAATAATGCTTAGCATTTTTTCCTCTATTTTGGCCTTCGGAAAAACACGCCAGCCCGTGTAGCATTGTTAGACTGTCATCAACTGACCGTTTTACTTGTCATCTGACGCCTGGATAGTCATATATCTGAGATGTTACTATAACTATAAGTATTTATTTTCTGGGTCGCTGACGCTGCTGGATGCAGGTATTTAAATTCTTGTGTACGCCGCCCTCTAAAGCTGCAAACACGCCGGGCGTCCAGATTTAAACATTTCAGTGCTTGTTTGTGGTTTCGGCGTGATTCGCTTGCATGCTTGAACGGGCAGAAAACTCGTATGTGTAAGCAGCAATTTCAAATGTATCTGCATAGGCGTAAACATGGCGGTTGTAAGCAGTTGTCCCCTCAGTCAACCAGTAAACTCTCAGTCAGTAAGCTAGCCCCTATCTATAAAGTCAGGCAGTCAAAGCAACCTTGTCAGTCATCCTGTTATCAGCCAGTCAGTCAGGAAGCTAGCTGGGCCAGCTAGTAAGCCAATGAACCAGTCAGTCAGTCTCCAGAGGCTGCCAGGCTCATTAAGACCATCAGCAGGCTGTAACCCTGGGCTGCATACATACAGCGTGGGGCAGCTAGGCTAGCAAGCTCCAGTCTCCCCACAAGGAAAAGCCAAAGGCACAACTCTGGGCCCGGGCCACTGATCGGCCATGACAACATCTTAGAGGAGGGGCTGTGAGAGGGATGAGGAAGAGTGTGTGTGTGGAGGGGTGGTGAATCAATGCAGGACGTTGGGGGTGCATGTTCGTGTGTGAAGAATGCATGCATGCATGGATGTGCATTCGTCTGTACGTGTGTGTCTGTGTGTGTGTGTGTGTCTATCTCTGCCTTTCTTTATGCATGTGTGTTTTCAGCCACAGAAGCTCTGAATGTCGTGTGTGTGTGTGTGCGTGTGTATGTGGGGTGTGTGTGTGTGTGTGTGTGGCAATTAGGGAGCAGGCCAGTGACTGGAAGGAGCCAGGGGCAGTTGAAATGCCCCGGGGCCAACCAAGGGAAGGAATATTTTATCAGTCCCCTCACACGCTGTATACACAAATACACACTCGCACACAAACACACACTGTGAGCAAACAGATAATGACGTAAAACTAGGTTAGCTTTCTTCATGCATTTTCACTAGCTTCGTTAGCATTAGCTAAACAGACAGTTACTTCTGTGCTCATTCAGCTTCGATGGCTTTTCTTTAAGCCTTTTCCGCCACTTCATGTTTCATTCCTGCCTCCCCTTCCTTCCTACTTCATTACTTTTCTCTCTCCTCTTTCTCTCTGTCTGCTGGAGTGTGTGGTTGGAGTGGAGGATATTTGCACAGTGCTGGGGATGTAAGACGAGGCATTGTTATCCATTTCATTTATAAAGGAAGTTCTCCTCCTTTAAAAATGAAACGTGCGGCGGTACATCATATTTCACTGATTAAATGTGGTTAAAGATCGAGGTAAACTGCGTTCAAATGACTTGATATGCTCAGTCTTGATGTTTTCAGTCTGCCTCTTCAACTAGTGAGCACTAATGATGCTTCTTTTCCTCTGCCTCTCCGTGCACCTCTCCGGTGTCTCTATCACTTCTCTACATCTCTCTGTCTCAAGGCGTAGCCTGACATTATCAAGCAGTATCTAGGCTAATCTGTTATGATCTGATTATGAACCATCTCTCTACCTGCCCCCCCCCCCTTCAGCTCGGGCACACACACGTGCCATTCCGAGGTGTCAGCCATTTTTCTGCTGCCTGGCAAATTAACAGCCGCGGATTCACCAGTCACTCATCTGCGAACGGCGATCTTGTCAGACACGTCGCTTCTAGCGCAACGCAAGAGAATAATGACATTTAGCCTTCTAATAATTTCTTCATAGAAGCGCTGCTGAGTGGAGGAATAAGGGTTATGAATATTAGCTTTGTGCCAGATGTCACGAGCGGGATCCTGTGGCAGGAATCATTCACAGATGGCTAAACGTTTTTTTGGAGGATACTGTGAGATGTTTTTATAGGCTGTGGATGGACTGAGCGGGCGAAGGAATGGAGAGGGGTCTTTGGAGTTTATGACAGTGCATTTATTCTATGATCTGTGTGTTGCAAAAGAGAAAGAGGGAGAGAGAGAGAGAGGGAGAGGGAGTGTCTTTCAATGTGAGTGCAAGTGACCTGGAGCTGATCTCTCATGGGCCACTCCTAGAGTTTCACACCCCAGAAAGCTCACATGACCCTGGGTTGGCTGCCCAGGCAAGGCCCAGGCCTCAGGGACCTGCTATCCTGTTCCACATGGGATACACACATCTCATATTGGCAGGCGAGAAATCCATACATACACATACACGCACACGCACACACCCAAAACATGATACATAAAGCGCACGCAGAGAGACTCATGCTGATGTACATTCACTAAAGTGCTCTCCTTCTCACACACACACACTCTTCACATACGTACACATACATCGCATTCCCAGAAATCCTCAGAGAGGTAAAGAAGGGCTCGCAGGAGGGAGGGAGAAGAGGAAAAAAGTGGCGTTTATTGTATTCAGGCCATTCATAAGCTCTAGACTTGGAGAGGGGGAGTACGGGGGGGGCTTTGCAGGCAGTGGGGGGTTCCCTTTGCACGGCCCTGGAGGCCCCACCCACCTGCAAATATTCTGAACATGCAGGAATTCCTTGTGCAACACAATTCCCAACCAGGGGCACGTTTTTGTCTCTCCTTTCACTGCGTCAGTATCAGACACACACTCACATGCATCCATTTTTTTGGGATCTTCCACGAGGCAACTTTCCAAAAATGACAAAATATTCTAAACACACACACACACACACACATTTCAATACAAAACACTCTCTGTGACCAATGCTGTTTCGCCTCCCTTTTATTCCAGAGGAGGAGGAGAGACACAGAGAAATCCCCCTCGACTATTCTGCAGATAATGACATGCGCTGTCGACAAAACAATATGGCTAGTCTAGACTTCCCTTCCTGCCTTTGCCAGAGAGACGCGCCACTATTTTCAGATCTTCGCTCAAAACTTCAGCCAACGCATTTGGATCATATCACTCACTCTCGAGCGAGCGTAGATTAATCTTTGTAGAGCAGACACTTATACAATATACTGAACAAATAAATTAGGTAGACAGACAACGTTGTCATTAGTACAAAAGGAGAACAAAACAAACCAAAAAAAAGAAAACGGGGGTTGCCAGGTAAACAAGCTAAGTAATTGCTTCCTGTAATCAAAGACAATTCCATTCAAGTAATTACAGTAAATAACGAGTGCTTTGCAATAACAAAGCCAGTTACTTTGAATGATGACAGTTTTGTGGATCAGCGCTGACAGATTCAATAATGACAGTAACTGGTGAGTCATTTACAAGGGTTATTTGTAATTAAAGCACACTGGAGACTTCTTGTTGTGAGAATCCGAGCAAAGTTTGGAGCGATTATTTCATTTGTGGTGATCTGATGAGAGGAGAGGGGCGAGATCAGGAAGCCAGAGATAGGGATTGTGTTTAACTCACAACAAAAGAAAAGACAGTAAATCATATTTACTGGTTAATTAAAAGCATTTGTTAAAGCCTGCGATGTACGTGGCTTTTTGTAGTGTAGAGCTCGTTGTTGCTAATATTCAGGCTTTTCCAGGCGGGCAGGTAACTGCAACGTCCCGTTTGTAAAGGCATTTAATCGACCAAACGATTAACCGTTGATAAAATATTGAACACGAGAGTTTTAACGGTTGTTGTCTCCGTGAATCGGTGCCGGTGCTTCTGTGTGTTGTAGCCGAGGCCTGCTGGTTGTGAGAGAGAGAGAGAGTGATGGGGGTTGGGGGTGGGTGGGATCAGGCCTGTTGACATAGCCATAGGTGATGGCAAAAATGTCAGTGTAAATGTGACTGCTCTCTCTGTGCCATTTTCCCCCGTAAAGGGTCATCACCACAGGCTGCCTGACACGCTGGAAACTGCCTCAAGCGTGGGGCACCGACACGACATTAAACTGCAGTATACCTCCACGCACGCACACACACACACACACACAGAGCGACTGCCTTTTATTCCCACTTCCAGATCAGTCGAGAGAGAAAGAGACAGACGGTACAAGCTAAAATGAAAGTGTAGGGCGATGAATTCACCCTTTCATGTTGAGCACTTTTGCTGTGTAACTATTGATTTTTCCCCTCTTGCCTTTGTGTTGCCGTTTTCTTTTTTTTCTATCCTGAAGATAGAAGGCCAGACTCGGTTCAAATGGGAGCACTTGTGAGGGGGGCCCACAGATTCTTCGCCTCAGTGAAGGGAAGTCCTCACACACACACACACACACACACAAAATGGTAAGATTCCTGAAATTGTGCCCCCCTTTTTGCTGTTTTCTCACTCTTAACTCTCACTCCCTCAATTGTTTCGCCGCCTCTCACATGGCTTTTGACACTTTCGACTCACCGAGCTTCGGCCAAACTCAGCACACAACAAACGCGAAGAGAGAGAGAGAGAGAGCGGGAGAGAGGGAGTCAAATGGACTACAGAAGATGAGGGGAAGGGGGGAGGAGGTATGGTAGAGAGGACAAGGACTATAACAAAAGCTAAGAGCACTTAACAGCACAATGGCGCGGCGGTCCTTTCCAAAAGTCAGCTGATGTGCTGAAGGGCGTTCGAAAGTCCTTCAATGTAGACACGGGACAAAGAGCGGGAACCTTCAGTTAAACCGAAGGGAAAACATCCTATTGCAACTTTGTTGTGAACTCGCACACACACTCTGACGTCTAACCTCCATGAAAATATATATTCTCAGCACGAGAATAAATAGATTTACTCATGGAAGGCCTTTAATAAAACCTTTTCTTAGCACAAAGACACTTCCAGGAGCTCTCTACTAAGCTACACTATCAAGGTATCGTTTTTTTTTAGCCACCATGAATTTACTGGAAACACATCCTTTCAAATGATCTCATCTTTTTTTCTTCCTGAAATTATATCTTGCAGCAGTACCTTGTTTAACTCCGACCAAGCTATCAAAGCCGCCAGTTTAATGAACTAAAATTAAGTGGGAATGTATCATTTCAGTACCAACAATCACTCCTGTTCTGTCTGTAATCATGTCTCCGTGTTTGGAGTGTATAGTTCCATTAACCAAACTGAAGTCTCGCAGTTTATTTCACAGAGCTAGCGCGCACGGCTCTCGCCTCTGTGTGACGGTGACGCTGGCCTCCGATAAACACTTTTAATACACGAGGATTTTCCCACTCATGCTAACCTATCAGCGCCGGCCAAACTGCAGCATGCAGTTAGATAATGCAGGCACGCTAACCCTGTGGTGGCACGGGCTAATAATAGCGCATTAGCCTCCAGTGAGGTTTTTTTTTTGGAATAACAGAAGGTTTTAGTACTATGAAGGAGTGAAATATGGTCTGCGCCCACAAGCTCGGGTTACTGAAAACAGGATAAGATTATCGTGGCAACAACCTACTCTATTTACATTTTAGAGTTTTTTTTAATAGGTAGGTGAGTAAACAGGGCTGCTGCGGATAGCATGGCATGCCCTCTCCTCTCTTTCACAAGCTTAAGTATTAAATAAACCTTCTCCCTCTCCACTTCCCCCTCCTTGTCAATGTGTCCTTGATAGGCACAGGATGTGGTGTTGTGGGGATGTGGGGGATTTGTAGTCCTATCAGCCTCCCCATACGCGGCGCTGATAAGGCTTTCGGGACACGGGCAGAGGAAGAGGAAGTGAGTGGGTTTACAGCAGGCCTACTTCCTGTGGAGCATGGGCCCATGTGGACGGGAGTGATATGCCCCCCGTGGACACCGGCGTTCTCGCCACACAGCGCCTCCCCGAGTCACTTCCTGAAGGGGGCAGCCCTCTCTCGGGGTGACTTCCTGTAAAAGTATGACCTTTCTGCCACTGAAGAGAATCTCGGTGGAACAAAGACCTCGGACTACCTATAGGAGACAGTGTGCACAATACATATATGCAGTGTGTGTGTGTGTGTGTGTTTGACACCACCACTCAGGCTTTTACTCCAAAGGTTATCACTAGTGAGAATCTCAGCCCCCGGTCGCTGCTCATCTCTTTGAGTTTCACTGGCTCGGAGCGAGAAGAGCCGATCGGGTTACATCCAAATGTGTGTGTGTGTTCATGAGTGTGTGTACAGCAAGTGGCATGCTTGTGTTGCTCTGCAAACACACAAAGTAAACGCCGATGTTGCCCTCCAGCCCACCCTGCTTCTCTTGTTTTTACCTACAGGTATTTGTTATCTAGGCTTCTCTCTCTTTCCTCTTTCTTCTTCTCTAAACTCTCAGCTGAGGTCTTTATCTCTCAGGAAAATCCCTATAGCAGGTATCCATGTCAAAAGGACCAAGGGGTGTTGTGCCTCAGGGGGCAGCATGTTTGGTCTGGGTCAGCCTTGGGTCAAGCTTTGGCTCGGTTGACACACATTAAATCCACTCTTTACCTCCAGCGTTCCTGCGTCGCAGGTTACTCTGGCTCGGAACGCGCCCACTCAACACAAACGTGATATTTCACATCTTCGCGCTCTTGACTCATTATCACCTGAGACAGAATATTTAAACAAGGGATCCAGTCTGTGACTAAATCACACGGGGAAACAGTAACCGATGAGATCTGATGTTATTCACACCTGCATAAGTCGTGTTTGAATGTTCGAAGCAAAGGGAGTCGCACATATCATATCAGGGTTATGAAATAAGCCCTGACAGAAAATTAAAGCAGCTTTGGTCCATATTCAATGATCAAAATATATATATATTTGAAAAATCCACAGGGATGCTGGTTTTGACCAGAAATGGTGCTTCGGCTGGTGTTTTCCTGGCATGAAATTGGCTTTGTGTGGGTGTCATTTGGAGAGCCGGCTGGTAAATTCTCCCGTTCTTTTGTTAGAAAAGAGGGGGGCTCCATGCATAATGGTCTTAGCCAGGGAGGTCTGGAACTGTGTCCATAAATTGAATTATTTCAATTTGAGTGAGAGAGAGAGAGAGAGAGAGAGAGAGAGAGGAGAGAGAGAGAGAGAGAGAGAGAGAGAGAGTGAGAGAATAATGGAGAGTGTCTGTGTGAGTGTGTGTTACATTTACATGTGAAACATATGCATGTGTGTTGATGGAGGGAGAGAGAGACTCATTTTTATTCTTCTACAGGGCTCACATTTACAAGTAGGAATATAAACTGAGTTGCAGGAGATTACAGAAGAGGCCAAGTGTTACCTTGCAGCTGGAAGCTAGAAGAACAACTTCCTGTCTGGCAATTATCTTTTTATTCTTTCAAATATATGAAGTGTAAAAAAACAAAAAAACAGAAACACTTTCTTGGACTTTTTAAGGATTGTGAGGCGTCTTCACGGGTGCTGACGGCGTGCCTTAATATTTTTAAAACTCTGCGTTTTGCAGATCATATCCACATGTTGAGACGGGGCCATCTCCAGCACCACAACTGCTGAAACAACAGCGTGTGTGTGTGTGTGTGTGTGTGTATGTTTGTGTGTTTAGGGTAGGGGTGGGGGTGAAAATATTCCTGACACAATATAATCGGCAGGGGACCATATGGCAAACTGGCAGCAAGCTATTTATCCTTATCCTCTTTGGAGGCTAAAATTAGCACTTCGCTGTTTGTAGCTTTAAGCTGGACTCCAACCACTGTGATAGGGCTAATAATAAAGAAAAAAACAGCCCAGCTGGCACAGCTACCCCGCCTACTTGTTCTTCTTCTTCCCTTTCTGTCCACCTCTCTCTCTTCCTCTTTACTGCTCCTTCTAAACACACACCAATCGGACCCAGAGCGGTGAGCGCGCACGCAGATCACAGTTAATCTGACCATTAGGAATTGTATTAATATCATATAAGTGTTGCTTGAGCCAGGTTCCCCTGTAAGCCCGTGTGTCAGGAAAGCCAGGATTTCCTGAACACGGACCCCCTCGGCTAGCTTAAGAGCGTAGGATGATGGGGCTAATCTCTTTATCAAAAGCTTAAATAAACGTTGGTGCTCTGTGCATGTGTGTGTGTGTGTGTGAGTTGCTTATTTGTGTGTGCCAAGGGGCCAAACAATGCTCCTCCACTGAACAAAGTGCTAATACCCTGTCTCTTTGCTCTTCTCTCCCCCCTCCTCCATTCCTCCTCACTCCTTCCTCTCATTCTCCCTCCGTGAAAACGAACGCCCAAACTACAGCGCGTCCTCGTCAACATCCACCTGTACAGTAGGAGAAGCTCACGAGAGAGCGGATCTGTTCTCCACTAGTGGTGAAAGTCTGAATTTTACAGTCTGCTATCAGGGTTTTCCCTGAAAAGTTAACATCTATCTGATCAGAGGCCTCCTGGGCCCTGAGCTCAGCTCCTCTTCAAGGGAAGAGGAGGAGGAGGAGGAGGAGGAGGAGGATAGGAGGGGGGCACAGTCAGCGGCGAGAGAAATGGAAAGACAGAACGAGGAGAGAGAGAGAGAGAGTTTAAGGTTGTTTTATCGGCCAGATGTAATGCGTTGTGACACGTCAGTGATGAGTCGCTGTGATTCCCTATGAACCTGTTCTGGCCATGATTAAGAAGCAGGGCATTTTCTGTCTGGGACAGCTCGTGTGTGTGTGTGTGTGTGTGTGTGATTCCAGGCAATTTGGAGCCAGATTGAAAACAGACAAAATAAGGACCGCGGGACTGGTGACATATTCCAAATTTGTCACCATTGTGCAGCCTACGACGAGCTTCCCATGGCGGGAGCGACACAAACAAGCACACAAATTATTTCCGGGCTGAACTTTTTAATCCTTTTTTTTTTGTTGCCATTTGTAAGTGCGTCTGCCGCCTTTAAACTTGTTTACATTTGCAAATCAAAGCGAAGAGATTTTCCTTTCAAAAAAAGGCGATATCCAGTAATTTGACAAAAGTAGCGTCTTCTTTCAGGACATGATTACACGACAATGGTGCAAATTATGGTGCTTCAATACCGAAATAAACCTGAATGGAGTCCTCAGTTGACACTTTTCAAACAAGATCTCGGGTTTAAAGGCGCTGGATGAAAACATCTTCACGGTGAAATTTACAAATCATACGTGGAGGAAGGACTCTTATTCTAATTTTCACTTCCCGCACACAGGCAGCAAAATAATGCCGCGTATGAAATTGAAGGAAAAAAAAAATGTTTACAGTCTTACCACGTTTACACATTTAACTTTTCTTGTCATAATCTCCCCACCCCGACACACAAGAGACCTCTACAAGGCAAAAAGTGTGTGTAAATAGTATCTTTTAGCAAACACCAGTAATTAGATATAGGCATTTGGCATTCACGCCAGTCGCAAATTAAAGAAGAGCGCTTCCTGTAAACAGACAGTGAGAATGTGTCTACATCATTAGCGTGCCACAATTATAACATGGGAGCTAAAGATACATTTCCCTCCCGCTTGCTCTGCCTCGCTGAAGCAAATGAAGTAGAACCTCTTTCCTCTCTCAAATGAACGTCTGCCGTCTTCTTTCTCCGAGTGGCAGCAAACTACACGGTGCGTTCCCACAGTGGATCTCTGGGTAAGATAAGGAAGATAAAAGGCAACACAGGCCACCGTGTAAGAAATAAGAGGCGTTAATGATGCTGGTGTTTTTTGTTTGAAAGACTTTCTGGACAGAGCACAGCGACTGAGGCTCGAGCGAGACGGGGGAAGGAGGAGAGAGAGAAGCTATTTCATGTGCACGCATGTCATGAATGAATATGTATTTCATGTAAATTGTGCACACAAGGCATATTGTAATGGTCTGGGCTAGATTTTGCATTTCTTCGGTCATGCAAACATGCCCACATGTAACCAACAGACGGGGAGAGACAGACCGAATGAATGCAGGGGGATTTAAAGTAACAGAGGGACGGGGGGAAACATTTTATTCACCTTCAAAATGTGTGCAGCATTCCTCTGAATGTTATTACAGAACCGGGGGAGGTAGTGAGAGCAAGAGAGAAAGAGACAAAGGCTACGAGAGAAAATGAAGACATATGGATAAACACGAGACGCTGGATGATGATGATGTGTGCTTAGCAACAAACAGCACATAAATCCCAAAGTCAAACATCCCGTGACACCTTATCAAACTGTTTTATGACTGTTACCTTCTCAAGCCAATAAAACACAAGTTAGTGGACCTGATTGACACAGAGGAGAGGAGAGGAGAGGAGAGGAGAGGAGAGGAGAGGAGAGGAGAGGAGAGGGTGGAGGAAGTCACTTTGTTTACTTGTAGTTCTGACTCTTTCTTCTACACGACCCCAGCGGCCTGGTGATACCGGCCTTAATCCTAAAAGCAAACTGGCCCCTCGCTGTGGGAACCTGATACAATTTCCTCTTTTTCAAGAGGGGCAAACTCGGGCCACTCCAAGTTTCCTCATTGCCTACGAGGCAATAAAAAGTAATTGAGGGCTATCATTTTCTGCCAGGCGAGTCACCGCATGTTGGTTGACGCGTCCGCCGCTGCGATACGGCGAGGTCGTAAAGATATCAGTGAATCTGAGAGAGGGAGGTCGTGATTGGACACTGAGAGTCTCACATCTCTTTTCCCAGGTAACCACTGATAATAATGTTTGAGATGCCGTAAATCCGGTCGGGGCTGAATAAACATTCCTACCGTCAAACGCCGAGTTGTCGTGGGATGTTTTCTCAAGGTGTTTTGAGATGCACCCTTTATGGCTTTGCAAATATTGATTTTGATAAACAGATTGTGGCGTTATGGTTATGCTCTTACGACCCTGCAGATATAAACAGTCTGAACACTTGGACACATGCTTACACACACTTTTCTTTAACCCACCGGTGGCCCGAACAAAACTCTCTCACCTCTGAACTGCCAGAGAAGATGTTGCTGTTTGCTAGCAGCGCTGCGTACGCCTCAATAGACTCCCAAACAACACTCAGCAGCACTTAACACACTCATCGGGGATAACTGCTCTGCCTCGCTCCTCTTTTTCCTCAACCACTGTACACACACACACACACTGCTCCAGTCAGCATCAAAATGTTTTCACAGCGCTCACTCTGAGATTCTCTTCCTTCCTCCTTATCGTCTTCTTCCTCTCTCTCCCGTGTTCACGCTCTGAGGAAATCAAAGAGCCAGCTACTGTACTCACACGCACACCTCCAGACTAATCAAGGGAACCACACACCTTTTATCTACCCACAGAGACTCACATTTAAACAGATTACCAGGAAAGCTGGACACCGGTAAGACAATTACTGGACTAAGGCTCTTCCTTAGCAACGTCTAGACGACGTCTAGACAACATATAGATGGGAATACTGTTTATTTCCCTTCATATTATGTATTTAAAGAAGCTGAATGCTTTCCACAAAGTGACACTGCTGTTATATAAGATCTTTGAAACTGCACGCTGTGTTTCTGTGTGTGCCAACGCAACCAACACACAGTCCTGTGTCTTTACAGTTACTTATTCAAGTGCATCAAATTATTTTAATAGTGAGTATTTAACTCATGATTGCAACAGAAATCTTCGGAGGGCAGCTAAAAGCTACTGGCAGGGCAAAGCTATTCAGGGAGGGGAATGCACACACACACACACACCACACAGACACTCACAGTTCTCTCTTCCAGTCTACTGGACAATCAGACCAATTAATCGGTGACTTTGAGGGAGCCACGTGAAGCCGAGTGATTGGCTGAGCCGGATCTGGCTGCTGATTGCCTGGCACCCCTGTCCATGTCCCCGTTTGCTCGCCCCGGCCCTGGAGACCGGCCAATGAGGAGAGAGAAAAGCAACAGCTCCTCTGTGGCCTGACCTTGTTGGAGGGCGCAGAGGTCGGAGGGTGGATGGATGGATGGATGGATGGATGAGGAATATTCCAGCCTGATCAATGGGGATTCACAGCCAGCATGGGGTTATGTACAGATGCAGAATGAACGGGGCGAGGCAGACTCTCCAAATGTTTTTAGAGCCACATCCTGAAGACGAGGCAGGCCAAGTGCCACATCCTGCACCAAGATGATCCCAGCTGGAATTATGAACTGCCAGCATCAAAGTTGAATTCACTCTAATCATCAAGTACAATAAATATGCCGGGATTTCATTCTACAGGCTGGAGCAATTAGTTCAAGTCCAACAGGAGCTCGTGTGCAGCAGAGATGAACTGCTTTATTAGACTTAAACACACACACACACACACACACGGTTTAGGTCAGTCAAACATCAGCATAAGTTTCATGCTGCGCATTCCTTCAACTACACCAAAAAAAACCTCAGAGCTAGATATCAGCCCAACAACCAGAAATCTCAGGCCGCTACTCAGACACTAGAAATGTATGCAGACACCAGCACATAGCCTTACAGGGAGCTGTTTGCCTTGGCGCGGCACATTGTACTCTTTACAAACGGTCTGGGTAATTGGTGATACATATCTAATATCGCCAGTCATCGCCTCGCTCCCTGGATGTTTCTGACAACCGGAGAGGGAAACCCTGTAGCTTTCAAAAACAGAGCAAACACTCTGCGCCGCTCCTCTGCTCAAGCTCGCGTCTACATCGCCGCAGCTGCCCAATTCAGTGCCTGAATGTTATTCTGTCTCCCTCGTCCGCCGCCAGGCCCCTCGGAGAAGCCAACGGGTGTCCTTACAAATTCACACAGGCAAAGAGGAGTACTTTATACTGGGAGGAAAAGAAGAAGGCCCCGCTCATGTCCGTGAGGGACACACCACCCCCCCTCCTCCCCTCCATCGCAGGCATATATGATCTGTTGGCTTTTCCTCTGCCCTTCGAGCATTACTCTTCACAGACAAGCATGATCCAAGGCAACAACAGCTACAATGAGCTTTCTCCAGAGGGCTTCTGGGTATTAAACAAAAGGGTCTGTTGGTAGGAACTAGCTAGCAAACAGCTGGGCTAATAGAGTGGGACTAATTAAGTACAGGGCCGCTCTCCGATTCTCCCTGTCGAAGCTCGTGGATGTTTACAAAGACGTCCCAGAGAAAGGGAGGAGAAAAATAAGAGGCTTTCTTCTTTGTCTGCTCTTTTAGCGAGAGACACCCAGGACTGATTTTAATGACATGTGTGAAACAAATGTGATCCTCCCTCCGTTTTTTTCCTGACTGCCAATGGAATTCGGTGCTACAAAACACCACCGGCACTGTGGTCAAAGCATAAACACCCATAAGAACTCAGCATGGGAGCACTGTCACCACATGCAAAAATAAAAAAAGTCTGTTCTTGTTAATTGCTTACATTCTCGCTCACAGATCGCTGCAAAACACCTGCCAACGAAGAAAAGGCCCAAGAGTTTTAATTAAATCACATCATCATCTACTAAAGAGCGTCCTCCATGTGCATGGAGACCTCTGATCTTATGTAATGCAGAGACCTCCTCACAATTCCTGCAGCTCTTGGATTTGAGTGAGCGAACGCTACGTTTCCGGGTAGAGATGGGGGATTTTTATACCAGTGGGCAGTGAACCATTCAGAGAAGAGGGCAGAGCGGAGCATGTGTTTGTCTCAGGAATAGCCTCAGAAAAAAAGGCTGAGAGAGGAGACTGGAGTTCACTAGTTAAAGGCCCTCGACCATCCAGCATCCTTCCTCTGAGCTGTTTCGCTCTGCTGGAGGGGGAGGATGGAGGGAAGAAAGGGGGCAAAAGACAGAGAGAGAGAGAGACAGAGGAACAGGGAGAGGAATTAGAGAGATACTGAGAGCAAGATGAGGTGTAGAAAGAGAGTGAGAGGGTGGCATGATAGACTGTGGAGAGGGAATAAAGGAGACGTATTGAAGGACAGATGAGTAAAGGAGAGAAAGATGGCCATTAGCTGTGCAGCTCTATGGGCAGAGAGGAGGAAAATGAAGAAAGTGGAAAAGAGAGACAGAGAGGGAAAGGTCAGTGAGAAAGCAATCTGTAAAAGGTAGAGGAGAGAAAGAGGAGGGGGAAAACACGAGAAGGAAACATGAAGAAATGTGAGGAGGAAACAAGGAAAGATGCAAGAGAAAGAATCAGGAAGAAGAGTAGAGATGGAGAGGAGAAGGAAATTAAACTGAGAAGGAAGAAAAAATAAGATGAGGAAGGGAAGATTATGAAAGATAAACAAAGATAGAGAGAAGGCTGAGGAGATGGATAAAGAGAGAGGGGAGGGGAGAAGAGTCAGCACGAGGAGGAAAGACGGGAGAAAGAGATGAGAAAGAAAAAAGAGAAATGTGGGGAGGAAGGAGAGAGCAAAAGGAACAAAGAGAGGTGAGAGAAAGGGAAAAGAAGGATAAACAAAGGTGGTGTTTTAGACTGAGTGGGAGGCATGGAAGAGAGAAGACAACACAGGGAGGAGAGAGAGAAAAGCACGGGGGTTCACAAGGAGAGAAACCGTCTGAGAGCAAACGGAGAGACGGAGACGCGAGAGTAGGTGGGAGACAAGGGAAAACCGGAGAAGAGAGGGAGGATGCGAAGATGAAAGAGCCAGAAAGAGGGAGGAGAGACAGCGGGATGAGACTGTCGGAGGAGAGCGAGCAAAGTGCCAAGCAGATAAATAACCAGCTTACTGGGATTACCAAGTGACTGACACACAATTTGCCAGAGCCAATATGACGTGGCAGTGATAGCTTTAACCCATATAAGACGTGAAACCGGTCCAAGATGTCCTCCGGTATTTACTGTTGTCGCTGTGTCTTCATGCTCGACACTGTGTGTGTGTGTGTGTCACCACATAAACACATCAGGAAGTCTGGAGGCCTTGATGCAAGGCGACAGAATTAGGAAAAATACACTACACTGCTACGTTTGTGCTGAAAATAGCTGACGAAAGTTGTGTAGCTATAAATAGAAGTAATAATAATCCAAAACGGATAAAAAGATGATAAATCCTCGTCTGTTTACAGATGAAAACGAAGCTCACGGTAATCAAACTAACAAATGAACGCTCCCAATTTAGCAGACACGCTTCAGGACCCGCAGATAGCCTGATACCTACACACACATACATCATGTTTAGCTCCCAACTCTCCTGTAACACTTCAAAGCGCCTCATTCATTGAGCTGACACACATACACATGCACATGTATGCACACACACACACACTACCCCGGATTTTACCCTCTAATGAACTTCAACAACAAACAAAAAACCTACAATAGCCGGGCAGAGTCGGGAGGAGGTGTGGTGGTGATGGTGGGGGGGGGGGGGTATGACGAGATAGAGAGAGAGAGAGAGGGAGAGAGAGAGGGAGAGAGAGAGAGAGAGAGAGAGGGAGAGAGAGGGAGAGAGAGAGAGAGAGGAGGCGGGCCAACGTAAGGAGTGGGCCTATAATTGGAAAGATGTGAAAAATGAAGTGTCAGTTTGGTCAATAGAGGGCAAAGGTCACAGAAGCAGGAGCCCAAACTCGGCACAGAGCACGCTCATTAGAGCGACCAATCAGATCTTGCCTGGCTGCCCCAGACCATTAGTCATCAGAGGTAGAGGCGTGCACACACACACACACACACACACACACACAATATTGCTTTGTCTTCCCCCGTTTCACTGTAAGTTCACTCTTTTTCATCTGTCTGTCTTTTATTTTTTATCTCCACTCGTGCCTCACCTCCGAGTCCCTCAGCTCCTCCTCAGACATTAACGACGAGTGAGAACGAAAGACAAACAGTGTGTGTGAGAGAGAGAGAGTGTGTGTGTGTGAAAGACACAGAAAGAGACAGACTGTGAGACAGATAGAGAGACAAAGAGAGACAGAGTGTGTGTGTGTGTTGACTATATAAATGGCTGCTCATTGGAGTGGAAGGCATGGCGGCGCTCTCTGCTCCCACCCAGGCTCTGCCTCCTGGCACTGGCAACCCTGCAAACTGCTCGCCTTGACATCGCCTTCAATAATATATGAAGTTGCTTTTTTGCCTACAGTTTGTTTGCACCGCCGCCCCACCACCACCACCTCCACCACCAACCCATTCTCCCACTGCTGCTTCTTTCTCTCCCTCACTAACACACATATTCTTGGAATGCACACACATCTAGCCTCAGCAGGCTTGTCTGTACACTAATGTGTTAGACCCCCTTTAAATTTGAGCCTCAACATAATATGAATGAAGAATAATTTAATAATAGAATAATTAAATTTTATGCACATTTCTAGACTGTCAAATACGCAATTAACTTGTAGTAGTAGTTTCGAGCTTCAAAGCCGTTACTTCTTGAATCATTAATATCAGGAAAAGCTCTTAAACATCAACATATTTACTACACATTTAATGATTTCCTCAAACTGTTGCAGCCAAACAATGCTAAAACATGAAAACTGCCATCACCATCGTGTGACAAGTGAAAAAGGAGAAAAAACTGAGGCCAGAAAGAGCCTCAGATGTAAACCAAGAGTCGTAGCATGGCACAAAATATTGGCAAAGTGGCACCAGGAAGACAGAAAGCTGCTCTCCAGACTCAGGAATGATCCATCCACCACGCCATGTCTGCTCTGCCCAAGTGCCCCTGAGCAAGACAGCAAGCGCAGACGAGGCCCGGAGGTGCTCTTATTTATGGCTGTCCGTGACCTCTGACCTCTCTGTGAGTCACTAGCAGCAACTGTGAGCCGTTTAAAAAAACTTCAAACAGCCCGAAAATGCCTGTCAGCGCTCATCTGAAGACACAATGAAGTTTTCCATTGTGAGCCTGATGTGATATAATGTAGCAGATGTAACACACTCAGCGCTTCATGTCTACATGTAAGCCGAGTCCCGTCCTCCCTCTCCTCCTCCTCCACCTGATTAATAAGGAAAACATGCAGACAGCGGCCTCTTACCCTGTTCGCTGCTGTTGTCGCCACTGTGCGATGTGTGTCCGCCGCTGGAAGGCCCCGGCGTTCCTCCGGAGCGTGTGGACGCCGTGTCATCGTGATCTCTGTTCCAGGACGTCTGTGGTACACAGAGAGAGAGAGAGAGAGAGAGATCAGTGAGTGTTTTCTGTGTAACTGTCTCATTTTTGAACGCATACACAAAAAAATCTTTATTTGCTAACTCTCAGTCACGCAGAGTGTGTGTGTGCGTGTGTGTGTGTCCCTGCAACAATCTTATGGAATGAGGATTATTGGGGCTCGTTGAGGAGAAAGGCCCAGACGAATAGCGAGCTAACATGTTGTATTAGTTCCCAGCTTTCTGAGGCATGCAATCCACGGCTGCCTCCATTTGGCTCAAACCACTAGCAGATGAAAATACAAAACAGCTACAACTTAAGATAGGCTGCAGCGAGCGCCAGGGAGTGATGTCATCCGAGCAGAGCAGAGCAGAGCAGAGAGAGGGAGAGCGAGGTAAATAACTAAGTATTGCTACATACGTATAAATACTCCGTTTTGTCCAAATATGAATATGAAAAAATGGATGACCGATCCCACTAACGTAGATTTAAATTTCATTCTGGGAAGCGGAGCCAGAGCAGAGACATAACCAAATAAGCTGAAGTTTTCCCACAGTCTTTTTCTCAAACACGATATGAGCCGACCGAGCTGACGCCGACTTCAAACTTCAAACTTCACACAGACAAATGAAAAAAGCTGAGGTATTACCGAAGAGTGGAAATCCATTTCTGTTCTCTACGTCTTCAAGAAGTACAACCTATGAACACAAGCAGCTGACTAGAAAAGAGACTCGGGAGACCTGGGTTTATATATAGTAAGGCCTGTGTGTGTGTGTGTGTGTGTGTGTGTGTGGGTGTGTGTGTGTGAGACTAAAGGACAGGCCAGATAAGTGTCAGCTGCACACCGGATGGTAAAGAGCAAATGGTTCAGACAGGAGGATAAAGGGAAGACACACAAATGCACAAAAATGCTGTGAAAATGTTGACACACACACGGGGAGGCAAACACATACACACACACACATATATATACATTAAATATACACACACACACACACAGATCACACCCTGCCCCATGCGAAGCTGCTACATATTATTGAAGCTAAACCAGATGTAACCTCTTATCTCTCAGTGCCTCTGAAAAGCAACATTAGCGCCGAGGACAGGAGAGAAAAGAGAGTTCAAAATAGAAGGAAATGGAATCTAATGCCTCCTCACACGCAGCTAGCTATCGCAAACAAACACGCAACAAAACAAACACACACACACACACACACAGACAAACACTTACTGGAGCCTACTCTCCCGCCCCGCGTGAGCCTATCTCTGCTCTGTCAAATCAAATGAAGCAGATATCAAGGGGCAATGTGGTGTTCGCATCACGCTTTTAGGGCTACGTGACGAAATGAGTGATAGAAACCCGCACGGAGGGAGAGAAGAGGGAGAGAAGCACAGTGGGGAACAACTGGTTTCAATTGGGATACTACAGGGAGCGCTGCCTCTGCGAGGAGGATTTGGATCGGAGTTTAGAATTATGAGAAAAAAAAAAGTGGGCATTAATTCATGACAGGGTTTGTTTTAAACAAAATGTAAATGGAATAAAATAACAGAAAAGAATATACAAGTCAGCAAATTCAACACATTTGGGGTCTATTAGAGCCCGTTTGATGTTCCTGGGCTATGAAATTATAATACAGTGCTTACATGGACGATAAAATCGTTGTTTTCTAAATTAGGCTTTGAGGCTTTGCTATAAAGAGGAACGTCGCTGCACGAAGGCATGACTCGGATGATTGTGTAGATAAATGTTGATTTTGACGGGGATAAGATACCAAGAAGTTCTTTTTTTTCCCCCTCCACCTCTTACAAATTCTTTTTTGCTGACCGTAGAACGCTGAAAAATGAAACACCCGTGCATGACCGAGTAACTCCAGAGAACATCAGAAGTGAGGTAATCCAGACCACATGCTCGGCACGCTAACAGTTAACACGGGCTTTTGCCAGCTCCTCCAAAAGTACAGCTTTTTAAAATGAGCAGAACTTGTTTATTCAGAGCTCTGTGAAAAAGAATAGCACAGTACCCCGGGGGATGTCGAACGGCGAGTATTAGACAAAAAACCCAAGAGCCTTTCGCTCGCAAAAAAAAGGATATGTTCTTTCTTTTTTGTTTTAATGCTGCAACAAATTCCACTTGAAAATATAATTAGAAAGTGGAGGGGGGGGAAACGGCAAACTACTGCATTAGCTGTAATTGAACAAAAGAGCGCTTTGCCTGCTGGGAGGTGGCCGCTGAGGCCCCATGGGAAAGGGGGCGGGGCTGAGACAGGACCTGGTGGCATCTCCGCGGGGACGGGGAGTTTATTTATAATCGCAGGCCGCCCTTGGACGGAAAAGGCCCGGCACTGATCTAACGCACAATTAATACTCACACGGTTGAGATCACACAACACACACACAAGTGCACACGGGGTCGAATGCATGCACACACCCCAACACAAATAAAACACACTTTTAGCTTGTGCTTGTACACACACACACGCACGCACAATTACTTTTCATCTACCTTTTGCAAACACATCACAGGACGCTCATACTCACAGTCCTTGTTTATCAAAAGGACACACTTTAACCGCAAGACACACACACACAGCGACACAAACACACACACCCTGTGCCAACAAAACTACGGCACACAATGTCGAGGTCCACCTGCACAATATGGGATATGTTAATGCACGAGATGAATAGATGCGTAAACAGAGAGCTGGAGGAAGCAGAGAGGAAGACGGAGCTGTCGCCCTGCACACATAGCTACACACTTGATTTATTCTGTCCCCCTTTAATGAGCCACCGTAGTCTCTCGCCCTCTCTCTCTCACCCTCTCTTCAACTCCTTCTCTCCCTCTCTCGCCCGCTCTCCCCCTGTGCAGGATGTAGATTAATTCAATGCTTAATTGTTTAGTAAATTCAATTTTCCACATTCTATTCTGCATAGCTTTAGCTAAACTTCTTAAATCTGCCGCGCCAAGCCGAGGGAACCCTGTTTGTGAGCCATGCATACCTTTTTTTCCCCTTCTTCTTCTTTTTTTTTTCATTACCATTTTTCTTCCCTCCACCACCCTAATTCGCCATGAAAAGATTTTCCTTGCTGGAAATTCTGATTCCGCTATGATCGGTGAGGCATTCCAATCCAATGCTTTCTCATTGTGCCGCGTCTAAGATGCAAGGAAGGAGAGAGAGGGGGGGGCTTCCCTTTCTCACTGTGCCAGGCCCCATATCATACAAGCACTCATGCAAGAAATGTTGCCTTGCCAATTCATTTGCAATAATAAAGAAAATGGTTAAGGTTGTTGTGCTTTGCCTCCCCTCTTTCCTCACTCTGAAATATCTTTTGTGATGATATGGATATTTACTTTTCACTCCGTGCCAGCGAGCGTGCGGGAATAATCATATGTGCATACTTAACGCCACAGACATAAATATCCAAATAACCCCCCACCAATACACTCTTCACTGGTGGTACATCTGAATCAAAGATGACAGTTGGGCTACTCCATCCCCCAGAATGCTTTGGTGCATCTGTTCTCTGCGGTTGTTTTCTTTAACACCATTTTTGACCTTTGCAGCGGCGCTGCTTCCTCAAGTTTGAAAATCTGCGAGAATGCCATGTGTTGCTGCGGCGAGATGCAATAACTCCGGACACGTTCTCCCACTCCGCCGCTCCGGACGCTGCCGTGGAAGCTGTCAGTGAAAGGCCAGCTATTGTAAACTCGTGTTTACTTTGCTTTCCACTGTGACTAGATAAAGCAGGATCTGCCTCTCTGATAACCGGCCAGGCAAGTGCTTGCCCAACTACCTCCGCTCTCTCTCTCTCTCTCTCTCTCTCTTCTCCACCCCTCTCCTCCCCTCGCTGCAATATTAGTGCTTGCAAAGTGAAAAGAGGGGCTGATAATGGTATGCGTGGTGCAAAAAAAAAGTGGAGGAGTGAGAGAGCAAAAGACAACCCCCCCTCCTCCCTCCCTCCCCATTCTGTTCTGCACTCCCCTTCCTCCCTAACTCTTCACAATAGACAAAGAAAGAAGAAATAACCTTATAATTGCTGAAGGGGGTGAGGGAGAAAACTGGATTTGGTCTCTTGAGTAAGTAAAGTATGCTATGTTGAATAGCCGTCAGGTACTCTTCAATCTGCTTTTTTAAAACCGGTGGGTTAACCTCGTGGAGACAACCAAAGATAATTACATGTTTGAGATAATTACCAGAGCTTTCAAAGTCCATTTAGATGACACTCGCGGAAAACTGACAAACTGATTTTCTTCCTCTGTGGCCTCTTCCACTTCAGCTCTCGCTTACAGGCTCCCTGTTTACTCTGCGAGCTGAGATCCAAACAAAAACATGAAGTGGAGTGCTGTCCCCTCCACGCTATCTAACCCCAAACAAAGCAGATTTCTTTCCCCTTTTTTTCCCTCCCTCAGCTGTGAATGAAAAGGCAGGCGTAATTTCTTAATGACATGTTTTGCTGCGGTTTCTTCGTTAGCCTAGCCTAGCTCCGCTGCGCTGGGATGTTCTCGGCGGAAACCCTTGGAGACGGGCTGTTTGTGACGGTGGCCATTGTCAGAGGCTCGCAGGGGGTTAAGGGGGGGGAGAGGAACTTTCCATTAGCTAAGTACACATGTGTTAAGCCAGGTTATTGTTTACTTAGCCAAAGAAACCACAGCAGGCCTCGGGGACAGACATGGCCGCCCATCATAAGTAACACGAGACACAAGCCAAGAACTTTATTTGCAATTGGGATTTTGTGGCCATCACAACAGAGCATGTGAGACACTGTGCGGCTCCACTAAGCAGCAGTTTCCAGCAATACTGCAATTTAAAAAACAACTAATAAATCAACTGCAAAACAAACAAAAAGAAATGCACAGCGGAGGTCTGAAACTATATGAAAGTATATAAGAAGCTCCGACGTTCCTGCTCTTTGAAGTCACACTGGCCTTGATTTGCTTAATCAGAATCACCCCTACTTGCTATTCCACCACAATAATGAAGAGGCTAAGAAACACACGAGTCACGTGGTCGCCTCTTTGTATCACTTGTTGAATCCTTAACAGCCGCCCCGCATTCACTCCCCAATGGAAGAAAAAAAAGGGGGGGAGTCCAGGGGAGGGGATGGAGGAAGGGGGTGTCGGGGAGGCGAGTGGGGGTCAAACCTCTCCTCTATTCAACTACAAAAGCTGCTATTACCAACAATCACCGCGATGATTCAAAAGTTTGTATGAGGATCAGCAGCGTGCCACTGTAGGAGAGAGAGGGGGGACTGAAAAAAGAGAGAGAGAGAGAGTGTGTGCCTGTTAAGTCGTGTGTAACTCGATCCATACTTCAACGAGAAGCGGATAGATTAGCGATAGCGGTGTACTGATTAGGAAAATAGTGGCTGACCCCGGCGGTCAGGGTTTCCATTGAGTTAGGAGGGGAGGGGGGCCACAGGGGTCAGTCTTTGACCGCCAGAGTTACCTAAACCAACACTGCTGGGTCTCACTGACCTGGAAACCAGCACTTGTATGGCATAACAGTGCCAATTGTTGGAGGGGGGGGGGGAGAAAAGATACCGCGATAGCACTATCAAGAGTAAATTCTTACTCAGTGACCACAACACACCAAAGCTCACACAGGCCGGGTTTGTTTAGGAAAGATTGTGTGGAACATAAAGAAAACAGCAGCAGATCCCAAATGTATGGATGCCGCTTCAGATTGTCGGCCGCCTCACATTCTTTTTACGTGATTTCACCAGCAAAAACTAAACAACGCTCACAGAAGATGTCGGTGCCACAGAGCTCCGCCGATGTAAAAATACCTCTCCGCTGAATTAACCCAACAAATCAACTGCTGAGCGTTCACAATCATCTAAGACTCTCCCACAAAAAGGCAGGCGGAGAATATTTTTAAGGGAAATTTCAATTATTTCCAGCCCCACTTCAGCCTGCATGGCTCAATCAAGTAGAGGAGCTCTTGAGACTTGGAGTGAGTCCTCAGCACTATTAGTAGTGTTCTGCTCTACAGCGGAGAGCCCGGGCCCTCTGAGTTCATTAGCAAATTGCCGCACCCCTCCCTCTGCTCTCTGTGCAATTAAAGGCAACTGTGCAAATGACGTACGGCGGCGTGGAAATACCTCCCCGCTTCTTTAAGACGGAGGAGAACATGTGTGGAACCAGGCGAACAGGGACGCAATCAGCAGAGCAACCGCTGCCACATTTCCGCAGCAGCAAGAAGCGCAGAGACGGAGCCGTGTTCAAAGTGGACACGAGCCTTTCCACATTAAAGACGTCTGCAGAATTTACTCAGGACGATGGAATTTTATTGTCTCTTTTATGTGTATTACAGCCGAGCTCGGACGTACATGCAGAACGAGGCGGCTGGAAATGTGAAGAAGTAAAGCAAAGGTGGTGGGAAGCTCTCCAGGGAGCGGCAGGGAAAGGGTTAAGAAAGTCCAACTGGTGCTAACCAGTCACTCCACTCACATAGCACCTGAGGGGGGTGCTGCATTTATCAGGCCAGCCTGAACACACACACACACACGCACACACAAACACACATAGAAAGACATACACATATATATGCATGCACTTGTAGATAGATGCATGCGCAGAGCTCGTGCACGCTCACAAACACACACACACACACAAACACAGGAGGGTGAGCCCAAACTGGCTGGGCTGCATTCACAAGCCAGCGCAGAGCCTCTCTGACTTTTTCACCTCTCAGCTATGCTCTGCTTTCTTCTGAAAGGGGCGCTCAGTGTCGCTCCGTACTCGCCTGCACTGCACAGGCAGGCTAACAAAACAACGTAAAGACATGTAAAGAATATTCAGAGAATTATTGTTATGACGCAAGGGCGCATAATGCAGCAAGAAAGTCGCCGCTGTTGGATTGTTGAGTTTAATAAATTCAAAGTATTTTTTTTTTTTTGCCTCTGACATTTTTTTCTCCTCTGCTACAGTCGCCTCACCGGAATAAATTGGTTTATGAATAAATGAGCCTGCTTTCTCTGTCTTGTTAACATTGTTCTTTTGTGCAAATTCTCAGCTATTTTTTTCCAGTCCACTTCAACTTTATGCCCGAGGGCATATATTAAAAATACATATGGAAAGAGATAATGCACACACAACGCAAATTCGTTAAGGATGTCACTGCCTAACAACTGCAGATAAGATGTCACACAAAAATAGCCCGCGCAAAACTCCAAAAAAATATATATTCAGACGCGAGTAAGTTATGAAGTGCACTGCCATTAGACTGACAATGTAAGTATTCAGCAGTGAGAGGCATGCACCCTCTGCCTGTTTGGATATGCCCCTTCACACACAGCCTGCTGCTGTGGACGCTCTCCATACTGGAACATCAGCCCATCCCTCAATGTTACACATCTGTCAGAAAGTTCTAATGCTGAAACTATGCCTGTAGGTCATTTATATTATTCTGTCATATCAGTGTAAACATAAGCTTATGTGGTTTTGCCCTGAATTGGCTGTATGTAGGGACTATCATTATATGAAAATAGGCCATGTCTTCATCTTACAGTCAATTAAAGATCTGCATCAGTGCCCCAAGCACAACATAATTTTCTTCATATACCTAGAAACCCAAGGGTTTTACCAGACTATTTCCATATCTATATACCATAAAGCTTCATTCCATGTCCTGACCTATCTATAGAAAGAAAAAAAAAACTTTTGACAACTGAATCCCCGAGAGGACACAACAAGCCCCCTTCAAAGAGACACTTAAATGCACAAGTGGCGTCTGTGTTATTTAATTCTGTTTCTGGATTAAATGAAGTATTATCTTCCGGGTGATCTTTCTCATTTCCATAATCAGCCATAAGGGTCGGAGGAGGGGGGGGCGGGGGTGAGTGCATGCGCGGCGGGGTGGGGGTCTTTCCAACCGGGCCTCCAGTCCGCTCCCAGTCCTGCCATTCAGCACAGAACATAAAAGCCGGTGGCTGCCTCTCTCTCTACTCAGACCAGCCACTCAACCATATGGAAGTCCGCGGATTTAAATTATTTAGCCTAATCGCTTCATTACTTTTTATGTCGGACTATCCAACTAATCCCTTTAATTTGGACACTTGAGTTCTTTTCCCCGGCCGGCATCCACGTAGGTTACACTCCGCTAAAACTCTGGGATAGTTTGAACTTATTGGAACACGGTCTCATAGCCCGCGAGCCCTGTCTCCTGCACAAATGACTCCAGCTATTAATGGCCGAAAATCCAGATTTGCATAATTCTAATCATTGGTTGCTGTTATCATTATTTAACGGCAGTGTATGGACCATTAGGGTCATGCCTGTGCGCACACTACAATGTCCCCGGAGTGCCAACAGTCAGTGGAGCACATAATGAAGGCTGTGGTTATCTCTGATATCGGCACAAAAGGAAACACTCCCTAATCTACCTTTAATACGCTGCTTCTATGGCCGGAAATAAAATAAATAAATAAACCTCCTCATTGGTGCCGAATCTGTGCGCTCCGAGCGAAATAAGGAGGAGAGGAGGAGGAGGAGGAGGAGAGGAGGAGAGGAGGGGTCTCGATAAGCAATGTGCACTCATGTCTAAGGAAAAATACTGACAAGACGCGTAATGAACCGTGAACTCCACAGTGGAGAGAGAAACCGAGGCACCTTAAACCGCAGTGTGCAGCCCCATACTGCTGCTCTCTCCTGGGCTACACGGCCGAGACGAGCTGATAACGTTTGGTTTGGGTTCAAAAAAAAAAATTAAAAGAGAGAGAGGAGAGAGGAGAGAGAGAGGGGGAAATGGAGAGAGGCACTAAATTAAAATCGACATGAAACAGGTCAAGTTTATGGCGATGCTTTTTCGAGCTAATCTTCTCAGGTCGGTTCCGGGTTCAAGTCTTAATGGGCCAATAATAGCAACATTATTCAGAAAATTTTTCATTCCGATGGATGGAATGTAAAACGGCCTTAATCATATGCAAATAACAGCGCAGCGGAGTAGTGACCCAGAATAGCTGAATAGCCAGCAGGAGAACACACACACACACACACACACACACACACACACTCAGAGAGAGAGAGAGACGGGAAGGAAGGGAGGGAGGGAGAGAGAGAGAGAGAGATGTACCTGATCAAGGGCCACCGATGATCTTGTGATTTCCTCGCTGTCTGATTTGGACCCGCCCTCTCTGTCGTCTATGACCAAGTCGATGGGCATCTTGCCTTTCAAGCAGCTGATGTACCGGTGACAGAAATTATCACACAGCTCGTGTACCTTCACAAAGAGAGGGAGAGAGAGAGAGTGAAGGGAGGCAGAGGCGTCACACACACACACACACTTACCCCAAAAGGGACATCATCACACAAGAGTGGCATGTGGAACCTCAACACACACACACACACACACACACTCGACAGATTGTGACATGCAAAAGATCAGTGGAGTTTTTTTGGGGGGCAATTTGGCAAAACCCGAAGATCACAGCAGAGTTTGAACGTCATGAATAAATTATCACAAACTCTAATTCTAGTTAATTATTTAATTCAAACTTTTACAATCTTTCAATTTTTTTAAAAACTTTAAACATAAAAAACTGAATTAAGGTCACTTTGTGTGTGTGTCCAGTCTCCGCGCCTGTGCCGTGCCGTGCTGTGCCGTGGTGGCAGTGCGCTCCATCCGGACAGTGATCATAACTTTATTTTTTTTTTCTCTCCCTCCGCTCAAAATAGAGATATCGTCGAAAATTGACAGTGACAAGAGGGCTCAGGGGCTACAACGCACTCAACACCCGTGTTAAATTCATCATCGGTGCCCCGGGTAGTGGCCATTAGAGGAGGGTGACCCGCTTGACTGACATTTAAGGTAAACTGTTTCATTTGGGCTACATTATCACACCGAGCCCCGCGCGCCATCTTCAACCTCATTCACGCGCTTTTCTTTATAGTTATGCAGAATTTTAGAATCAGGCGAGTTCGAGGCTGAAAGATCTGAGACAGACAGAAAAGCACTTTTTTAAAAAAGTCAAACTTTTAACAGCTTTCGTGATGTTTCACAACCTTTCGAGTTTGGGTTCAAGTTGCCAGCACAGTCCATCTGATACGAAGACACATCAGAGTTTTACACCCACCAGTCCCGCCTGCCCACAGATGGCTGCCTGCGGCCTTTTGCCCTCCACAAAGAATCATTTCTACAAAACCCGCAAAGTTCGCCTTTATGTTTCACCTTGCATGCAATTTCTGCCAGCATTAAACTTCATTAAAACATGCGGGGAGATTTGGGCACAGAGATATCCGTTCCAGTTGTAACAGCTTGCGTCGTGATTAAACGCGGAAGAGAAATGGCCCCATGATTGATTTTGACGCTAATTATAACCGACTAGCAAAAATACTTTTTTTTTGTGTGTGTGCAGATACAGCCCATAGGTCTGAAGAGGCACACTGGACAGAATATGACGAGAGAATATTACCTTCTCCAGCTCCAGAAGATGAAATCGTAAAACTTGAATGGCTTGAATCATCTGAAAAATTAAAATAACAATAAAAAATGAGCTGCTCACATCTCTTGATATTAAACAGGCACGTTTTTCTCAATACAAGAAACTGCAGACGAGCAAAATATTCATATGAATGGATTTTATGTGGAACTGATATTAAACTTGGACGTTATTGCAATATGGAGAGCAGGCGCACGGTGCAGCCTGGCGCAGCAATAAGCCTCAGAGTCAGAGATCTATTAGCCACCAACTAGTCGTGAGGAGGAAAAAACGCTGCTCTCACATCACATTCAAAGTAGCAAACTGCACAAAGTGGAAAGCATGAATAGAATAACTTTCCGGGCAGAGTTCAAAGGTTTGTGACAGCTGTCTAACAGCGGCCCTTCATCTACAGATACAACCGGGGGCCATCGCGATATCAAACAGCCCAAAAAGAGGAACATAACCTCTAATCCTGCTTTAACTTCTCAGCGCCACATGGCTCCCTGACACATGTGCTCAGTCCGCAGTAAACATGCAAACAACAGCTGGTTTATTCAAAGTGAAAAACACTCAGATAAAAAGAATCTTACCAGGTTATCCAACTCTGGATTCGATGAAAATAAAGGTTTTTCTGCCCGAATCTAAAAGCAAAAGAAGATGGTTCATAAAATATGAGAATATAAAATATAATTAAGTTATAAATTATAGATTAAAAGTCCTGACGTGGTCATGTGTTAATTCTAACTTTACGCACAGAAAACACACTTTATGAAATTAACACAATTTTTTTTTAAAGTGTTGTTTATTAATGAGTGATTTTATTCTTTCACTGCAGACTCAACAGTCAGAGCTCCCCGTTTAAAAGCCTGCAGGTGAAGAGCTCGACCAGCTCGAGCATGCAGAGAGAAAAAGGAGAAGAAGAAGAAGAAGAAAAAAACCGAGAGAAAAAAGTCAAACTTTCCTGACCTGTTTTGCAAACACTGCTATGTCTTCATTGAAAGATTCCGATGAACAGACGTCTCCTCCTGCCACACCGGGCTCTCTGGGGGTGCAAGTCGCTAATTCACATTTCTCAAAAATCAGTGCAAGCAAGGGGAACAGGGGGTGCCTGCATGGGAACACACACAATAGCAAATGTCACCAGAGAGAACAGCGCCGGGGTCAAGACTACTCCGGGCTAGATTTAGCCAGCCATGCTACTCTTCAACAACTCGCCCATGGGGACTGCTGCTGCAGCCCATGCTATTATATTATGCAGAGGCTCGGAGAAAGGCTGCAAACAGCGGGCAGACTCTGTGATTAAATCTAGGTGCGCCTAATAGCATAAAAGCTTCAGAGTCAGTCAAACAATTTCTTGCACAGGTCTCCTGTTTGGATCCCATGGCGTGTGTGTGTGTGTGAGTGTGTGAGGTGTGTTTAGCGAAATCCTCTGAAGCTGTAGGCGACTAAATGCGCGCACATTTGATGCTTATTTATGGTTGAAGTCATCAGAGTAAATATGTCCCGGCTGGTGCTGAAAGTTGTGTCAGTGTGCTGGAGGACGGTGAGACTCGTTCCTCTGCGTGTTTGGTCACCGTGAAAACACAAAGCGTGGATTTCTTTCTTTTTAATTAACCGCTGTAAATTAATAAATGACGTGCATACGTGGGATTTCCTTCAAACACGATATATTTTTAATTTGCTTGGGCCGGCACATTACACACACAATTAATTAAAATGCTTAAAAAGAGATGTGGTAATTATTTTTGCTCATAATAAACGATTGAAACTTAAAAGTTACATTTGAAAAAAAAAAGAATATTAGAAATACTAATTAAAGTGGACTTTGTCTCATTATCATTCTTAAGAGTAATTAATTTTTTCAGTGAAATACTAAACAGCGGGACGTCGTGAGATGGCCTCAATAAGCAAACTATACAATTCTTTTCTCTTCGCTTTATTTGTCCACCAGCAGAAACTCTGATAAATACGATTCAGTGGGAAAGTCTAAAAATCCGAAGTGAGCAAACATAAAGAAGGACAGAAACAGGGCTGCTGTCGCTCTCTTCCTCAGCGCCTCTGCAGCAGTTTGGGCTCCAGTGTCTTATTGTAACACTTCACCGAGACGCACGGCCGTCCCGGGCATTGAGCCGGTGTTTTTTCCTGCTACGGCACTGACTTTACACCCACCGGCCCACCCCGACTGCCCCCTCCAGGCCTGGATGCACGCCTGCCCGCCAGAGAGTGAGTTTTTCCCCCCTCGCCGATCCGAGTGCTTCCACCTACCCGTATATAGCGTCTTTATCTCTCTTGAGAGCGTCGTTAACAGAGGAGCCCATACTGGGAGGCATGGTGTTGGTGTGGGCGGTGTGCGGGTACTGGTGCGAGTGCAGCTGGGGCCCGTGGTTGAGGTGCACCGCCTGCATGGACCGGGCGCCGTGCGGATCTCCGTACATGGTGGTCGGGATGCCCACCCCGTCCATCCCGTAGTGGGGCAAGTCTTCGTACTGCACACAACAAACACGCGGGGCCACAGTGAATACACACGCACAAGAATATGTCAAACTCCGGGCGAAACTTTGCTATAAAACCACAAGTCAGGCATGTGTTGTAAAAGTTACTCAGAGCAGGAGGAGTGAGTTTTTAGTCTAAAAGGTGAAGTTAAAATCTGCAGACGGGGCCAAGACACTTTCATTAATTTCCTAAATAAGTCGTCATGTTTCGAACAGTGTTCTTTTCTCTTCCGTAACACTGACACTCTCCACAAACAAGAGAAATAAATTCAAACAGAGCTTTTAAATGTTTGACTCGTTTGAAGGAAACCAGTTTTAAAGGCTGACGTCTGACTGACTTGTTCAGCAGGATATTGTTTACAAGAGGAAAACTACAGCGTTTATTCTGCTGCGAAAACTAGTTTTCTCCTCAACTCATTCACGCTGACCTCTGTGGCTCACGTGTGGATAAAATAAATATGAATTATTGAACACGTTCAAAATTATTGGGTGCACAAAAAAGGCCAAACTACAGCCGCATGGCTCGGTTCTTATTGTTGTAATTGTCATTAAGCAGACAGTAATTAGCTTTTCTTCTGGCGTTCAGTGTTTTCACCGTGTGCAACAACAAATGTCTTCAACTTGTTACTTGCACTGTTTCCCCATTTTAAAGGCTCATAATTGTGCAGCATGTTATTACCCATCAAGCACTCTGTGATTAGTGCGTGCAACAAATGCAAGTAAAAGCGTGTTGTGTGTGTGTGTGTGTTTACGTGTGTGTGTGTGTGTGTGTTTCTTTTTTTCAGTGTTAAACTGGAGCTGGATATTCAAACTTTTCCACGTGTCAGTTTTGACTTTAATAATGTAGTGTCGTCTTCACGCTGTTGTCTGGTAGTTATTGAACACACTGCTGGTGTGTGTGCAGAAAATTCAACCTTTATTCGAGGTTTGCCTTTTTAACTGATTAAAAAAAAGGAGGTTTGAATTATTGATCAGGCTTTCTGGAAGTGACAAACAAGCGCCGGGGAAAGAGTAAAAAGCGTTATCACCCAAACCGTGAATGCAAAGAGGTGCAAAGCTCAGCGTGGTGCAGCTCCAGCGCCAAACTACAGCGGCTGAACGCGTCCCTAACATCTCTGCTTTTACACTGTTTCCCAGCCGCTGTTCTGAAGCAGTCCTGGAGTGTATGAATCAAAGCGTTTGTCATCACCTCATTACTAAAAAAAAAAAAACGGCCTCACTGGCATTATGCTAATATTGCACGTTTTAGCAGATTTTGTGGCGTAAAGCTGAGTGATGGAGCAGAAGTGACGGTGAAATCACCATTTTTATTTTTTATTTTTGGGTCCCGTTTTGTTCAGAAATCCACTCGGATATGAAATCTTGACGGAACAGTCTGAGGAGAAATGTGGAGATTTGTTTTGCCTCTATGCCCTCCCTCCCCCCCGCGTATTTCGCTTCCAGTAACTGGCCTGTCATAACTAATCTAAAAAACATAGCCGATGTGAGATATGATCACGCTTCCAATGTCCCTCAGTGGGCCGGTTTGTGGAGCAAAAAAAAAAAAACACGGCCGTGCGTAATAGCACGCCAAAAGACGCCAAAAATGAGATTGTGTCTCCATGTGTCAGGACGACGAGCGAAACTTTCGCCGCGAGTGTGTGTCCGAGCGGGTATGTGTGTCATTAAGCCACGTTACAGTGCAGGATTGCATTCAAGCAGAGCAGACTTAGAGAAACTTTTTTTAGGGGGGATTGCCCTACGTACCCGTTGCGCCATAACCCTCC
This sequence comes from Nibea albiflora, assembly GCA_014281875.1. Lineage (NCBI taxonomy): Eukaryota > Metazoa > Chordata > Actinopteri > Sciaenidae > Nibea > Nibea albiflora. Next base: position 4,379,876 of record CM024797.1, read on the forward strand.
TGACTCCCTGGTCGTCCTTTCAGTTTAGATAAATCCCCTCTGAGGCCAGGGTGGAGACGAAATGAAGAAAGAAAATCCAAATAAATGGGAAGATGTCTCAGCCAAAATCCCGTATGCCTTTTTTTCCACGGAACGGTGAAGCCAGCCCCCGCTTTCTGCGCAAGTTTAGCCCAGGCGCGGCGAATAGGTCCTCGGCTATCCTCGGGGCAGCGGCGCCAGGCTCCTTTTCCAAAACCAGGGTGAAAATAAAATAGCCCCTCAAACAAAACTGGCGACTCTCATGGCTTTCTGCCACTCCGCCTGTCAGTCAAAACGCGAGGGCTTGTCAAAAGTACCGGATGAATGATGGTCCGACGCGCGTCTCCACGGGATCGGCACCACCTAAATGTTAATGGTCACAATCACAGTTAAAAAATGAAGCAGCTCTCCTCTCGTTTTCTTTGATCACTCTCGGCTCCCGGCTTGATTTTCTTATGCAAAAGCGTCTAGAGGAGATCAAGAGGAGGTGGGGTGATAATTCTGGCTTAGGCTTTCTTAAAGGAGCCACGATCGATGCTGAGCGTGTGTGCGTATGTGTGTGTGTGTGTGTATATGTGTGTGAGCGAGCGAGTGAGTGCGTGTGTATGCATGAGCCGCCTGCCCGTTTGTGTACAATGGATGTGTGTGTTGAGCTGAGGAGGAGCGGAGGATCTGGACCAGACTGCTGAAAACCCGGAAGTAGTGGTGGCCATAACAGGTCGCGTCTTACACAACGCACCGGGCTGCAGCAAGTCGTGCGGAGAGGAGGGGGGGTGGGAGGGACCCTGCGAGCCCAGCAAGCCCAGCAAGCCGCACCGCGAGCTGGAACAACGCGGGGATAAACACAGAGTATGCACCTTTGACTCCAGCTCCATGTTTCACTCTCATAAACTGACTTTACTCTTCAGTCTGGAGCGTCCGTGTTTCGGGATTGAAGCAACCAGCATCCGCTGCTCTGCGTGTAAACACTTTATTAACGAAGCACCTTTCAACTCTGACGTGAGACTGTCAGGTACGTTATCAACAACAAGCCAAGAAGGTCTGAAGTGAAGCCTCAGTGTGGACTGGATGACTTTTAGGATCACTGATTTATTCAACCCAAAGATTTGTTTAATTCATTCTGGGTACTTTCACAGTCAGGTTCAGCTCCTGGCAGCCTGTCATCACGTCTGCGTGATGTTCAGTGCAGCTCGTGGCCAAACATCCAGTCTTGCAGGTTCTGCGACTCTTGTAGATCCCAATCAACTTCTATACAGCCCCGCGTTTGTATTAATGTACACAGGATTTCATCACGGAGGTGTGAAGTTACAGGGAAGTGTCATGTACAGATAAAGAGCTATAAATTCAACTTTCTTCATGTTATGTGTTCAGAATTAATGTTGAGATTTGATTGTTTTCTGCGCGTAATTAGTCTCCACATCCGGACACGTTCTGCGTGCTGATTCTTTCTTTTTTAAACGCTGCAGCAGCTTCTCGGTGCATCTTTAAGTCTAAAGAGCAGTCCACAGATCGCCCGTCCCTCTCCCCCTCAGCAGCGCTGAATGGGTCGCTCCAGTCTGCCCGGGTTGTCCAATGGCAGAGGGGCTCAGGGATGGGAGCCCCCTATTGGCTCCCCACATGATCGATCCGGGGCTGATTGATCGGTTTTAGGCCACATTTGCGAGGAGTTGCAAAACAAAACATGGCCAGTGAATAGAAAACACACACTTTGCGTTTTCTGTCAGATTCTACAGGTTGTAAATTCACCAAAACACAGAATATCTGACCAAGACACACTCTGCCCACCTCACACACTCTCTCTCTCTCATACACACACCTAACACACACACACACACACACACACACACACAGCAGTCTTCACATCTCTGACTTAATTACTTACTCCTAAATGCGCTCACACTTTGACTAAACTTCACCAAGCCAAACAGAGCCACACTCGAGACGTTGCCAACTTTCTTGCTCTCAGAGAAGTTCTGAACTGCAACCCGAGCCTCTTCATAACGAGCCGCTCAGACGAGAGACTGTAAAAGTTTGGTCAAATATTGATGAACTTTAATTTATGGAGGGGGAAACTTGGATTCTCGAGTAATTTCAAGAAAACTAATGACATAATTCAGAATGTGTGGATGTAAATTAACAAAATAGTTTGAATTTACTACGTCATCTCGTTATATCTGATTCCTCGCCGGGTTATAAAAGAGTCCAAAATCTTATTTCATTTCGTCTATCAAGGTTTTTTTTTCTCTTTTTTTTTTAATTAAGAAGTTTAACTACATCCAAATCTACATGAAATATTTATGGTATATTTCACTGCATATGAAGTGATATAATAACGGGATAAGTTACATGGACAGCAGTTTTACAGAAATTAAAACAGACTTTTGTTTATTTCTGATCACAGGCTGGAGGTTTTATTCATTTCTCAGGTCAGCACACATGAACGGAGAGCGAGGCAAAGATCCACATTATCTTCTGATTGTCTCATAAGGTGCTGTTGGTCCGTGCCTGAAGTTCTTTTTTTTTTTTTCTCCCTCACCCGTGCAGCGCGTCCACTCATCGATCATCTGCCCCCGGTGCCAGAAACGGTGTCATAACATGATAATGCGGCTTCACACATTCGACGGTGATTCCTGTGGTAAAAACCCGACCGGTGGGATCCGGTGGGACAAATTTCCAGGCATGAAATGACGATCAAAGCCTCCCGCAGTCCGTCCGGCGAGGCTCCGGGGCGCAGACTGCAGAGCAGCCACGGAGCCGCGCAGGACGCACGGACTTTTACGCACTGAGATACCGGATCAAATAATAAACTGCTTTGACTTGTGCTCGTCGATTTTGATAAATCAATTATTTATTGGTAAGTAGAAGCTCTCATTCTCTTATCTCTTTTTTTATTTAGTTATTAATTTACGTCATATTAAATCATTGAATCGCTTCCTGTCGCTGATATTTCCTTAAAGAGAAGTTATTTTTAAAGAAAGCACGAGCTGCGTTTTAAATCCACTTTCACTTAAATTTTGTGGCTTCGGTCAAACGCAAACAGGATTATATAGCTCACTACACCACAAGGCACACTACATTTTAGAGGGTCATTGAGAAAAAAAAGCAAAGCTAAATTAACATGAGAGGAGAGCACATCAGCGCCTGACCACTGTAAAATAACTACAATGGCATTATAAAGCAATTAAGCTACTTCAATTAGCGTCTATAAAAGCAAACTGGAGCTCCACTTTCTCTCCCGGAGTTGTTCTTTCGTGAGGGTCAGCGCATTTTGGCATCCTAAAAAGAGAGCAGGGGGGGCACAGACCGTCATTTTCGGTTTAATCCGCTTTGCGCTGACGGTAATGCTGTGAGTCGTTTCAATAAAATCAGCAGGTATTACTTTCAAACGGCGGAATGTAAATTGACAGCGTGTTTGACTGCCGAAACTAATGGAGGCGTTATTAGGAAGGCCTGTGCGCCGTGACTCGTGCTGCTCGGAGACAAAGAACAAGTTGCAGCTTTTATGTTTGCTTCATAAAACACACGCATCCTGCAGATATTCACAGAGGAAGGTGTGTGTGTTCCTCTCCTCTTTTTTAAGTCACCAGCAGTTATTTTTAACTCAGAGGCTGCTGGAATAAATAATGCAAATTTGAATATTAATTTGAACACCTTCAAAACAAATAATAATAATAGTAATAATAATATTTTTTAAAGAGCAGCAGCACCTCCGGGTCAGAGAATGAGCGCCCCGGCCTCTGCGGCCGTCTGTGTCGCTCGTTTAAAGAAACATTGAGTAAGTGGCAGCCTGAGGAGTCAAACTGAGGTCAAACTTTTTGCAGCGCTGCAGCTCTGCGCCCCAAACGTGTTGGGATCTGCAAAGGCCACCGAGTCTCTCTGCTTTGTGTCACTGCAGCAGCAGCAGCAGCAGGCAGACAGGCAGGCAGGCAGACAGACAGATAGACCTGCTGCAAAGTTTTCACAGCTTATCTAATTATATGAAACTACTAGTATATTATCGTCTGTCAGAATAACAGCCGGATTCATTAGGCTGCGTTTAGGCGCTGGGAGCTGGAATGATTCAGTCAGGGGGGAGGAAAGGTGCTCGCCTTTTTTTTTCTTCTTCTTTTTGATTTAGCCTTGGAGATTTATTTTAAAAGTTAGTGTCACGAGCTTTAACGCGACGTGGCACCCGGTGTCATGTGGGAAAAGGTACGCGTTACATCCTGATTCTCCATCGTCGCTTACGCTTTATTTATTTACGACAGTGCAGTAAAGCTTGTCTCAAATTATTTGCCACAGGATGAGTGGATGGGATTTTTTTGCGCGTGATCTTTTTTTAAAACAGTGGCACCGAAATCTGGAGAGTATCACACCAAAAAACCTGAACGCTATGGCGTGTGGTCAGCGTGTGAACAATCATTTCTTTGGTGTGATGCCAATCATATAACGTATCACAGTATTAATTTCAAACCATGAAATCAGTTTGAGTTTTTTAGTGTGACTCTTTCCTCTGGGAGGTTTTTTTTTTCCCCTCCTCTGCTGCTGGATTCACTTCACTTTGGCCCAAATGTTCATGTGAGCTGCTGCTCTCGCCTCTCACACACATTAATGCTTAATCATTTGCGCCTTCTACCGGAGTTGTTGGAAATTACACGGCTTGCAGGAAGGCAGAGGACGAGTCTGTGTGGCTCAGATAATTGAGATAATTTTTTTTTAATGTAGGAAAACTTTAACTTGTGTGCACCTTCTGTTTTCAGCATTTGTAGCTGCACTAAATGCAGAATACTGAACACACACAGGAACTGTTGCTCATGTCAATCATTTACATGCTAATAAAACATGTAATAGTGCCAGTTGTCTTGCTTTTTATTGCAAATGTGCAGTGTGTATGAGATCTGCTCATTTCTAACCGCTCAGCTTTGAGTTTTTCTTCAGCTCCTGTCATCAACAGATTCAAAACAGAGAAGCTCGAGAGGTGGAAGCATTGAAGACTCAAACTTTCGATCAACTCCTGCGTAAAAAAAAAAAAAAGAACCTCTCCTTTCCAGATGTCACAGCGTGTAAAACTAACTGTTATCCGCGTGCTTTAAATATAAAAACAGTAGCTGAAAGCTTCATTTAGCTCTTTCGTGTGTAGGTGTCGCGTTAATGTTCAGAGCTGCTGCATTAATGTGAACACGTGGCTCCGTGGATTGCACTGCCTGAACCGCTCGGAGGTGACAGTCGCACTGACATCGCTGCATCACACCTATAGATACATATGTGAACAACAGCTGCTTTTCCTATATGGTGAGAAGTGTGTGAAATTAGATGTACACGTATAGAGAATGATAAACGCACACACACACACACACAGATTATAGCTGTGCTGAATGCTGCCAGTCAATTTTCACATTGTGCCACTGGCCACCAGGTCAGCAGCTCCACTTTTACTCTGAAAGGCTGTCTGAATTAACCCCACAGACAGATAAGGGGAGAGCTCATCACTCTATCACACACACCTCTCCCTCTCTCTCCTCTCTCTCTCTCTCAATGTCTCTCGCCCTCCCCTACCAGCAGCATTTGTCACCGCCGCTATTATTTCAGGTGTGCTAATGGTGTCACAAACACTTTTGCTGAGGGAGGAAGAGTGAAAAGAGGACACAAAAAAAAGGAGGAACCGAAAAGAAAGGAGTATTGTCTTCATCATCAGCATCACATGAACTCCTCTCCTCACCAAGAAAAAGAAAAAGAAAAATCCACGGCTGAAGGATTTGGGTGAGAGTGAAGGGTAAGGGGTATCACGTGTGGGCCAGTCACACCGCTCAGGGTGGAGGGGTAAGGGTGGCAGTGGGTGGATGGGTGAGGATTGGAGGGGAGGGAGAGGGGGTTCTCACACCTCCCAGGGAGACTGTGAATTGATCAGCACCTTAGAGAGAGAGAAAGGGAGAGGGGAGGGAAAAGTGAGAAAAAAGGAGAGCTGCAAAGCAGAGAAATGAAGGATGACGGAGATGAGAGAACAAGTGGAAAAAGCCGGGGTGTCGGAGCCGAGCTATAAAACCAAGAGGGGGGGAAAAAAAACAGAGCGATAGGAAGGGAGGAGTGAGGGAAGGCTGCAGAGGAGGTGTGAAGACTCATCTTTTCCTGGATGGGTGTGAGTTTAGGCTGGAGTGGAGAGTGGCCTGGGAGCACAGCATAGCCTAGTGGTAATAAACCAGCAAACCCCGGCAGAGAAACAGCAGCTATAAGGTAGGGAGCCACGCGAAGGGCTTTGATCCCAAATGTAATATTCAGTGTGTGTTGGACACGTTCAGTTCAGAGATCAATAATTCAACGTTACAGCTGTCACACCCGCACATGCAGCACGCTGCCGTCAGCGTCTTTGTGATCCATTTTGATTAATTTGTCTCGTTGGTTAATTTTCAAATACTTTTATTTTAAAAACATACAAAAACTACTGAGTTAATATTCCCTGAAATAACAACGGAGGCAAGTAGCAGCCCAAAAATAAATGAAATAAAACTAAATACAGATAAAGTTTAAAGTGTGTTCAACTGTTACTTTGAAAAAGATTTGAAGATATGTGTTTGGATGCTTCTTGAAATAAAACTAGATGTAACTCCAGACAAAAATACAAATAATATGTGCTCATGTTTTCTTTTACAAACTGTGCCACACTCACTCTCTGACTCGTTTTTTTGATTCTCAGAGTAAAACCATTCCTCCAGATGATGGCCGGTTTCTTGCCCGAGCGGCTGGTAGTGTATAAAACTTAACCACGACCAGCATTCGGCTTGTGGCTTGATCTGTATCTCCCAGCCGGCAGTAAACACATGGTCACCATGAAAGTACAGTTGTGCTTTACACACTCACACGCCACAAAACCACTGCGCTGCACTCGTATAGTCAAGAAGGTGATGAAAGCCGGAGCACTTCGGAGTAAACAGCTTCAGATTCAACTCTGACAGCCTTTATTAATTCGTCTATTTCACTTAAGAGATCACACTTTGTGTAAAAGACCAACGCTTCGGACGGGAACACAAAATGGAAACTTCAGTAACAGCAATAATGTCCATAATAAAACTGATAAACTGGAATATATTAGAGAGCAGGTAATAAAAGGTACTACAGTGGAAATAAGTCCCAGGTTTTTATTTTTGTAGCTGTGCGTGATTTGGTGTCCTCCTGCTCGTGATATCAAACCAACTGAACTAAAAAGAGGAGACACTAATGCAGCAACGTAAGAGATTAGAGATGAACTCGCTAAAATATCGGTTTACTAAAAGGCCGACGTGCACGCCAAGATAAAAACATCATCAGTTTCAGATGCCTTCTTTGCAGAAGCAAGAGCCAGGCACCGGCGCTGCTTCCTCCCCAGCCGGGGGTCTGCAGGTCACCCTGTGTGACATCAGGCACCAGTCTGCTACCGACTTGAATAGCAGGATCTTAACTCTAAAACAAAGAAGACTTGCTCTTCAGGAGTTCTTCAGCTTTGAAACATGTCTTAGGTCTGCTTCCGAGAGAAATAAGACACCAGACATGATGTCTAGTTACAATGTGAACTCCAAAATAAATGATATATACACATATCAGGTCAGATACTCGAACAGCAGTTCAGCGGAGGGGCGCCCGTCCATCCTGGCAGCAGTGAATCAGATTACCAAACATACTGATTGACTGCAGCGGTTGCTAGTGAACCTACAGCCATCTCTCCTAAACAAAGTTATCTCTGCCGAAGTTCATGAAGGGGTCAGTGGTCACATCATCTCATCTAAAGTCCCTCCATAACTGTACGACCCTGCGGGATCCTAATAAAGAAGCTTTCAAGGCATAAATTCCTGTCATAACAACAAATGTCAGCGGTACACTGAAGCACAGACGGCTGGTGCTGCTGTGCACTAACTGTGGCTTTGCTGTAATAAATGGAAGCAATTATTCTGCTCAACAAAAAAAAAAGAAAAGAAACATCCACCAAGGCTTTTCAAACAATGAGACGCAAACTTGTTTTCTGTGAGAAGTTCGTCTAAGCCCACATGCAAACTGTCAAAGAATCAAGGTAGCGTGATTTGTTGTAAATTTATTCCATTTAGCTTTTGTTAATTATCACAAGTGTCATAACCATCAAAAGACAACAACAGACGACTTGGCTCGTGCGTATGTTTGACACTTCTATCTTTATATCCTTTGTTCTGTCGCTCTTTCTTTCCTCCTCTGTTTATCACACATTATACCACACCTGCCTCACATAATTATTCTTCCCTCTCACTTCTTTGCCTCGTCCTTGGTTTTCTAAATGCAGACAGAACCTGTAAATTTGAAGATTTCTATTCCAAAGAGCCGCGCGCTGCGTCGACTCTGGGGAGAGATTAAAAAGTCATTACGTTGCCATTAAGATAGCCTGAATTAGAGCATCTGTATGTGCTGTCTTCACCATGCACTGTTCCTTTGGACGTGGAGGTGTACTTCACTTTATGTGTTGTTTGTCTAATTCAGAAATTAAATCGGCGTCTGAGACAGTCGATGCAAAAACTGGAAAAAAAAGTTTTCTCCAAGAATTTAAGACTCCCAAACAGTTTGCAGCAGAGTGAACTGTTCTTACTGCTTCAATACACAGCGTGGTGTAAAGTACAAATAAATACAGACATAGATACTTCTTTAACAACAAAACCGAATTTTAGAAAATCTTCTGGAGGTGCAAAAGTTCTCCAAACAAAAGCGTTTGAACGTCAGTAAAAACCTTTCAGACGGTTAACATTTTTGCATCTTCTAGATTTTCTTCTTCTAGAAAATATTATATACCATGAACTCAAATAAGAATGAGAAGAAAATAAAATATAATAAAAGAATAATAATTTTTTTAAAAAGAAGCAGGTGTTTTTTCTTTGGTCCTGAAGACTTCTGGTGATATGAGGTAATCTCTCAGCCCACGTTATGTAACGTCAATTTAGTTTAGATTAGTAATTTCTGAATAAACATAACTGAACTGGAAAACAGACTCTAAATATTGCTGCAATTCAACAAAGAGAGAAACAGAGCAGCTGCGGCTGACCGCTCGTGCTTTCCGAATGGGAAAAAACAGGATTTCCATCCAGAAAGAGTGACAGAGTTAATCAGCCTGGATTGACATGTTAGCCGTGATTACATTGCGCCTGGATTTGCTCCTCACCACCAAACCACCGGAGCTTCCACTGCAGCAGCGGTTTGAGTTCCCAGTTCCTGTTATTTTCACCAAATCCTGGAATACAACCTAAAATCTAATTTACTCTGCATATAAAGTGTCATAATCTCACAGCGTCGAGGCCGTCGGCTGATGCAGAATCTGTATGCTCGTGGCTGGAGTGCAGTATCGACAAATAACACTTGGCATTTGTTTAAAACTGCATGAGGACGACGCAGAGTGTCACACACAAGTACTGAAATAACACAGTTATCATGAAACAACACAATTATTCTGCATCTTAAATTAGCTGCATCTCATCCAACTACAACATGCATGAATAACTACAAACCAGCAAAATAATACAAGAAGAATACTTCAGTTTCGTGAAGTATATTGAAGTATCCTGCCTTCTTTGTTTTGCACTGTAGTATTGCTATTTTTTAAATAGGTAAAGGATCACAGTACGTCTCTGTCACTGCCCATCTGTGATGAATCTAGTCAGACTAAGTGCAAGAACGATTTGCAAATATTCTCTGACCTTTGGAAATACAAAACCTATCAGCGATGTGGGAGCGGTGTGGATTAATCTGAGTCTCCCGTGGGAGTCAACATCACAGGGCATAAACATTTTAGAGACTGACCTTTCACCTATCAGGCACTACAAAAAAAGAGAGTCTGGTGGGGTTACACGTCCGAACCTATTACAGATCACAGGCAATTTCCTTCAGACCTCCAGACAGGTAAATTGTCTGCAAGCACGAGTCTCGAGCAAAAAGTCTGTTCCCGTGAACCCGAAAGCTCCTCAAAAGTAACACAGGTGAGTGTCGCCTCTGATTTTTCCCATGGCCACATATCGATACATGAAATTCGCACACACGGTCACCTACAAACGTACTCGCACTGCTCCGTCTGAGAGCCAGTCTGCGGCTGACAACATCAGTGCAACATGATCCGGCTTAATAAAGACCCTTACCTGCATTTACTGCTCCGTTAAAACGCCCTCTTGTTGTTCTACCAATTCACCACACTATAATTGCACCGAGGCTGCATATGGTCCTCATCTAGTGCCCAGCGCAAGATAAAAGCCAAACAAGGCTACGAGTGTACAACGCAGGGGAGAATGTGTGTGCGCATGTTCATATACTCACTGCGTGTGTGTGTGTATGTATGTAAGCATTTTAGGGCAAATTGGACTCAACATAACTCAGGGGATAGTTAGGAAAACTGCATGATGTCACTGTTATTACACTGTAAACGCAGTTGATTTGGCTTTGAGGATTTCTGCACGCGGCGGCCTCAGACATGTGCGCCGAGGCTGCTTCACAGATCCCACCTCCGTGCCCACGCTTTGAACTTCTTTCTTCACTGAGAATCAAAGCGAAGTATTAACACATCAGGCCACTAATCAGTCACTTATTGTGTCTTTTTATTAAACTCTTGGGAACGTTTTACTCAAAAAATCTGATAAGAAAAGGCTACAGAGTAACTAAAAGTTCAAAATTAAACGTCCTCCAGTGGTTTGTAACGGATGGCAGGTCGCTCAAATTCTTGGCTTATGCAGCTGTAACACTTATACAAATAGGGCCTTTTATATTTTCTAAATGATGAACTTAAGGCCACGACTTTGGCAAGAAACTAAATAAACAGCTCAATAACTGGATTAAGACTGACAGGAGATTGGCTTGTGGAAAACCTCACAGTGCTTCCTTCGTGCTAATGCCAGTGCTTTCGCCTGCTCTATCCAGTCAGGTTTATGAAAGTCAGTCGGATTAGAGCCCAGCTGGGGCTCAGTAAACCAACACTCGGCCCTCGGACTCACACCACCATACATGACTACCCAAACAAATCTGGACATACACCCCACCCTCCTTTATTTTGGGCTCCGCGGTCGTTCTCCCCTCGCCGTTTTTCCTCTTCACAGGCATCGCTAACACGGCCTTGCACTGCAACATACTCTCCAAACACAATACACACACACACACACGCTCTGCTCCAAATTAAAATACCAAGGCTTATTGAGCAATACTCTTCTAATGGTTTCATCCACCAATGGTTTTATCTTTGCAGACATAAACACACATGCAGCCTCTCAGCTCCGACCGAAAGGAGCTGCTCTCCTCTCTTCTTACGTAAGCTGGCAGAAAATCTCCTAAATCCCTCTCTTTTGCCGTTGTTGTGTTGCGTCTCGGCTGGTGCTCGCTCTCGAAGAGCATCTGAGACCAAGGCAATTAGAACCTGAGCAGGGCCTTTGGGCATCAGACCATTTAGCATAGAGGCTAATAAGGCTGGCTATCGCAAAAAAAAAATAAAAAGAAGAAGAAGAAGAAGAAAAATATTGGCACTGCAGCCCTGTTCGGTACTGAAGGTGATTTGACGGCAGTGAATCGTATCAAAGAGCTTCAAGATGTTTGAGAGCTCAAATTTGGATAGTTTTTCTGAAGTGAATGCGAGGAATTCTATCTCCGAGGACTCATCCGAACATTCATCCGCTCCCCTTCAAATGTTTCTTTAATACGTCAAAGAAAAAGCACAATGTTTGAGAGCTCAAATTGGCGCTTTGGCCGGGCGCAGCGGAACTTTTAGACGAGAAAGCAATAAAACAAGCTGCAGAAATAAATGCGACACAATGACGGCCCTGTCACGTAATGAACTTGGACATTAATAGAATATTTATAGACAGAAAAATGAATCGAGATGCAGATTTAAGCTCAAATTTGTGACATGAAACTTTGCACATTGTGCACCAGATGCCAATAAAGCCCGGCCTGCTGGCAGGCGCGGCGACACGGCACAGGGTCAGGTATTTTCTGAAATCTGACAAGTGAATTTTAAACTAAATATGAAAACATAAATCTGTGCCTTCACAACCAGAATCCTCTGACTCTTTTTTTGGGGGGGGATGTTTACTCATGTACCAAAATTGCTGAGCCTCGCTGTATTCGTAACACTTTGGCAGGTGGGTAAGTACACAAACATGTCAGATGAGCAGAGGGAAACAGTTAGAAGAAAGCAGCAGAGTGTTACCAGAGATCCAGAGACAATGTGCATGCAGGAGACAATGAGAGGAAAGGTCATGAAGAGAAGAGGAGAGGCAGAGAAGGGGTGAAAAAGGCAAGAGAAAAGCAAGAGAGAGAGAAAGAAAGAGCAATGGAAGGTTGCTGCTAATTCTTCCATATCTAAGCCTCTTTGCAGAAACTCCCTTTGTCTTCCAAGTCCCAGTCATTAGAGCCTAATCCTATCAACCAGGGGCTAATCTGAGGGCAGAGGGTTCAGCCCCCTCAGCTCCACAGGCCAACACACACACACACTCACACATAAACAGGTGTAAAACATAAAGGACTCATAAACACACGGAAAACATCTGAGATTTACACATTCAGAGTAGATGTTTGAACGCGCACACACACACACACACACACACACACACACACACACTCTTGCAGTCATAGAAAAAATAACCAGAAGCCAGATTTTTATTAAACTAATTAAATCTGAACTATTAAAATATTCCACAAAAATCAATCATTTCCCTCCAAAGAAAGTACGCTGCAGCCAAACTTTTGAGGCTCTGTGATGATCTACTTCATGCCTGAGCGCAGCAGAAACCTGCATACGTGTATTTTGTGTGTGTGTGTGTGTGTGTGTGTGTGTGTGTGTGTGTGTGTGTGTGTGTGTGTGTGTGGTGGGAGGTGGGGGGCATCGCTTTCCCACACATTCCAGCACAGCCTCTCCCCCCTGCCATCATCATTCTCCTCTTTATTTCGGCACTGACTATGCCCAAGATTAGTTATTGATCAGCGGGGATATAAATTATTCTAAAGTGAAAGCCCAACAACACAGTCATTATAGATCGACTATTGACCAGCTCCGATATATCATTCCATTCCCACTGCAGTGCGCCCCTGCCACCGGCCGGAGAAATGCTCAAATAATGAGATGGGGGATTTTTATGATTCGAGCACACTCTGCTTGACCTTTCGAGGAAGGCAGATGGATGATATCAGCACCGGGTTCTCAAACGCGACGCCGTTTGGAGAGTTTGGCCAGAATGACCTGGTAAATGAAGACAGGGACAGGTCTGGATGGAGATGAATAGCCTGAGCCCGGGAGGCTATCTAAAGTCACTGCTCGGTTTTCAAGTCAGAGATCAAATATGAAGTGTTTGTTAGGAAATTAATTATTAGCCTTGAGGAAATATCTTGTCAGCGGCTTTGTCTTACAGGATGAATCTACTTTACAGAAGGTTTTACATGATTTTCAGGTCATATTTTTAAAGATGGAGCAGCGAGGTAAGGGCAGCACATTCCTAATTATTGGCCATGCATCATTGATTTAATCTGTCGATCTGTGATTTGATCACTCGGTCGACAAAATGTCAGAACTTTGTTGAAAATGTTCGTCACAATATCATTTTTTGGTGTGCAAACCGTCCAAAGATACTCAGTTTGCAGTTAGGTGAAGCAGAAGAGAATCAGAAGGTGGCACGGCCCAAAGACGCGCGCTGAAGAGCGGTGATTTATCCAGTGTGTACTCCGCCTCTTGCCTTCAGTCAGCTGGGACCCCGATGAGGATAAGCGGTTACAGATAATGGATGGTTGGATGGAAGGAACCTTCGATTTTTTGGGGATGAATGAATTAAACGATTCATACTAGCAAATTGTTGACAATTAATTTGCTATTGATCGAATATTCGATGAATCAACCGAGCCATTGACAGACGCGTCCCTCTGTTTACCATTACAAGTCATCCATATTAAAGTACAAAACGTGTTGTTGGGCCAGCGATATTCAAAAATAAAACCATGTTCTGATGTGACACTGCTGTGGCTAAGGTTTGGTTATGTTTGGGAAAAGGTCGTGGTTTGGGTTGAAATTGCTACTTCGTTAAGGTTAGGGTTGCAATAATAACCACTGGTTAAGGTTAGAGAACAGTCATGGTTACAAGAAACCAGCGTCGAATGCTGGCGACGGGAAACAAACAGCGGTCTGCCTAATTACCACGGATGCCACAGCGGTTTGCCACTTGAACGTACACGTATATGTATCGTTTTGACCGACGCTGTCGTTTCATTTCGGGGGAGGAAAATCTCTCATTACATTATGCCGTCTGGCGTGAGCAGTTCGTGAGCCGTCTCTTGCCTCCGCGTTGCTCCGAGGTTCAATCACACAGTTTTGTTTTGTTGTTGCTTTTTGTGCCGAGTTGCGAGCAGGCGGAGAAAGAGCCGGTACAAATGGGGGGATTTTACCCGCGGAGGTGTCAGAGAGTTTAGCAAAGTGTAAAATACTTAAAGCATCGGGGCAACACAATCCCCTGCTGGTCACAGTATAAATCACCATATATTCTTATTGGCCTAAGCCCTTGTTATGAGTAAATACATCCACAGGCAAGAGAGGCTGGCAAGGTTCATGGGAGATTCATCCAGCAATAGCGGCGGGAAAGTCACTATGGTGTGTGTGTGTGTGTGTGCACCACACAGCGCTTAGGGAGGCTAAGGAGAGGATAAGGAGATCAGCAGAGGGGGAATATCATGCCTCTTAAGCATGTATACACTTTCTAACTTTTACTTTTTCACCCAAAACCTAAATAATAAATCCCCACTCATCTAAGCATGATAGACTCGCCCTCGTCCCTCTCTAGTTTTCCTCGAAATAATCAAACCTCCCGTATTTACCGACTTTGGCAAGGCCATAATACCCTCAGCCTGACAAATTTCAAAGAAAACCAAATATATTTAACAACTGCGTCTTATTTCCAATCAGTGATGCTTGTTTACAACATTTCCTACTCACTGCGTTGGAAAAGCTCGCCGTATATTAACCAAAAACCACACAGCATCAAGTCATTTTCCATCCCGGGCCCAAATTATTTATTGCTTTCAGTTCCTTGTCTATTTAATGGATGAATTGGGTTAACGGACAGAAGAGGGTGGAGGAGACGAGGAGAGGGGAGGGGACGGGAGAGAGAGAGAGAGAGAGGGAGAGAGAGAAAAACAGTTTCATATTTCTGTAAGCCTCAAACTTTTGGCAAACAGAAGAAAAGAGAACTTGGCCCTAATTCCATCTCACGCTGGCGTTTGTGCATTCTAAGTTCTCGGGGGCTGCTCTGGCGGAGGGCCTGAGCCCGTAAATTGGATATTAGGGGGCGATATAAAGGAGCCTGTGTGTGCTCCCGTCCCGGGGAATTATTGCCTCCAATATCCCTGTGTATGCGTCTAGGGCTTCCGAAGCCAGGCCAGATAGATCCTCATCTCATAAGGGGGCCAAGACTATATCCATCGCTCCTTAACTTTTATGAAGCTCCCAAGCTCTACAATGGGATTTGCCAGGGTGTCTTTTCCCCTTATCCAAGCAGGGAGGGGGGTGTGACAATGCAGATATAGCTGCATTCTTCAGGCTCCAAAGCTCCGACCTCCTATTTGAATACAAGCATTCCAAATTGTAAAGTGGCATTCTTCTTTTCCTCCGCGGAGCGATTTCACCCCGGTTTTAGAAATGCTTTTTTTTTTCCCCACTCACTTATCACTCCTTTCTTCCTCACTCTCTCGCTCTTTCCGCTGCCTACATATGATTTTTTAAAATTCTTTTTTTCCCCTGTTGTTTACTCTCACTCCCCACCTTTCCTTGTACAGCTCTTGATTGCCTCTCTCTCTCTCTCTCTCCTGTCTTTCTTAAGTCTTGTTCTCTCCGACGAGCAGCTTCAGTGGCTGCCCCCTCCTCTCCCGCCATGCCCTCGTGCCCCCGCCCCCACCCTCCTCTTCCCTTGGGTAATCCTAAGAAGGGGCAACACCATCAGAGGGTGTGAAATTAAATACATTACAGCATCGCGGATTAAAGTGTTTCATAGGCAGTTGCTCATCCACATCAAACTTTAGCTTTTTAAAGCCTAACATTTGATCTAGGTTAGAAACCAAGGCCAGAGGAAGGGATTGGGACACTTGTGGGCCCCGGAGAGCAGAGAGAGCCATGCTCGCTGAAGGAGAGGACGGAGCCGACGCTAACTCAGAACTTATTCTGTTCCCGGCGCAGGAAAGAAAAACTTCTAAATGGAGGAAGCTGCAGTAAGAAAAGAAGTTGGACTAAAAATTTACAGCAGTTACTGGAAGTGCCAGCAAGCAGGGAAATAAAGCCGCCGTGTGTTCTGTTTCACAAGGCATGTATATTTTATATATATATATGAGGATAGCGTAATCTGGGAATTAAAGTGCCTGCACACAGGGCTGCGTTCCACCAATGCAAACGCAGGTAATCGTGCCTCTTTCAAAAGTCATAAATGTTAATGTGCCATTTCCCAGTTAATGAGAATTACTCACATCATCCATCACATCATCACAATCTGGGCCACACATTGCTGCCATTTTACGCCGGACCACTGAAGATGAACAAAGAAGGACCTCAGAAACGCGTTTGTGCTCTCAGTCTGTGAGAGCGGTACAGTGCAGACGAGCCCCTCAGCAAGGCATCAAAATTTACCTGAACGTGTCGTGATCCCTGATTACTGATCAACAGAAAATGAACACAGATTTGAGCGTTTTCAACCTCTGTTTGCTCTTCATGGCTGTAACTTAAATATATTTATGTTTGGAGGCTGCTGGAAGTTTTTCTGAACATTTTTTAGAGTTCACTAACAAAACAGACAAAGAAGAAATTAACAAAATAGTCGAGTTAAACCCCCAAAGCTTGTCCTTCCATCAACAGATCATTCATTGGCTCAAATATTGATGCTGCAACCGCTCAAAACTAAACTAGATCAAATATTAAATGAACTCTAAAGCAAACAGCGTCGCTGTCACAGATCATTTTAGAGCACGGAGCGTCTTCTGCTGTCCCGCGCGAGTACCTGAGCAAATGGACATCCGTGGAGTCTTTTTCTCATGATGAGGTCAGACGTGAAGGGAAGTCGGTCCAGCTGGGATCGGTCCTTTTTGTCTCTCTCTCCTTATTCCTCTCCCATTCTAATGAGTCTCAAGGGACGCCGGCTCTCACTTAATCCACTCATCTATTTTGACTTCCTCCGCTTGAGAACAGTAACCTCAGAACTCCGGTAAAGGTCATGTTCTGTCAGCTCTGCTCAATGACATCTATTGATGCAGCTCCCATGTACAAAACCCGGAGTTTGGGTTACACAGCATCAGTGAATCAGCGGAGAAAAGAGATATTCCACAGAGACAAGGCTTCGCCATCAAAGACCTCCAAAAAGGGAGAAATTTGTCATTATATGAGCATTAGCTAAGTAATAAGAGTAGGAGAACGAGGTGGAGTGTTGGGATTATATTTTGTAACTATTCAGGTGTCTTTATTTTTCCAGGCTAGTCCGACTAAGTGCAGGGAGCTTTCACGTTGGCACAGGAACCAACGGCAGCAGCTGTCTTTAAGACTTTACACAACAACTACTTAAAGATCTAAAAGACACAACAGAAACATCTGTCGGTGTCTAGACAAAGCAACTTATTAAGAAAGCCTGAGAGCTGGACAGGGTAGCAGCACGAACCCCCGAGAAGGAAGCTAGCTATATTTTTATGTGCTGTATTATAGAGGTGTTGGTGGCACTTTCATTTCATTTCACCAGCTGATTCAGTTTATTATGATGATAGAAGAAGCTGCACTTCTGCAAATATCACCACAGAACAACCGTCGTTCTTCAGATATGTTCCCTTGTTTTCTCACAGCAACTGGATGACAACGATGGTGCCTGACTTGACTTGATTGACAGATCTGATTAACCGCAAATCCTCTATCAATGTTTGAGTCATCTTGTGATTGTTGCATCTTGTTGATTCCCCAACTGGGAAAAGAATCGTCTAAGGTTTTGAATCACTGATCCTCCATGTGATCCCCAGTCTTCCGCAGATTGAGAACGGGAGTAAACATGCACCAAAAACGGAAGCAATCCAAGAATATTTCCGACTTATCTGAGCATGAATGACCAAAATGACACACGCTTAATAAGTTCCCAATGAAGCCGACCTGACGAATGTCTTTACATCTCCACCTCCTAGGATGAAAGCTGGCTGGGCCTTTGTGTAGAGGCTGACTGAAACATCTAGGCTGATGCTCCTGTCACTCTGCATCCACTGTACGAACAAGCTTTCGCCAGCGACAAGTCAATCATCCTCAACCTTCCTCCGGTAAACAAGCGAGCGCTGAAAGAGCCCGCCACGTGCTAACCAGCCGGCACGCCAGGACACTCGCTGACAATAACACCGAAGGAAAAAACAGATTAATAAAGAGAGAAAGGGGGAGTGAAATAAAGATAAACACAAACAGAAAAGGAGAGCAGTCGGAGGTGGTTGGAGGGGAGGGCAGGGGGGGGTTTAAGAACGCTGGCTGGCTGTGTCTCTTTGGTGAAATCTAAATGAGAGTGTATAATATGGGCCCTTCATAGGATTGATCCAGAACATTCCCCCCTTCACTGGGCTTTTCTTCCTGCTCAAATTGAGGGATTACCCCAGGAGGAAGTGCTTTGATTAGGCACAATAGGCATCTATCCTCTGTTGATTTGTGGGATTGAGGAGGCAAATCCCTGACAAAAAGCTGATACAGAAGAGCGAGGGCCGCTGGATGATGCCTGGCTGGGGCGGGGTGGGGTGGGGGGGGCTGAGGGGGTTAGGATATTCCATAGAGAAAAAGCCAGAGATGGCCTCTTCCAAAAAAAAAAAAAAAAATTGGCAAACAGTGAAAAAGGATGAATCAAGGTTGGGTCGGAGGTCACGTGTGAGGGAGAGGAGGGGGGGAGGATGTCTTGTGAAGTTCATGGCAGATGAAGATGAGTGAAAAAAAAAAATCAAATAGAGATGCAGATTCTCGACGCGCTGACACAGACAGCTGCTTCTGTGGGAGTCCATCTGTGTACATCAGGAAAACGCTGAAAAGAGAAGAAGGCTATCGCGACGCACGCCAAGGTATGATGACTAAATCCAAAAATCACATTGACAGAGAAAGATTTTTACATTTCTGCCGGAGAAAACTGCTCACTTGTGTCTTCTTCAATGACTTTTACAGCTGTCAAAACTATCGGTGAGCACACTGAAAACTCCAAGGAAGTCTTTTCATTGACAAAAACCCACAGACAAACACGTTTGACCTATTTCCTCATATTCCATCTATACACACGCCGCATAGCAAGTATAACAAGTTAAAAAATAATACGTTTCCCAGAGCAGACTTTAGGATACAGACATTTCTGTTGACTCTCATGATTTTCTGGGGTGTGAACAGGTCTCTCTGTGAGCCAAGAGTCATGAAATTCACTCTACACATCAAGCACTGCAGTGGTGTGTGTGTGTGTTTTAGTGTTAGGGTTAGTGGCAGCGAGGTAAACAAGAGGATCAGCCTCTTTTGAAAACAGTTCCTCCCATTGAAAGTCTCTAATCTGCTCTCTCTTTCAGCCTCCTCTCTCTGGTTACAGTTGCGAGAGACCACGGACGGTCCCTTGGCCTGTCAGGCAGGCCTTGTTATCCCAGATGAATCCCGGGCTCCTCTAAACACTGCTGTTATCCAGTTTCCGTGGGGACCTGGAGCTACAAGGCGCAGACAAACGTGGGCTGGGTTGAAGTGTTGGGTGGGGGATTTTTGTCGGATTTACACATATATACGATTTCAGGGTTTAAAACGAAGTCCCCCCCTCTTCCCCGAGGTCAGAGCGCAGGCAAAAAGGGCCCATCAGTGTCGCCGGCGTCGGCTCGAGCTGCTGGTGTGACGCCCAAAGGTGCAGCAGAGGCCACACGCAGTAGTGAATGAAGGGGTATGGAGCACTGACAGAGTGGGCGTGTTGTACCTGTTAGAGGCAAGAAGTGCAACTACGGCTACGGTGAGCTGAAAAGGGCAAAACTTCAAAGGAGCGAGACGGGGAAGGGGGGTTCTCATTTAAATTCTTCAGTCCAGTCCCTGGGATTTGGTTTAATGAGCTGAGAAGCAGGGGTAGACAGCTGACTCCTGACTGTGTGTGCACGCCTGTGTGTGTGCGTACGTGCACGTGTTCGAGGAGTTTTCCCACCGCTAAGTCCCCGTGTGCACGTATGCACGTTTGGTTTGCCAGACTACTGTGGCCATGCACTGACACACACACTTTCGCTTCTCTCTGAAGCCTCTCCAGCACTGGAGACTCTGCGCACACACACACACACACACACACACACTGTAAAGGTCCAGGAGTTTGCCAAACTGCAGCAGACTGGGTTTCTACTCAGAAGCCACAGCTCTCCCTCTCTCTGTCACTGCTGCCACTGAAACTGGTCAAAGCTGGCTGTTTTAGTGGCTCCAGAACTGTTGGCAGCGAGCGTTGGCAGCCTCGTAGCTCCTTATTTTTGTTTTTTTATTTTATTTCTCTTCATGCCTGCGTCTGCGAGTCAGTGTGTGTGTGTGTGTGCCTTTTATTCACTCAAACAAGTGGCATCTAAAATATGGAAGTACAAGCCCTCACACAGACCCTGGCTGACTGACACTTTTAACGTCACGCTAATCCGTCCTGTGTGTTCAGCCTTGTGACTCGACACTGGGGAGCTGTTCCTCTCCGGGGTTTGACACAGCAGCGGCTGCCGTCAACCGCCGCCTTTTCTTCTTCTGTTGTTCTGTTTTTCCACAGACGTCATCAGCCTAAAGGAAATGATGCTGTAGGCCCTTTGCTCTCTGGCAGAGAAGACAGACCTGGAAAAATAACTAAGACACAGGAGGGAAGCTTTTGGTTATGGCGGTTGCTGTTTTGGCAGCTCGCTTATATCAATACATGAAATACGGTTAAAGCTCCAACCATGCATATTTCAGCATGTCACTGCAGGATACCAACACTGATACTGATGCCTGCAAATTAAAAACTAGAACACTCTGCCGGGGTGTTTTGTTTCCACAGTGATGTTTAAAGCGGCTGTCATGGCACACCGTTTACTTTAGCTGCTCGGGATTTGTGCGTGTGCTATGAGTTGAGTTCATGTTGACGCAGATCGCGTTGTTAAACTGATGAAAGTTAAAAAATAATTCATGTAATCGCCCTGTGATCCGATTACGCTCCAGAATTTAATGGTTTGCACCGTCCCACAGAGTTTCATGAGAGTCAGGCCACTTAAGATGAATAATAATGAATTCAATTATAGATTTTGAATCTGTCGACTTCTGTTGAGTCCGTGCGTTAAGTGGTAAATATAAATGAAGACACTCTTCGGGGCGGGAAAAAAAAAGGCTCGTCCATGGAAAAATGATAATCCTGAATAAACACTGCAATAATCTTTGTAGATATTTGGTCTGAAGCCTGTGAAATGTTCAGGCTTGTTAGGGAGTGTGACAAGGAGGTCCAGCTCTGGCAGACAGAGCCGAATATGACACTAGTGTTAATCTCTAACCCTGCAGGGGAAGCAGGCATACAGAGGGATCCTATTACATCTTTCATTGGGCCCCAGCGGGCCCCATCCTGAACAGAGGGATTACTGGGGGCTCTCGCAGTCACTTAAACATACGCTGCCCCCCCAAACCAAAAAAAACCCCCACACACAATCCACCACTGACATCATCAAACGGGGACAGGGCGGAGGAATGCGTGTGTCGGCAGGAAAAGCAGCAACGCGCTGATTTACAATCCAAACAATTAGACGTCAAATTTTTCTTGACTCGGCACAAATAAACAGGCCGCTGAATCATTATTCGTTAATGAACGACGATTGAGCGAAAGCAAAACTTATCACCAGCAGATGTGATGGCGGGGGCCGGGACAGTGGCAAGCTGCCCAGAAGTGGGCCGGTGTAGGCGGAGAGGGGCAGTGGCAGTGCGTGGAGAAAAAGAACCAAGCGAAAGAGGAGAATGAGAATGAGGGTGGGGATGCATTTGTATGGGAGTGTGTGCGAGAGAGAGAGAGAGAGAGAGAGAAGAAGAAGAAGAAAGAAAAGAGAGTTAGCTGTTGGCAGTAACAGCTGCTGCAGCCTCTTTGCCGGAGTTTGAGATTGAACTTGAGGCTTGTTCTGTATGACAGCGTGTACGAGCGCCGCCGCATGCACCGCCGCCCATGTTCTGTCGTGTGCGAGGTAGATAGCGCAGATAAAACGACAGCTCTATTGAGAGAGGCTCTGTTGTGCACCTGTCTTTTTTTTTTTGTTGTTGGCTTCATTCTCCTGGATTCCACTGTGATTACCCAGCAACATGCCGCTCTGCCGTGACATCAGCCTGCAATTTACATCCAAATTAGAATCAGATGAATAAGGAACGGCTCCTTTCTTGTCTTCTAGCCATCCATCGGCCATTCTCTTCCTCCATTTCCCCCCCCCCTCCTCTCTCCTTCCTCTCTGATTATATCGAGGCCAAGTTAGCGCAAATGTGACATGACTTTCACTGAAAACTTGCTGGATGTCTCTATCAAAACAACTCTCTGAAGTGGGCAACAGCCTCAGTTTGGAATGAGCTCTGGGGAGAGGAAAAACTTTTATCTGACTCACGTCAGATTCCTGCGCGAGTCCAATAAACCCGAGCACAATAACGACGCTGATTAACCTCAAAAATAAACTACACACAAAACTGAGTCATACCGAAAAAAAAGTGGATTTAAGATCCTTTTTTTTTTTTCAGTGAGTCATGGAACACTGCGACCCATCACAAGCGGTTTAAAATCAGATTTTTGTTTCCCTGTGAGCCCTGTTGAAGTTTCGCTGACCATATTCAAATAAATGTACTGATATCTCCAACCGCAGAACTATCATCTCATGTGAAAGTAAGTGTTGATCAGCAGTTATTCTCCCCTCTGCTGTTTTCAGAGTAACGGGAGCAGTCAGTCTGTCATGAAGGATCCTCCAACATGTAAAATCCCGACACTTATGATAATTATCAGCTTGTGGCTACAGCGGCAAGTGTACTGTGACTTTAGAACTATTCAAGTACGTTCAGTGGTTCAAACGCACTTGCCAACCCTCTTGTGTTGGCACGTCACCCTCATTGGCGCTCATTTCGGCTGGCTACCTTGAAGCAACAACTGCAGAGAAGAAGCCGGCTCACATGGTAAACACAGGTAATCTATTCTATGTTCTGAGTCTTCGTCGCTGGAAGCATGAAGAGCCAAACTTCACACACTACAGCATACTCACTCTGCTTTTAGCTCTGATTTAGTCTTCACCGACCGCCGAGGAAAATAATTAATTAGCTGAATGCTACGCTGCGTTAACCAGGTAATCACTAACTGTGTCGACCTGCTGTTTGAGGTCGAGCTTTTTCGGGTGACGACAACTGTGTGGCGCGATGAGAGCGGACCAAAACAATAAGAGCACGTGCTGCAAAACAGAAACAATGAGCTGAAAGATGCTAAAAAGCGCCACAGAGCTTAAAACCACAGAGATTCTGTACAGTTCACATTACTTGGAGGTTAAATAAGCAGATTGGCAGACAAATTTTCCACTTCCAAACATTCAAAGGTCAACTGTCTTTTTTTTTTTGGACGGGTCGGGTTACTACCAGTACAGATACAGTAAGAACAGCCTGACGGTCAGAGTCCTCTAGCTTTACACTAGCAGATGCCAAAATCCAACCAGCTGTGGCAAAGACATGGCAGGTGATGATGACTTTAGTTTCCCACACAAGCACAGATACAGCTGTTTTATATACGCACTGTGTTATACAACATGTACATGGGAGCGTAGTGGGGCTAGCTGCCATGATGACACTAATGGCATAAAGCAGCTTTCCTGTCATATATTCACATGGTTTATACCCCATAATCCATAATCAGATGTGGATCATACAATCTCCCACAATTTTAAGGCAGACCACCCTTTGTGGGTGATCAGTGCACTTGGAAAGGGCAGACTTCAAACCTCAAGCATCCATCCACCAAGTGGCTGCCGCAGCTTCTCTCTCGTCTTCGCTCAGACTGCACACCAACATGTTTGCTCTCCTGGCAGTGGCAGAGTCTGAGGGGACACACACTGCGAGCCTGTATGGCTGCTGGGCCAAGAGATCATAGAGACAAACATATGTTCACTGTCAGCCTGGAACCCTGGAGGACAGTGGCTGGCAAACTTTTAACCTCTACACACACACACACACACACACACACATTACAATACAAGATGCACACAAGCAAGGCAAAAAAGATGAGATCAATATGATCAATATGCATGCACACACAAACACACTCTTGGTGTCTCGTTCATGCTTAAATACAGGTGTGCATGTATGCAAACAGATCAGAGAGAGAGAGAGAGAGAGAGGCAAGCAAGCAATATTTTGAATTATTCATGAGGGAGAAAAATATTCAAATAAATTATGAGCTTCTGCTTCTGTGCCAAACACTATATCTGTGGTTCATGTGCTGAGAGCGAGGTGGAGGGAGGAAGAGAGAGAGAGACCACAGACGCACTTCATCCTCCTCACCTCTCCGTACATCAGCTTGACGACATAAAGTTTTGTTAAAATGACACTAAATGACTGTGAAACATGACTGTGGACATCAGGCAAGAGTAGAAAAGAATATAGCACAACAAAACAGAGTAGACTAGAAAAACAGACTAGACGAGATGAGGCTACAACAGAATACTTCATGCTCACCAGGCCAGAATATAAAAGAATATAATAGAGCAGAGAAGAACAGAGTAGAATTAAACATGCTAGACGTTTAAGATTGCAAATGTTATGAAGAAGAAAACAGAACGGAGCAGATCTCTTATTG
The DNA here is from genome assembly GCA_014281875.1 of Nibea albiflora. Lineage (NCBI taxonomy): Eukaryota > Metazoa > Chordata > Actinopteri > Sciaenidae > Nibea > Nibea albiflora. The sequence goes on from CM024797.1 coordinate 4,404,649, forward strand.
CCGTCTGTCAGCAGCTCCTGCACATGAACTCTCAGTCTGACAACGTTTCCTCTGCACGATTTGACCAGTAAATAAACTGCAGGACACACTTCAAGTAAAGCACTGTGTCTCCAAGCGTCGAGGTGTCACTCAACCTCCTTCACCACCAAACCGACTAAAACAAACTGACTCCGCGGACCTCGTCTTTGTTCTCTCCGTGTTAGCTGTCCGTCACTTTGATTGGCAGACAAGTGTCAGACTGAGGGAATGTCGCGGGATGCCGGGAAGAGAGCAAAAGCTACGGCGGCAATCTCAATATTTCATCTCGACCCCTGAAGGAGGGCTCGGCGATCTCATAGTTTAAATTCTAATCGTGTTAGGCCACAGGGGCATGTCATTTAGAAAGCCAGCCTCCGACTCTCCATGCCTCTGCTTTCCTCCCTGGCCAAAACAAATTATTAGAAGATTCCATTATTTCGCCATTATGCATATGTGTTTGCGTGTGACTGGCTGTTACAGGCTGGGAAGAGCGAGCAAGAGTAAATAGGCTTGGTTTAGCCCATCATGGGCCAATATGTCTGGCCCTGGACACAGCTGGGGTCCTCAGGGGTCCTCAAATTGGTCATCATTAGAGCCATAATGCTGTTGTTTTGCTTCTACTAATGCCTCAGTGCTGATAATCAGTGTGCAAAAGGGATGCTACTATCTCTGTTTTTCTGTCTTTCATTGTCTTTAGTCTCGTTCACAAGGGACAAGTAGAGTGTGAGGACCTCAGATAATTAGGGAATTACCCTCCAATGTCTGCACTCTGTAAAACTCATTTACAAAGCCTGATTAAATTTGCTGGTTATCGCTGAAGCCTCGCATCCAACAGCACAAAATCCAGATTTTGGGAAGGGGGGGCTTGAAATGAGTTTAAAAGCCCTCGGACATTGTGGTGAGGTTGTTTATCTACTCTCATTTCCAAGGTCAAGACGTAACTTTCAAATCCATTTTTAAGCTAATATGAACGAGAAGTCCTTAAAAGGAAATTTAGCACGAACTGAAAGTCTTGCTTTTGTTTTGGAAATCATTTTTGGTCGAGGTCACCGGTGCTACACACCACACGTCTGACCACATCCAGCAGCCACAGTGTCTATCCCTGCAGCGGGACAAGACTTCAAACCACCAGAGTCAGGGGTGAAGGAAACTTTCAAGCTGTGAAACTTCAGTTAGTCCTTAAAGAGCCCAAAAAGTGGAACGCCATGGCAACAAGGCAACAACCTGCTGAGGAAAATCGATGTGATTTCTATCAGAAGCTGCAGCAGCAGTTACTAAATGCACCTTGTGGAGAGATTATTTTGTCATTGTCTTTCATATCTTCCACTGCTGCTTGCGTTAGAACGAATTAGGACGAGAAATGTTTTTTGGATTGGAAAGATATTTTCTGTTTTTTAGATTTGCGACATCCTGATTTAACATAACAAAACTTGACATTTGCACTCTTGAAAAAAAAAAATCGCTTTCTTAAAAGATCTGTTACGAGTTCCACTGCTGCCTGTAGTTTTATAGACGAAGACAGGAACGAGATATTTTCTGAAACAACATTTTTCACTGGATTTTCAATTTGCAAAATGATTTTTACATTACAAACAAGAGTTATAGCCGATTCACACAGGATTTATATTACTGATATTCAGTCCTGTGACTTCCTGCCTTGTGTAAACTATACCAGTTCAATGCGATAATAATATTTGTTTAGCCTTAAATGCATGTTTGTCTATCTTACTTTCTCTCTGAATCTAATTTTGATCCCTGCTGACAAATAATCTCAAAGGCGACAGGGAAAAAAATACACCAACACACGGCAATAAAGCCACCCTCCGTGGACATCATCAGGACAGCATAAAACACACTGTACATAAGGTTTTCCCATTCATTATAAATGAGAGCAGAGGGAGTTTTCCAGATCATGAAAGATATAAAGAGAATTGTATTGCATTAGGCGAATCCATATTTCTGCCTTGGACAGTGTGTCAGGGTTATTTTTGGCGATGTCAGCTGGCTGTTTTTAATGGCCTGCATATTTATAATGTCATGGTTTTATATTTTACAGCCTCAAACGGATTTCCTGCAGTTGCAGGGCCGTAATCATGGTCAGTTCATAACTCACCAGGGATTATTGATGCACTTTCACATCAGCATAACATATCCCATTTGGTGCAGCAGATGCCATTAGCCAGTGCACCTTACAGTGTGAGGGGTAAATATATTGTTTGTGTGGGTGACTGCAAATGCAATCAAACCACTAAAACCGGCAGTGTTGGTGCCATCGCCACTGTCAGGGCTAAAATTTAAAGACCGTGAAAAGGCATTTCTGAGATTTCCTTCAAAACACATTAAATATGTTGGAAAATAGCTGCTGAAATCACGTGAAAAGACTTTGAATGGTGTATTACTGAAGTGTGGAGTTGGAGGTTCAAACTGTTTTTCACCAGTTTTCAGTCTCTGGGTTTTGTGGGCGGTTCTTAACGGGTGGCTCGATGACACGCTGAGGCCGCCCTGAGCAGAGAGAGGGAGATGAATTCAACTCAGCTCAGAGTGTTTCAAAGTTGTCATGTCATTTTCTGAACTCATCTGACACATATTCATTTAGATTTATTCTTAAATTCTCAAATTAGGATCATTGCAATTCAATAATACATTTATTTTCTATTTCTGGTAGGGATGCAGTTATCCAATCATTACTTGACACTGACCTTACTAAGCAGATTGAGTATTGCCCAGACGTAACCACGCTACATTCAATCCACTTTCCTCTAAAATGTTATTAAAGTCTGTGTTTCAGCTCTCGGTTACATTCTTTCAGTCACAGCGAGCCACCAACTCGGTTTTTAGTGCCAGAGCAAACTCTGGCTTTGCGTTATGCGAGTTCTGTGCAGCTGGGTGTACACATTTGGGGAAAAGAAGAGCACTGGTATTTGAATCTGAAGAATCGGGAGAGAAAAAGTTGGAATGGTCTATCCAGAGTTTTTGGATGCAATACATCTGAACTGATGTCACTGTACAACATACAAAATTGGCCGTTTTTGTGGTAGAGACTGAAAGACACGGACAATGACACTAACTTTATTTTTGGTGCTTTAAATTAAAAATGAATGTTAATGTTCCCAGATTTAAAAGCTTTAACACAGCACAGCGTGCTGCTGCTGCTGCTGTGAAGAAGACAGCTCATGAGAAAATGTTCGGACCTGTGGCTATAATAGCACACATATCACGTGACCAAGACAAGAGTGAGACACAATGAGCCTTTCTGGCTCTCACTCCGCAGAGCTTGAAGCAGATTTGGCCTCGGCTACTACAGCACCGACCGTTCAAGCTCCCTCATCTTGCACACTGCTCTGTCCACACTGCTTACAATGTGAAGACTCCTGTCAGTAAATCAAGTCAGAGGGGATCATTTAGTCCTAATGGCTCTACTACAACTGGACCCCCTGTCTATCCAACAACAGGCCCCTCAGCGCTGCAGCCCAATGTGGCAAAATGTCACCTCTGAAAATTAGCCATCAAGCGGGGGCAATTTTCCCCCTAGCTAAATTGCTAAATAAGTAGCGAGGCTGTAATAGGTAGCAATCTGGGGCTAATCTGATGAGATCATTTGGAAAACGTTGGACTGGGGGTTGAGAGGACAGGAGGGGAGCTCAGTGTGTGTGTGTGTGTGTGTGTGTATGCATGAGTGAATTGTGTAAAAGGTTGCCTGTGCCTACACAAATCAGAGCGTGTGTGTGTATTTACAGGTAAGTATACGTACTGTGACGTCTTAGTAGGTAACTGCGTGTGTGTACATACACACGGGGGTACACACTTTATATCATACGCTCCGTATGTGTGTGTGCATGAGCTAAGCCGCCGCTGCGGCCGAGGAATCATGTGGACACAGACGTATAGCAGTGTGCGTTAATGTGTGGATGTGTGGCGGGGAGGGGACATGATGGCAGGGGCGGAGGGTGAATATTACAGTCGGCGGGGCAGCAGATGCCAGCTGGCAGGGGCACAAAGGGAATAGACAGGGAGTGGGTCGAACAATTACTGTTATTCATCGCTGAGCCAACAGAGAAGGTCTTTGCGATGAAGAAGCACACAGGGCCGGATTCATGGAGGAACGCGTGGATCTCAAACTAGCTGTCGATCCTCCACTCACCGAGACCTACACATACAGTCCACACACGTCCTCTGTCTCTCACACACACTGATATGTTTGTGCACTTACTCGAGCAATTACAGCAACAACAAGATCCTGTCAGCCTTGTATAAACAATGTCACCGTTTTTGTCAGACTAACTGACAGCGTGACAAAATAACACAACCTGTGTCATCGTGATTGACACATTGTTATGATTTAGTTATAGATATGAACTCGCATGTGATTCATCTGTCAGACACGGACAATGGGTTTTTTTTCCCTTTGTCTCAGCAGCTGAGTTGCTTGCCACTGTACAACCTAATTTTCTCATAACCCAGTTTTGCAGAGAACTACAGTAATTGTTATTAAGTTCAATCAGAATGGGGTCAGTACTGGAAGCCACTCGGCCCTGTGTTTAGTAATTAACATTTCACAGTGAATATCTCATTATGGGAGACAAAGGTTGGTAATAGGAGGTTTGCAGTTGTAGCTGCAGCGACGGTGCCCCTCCAAACTTTGAGTCTGGATGCAATCAGCGGTGGAATTCACCAGCAAATCAGATATTTCTGCACCGGTTAGGACTGTGCTATTACGCTATGCTGCTACTCAAAGAATTTAGTCTGGTGTATGCGAGTTCACCTTGTGTACGCCTGGTGGCTCTACGGATGGCAGCGTCAGGCAGGTGGCCCACTTTGGTGCAGACAGGGGCTGGATTGACATTTAAAGACATTCATAGCCATCGGACAATGAAGGTCTTTGGTGAACTTCAGGGAGCAAATTCTGGATGGATCTTTTATATTTGTGAACGCGTGTGATTTTTCATCTTGCATCATCAGGTCAAGATATCAGTGATTTATGCTTTTCAGTTTGTTTTCTGCCTCACAGAGCTGCTAGCGTGGCTGTAACTCGGTGTATGACTTAGCTCTGGCTCAGTATTGTTTAAAATAAAATAAAAAAACACATATTCTCCTCATATAATCTACTGCATTACCACTTAATAATGCAGTGATCAGTCCCTAATTTGAAATGATAAGTTCCAGGGTAAGAGAGATAAAAATGAGCACGACATAAAGACTCCTTGGGGCGATATACTGTTCATGTTTGGCATAAAATCCACTGTGAAACATGGAGCTGGAAGTCTTTCCGTCTACGTTTGACTTTAACTGCATTTTTCCAACAATAAAATGATAAAAATAGAAATGTTTACAATACAGCCGTGTGAGCGCAGGAACATTTGTACATCCATTATTGGTGTTTCTGATATTTTGAGGCGTAATTTGCTGTGTTGTTGTTTTTTCAGTGCCTCCTCGACAGAAGCTGGATGAGCCGATCTGCTGCAGAACCACATGACGAGTTGTTAAAATCTGTGAGGAGAGCGTAAGTATAACGTCCTTTTTTCTGTGCAAGTTTCCACAAAAGCAACATGTACAAAAGCCAATGCAGAATGAATGAATGAATTCACCATCTGCTGGTAGCCTCATGAATTCTGGTCACCTTGGTTTAAGGTTGGATGTCTTCGGGGTGGAGGCAAAACGAGAGGGCGATACAAGCAAACACTAGACTTAAAGCAAAGAGCTGAATATGTGTGTGTGTTTAACATTTATCAGTGATCATCTTTCTTAACGTGGCCTTTAAATGGACTCCATCGCCGCACTTTACAACTGAAGCTAGACGTGATCACAATAAAAAAAGGAATAAGAGAAAGTGATTATGTCTCCTCTGAAAGAGGTTGGAGGTTGTTTAAGCGCCGTAAAACACGAGCATTCAGGCAGAGAAGAAGAAAAAAATCAGACGCGGTGCGATCTAAACAGACGGCAGACAGAAGCCATATGCTTCCAATATGGTAAAATGCAATGTACTCACATTTTACCCCCTACCCGTGACAGGAAAATGACTGTCAGTCTCACTTTTCTTTAGCCTTATCTCTCTTTCTCCGTCACATGAACGGAGAGAGCGAGGCAGTGCACTCGGATGACTGCGTCTACTGGAAGAGCACCTTCTTTGATCTGCCTTTTCTGACCTATGCTAGACCTCAGAGGCCTCATCTCCCTTGATAACAAGACAAAGAGGGTAAATGTGTTGATAGTGGCAGACGGTGCTGGAATTCTGGGCAAATGTGTCAAATTAGTTCTCACGTCTGGGCCTCATTCCTCTCCACCTTGCTGCGATCTTTTGCTCCCTTCTCTCCGCTGCTCTTTACACCCCAGTCATTCAATCCGCTCGCTCTTCCCACGTACGCCGCTCCATTCCTCCTGTGACCCCGTCCCTCGTTTCTCTCTCCTCCTCTACGTCCAGACACAGGGAAGAAGACACGGGGTTAAATGGTAAAAGTCACGACGAGGGAGCTACTGAAGTAGCGCAAGCTCATTGATGGATACTCAAGAAAACCACAGGAGTTTGTTTGATTTCTATATTTGACCGTCTCTCACACCTAAATTCTACCGATGCGTCACATTTCTGCGTCTGTCCCAGACAATACTTGAGTCCGTTTCAGAGGCAGCTCTTCGCTCTGCTCCGCCGAGAATATGCGACTGTTCTATTTTTGACTGATGCCGTGTCAACCAGCACAGAGCAGATCGAGCTGGCACGACCCTGTTCAATTAAAAACAGCCGAACGCGATGATGGGCTAACTACTCATGGTAGAAGCACATAAACCAGGAAAAGTCAACAAAAATGACCAGATTTAAGAGCGTTGCGGCCGTGGCGCGACAGAGAGGAAGGAGCACAGAGAGTGGCAGCATCAGTGGCAGTTTAGCTTACCTGAGAAACCTCATGGCAGCGGGTCAAACGCAGCAGGTGCATTGTAGGAAATGTATTATTAGCACAGTGCTTCTGTTGCACGGCAAGCACGAGGTTTATCTCTGGTTTCTAAATTTCAGGAGACTTAATCGAATGCTTAATCTACACCGTCCTCTTTCCTCCACAGTGTAATAGTCATGATGAAGACTACCTTAGACTGGAAGGGAAATATTGTATGTATGTATACATGACACAGACGGCCTGGTGGCACATCAAGGTTTTGATCAATAGCAGTGCTATGGAGCAAAGTTTTAATGAGTCCATGTGCAGTTTGTTCTCATGTCCAAGCACGCAGGTGACACTGTACACACTCCTGTTAATAGTTTCACACTATTCCACTGATGTAGTAACCTGCAAGAAACACAGCCAACAAAGGAAGAGAGGACGAAGCCGCCCAGGAAAACTCTGCTTTACAAGGAAGGCACACAAAAAACAATATTTAAAACAGACTACGATCTTTGCCTAACCTTAAGCGAGCCCAAAAACGTGAATGATGTGAATCCTGCTGTTGTTGGCATGCGTGAACACTGGAGGAGAATAAATGAATTATACTGTTAGCGAATGTTTTGGAGCTTCAGCCGGGTTGAACATGTGGAGCTGGCACTGGGTCCGCGTAAACAGTTCCTCCCCATGTTAATAAACAGTGTAATCCAGGTGGCATTGAGTTCTGCCTGAAATATATTTTCAAATTAGACGAACATTTAGGAGGCAGGGTTGCAAACAGCCACTTGTTTAGCGCATGTGTCTCATTAATATGAAATGTAAGCATCGTTTTTAGGAAAGACTTTTCCAGCAGTGCTCAAATCAAATGATACCAGATGCTCACAGCAGTGTGTGTGTGTGTGTGTGTGTGTGTGCATACATGTGTTATCAGAGGCAAAAAAGAGAGAGCGGGTGAGTGTGTAAACAAGTGGGAATATCCAGAAGTGTGTTGGTGTGTATGACCCAAGGACATTCTCCTGTGTGTCCTCCCAGGTCCTGAGTTTGCCTGCGTCTACCTAAGGCTCCTGTTATAAAGCATGAGCTTACAACCTTTATATGATACCGTATAAAAGCTCTCAGTAATGCGCTCTGTGCTTAAAGCGAACCCCCCCTAAGCAAGGTTATAGTGCTAACATGTACTGTATGCTTTATTAATGCATGAGCCACCCTTCCCCTATCCAGGGAATTCTGATTCTTTTCCCGCGATAAAAGTTGCATGGCCCGACCCACTCCGAAGGGAGTAAATGATTTAACACCGCGGCTTATGGTATGGTAAGTAAGAAACTAATGTTAATTCAGCCCTTTTCCGATAGGGTATCAAGTAGGGGGCGTTGTTACATTTAGCCTCATGTCCCCTTTTAATACGCGGAGAGGCTATACCCAGGCAGAGGGAGAGGGAGCTCTGCCGTGTCACGCCACATGTCATCTTCTGCAGTAAATATTTAGATGGAGAGCTGTTGTGTCAGCAACAGCAAAGAGGAAAGGGAACTTTTTCTTGCACAGCACGCTGTATCCAGATTTTATAATCATTATTATTTACTTGGCTAGTTAATCCAAAAAATTTAAAAGTGTTGATGCTAAAACTGCGTGAAAAACTGTGTTGTTATATTTCTGCATGTGTTAAACTGTGTGCAGCATTTTCCATGCTGCATGCACATATGTGAATATTTTAAAATTCATTTATTTACCACTCTCAGGCTGTGCTAATGTGTTTATGAGCGACCCATCCTCCTCCCCCCCCACTCCTGATCAAGACCAAGGCAAAAGGAGGACACGTGAAGCGCCCCCCTCCCTCGCCGCATCAGAGAGCCTCAAAAATTCAAATCAACATTAAAATAGTTTTATGTGTAAGTAAGATTCGGTGAACTCCATTATTTTCCCCACTATTTGCTTGAATAATTCAGGGAAGATAGCTGAATTATGGATAAAGTGTACAGTTTGAAGAACGGGTTCATGTGCAGCCCGGGGCTATAGCCTGGCTTTAATGATGTCTGGAGATGGTGGACGGGCGGAGGGAGAAGTCGTTAGCTTCACAGTCATTTTCTCCAGGATTAAAAACACTTTTAAAGCAGCAGGGTGGACGGCAGAACTGACGGGGGACCAAAGGGACTCAAAAAAAATGTGCAAAAAATAAAATGCAAAAATTTGTAAGAATTTCCTGACTCATAGTCATCAGGAGGAGAGCATGAGCGATCATTTTATTATGAAAAGTAGTTCTTGATTTGGGCGATGTCGTCACGTGACGTCATGTTTGCTGTGTTATTTAGCAAAAAGTCTCAGCACACGGGAAATATCTGACCGCTTCTCGAGAGTTTCAGATGTTTGTTTTTTTTACTTTTATTATTATTATCATATATTTTTGGCTTCCCTCTTATTTTCTCTGCCTGTTCTCATGTGTTGGCCTTCGATTAATATGAAATAAAATCAGCTGTGCAGCCGCTGTGAGGAAAGCAACATCACAAACAAACAATAAAACACTTCAAATAAAAAAAAGAAACAGTTGCAATCACACATTCACTCCCCACAGGCTTTTACATCACACAGCATTAGCTACACATCCAGCCGGAGCCACAGGTTCTAGCTTTTCTTCAACTCACTCCTATATTTAAGAGTCTGGAATCTTAAACTGGCACAGCGAGGATTTATACCATTAGCCGGTAGCAATGACATCCAAAAACACACACTTACCCGCTCACACACATAAACACCCTTCAACAGCCAGCAGGGAGTCTTCCTGTTCCTACTCACTCCAACAGGGAAGCCAAGCACAGACTACTCTCCTAATTACCCACCTTCCTCTAATTATCCAATCATAAAGCCATTAGCAGTCTCACACCATATTAACATGGTCCCGCCTACATGCCAATTTGCGCAGTGCCAAGATGCAACTGGAAGGGATTTTTCAGCGTGTAACCTTACCGAGCGCCGTATCGTGCAGGGTAAGGCTGCTTTTCTTGGCCCTTAACAAACAAATAATAGATTTCCCAAACAGGGTTTAACAGGATTTCACAATAAAAGCTCAGCAGTTCATTGCCATGCTTTTAAAGGGTAACTACGCCTGCGGATTCTCAGCAGAGCAGCGGGGGGAGCAGCGACTGTAGGAGGCCTCATAGCTACATAACATGACGTGACAGAGGGTCAGACAGGCGAGATTGACTGACCGCCACCCAGTGTGGCAGCAACACAGAGCTGGTAGTCTACCCAGACATGAGCAGGTACTGTCAGACTGGAAAGTCTAGTCGCGTTTTCACAGTCAGCACATTTATGACCTACTGAGAGAGTCACTGTGTGGATACCTGTGATGTAGCTGAGCTAGCGTCTCCACTACGAGAGGTTTTCCGACGTGTGTGTGTGTGTGTGTGCGTGTGTGTCTCTGGGGGATTGTCAGTACATAGCTGCAGCTCTGCTGTTCGACACAGTTAATGTTCGTCAGTCTTAAATACCTTGTTGAGCTCAGTTATCTGGGCTCATACGTTGCGTTTACTGCCACTGAAGAGAAATGAACTTTGTCATGGTGCTTGCAAAAGCTAGCAGCAGACAGTGTTCTGCCGTTCGACATATTAAATGTAGCTCAGAGTTATTTTGTCACAGTCGGGGGAGGGCAAGAGAATTTGTCTGAATCAAATATTAAATCCTTCTGTGCAGGAAACACATTTTAAACAATAAATGCTGGAGAAATCACCTCTATGGTGTCTACACAGCTAATGTTACTGAGCAAAGGTTGGACTGTCCCATCACAGATGTTACTCTTGCTGATTTCTGAAGGAGCTTGTTGATTAGTTTACCTTCGATGCTTCATCTAGTTGGTCTCATGGTGCACGCTACTTAGAAAACATCCATGCATTCCTGGATTTACCCTACGTACTGACTTAACAACTGCTAAAAGACAAGTACAAGCTACACACACTTTCCCGTGAAGTCTGAAGACAGCAGTTGGCCTTCACCGGAAGCAATTCAACTTTTCACAGCTCAAGAAAGGATTTATCGACTGTGTATTATTTTTATTGACCGCGTAAGATGCAAAAGAAGACTGAGGAGAAGGTGAATCATGGTGAATCTATTATTGATATGTGTTGAGTCCCAGCGGCGTGTTGTGCAACAGAGTATCCAGATTGTTCCCTCCTTTATTCATACGCATCACAGGGACGGCAGGTTATTGGAGGGAATGGGGCGGACGGAGGAGACACAGGGCACAGATGTTGGCGCAGCTGCAGCGCCGAGGAGATGCTCGGGTTAACGGCTAGCGCCGGACGTGCACAGACTGTGTGAGAGGGACGCCGGGGTAGCTAGCCGCAGAGCTAGCCCATCCACCTGACTGACTCGGAGGTTGACGCAGAGGTCAAATCTGTCAGAGTGAAGGGGAGAAACGGAGAGAAGCGTCGAGCTAAAGAAATAAAGATGTTAAGTGCAGGATCACTCACAAGAAGTTCATTCAGAGCTCCACTAAATATGTAAAATTCATCATCCTCACGCTATACCTCGCAGCTTAAAAGAAGCATCTATTAGATGTTTGCCTGTATTTCATCCCTTTGTAATACTCATCAGGGCTGACATTTGGAGCTGCTTAGATGTCCAGTGCAGCCATGAAACTGAACAAGTCTCTTTTTTCTATGTAGATTCAAACTTATTTTCTTGATATAACATATACTGCTTCCTCCATTCTGCACAGAAATCCCGCTTGGTTTTCAGCTTCCCATTAAGCCCAGAGATGTCTGGATGTGTACAGCTGATGGTCTCGGGCAATAGGTCCTGCAGTGCAGCGCTTTAATAGACTCCAGCAGAAGCTTTGGCAGAAAGTCGAGCCAAGGCCGGGAATGAAACTGAGCCTGTCAACATTGGCAAAGGCACAAACAACCCACAGAAAAACTGTATCACCACACAAAATGTGGAGACAAATCCATTCATTCTGCCTCCCTACAACAGCAAACTCCAAACACTGGCTCCACAATGACATTGTTTTATTTGATGACTCCCTCAGTCTGTTTCTCTGTTAGCCTGTAAAAACATCCTCATTATCTGACCACACGAGCAAGGTGACGGCGAATAATGGTGCTTTGTCAAAACTGATCCATGCCCAAGGTATGGACTGACAATGGAGGATCTCAGTGTCGCGTCTTTATAAAGCCACACAGCTGTTCCCCCTCCCTTCTGTACACAATCAAACCTCTGCCATTCAGTGCCACAAACCAATAAACGCTGCCTTTGTTTTAGCTTGACACCATTGTTTTGTCTTCATAAAGATTTCTCTTCTTTGGCACAGATGCTTTTTTGTTTTGTTTCCAAGCAGGCTGCGTACTTTTCCTCTTTTTTTTTCTTCTCTAGTTTGGAACAATGATGCTCACTCATATTTGATTTTCCTTTTCTTTCCCTGTGCAGGCGCACAGATCCACATGTATCTCATGGCCAACGCTGGATCTAAAACTATTCCACTCGCTACTCTTAAATAATCTCATCAAGGTAAACAACATAACACACACTGTGAGAAGTTCTCTGTGCAGCAGCTACAGACGTTTTGCCCAGTGGCAAGTGTCTCCTCTCGTATGTAGCTATGAGAGAGAGTCCTTTCAAACAGATGTTGGCAGTGTCTTTGTTGACACTGTGCACACCCTGCTGTCAGCGGCAATAAACGGGTAATCATATCTGAAAATGTGATCCGTTTCATCTTTTTGGTATAAACGCCAAGGTTGAGCTCCGAGAGAGATGCGGAGGAGATACGAGACACTTCAAACTGACCTCAAAACCATGTTTTGGTTCAGCAGCGACACACGGAAAGAGAGCAGGGACACGCCCGTGAAAAACAGCCGCACACAACAGATACAAAGACTATCTAAAAATACATTAAACACTTCCATATGTTAAATAACCAGTAAAAAAAAATACTTGCTGTGTTTGAAATCCACTGCAACGAGCCGCTGAACTGCTGCGCAGCGCCCCCTGTTGACACAGCGTTTCTCCACACACACACACGGCCTTTATTTTGCGTCGTGTCTTTAGTTAACTGGATCAGAGACACGTTGAAGAGCCAAAATTACTGGCTGAGTTTAGTTTAACAGTCCAGAATTTATAATGTTCCCACAATAAAGTTAAACATAACTCACAGTGAGCTCACACACAGATTTCATGTCGGTTGTAGCTAAAAATAAAAGATATAAACTAGATTATGGGAATAATCTGATAAAGGGAAAGTTAGACAAACAGAGAGTGGAAAATAAATTCAAAGTGCAGAAGTTACACTCTTCAACAATCAGTGTCAGTCCACTAAAAATGCACAAAGCAAACCAAACTGCAGATTAAGGCTTTAAATGACCTCAGCCAAGCAGCCGGCACTCCTCATCCCTCCCTGCTTGCATCGCCTCCTCCTCTCCTCCTCTCCTCTTCTCCCTCTCTCTCCTCTTTTTGGAGCAGTGTCGTCCCCCGTCATCTTCAGGTCATAATGTAACATGACACCAGCGGTTGCAACAAGGCCGGCCGGCCAACCCGAGCGTTTAAGACCAATGAATATCATTTGCTCCCGGTAGGTTCCCTGGCGCTTTCAGACACTACCACCGCCAGACTGAATCAGCGTTCGCGCCTGTCATGTCTCTGACGTGATGGAACACACACGGACACACACACACACACACAGAGGCCAAAAACGCACCCACACACACATTTATATACTGTACAGCCACACACACACACAGAGAGCTGCATCACGGCCTGCAACGTGCACAAACACTTTCAAGAAGAGGCTCAGTTCAGAGGACAGGCGCACATCAACACACACTGCTGCTCACACACACACACAGGATATTGTCAGCCTCTAGAGACCACTTTGTTGTTTCTGATGCTTCTGTCATCCTCAATACGCTTCACGCTGCTCTTACAAATCCAGAGATTTCTCACATCTCACATTTCTTATGCCCCCTTTTTTTTTTTTTTTTTAATAATAATGGCTTTCAAGAGTTTTCACCATGCAAACCACATTAGGACCCTTTACAGGTGAAAGCAGCCTTGGTAAAATCCCCTCCCTCATTAGGGGGATTAAAGACGGGGCTGCCCTTCTCCTGGGTTAGAAAACAGTCACAATAACCCCCCATCGCCTCTCACCTCAGCTCTGGTTTCCTGGCTTAGACTGCTGCTGAAATTCCCTCCTGCCTCTGAAAATGTCCTCCCTGGGGATCCCCGGGGCTTTGATCAACCGCCCCCCGCCCCCATACATATGCCCCTAACCCCACCCACCCGGCTACTGAGGGGGAATACGAGGGCTTGAAGGGGGTCAGGGGTAACGCTCCTGTAGATAAGAGAGAAGAGGCGAAAGAATAAAAGGGGAGGCAGGTCTTGTAAAGATCAACTGGGGCTGGGTGAAGGGGTGGATAAGTGGGAGGGTGGGCTAATGAACCCCACTAATGCCCCCTCCACACACACATACATTTAAGTAGCCTAATTACCTGCCTGATTTGGTGCAGTGACAGCACCTGCAATGAGGGGGTCAAAGCATGCGGTTGGGATGTGCTAACAACCTTGTTAAGAAATACCTCATGTTAATGAGAGCCGATCACGCCGCGTGTTTAGTTTCATGCTAATGGGGCAGCATGTGATCTTAAAAGATCACTAGTAATGCAAAGACCGGGCGATGTCTTTTCATCTTGAAAGCAACGCCGCGCTGGACGCCGGCTTCACAAGGCAGGTTGCGGGTATCAATCTCACACGACTGAATGTACATCATACGCGCGAGCAATTATAATCAGTACCTGACATGCGGGACGTACTGTACAAGGCTCATGTGGGTACATGAAGGCAGACCTGTTTTTGACTGACCCACGGGGAAAAACTCAGAGCTCTAATAATTCAGTGGTTTGAGTGATTCAAGTCTCATTTCCCTAAAAAGAGTGATTTAGTCCAGGTCTGTTTGGATTTCCTCATTCAAGACGCAGGTTTGAGTTCCTGTGTCATTTCATTGAAACTAATCCCTCTCCATAGGAGACCATAACAGCTGTTTTATGCAGTAAACGTACTGTGTATGTGTATGTAGGAAATCTGTTCCCAGGCGTCCAGGATATCAAAGCAGATCACAGATAGAGGGAGCTTCCAAACCGCTATCTCATCAAATTAACGTTGATTAAGATAAAATGATGCTCCGATAAAAGCGTGTGACAAGAGAGGCAGCGGAAATTCTCATCGCACTTCAAGAAAGAAAAGCAAAGACTGCCGGAGGAGCCGTGACCAAATCCAAAGTTTTCAGAGGAAGTCGTGAAGTAAATTGCGGGGGAGAAAAAAAAAAAACGGGACACAAGGAGCCGGTGTCATTTCATAAAAGAGTGCCGCAGCCAAAATATTTCCCTCTCCCTGTATGAAAGTGGCAGGTGAGCCAGTTTGCACTGAGTTATGTTGTACATATAAGTCTGGAATTTGCACATAAAGCTCTGAAATGTGGAGAGAACCCAGGCGCTTTTTCCTCTTGCAGCCTAACCACAATCGTACATTTAATCCTCTATTACAATGCAGTCTCGTGAAATAATGATGAGCGCAGTAATCTATACTAACTACCAAAGTTATGGCTGAATGACAGAGATTATCTCACACTAAGAGACGCGTTAATGTTGTGCACGCTTTAAAAGAATAGTTCCATTTTTTGAAATATGCTTTCTGGTGGAGAGTTAGATAAGAAGGCAGTGTTATATAACCTCCTGTAAAACGTCAGACTGTTTGATTTCACGCATCTTTTTGTAGGATTCAACAAACAAGGTATAAACTATTAATTAGAGAGCTCAGAGATGTTTATAGGTGGATTTTAGAGCAAAGCTAAGCTCACAATGCTGCTGGCTGAAGCTTGCACACGCCTCAGATGAGTGATATTAATCTTCTCACGTAACTCTGCCGGAGGAAGAAAAAAGCAGATTCTTACTTTAAGAGCTGCTGTGGACAGATGCCGCTTGTTTATAAGGGGTTCTTCAAAGATCGTACACGTTTTGGTTCAGGCCATGATCTGTCCCCACACACACAAATATGCGTTTGTTATGAGTTTTAAAGACACACACAAACTGAAATCTGTTGCTATCAAACTGCAAACAGAGCACTGCTAAACTAATTGGCCAGCGAGGCAGCGTCCAGAAACCAGAAAATCAAAATGTGCATCCTAACTGTCGGACTTGAGCCCGGCCTCTTCTGTAAATGGGCACCTGCACTTAGTGTGGCTGAGTTTTAACGTCCCGCATTTGATGCTAAGTGCTCGTTAAGGTCCTTGAGGTCAATTCATTTTCAGATGCCAACCATCTGCATTCAAGTACAGAAATTATACCCACATATCATATATATGTATACACATAACGTCGAGATAGATGAGACAACTTAACGTATCTCATCCCTCCAGCTTTGACAACGATGCCTCACTAAACAGCTCTAAACAAACTCTCTCGAAGCCCTGATGGAATAAGTGAAGGGATAAAAGCTACACATCGATACCATTCTAAACGCATTAACGTGCCAAATAAATAAATAAGTGGGGATGGTGCAGGAGGGGGAGCACGTTGCACATTCTTTTGTACATTGAATCTATCTTAGCGGAGCGTGTAAAAAATAGCTTGACAGAGGCTAATTGTGCTCGTTGCTGAATAATGGATCACAGCGGAGAGGGCCTTCCTGGAACTGGGGCGGGCACGGCTGTTCCCTGCTGAACCTACGGGTTCCTCTCCCTGCTTTTGCCTTCAGGTAAAAAATCTGCCACAACCTCCTCCTCCTCCTCCTCCTCTTCCTCACCCACCACAACCCTCTTCTCTTCCTCCCCACTCCTGCTCATCTTCATCCTCCTCCATCTTCTTTCTCTTCCCTCTGCTTTGTTAGCAGGGTGCGTGTCCAAGACTTTCAAGCTAAATTCAGGACCAAAAACTTTTTTACAGGTGAGAATTGTGACACATTTTTGGAGCTTGCTTTATTAAAATCTTTGATGAATATCAAAACTCTGATCATAATTTCTAACCAAACTGTGCAATTGTACTGGAGAAAGAGACTTTATGAATAAAACACCTCTGAAATTTAATATGTCAGGTGCAGAAATGCCATCAGAACATTTCTTCTCTTCCTAAATTCAATTAAGTCATTTAAACAGGTTTGTCCTGCAGGCCTCTGTCGATTATTCTTTTATTGTCTGACTTCTATTATATATTATAATAATATATACTATATATAGTGTAAAACAGCAGGAAAGGGCATCGTGATGGAGCTGCTTTATATAACACCATCAGTGGCATTCAGGCCTATAGCACAAAGTCAGATTCTTGTGTTTAAGACAACGGAACAACAAGTAATTCAAAAGTTGTATTTTCCTCTAAACCCTGACAGCGAGAGAAAGAAAAAAACCTAATCCTCTTACTCTGCACAACGCGCAAGTCAGAACGAGGCTTTGTTGGTAAATACCCGTATCAAGTTTGTTGCTTCACATCTAATATGGCATCAAAGTTGTCGTCCATAGTGACTCGGGGAAAGTTGAAAGCGTGAGGTTGCATCTTTGCATAAACGTCTTAGCCGCTATCGTCTCATCAGAGGAATGTGTGCAGCTGATGGAAGACTGCTTGCACTGATTCCCCCTCAACAACTAAAGGCTTGTTAAAACAAACCGCGTTCCCATCCTCTCTCTGTCGTCTGAAATGTGCGTGCAGCTAATGAATCCGATGTTTGGGAAGTAAAGAAAAAAAAAAACACGGTTCATTCTAGGTTGAGCAACTTTCACGTCCTCATAGGTTTTTGGAGAACTGTTCAAGATCCATCCAAACGTTTTACAACGACGGATTATCAGTCTGAAAAAGACACACAGTTTGTCTTTGTCAATGAAAAGCTGACATTTTGCAGACACGTGTCGTCCACCCAACGTTTTTTTTTAACACAACTGCAGGAGCTTCTGATAAACTGCAGCTGTGATAATCGCTTTGACAGACACAGGACAGATACTTTATCTTTCATTACTCAGATTTTACACTCTTTGCAGCGGCAAATCAAGATAAACATCTTCGATAAGGCGTCTTCGTGGAATCTTATCGAAGTCTTGAGTCTCTTAATTGAGCAAAAATATTAAAAGAAGAGTTTTTTTTTTTAGGGTGGGGGTATTAAAACAGTGAGTGTCCACCACCTTTTAGTGTGTCGGTACACGCAGACCATTGTCTCAGTCTCTTGTGATTTTTTACAGACGGCAGCAAATTCTGTTGCTGCCCTGTTTTGATTTGTTGCTGCAGAGCAACAATCGCGCCGGAGGAAGAAATGATGTACGTAGAAAGATTATCTTTATAATTTGGTCTGTCTGCCTACCTATTTTATTCAATGTACACGTATTTTTCGCTATTTATGCAATCTATTTCAATTAAGTCCCACTGAGGCTCTGACAAGTAAGTCCATCAATTTATATGTGATTTACTCTAATATGGACGTTTAATGCTCTAGTTATGAATCTATATTTAAGAGCTAAGTTAAAATTTCATTTTAACGACGCCAGGGGGGAAAAAAAAGTAAACTTCTCTCAAGTCTGATAGAATAAACAACCTCGTATATTCCTGTTAAAGCACGGCTCTCAGCCGAGCGTTGCACGGACAGTGTAAGGTAAAATGTATTATTATGTTTAAAAAATGCAGATGATAAAAGAAAAAAGCTCTCAGCCTCTCGGCTGGATTTTTATTTTTCTCTTTACGCTCATCAGTTCATTACACGAGCGGCTCGAGTCCAGGCAGGGCTGGTCAGTTGTCCATTTGTTTGTCCATAAGGCCTGATGGGAGAGGAGACCACTCTTATCAATATTTCATATAATCATATGATGTTGTGTTTGGTCAATCTGCCTTTTATGGTCTCATGCTATCTTAAGCTGAAGCCGTCAGTACTTAGGGCCACAGAGGAAATCAATGGGCAGGATAACATCAGTGGCCTGCTGGTTACTGTAAGTTCAGCATGACTATGTTAACGTTTCCTGTAATGTTGACATCACAATGTTGTTATGACCCACTGAGGGAGAATTTTAGATACAGCAATATGTCTTTAATGGCACCCGCGAGAGAACAGAGCCTCTTAATGTTTGACAAAAGAAAAGTTCCCTCTGTCTTATATTTTAGGTTTAATGTTAATAATATTGTAAAAATGCATAATCACACATTTTCATACTAACTCGTCGTTATTTTACAAAACCTGAAAGGAAGAAAAACAACCTCCATCTTGCTTTCCCATATAACTCACAACGAGCTGTTGGGGTGCCGCGATGCATCCTAATGCTACCTGACATTTCCAACTGTTTTAAGATTCCAATATTATGATCAACGGCTCGTAATGCAGCCGCATGAAGAATTTCAATGCATTTGGTGGAGGCCTGATGTATTGAAACAAGTCCTGTTCTCCGGGCTTGCTGGAGCTGGCAGATCCAAAAACAACCATTAGCCAGGTGGTATCCCATGAATTAAAAATAGGCCGAACACAGTTTTCCAGTCAGGCTGCTTCGCTGTGCACCCCCCCGCCCGCCGCCTCCACCAAACCACCCACCAACTTATCTCCGCTCCCTCCTCCCCACGGCTACACAGCACACACAGTGTTTCGTGACAGAAGGCCGGCCTTCCTTTCAACCTGATGAAGAAATCTGCCGGAATGAAAAGAAAAAGCGAGAGAGAGAGAAGAAGAAAGAGAGAGAGGAAGAAAAAATAATCTGCCAACTGATCTGGGACACAGATACATGACCCACATACCCTCTCGCTCGCTCGCCCCACCCATCCCTCCCCCGCCATGCTACAACTGTCATCTAAGGATGTTTTCACAATGTTTTACCATCCAATTTTTTTTTTTTTGGAGTGTACTTCAGGGACGTGTGAATTAGATGGCAAACGGGGAGAAAATGTGGCAGAGACACCTCGGCGAAGCCGCGTTAGCGAGCTGTCACAGAGCCAGAGACGGCGCCCGTCGTACCCCCCACCGCCAGAGCCGTTCCATAAAAGGTTGAATTAACATCGAGGTTAGCCTCAACTCAGTTCACATCAACCGGTTCCCGCCGCCAAGGACTCCAGGACTTGTTCTAATAAAACATCTCCATTTAAACCCTGTGGCTGGATTCATCTCTGATTTATGTTACACAGGTGGCCTTACATCCCAATGAGCAGCACGTCAGGGAAGGAAGAAGACAGGAAGTAACTGCAAGGGAGACAGCTGAAGGAAAGGAAGTGAGGGAAGAAAGAAGACAGCAGGAATGTGGAAAAGAAAGAGTCTGGGAAATGGAAATAAAATGTGGAAGGAATAAAAGTTGAAGAATGAAAAAGAAATGAAAGAAAGATCATATAGGAAGGAAAAGTGGCAGAGATTACAAAAGAAGATGAGCAAGAAAAGAAGAGATGGAGAAGAAAAGACTGCGGGAAAAATTAAATTACGACTAGAGAGGAGCGGCGGAAAAAAAGACGTTAAGCTCAGAAGCCGTGGTACTAAAATAGAAGGAAAAAGAAATGAAGAGTTGGAGCACTGATGCGCCACCATAATGCAACCTCCCAACAACACCCTGCATGCTCTTCACTGCCTGCTGTATATTTAATAGCCACTCCATCATTCTGCCTCCTTTCCTCTCTCTCTCTCTCTCTCCCATCCCTCCATCATTCCCTCGCTCATCCACGGCTTGCCCAAGCAGATGGGGATTGTAAGGCTCGGTGGCGCATTCCAGCATCACAATCTGTCTCCGCGTGCTGCGCTCCAATCCAGGGGAAAAGGCCGGAGTGTTTCCCCACACTGAGCGCCACATATGCGGTGCTTTAGCTTGTGCCAGTGTTAGGGAAATAAAATCAGCGGAACGGCTTGGAGTGGCAGCATGTCAACAGAGACAGACAGAGGGAGATGAGGGGGAATAACTGTCGGGGAATTAATCAGCTGGGGATGCTTCTTTTTTTTTTTTTTTCTCCCCCTTATGCCATCCTGCGTGGGTGAGAGTAACTGCGATGCAGGCCAAACGGAGAATTAAATTTACACCATTACAAACATGTTTATCTTCATCCCTATGCTCTGTGGTGTGGGGGTAAAGTCTGTGTGATGCCAGTTCAAAGTATTGTCACATTTAGCCGTCACAAACGCATCTCCCTCCGGGGTTTTATACCCGTCCGTCAATGGCGTAAATAAACGAGGCCAAAGAAAACGAAGGGCCGTGTGAGGTCTCTCGTCTTTTAAAAACGGAGTGTCAGAGGTCACCACGAGTCAAACAGCTGCTAATATCACTAAAGAAATGTCGTTGGTTTGATTTTGGTGAATGAAGTTTCTCAAAACTCCCCCCACCGCCGCAATAAACTTGTTTTGTTAAAAGCGCTTCATAAATATATTTCTCTAGCCTCGACTTGCCCCGTGGGTAGCATTGACACATCATTTCCATATTCACCTAATTGTGTCAGTCACTCATCCTCAACAAAACAGGTTTTCCAGGTCAGACGGATGCTTCTCTTGCAATTCTCAAAGTTCAACACGCACCAGAAGGAGGAGGAGCGTGAGGGAGGGGAAAAAACAGCCTGTGAGGTGGCGACTCTCGACACCGACAACACCAAAAAACTTTGGTGGTGTGAGGTGGAAAAAAAAAAAAAAAATGAACGACACCAGACAATGAATTTTTCATTCAGCCTACACACCCAAGGTGAAATAGTCGAGCTGCAGCTGCAGCCTGACGTGTAAAATGTGTTTGGATCTGGCCTGCAAACACTACTGAGGAGCGCATGAAAGATGCATGGAGCCACTGGAGAGGTATAAAGAATTTAGAGATATAAAGGATATATGACAAATAAATCAGGATGCAAATCTCACCGGGTGCCACTGGGAGTTCTCCAATGAAAACGGCCTAAATAATTGAAGAGGAAGAAGAAACATTTCATCAATGAGAAGAGCAGTGGAAAATGCTCTTCCCTTCATTTTTTAAACCCTTCTTTGGGGGCTCGTCGGGTCTTTAAAAAAACAAAAAGACGACGCAGAAGTGTGCAAGTACATAAAACCGTCTTTGAAGAGCAAATTCTTAAACAAACGCTGGCGACAAAGCGTTCAAAATCACGAAGGGGAGAGGTTCAAAAACAAAACATATTTAGCAACCGTGCCAAAAATGGAGAAAGGCAGGAAGCAAAACATTTTCCCCGACGCCGTCGTGAAATCTCACTGCCACTCAGACTGTGGAAGACATCTCTGTTTCCAAAGTAGCGCCTCCACTACTACTACTAGTGCTTTAGCAGATGGGATTATTACTCACTTTTCCGCTGCTCTCACCGTTTTCTCTCACTTAATTTCAGTTTCTAGATGAAATGATCACCTCCCTTCCTCATCCTGACCTTTCTCCCACTTTCTTATTTGCCGCTCGCTCGGCACGACTCTTCTCAAACCAGCAAACAAAATATGAAATCACCAAACAAACAAAGTTACATATTTAAACGGCTCTGTTCTCAGCGGGAAAAAAAAGAGACAGGCATGTTGAAAGAGAAGGGAAAAACTTTACATAACGACTCCGACGTCTTGCCAGTTCAGACAGACGCTCCACGTCGAGGGGGGAAAAAAAACTATTCTAACGGGAACTCATCACCATGGTGAACCTGGGTTGCCAAGCACGACTGTCTTGGCAACCGCGTCACCAGGGATACCGGCTCCCCGTAGATGGGGTTCATTGATTAGAGTTGGAGCTCACCCCAGAGTCCTTGGAATCATTAAACACTGTAGGTTTTTTTGGAGAGGGAGAATGAGAGCCCGGGGAATTGTGGGAAGGACTCAGAGGTCATATTCATTAAGAGGTTGGAGGCCCTGTTCTGAGTCCAAACTGTATTTCACCGCCTTTCATCCACCTTCATGACGTCACTTATTGGACAACCTTCATTGCAGAGATGTTGGTTTAAGACGAAGCCTGTCCTCGTGCTGCGTAGACTTCACGTAAAGGTCACTGCTGATTCTTTTTTGTTTGTAACCACCAAAGCTTTAAGATTTAACGGATTATGAGCGCACTGCAACACACAAGTCCTTAAGCTCGATTTCAAATGTGCTTCATCAGGATCGCGTGTGGGTGGTTTGACCAGATCACACAGTGGGTGACCAAACATCCCACAGTTTGATTCAAATGTTGCTGAATCCTGATTGGTGCAGAGAGGTCCGTGATGTCATGTTGAGTCCCACCCACCTCAGACCAGAGAGAGAGATGACCACAGAGAAAAACAAAGTCTCTCTCGCGTGCAGGATCCCGTCGTTTTATCTGATCGATACATCAAACCGAGAAGTTTTGGCGGCATCGCGGTATTTTATTGCTGGTGCCAAATGAATATAATTAGATAGAAGAAATGTTCCGGCGATCACAGATTCAAAACTTCCATTTTGCACAATCAAATATCAAGTGGGAAGAAATCCATCATGGAGGAGACAGATAAACATTTCTCCCCCCCGACAGCTGCCTCAGCCAGCAGCCACCAGAATGATTCATCACACATCAAGCAGACGTTTGTTTGGATATTTCAGAAAAACAGGAAACGCATCCACATCTTCTGTTGACTAAACAGATGATAACCAGCTCTGAAACAGACGTATGTGCCAGGTCTCAACTCCTCAGTGTCTGTCCCTCATCAGTTCAACCGGTTTAAACAATTAAATTAAATGATAAATAAATACATGTAGACAGGCTACACCATAGGGTTAGCAGATGGGGGTTTGTATGTCGTTGTACAACAGACACAGCATTTATAAGGCTTCGTCACAACTTAGTTTCGGACGGAGAGGGTCAAATTTTCCTTTAAATTCGTCGATATTTGGTGTTTTAAAACCGATTGTACGCACGTGTAACTCCAAAGACAGCAGCAGCACGTACAGCTGTAGCCTGAGCACATCTCAAATGAGTACAAAGGTCAATAGAAATCCGAGAGAAACGAGGGAGGAAGCTGTTCTTAAAAAGAAAACCTCATTTGAGATCTAACACGTTTCCCTGCCTGAGCGATCACAACAGAAGTCGGCTCCACGCAGAATCCCGAACTATCTGTCATTCCTAGTTACACACAGGTACGCTGCTCGTGAGCTGACGTGCCGCTGTTGTGACAAACGCGTGAGCTCAGTGTCACATCTCATACTATGGAGCGACTGATGCACCAAAGAACATATACTCACCGCTTGACACAGCCTGTCTACACTCTTTACATTGCAAACTCGGTCGACTCGACAGATCTAATGCGTTCGTGGACACGGCGCGGTTTTCTTCACTTGTAAGTCCGACTGATGTGAGCGAGGAAATCTGCGCTTTGCATGAAATTAAAGAGAAACTCTGCCGATCTTACACATCGTGTATTTGTCATCTGGTGGAAACGGCTGTTCTGTTGTCTAAAAACAACAACCCTGGTGCTGTGACCGTCTTATTAACAGTAAAGCCTGCGGCGCAAACTGGAGGCGTGGAGTCAGAAAGGCATGAGCATGGAGGGGCTCATACAAATATGTTATTGGGCTGCATTATGGGAAATGAGGGATCGAGTGTTATTGGAGATTGTTCCAAACTGGAGACTGAAATTAAACACATGTGGGCCTCTTGTTTTTATTTTGACCACTTATTTTTATCTGTTCCTTGTGAGTTCTCCAACTTTATGGAAGCACACCACTAAATCACTGGAGTAGGCAAGTTTTTCCTCGCGCAGTCGAAGGCAACATGAGTCAGTCTGCATGGTTACAGCACACGTACGACTCTCTTGTTGTGATGCGAAAGCTTTAGTGTGAGTCTTTTGTGTCTGTCCGTCTTTCAAATCCAAAACTAATTTAGCAAAGACACGGGAAAAGCAATAACAAATGAACTGTGTTACCTTGAAGTGTGTGTCATTTGCTTGTCTTTCCCGTTTGTGTGTACCCGTTCAACTCTCTGTGTGAAAGAGGGGCATGGGTGGCAGGGCTACCTTGAAAAGGAGATGAGAGGAACTTCCTCTTCTTGGAGCAGGCACAAAGCAGCAGGCAGCGGTGCGTGGGACGGGGGCAGGATAGCGGGTAGACGGAGCGAGGGCCGGTGCCAGGGGCGAGGGGCTTTGTGTGTTTTGTTAGCGGTGGCGGCACCCCTCAGGTCCGGTGGAACACAACGCCTGGCTCCATTCGACGACAGCTTTGTCCGCGCTTGGAGGACGGCCATGTGCCAGGCGCGCAGGTTGTCGTGACAACTGTGCAGCGAGACAACAGACGCTTTGACAACTCGCACAGATAAAGATGAAAATCGGTGAAGGCGGTCACCGCAGCTCGTGTTTCAAGAAACACGAGCGTGTCTTACAGAAACACTGAACGTCCGAACCACTGGAGGCGGATTACGTGCCGTATTTTTAGAGGCAAGAAGAGTTACTGCAAAAAAGTTTAACGTAGGATATTATGGCGGCTGACAACATGGCTTTTCTCAAATTAACAGTGCCTCCTGGAATCAGTGTGTGTTGATCTTTTTGTGTGTTTACATAGTAAATCTATGTGCATTTATCTGCCACTTGTCTTTGAACCGCGTTTGTAGTAGGTTGGAAACGCTCTTATGTAGTTTTTTTATGTAAACAGACACCCCCCTATTTTTTGATGATGTTGAACTTCTCTGACAGGTATTGTGACATTCTTTCATTTGGTTTTGCATGGGTGATGTACTTTTGCGCCAGGGGGTGGTGCTCTAGCACTGCCGTGGATTTTCAGGAGGAGACCTTGGCTATCTAGCTTCGCTCATGCGCGCTGACAATAAAACAGTTCAAGCATGAGCAAGACGGTAATTGTGGCCATCTCTCTCTTGTCAATCCACAGGTACAGTCAAACTGATTTTCTGTATTAAATATGTTTGGTATCCAATGTAAACACGTTCGAGGGTGTTTTGCAGTGTTGTTGGATGTGTTTTGTTGAGACCTAAAGTGTGTGAAGTGAGCTTGTTTTGTGTGGGTGATTGCGGTTGTCCCGATGTGAGTCGGGCGCGGAGTTTTATGAACTTCCGGTTTCATTGTAATGTTATTAATATGAGTTATATACAGAGTATGTGAGTTATTGAGAATTGTGACAATAAAACAGTTCAAGCATGAGCAAGACGGTAATTGTGGCCATCTCTCTCTTGTCAATCCACAGCGTCGCTTATGTAGATCGCTTACAACCGTGCTAACTAGCCTGTTGTGAGCATTGCTGCCGGCCCAGATTCCCTAGATTTGGCGCCGGGTAACAATTTTGGGGGCTCGTCCGGGATCAGCTAGCGGACTGCCGGGTTGAAGTGAGTGCCAAAACAACGTGAGCCAGTGCTAAAGCTTCAGGGAAGGCTGCTATCCAGGGCGTCATCCAGAGAGCCGAAGCCACCAGCAACTGCATAATGGCCACTGTCACCCCGCGGCGGATGCTGATCCACAAGATCCAGAAGAGTCTTTCATATTTGAGTACGAACCAGTTAATGGCCGTTGTGAGTTGGGTCGAGGATGGCGGCACAACTCGCAACATTGATGAACTGAGTGAACCAGAACTGTATGACCTGATTGTTGACTACCTGAGATGTGAAAAACTGAGTGCCATGGAGGATGAAGGCATGAGCCAACTCCTCCTCCTCGACGACATGCTGAGTGACCTGCTGGCTACAGATGTTGGAGGAAGTGGAGCTAGCCAGACCGCGCCTAAGACAGGACCGAGGACGGGAGATTCAACTGCCTGTCAGGCGCAACGCCCCGCTCAACCTCCCCCTGACCACCACAGTTCAGACACACAGGCAACCACACCCATTACAGACACTTACACACAACCACTGCAGATGGACAGAGACACTCATTCACTACCACCCCTATCACCGGACAAAGATGCACACGCTAACCCACCTTCAACAAACATAGACATTCACACACTCCCAGCACCTCTTGGAAGAGACAGTGGTTTGCCTGCCAGAAACTTTGACACTTTTACATCGACCAGGCCACTCACAGCCGGTGTTGGTGGTGTTCCCCATGGAAGAGTGAGTCTGTCTTCCAGCTATGGAGACCAGGTACTGAGGGTAAATGATGTTGCAGCCTTGTTTCCACGCAGAGAGTTTAAGGTACATGGTGGGCAAATCTCTGACGTTGGGTCTGACATGTCATACAGTAACCTGTGTAAACAAATAGATGAGGGTTGCAGGAAGGGTTTACTGGGTCAGAGGTAATGCGTACTGTACTCAGATCATAAAACCTGGCACATTCAGGGAGATGTTAACAAACAAAAGTGATTTGACTGTTGATGAGCTTAAGCGGTTTCTCCGCGCACACATCAGAGACAAAAACAGTACTGAGCTTTTTCAAGAGCTAAGTAATGCCAAACAGCAAGATAAAGAAGAGCCCACAGCAGTTTTTGTACAGGATAATGGGTTTAAAGCAGCGTGTTTTGTTTGAGTCTCAGCAGCCTGGTGCAGAGTTTAGCTATGACAAAAAGCTTGTTCAGGGCACCTTTCTCCATACACTTTACCAAGGGTTAAACGAGAAAAGCAACCATGTTCGACATGATCTTAAACCTCTTCTCACAGACTTGCAAGTTAGTGATGACTTTCTCTTAGATCAAATCACTAAGTCCACTAGTGAGGAGGCAGAAAGACTGAAACGCCTTGGCACAGTAGCTAAACACCCGACCAGTGACTGTAAGCCCTGCTCAGCTTGACGGGTAGTGACCCAGCTAAGCACACTACAGTTGACACTGAATTACAGGCCAATCGTGCTGCTATTAGAGAACTGACTGCACAGGTGTCTTCTCTGACCAAACATCTAGTCCAGATGGTAAAACCCACTGACAAAGTGACACCTGGGGACCCCTGCTCAACTGCAGCCCACCCTCAGCCACCAATATCTGAAGCCCGAGGCAGATGCCGTAACTGTGTACAGGAGAGCAAGGTGAGCTGCCCTCACTGTTTTGTATGTGGCCAAGCTGGACATCGCGCCATCGGCTGTCTTCAGAGAAGGGCGTCGGGAAACGGGTCGAGGCCACTGGAGAGGGGCAGCCAGTGACCGTGACAGCCAAGGAGCCCCCAGCCACAGCCAGCCACTCTAAAACAACCAACCCTGTAAAAGCAAGCACACAGTGCCAACCACTAACAAGAAAGCGACTAGCACAGCTCGTAGGAAAACGATGTATGGTCTCATGTGCTATTAATGGAGTCCCTCTTCAAATGTTGCTTGACTCAGGGGCCCAAGTGACTATGGTGGGGAGAGCATGGATGGAAGAAGCACTTCCTAGTGTCCAAATCCAGCCGCTTGACACCCTCCTTATCGATGAGCCTCTAGCGATCGCTGCAGCTAATGGCACAGATGTTCCTTTTGATGGATGGGCAGATGTTGAACTCCAGGTCTGTAGCAAGAACTATGGACATGTCACCATACAAGTACCAATGTTAATCAGCCAGAACTGTCTTAACTGTCCTCTCTTGGGCAGTAATGTCATTGTTGAGATAATCAAAGAACAGACAGATGATGCTGATATTTCTGCTTTGCTTAAAGAAGCTTTAAGTATCAGTGACAGTGCAGTGGAAGCCCTAGTTTCTGCTCTCCAGGCCCTGACCCCAGATGAGACAGTCCCAGAGTGCAGTGTGAGGACAGGGAAGAGAGGTGTGATTATTCCTGCCGGGCAGATTTGTGAGGTGAGGTGCAGAGTCAGGGAAGGGCCAGGGGGTGGGGCTATGCTGTTTCAACCCAACCTAGTGAGTAACTGTCCTGAGGGTTTGGAATTGTTTCCCGCCTTAGTTGATGTTCCCAGGGGGTCCACCCAAAATTGTTAAGATCCCTGTTCAAAACACCACTAAACATGACATCTATCTCACCAAGAGAACAGTTTTAGGAACACTGGAGGAAGTTACTGAAATCAAACCAGTTAACTGTTTTCCCTGGTGGCTCAGAGCCACTTAACACATCTTCAGCTCAAGTCAGCACAGACAAGCCGAGAAAAATGAGTGAGGAACACAAGACAAAAGGCATGACAAAACAGAAATGGCATCCACCTGTTGATGTGTCACATCTGGAGGAACATGAACAAAAGGTTGTGAGAGAAATGTTGTATGAGGAGTCAGATGTCTTCGCCCAAGATGATTCTGACATTGGTTGCATCCCCAGTTTGCAACTAAAAATCCATCTAAGGGATGACATACCTGTCCAAACGTCCTACAAACTCAGTTCCTAAGCCCCTGTACAAAGAGGTAAAGGAATATGTCCAAAACCTGCTTGACCATGGCTGGATCAGAAAGTCCAACTCATCCTACTCATCTCCAGTGGTCTGTGTTAGAAAAAAGGACAAGAGCTTGCGTCTGTGTGTTGACTTTCGGGGGGGTTGAACAAAAAAACCATCCCCGACCGTCACCCTCTCCCACGCATCCAGGATCTCTTGGACAGTCTGGGGGGATACTCATGGTTCTCAATACTCGACCAAGGCAGTGCATACCACCAGGGTTTTGTGGACGAGAGTTCCAGACATCTGACTGCCTTCAGCACGCCGTGGGGACTTTATGAGTGGATCCGTCTCCCATTTGGCCTTACCAACGCCCCAGCTGCTTTTCAGCGGTGCATGGAGGGAGTCCTTGACGGTCTAAGGGATGAGTGCTGTTCTCCATATTTGGATGATGTACTCTGCTTTTCTAAGACTTTTCCTGACCACGTTGAAGACATGAGACGGGTGCTTTGCCGCCTGCGAGAGCATGGTATTAAACTGCGTCCGAAGAAATGTGAATTGTTCAAGAGTCAAGTCAGATATTTAGGGCGGTTGGTGACTAGTGAAGGTGTCCAGATAGACCCTAAAGACCTTGAGGCAGTTCAGCATTTGAAGGATAGAGAGCCAAAGAATGTGGGAGAAGTCAGAGCACTCCTAGGGTTTCTAGGCTATTACAGGACCTTCATACAGGACTTTTCTAGGGTAGCTAGGCCACTGTTTAAGCTAATCGAGAGTCCTAGTGAGTCTAGCCAGAAAGCCACCCTAGTGAGATCAAAACAAGTCTAAGTCAAGAGCACGAAGAGTGGACAGCTTGCATCCAGAACACCTGTCCAGTGGACATCAGAGCACAGTGCTGTAGTGTCGCGCCTTGTTGACATGCTAAGCAGTCCACCCATCCTGGCCTATCCAGACTATAACTTGCCCTTTGTCCTTCACACCGACGCCTCAAATGAAGGTCTGGGGGCAGTACTCTATCAACAACAGGGAACAAAACTCCGTGTTATTGCTTATGGCTCCAGGACACTCACACCTGCTGAGAAAAACTACCATCTCCATTCTGGCAAGCTGGAGTTCCTTGCATTGAAGTGGGCAATCTGCGATAAATTTAGAGATTACCTCTATTACGCCCCCACCTTCACCGTATACACCGATAACAACCCCCTTACCTATATTTTGACCACGGCCAGATTGAATGCAGTTGGGCACCGTTGGGTGGGTGAATTAGCTGATTTCCATTTCACCATCAAATATCGGCCAGGCAAGTCAAATGCTGATGCTGACACCCTGTCACGACACCCCGTGCGTCTGGACGACCATCAAAAAGAGTACACAGAGACAATGCCTCCTGATGTGGTCTCTGCTATCTGGCAGGGGGACAAAGCCGTGAGGGACAGTGACGTGCCGTGGGTGGCCGCGTTACACTTGCAGTCAAAGGTAGATGACACAGCTCCTGAAGGCATTCCAGTTATCACTCCAGAATGTGTTAGGGCTGCTCAGAAAGAAGATGCGTCCATCTGTGAAGTGATCAACCTAAAGAAAACAGGGTGGAATCCTCAGGATAAAGGGAAGAGACAAATGGGACGAGAAACTCGCAGACTAATACATGAATGGAACAGACTCAAGCTTGACAAAGGAATATTGTACAGGCAAACAGGACAGCGAAAACAGTTGGTTCTTCCCCAGTAAGCTGAAGGCGACTGTGTTAAGACAACCTACATGATGATATGGGGCACGTGGGCGCCGACAAAGTCATCCATTTGGCACGAGAAAGGTTTTACTGGCCTTTATGCAACGCGACATTGAAGACTATGTTATTCGCCAGTGCCAGTGTGTTAAGCAGAAGCGGCCCTCACATTCCTGAAAGAGCTCCCATGGGTTCAATCACAACTAGTGCTCCTTTTGAGCTCCTGTCTGTTGACTATCTCCATCTTGAGCAGAGTAAGGGTGGTTATGAATACATTTAGTTCTGGTTGATCACTTTACTCGGTTTGCTCAGGCGTACCGCAACCAAGAACAAGTCAGGCCGTACCTGCAGCTGAAAAGATCTTTTATGACTTCATTCCACGCTTCGGGTACCCTGAAAAGCTCCATCATGATCAGGGCCGGGAGTTTGAGAACAGCCTTTTTCAGAGACTCCAGCAGCTGGCAGGGATTGCCCACTCTCGAACCACTCCCTACCACCCACAGGGGAATCCTGTGGAACGCCCTGAACAGGACACTTCTACAGATTGCTCCGCACTCTGCAGGAGGAGAAGAAAACAGAGTGGAAGGAACACCTACCCCCACATTGTCCACGCGTACAACTGCACGAGGCAATGAGGGAACAGGTTACTCACCATTTTTCTCCTATACGGGAGAGCCCCACGGTTGCCTGTAGATCTGCTTTTTGATTTGAAACCTGAAGAAGCGCCGCAGTCCAGACAAGAGTATGCACAGAAATGGGCTTCTCGCATGCAGGAGGCTTACAAGATTGCTTCAGAGAACAGCGAAAAACGCTCAGCTAAGGGGAAGAAATATTATGATCAGCACGCCAAAGGAATTGTGCTACAGCCGGGAGATAGGGTGCTTGTCAGAAACCTGTCAGAGAGAGGCGGGCCAGGCAAACTTCGGGCTTACTGGGAGAGGAGAATCCATCGTGTTGTTGAAAGGATGGGAGAGGGACCTGTGTACAGAGTTCAGCCAGAGACAGGAGATCGAACTCTTCGTGTCCTGCATCGCAATCTCCTACTACCTGTTAATGATTTGCCATTGGAACCAGACGAGCAGAGTCAGTGTGCACAGAGGAAAAGACGAAAACAGAGAGACAACCACAGGAACAACAGTGAGACACTGGAGCAGGAGTCTGAACAATCTGATGAAGAGGAGTATACATATTGTCTCCGGAACATCCCAGTGTATGACAGGAGGAGAGTCAGACCCTTAATCCCTCAGTCTAACCTGCAGAATGAACTCAGTGCTGCAGCTCCAGAGTTCCAGCCAATGACAAATGTAACAGAGACGGTTCAAAGTCAGCAACCTCATGAACCTGACCCAGTTGCAGCCCCGGATTCAGTGCAAAGACTGGTACCAGCTGCTGTAACATCAGATGAAGAAATATCAGGAGAATTGGCAGCAGATGACACTGTGGAGGAGACAGGTCCACAAGAGCGGGTAGACAGTAGTGAGCCTCTAACAGAACCTTCAAAGGAAGAAGTGCAGTCAGTGAGGAAGTCAACCCGAGCACTGAAACCTCGAGAAATGCTCACATATGACCACCTTGGACAACCTTCATATCAGTCTTGGAGGCCCGGAGCAAATTTGATGTTTGCCTATACCCCTTACCCCATGTCTCATGCTCCCCTACCCTTCAGTCCATGCCCCGTGCCCTCATTTTTCCCTCCTGTCCCTGAACCTTGTTACTATCCTACACAAGCAATGTGGACATGCTAGTGATGACGTACACAGTGACTTGACTTGACAGGAAAGACTACATCTATACACACAAATTGACTTGACTTGACATTGTTTTTATACTCGACGGCTATACAATACTTGTGTTAGTTTGGTTCTAGATGTCCGGAGACATCTCTTGAAGCAGGGGAGAGTGTAGTAGGTTGGAAACGCTCTTATGTAGTTTTTTTATGTAAACAGACACCCCCCTATTTTTTGATGATGTTGAACTTCTCTGACAGGTATTGTGACATTCTTTCATTTGGTTTTGCATGGGTGATGTACTTTTGCGCCAGGGGGTGGTGCTCTAGCACTGCCGTGGATTTTCAGGAGGAGACCTTGGCTATCTAGCTTCGCTCATGCGCGCTGACAATAAAACAGTTCAAGCATGAGCAAGACGGTAATTGTGGCCATCTCTCTCTTGTCAATCCACAGGTACAGTCAAACTGATTTTCTGTATTAAATATGTTTGGTATCCAATGTAAACACGTTCGAGGGTGTTTTGCAGTGTTGTTGGATGTGTTTTGTTGAGACCTAAAGTGTGTGAAGTGAGCTTGTTTTGTGTGGGTGATTGCGGTTGTCCCGATGTGAGTCGGGCGCGGAGTTTTATGAACTTCCGGTTTCATTGTAATGTTATTAATATGAGTTATATACAGAGTATGTGAGTTATTGAGAATTGTGACAATAAAACAGTTCAAGCATGAGCAAGACGGTAATTGTGGCCATCTCTCTCTTGTCAATCCACAGCGTCGCTTATGTAGATCGCTTACACCGTGCTAACTAGCCTGTGTGAGCATTGCTGCCGGCCCAGATTCCCCTAGATTTGGCGCCGGTAACACGTTCACCTGAAGCAGCCGCACAAAGGAATGTGTTCGGCTGCGCTCCTCTCCAACCCTTGTGCATCTTTCAACCCTAAACTATGCCAGGATCTCGGAGAAACAGAGCATCCGTTGACAGCAGGCGCTCCTCCAAAGACATGCTTCTCATGCCCTGTAAGAGGCCCCCTGTACAGGAGACCCCCCCCCCTCGCCCTTCTCCTCGTCAATCCGCCCCTCCAACCCTTGCTCTCTCCTGCAATCAAAGACAGCTTCATTATCTGCTGACTAATTTTGTGCCTGCCCCCAAGACGACTCGCAGGTAATGGCGGTGCAGGTTCACCCTCCTCCCCTGTACCTCTCCAGATCAGCCGTCGTAGAGACTTTGAGGCCGCAAGGCTGCACCCCGTCTCCTCCCCACCAACAAAGGCCTCTCTCAGGAGCCCGGGCATGTGTTGCCCCCCTACCCCCACCTGCATGGGGTGGAGAGGGAGGGATCAGGGAGGAGGTGAGGGGTGGTTGGGGGGGTGAATCTTGAATCTCCACAGCAGGAGAGGAGCCAGCACTGGGACAGGCAGTGATACAACATTTGAATGCCCCGACCGGGGACACACCGTCGTGCCTCTCCAATTAAATTATCCAGTCCACAATGGCGAGGCCTCGAGAATTGACACCTCCATTGAGAGTGTGTCAGCAGCTTTGTGGGCACCGACAATTTCCATCTCTGCAGAAATAGATTTGCTCCCAAGGGGAGCAACAATAGCAGGGCAATCCTTCTAATGCTCGTTTTTTGGGAGGAAAATAGGGATGAGAGCTGGGGATTTGGAAGGTTTACTTACAGGGACCGAGGGAATTCTCGCTTGGAAGTGATAATATATCTGAAGTGTCTCTGACAAAAAGCAACGTGGGATGAATGTGTTGTTTTTTCAGGTGAAAGCCAAATCACCCTCAACATTCTCGGCCTAATCGAGTGCACTTTTTTCTGCGGTGAGTGATTTTATCGTGTTTTCCAAGGGCAGTGCTGGTGAAAGACAGAATTCACGGACTGCAAATTTGACAGAGCTTACTTTTATTTACCCCAGAAGTTAATTTACTCATCTCTTGGACATACTTTAAAAGTAGTGAGCAGTTTATTCTTCACAGAGGCACCAAAGAGGACAAAAGAGTCGAGGTGAGGAGTGGAATAGGCCCGGTTCCAAAGATGCGAAAGCTTTTGGCACATTCGAGTTCAAAGGAGGGCGAGGCATGAAGGAGAGAACGGAGGGAGCGTCCTGTGACACATTGGACACACCTTGGCCCTCCGAGCCATCAGGACACCCACAATTCTGTGTATTAAAGTGGCTTTGACACGAAGTGTTGACAAAATCAAAAACCTGTCTGACGCATAACTGCTCAGCGGGCACACCACACACACACACACACACCTCTCCAGCTACAGATGCTGGCAGCCACCAGTGCAAAAGCAGCAACTGCCAATTCCCTCGGGCAGAGTTTGGAAAACACAGAACCTGACACCTCTAAAGTAAGCAAAACCGACTGACACATCCGCATAGTTGTCATCTTTTCAAGGGGGAGCAGTATATGAGCAACCGATGATCGTATCTAGTTGTCTACCAACTGTCAACGCTTTGAACCGTGACCACAAAGGTTTCCGAGAGCTCCTGCACGGAGGTTAAGACGCCTAAACTTCAACCCAAGAAGTGACACATGAAAACGCTCGTGACTCTTTTGTCGGAGCGACTTTGGAAGACGCTGGCAAACTAAAGTTGCCCAACAAAATCACTGCAACTTCTGCTAACTTTGCACAAGATTAAAGTACTAAATCAGCCGAGTTTACGTAACTATACGTAACTTGTTGAAGTAGTTGTGATTGAAAAGCATCTTTCAGGCTACGATCGAACCTGAACTCCTCTTCGTCTATCAGTCTTCAGAGAGTCTTTAACCTCTGCTCGCATAAAGACACGGTTGTTCTGTTTGACTCAGTCAATCCAAGTGAATATGATGGACAAAGGTACGCAGGATAATACGTCTGTCTTCCTTCTCAGGACTAAGTGGATGCTGCTGAAAAGGCGAGCCTTTATGTCTGACCCCATGAGGTCAGACTGATACGAGCTTGCGTGTGCATACATATGTGTGTGTGTGTGTCGGGTGTCTCCATCATCTCGCTGTTTCTCCTGACTACCGGGAGACACGGCTGTTTTTATGGCTCGTTTTCTTCCAAGACAGATAAAGCAGGAAAATCTCATAAATTAGCAGCTTGTTGATGTGATTTAAACTATCATGAATAATTGGACTGAATGCGGTGTGACACTTGCAGCGGTTAATCACAGAAGAGAACGGAGGAGAACAAGGAAGATTTCGGGTCCCGAGATAATATTTTTACAGACTGGTTTCCTCCACAGACATCCACGAGCTTTTTCTTTTTTCTTTCACTGCATGAAAAGCAATTTGTTACCTATCTGCAGAGTGGAAACTATTAGCCACATCAGTTGTGTTAGTTATATGCTAATCAAAAGCTAATCTGAATAGACAAACTCATCTATCAGAATCATATTTGATCTAATTATTCTTGTTACAGCTCACATTTGATAAATAGATCAATTTATAGTTGTAAAACGCGGGAAGCGCTTCCCGGTGTGCTCTGTTAAGAGAAACCTCTGGAAGCTCAGGGGATTTCCCTTTGTCCAATCAGAGACACCAGAGGGTCCAAGTCAAGAGATGAAAGAGCCAGAGGAAAGAAATGAAGAAAATAATTCTCCCCTTTTGTCTCCGTTTCTGGGTCAAGGCCTAATTGATTTCCTGATTAGTCGTCCATCAACCTAAATCACAACCTGCTTTCACACCTGCGATGGGAGTGTGATTTTATAGTTGAGGAATTCATTAACGTCGAGCGGCTTATTTATCTGTTTAACAAGTCTATCCCGGCGGTTCTGAGGTCTGGAGTCGAGCGAAACGCGAAGCGCGACGACGAGAAGAATGCGTAAAAAAAATGAAAAATTAAAATGATGGAAATTACATTTCCTCTTAAAGTTAATTTTGGACTGTTGTTTTCCCGCGAGGAGTTTGACATGCATGATTATTCATCTCTTGACAACAGCTCAATTAACACAATAATTTTGTTTTTCGTTTGTTATCATCAGGGGAAATATGCCACAACACAGGAACTTACACAGTGTAATACAAGCAGTGCTGAAAATATACATAGCCTGTTAGTGACATTCATGCATTTAATTTGTGGAATGAGGCTCGATCCTCATGTGATACATAGGCTTCGGCACTGCAATTATCTCCTCAAGAGCACAATGTAGGCATAATTTCCCCAGACTGCATAATTATCTTTGAGTAGGATGACAAACTCATCACAGAAGTTTGAGAAACAAGTGGTTTCACTTCAACCAAGTAGGCTTTGTTTCTGAATCAAGGAGAGTCTATTTTTAACCCTTTTGTAACCGGGCGTCTTTATTTACAAATGCAGGCTGGCAGGCAGGAGAAAGAGCTGCAGCCATCCACACAGTCAGACTTCAAAGCTCGCCCAGACGGCACTGTGGGCCAGCTGGAGGTTACAGCCTCGCTCCACGATCTCTGATTCACCAACTAAAGCAGCAAAAACCGGTTAACCTTCGAGGCACACATGGTTTGTTTCCCCTGCAGCTGCCCTGTACATCTTTTGTCTCCGGGGGATTAAAAACAGTCACCTCTGCGTTACTCTAACGAAGTTTGTCTGGTGGAAAAAATAATTTGTTCTCATCAGGCCAGAAAAACGAAGGAGGGGGGGTGATGTGGACTTAACAGCTTCTGCACGGTGGTTTCAACAACACTCTGAATGTTTTCGTCTCGGTTCACGGCCAGGTTTTTGGTTAATCATGTCTGGATTGCAGTGACATGTGAGATGCTTTGTTGGCACAACTCGGGTTGTTCTTTCTTTTTGAATTCACTTCATGTACCAACAGGAGCCAGGACTGGCCCCAGCAATGACGTCGGACACTTAATCTCACACCGACCGATGCCCTTTTTTTTTTATGGCACCTGATGACAAAATAATCTCCCGTCAGGTCTGTCCCTGTCGGAAATAAAAGGCAGCAGGTTGTCATGTCCTGACACTTTGCTGGAAATGCATCAGATGTGAAAATAACACCACTTTCAGCGAAAACAACCATCGCTTGCGTTTAACTCAAGAGCACTTCGTTCAACCTCAACCATTGTGCTCATTCTCAATCAATCAGACTGCGAATAGAAAACACACCAACGCTCTTGTCTCTCTTCTATTAAACAAACATATTGACATTTACATGTGAAGCTACTGCATGGGACGAAAGCCGCACGCTATTATGTCAGTGACAAAGGTGTCTGGCTTTGTGTTTTTCTATGTCTGCAGCTTACAAGGCCATGCGAGGTCCGTCCGTGCGGCGCTCGCCATGTAAAGAATATTGTCTCGCGTTTGGTCCTCAGCTCAAGTCAATGCTTTTCCTTCAATTTGGCCATCATTAAGGGAGTATTTTAGTGCGCTCACGGTAACCTGATCCCGGTTTTGACTGATGCTGATCGCTCCCCACAGGGCCCCTCTCTCGCTCTCTCTCTCTCTCCTTCGGCAGTCCAAGGCGGACCCGAGCTGCAATTATAATACTTAAATAATTCCACAAAAGTGGAGCCATCATTGAATAATTCAGCCTTCTAGTCTTGTCAGGACTTTGCTGGACTTATGACATCATTCAAGCTGAATATCCTTTAGCAGATGTGTGAGCCAAAAAACACTCGGGCGGGAATCGCATTCCCAGAACGTTTGAATGTTTTTTAAACGGAGTTTCAAACTGCCGTTACCTAAAACCCGCGCACGAGCTCCAGAAAGTGTCTCGACTAACTGAAATCGGTGTTTGCAGCCCCGATCAGGCTTTGCAACAAAGCCCCAGAGTGGTCTGATTTGCGCGGCTATGTAAACAAATCGTGTTTAATTTTACATGAGTATTTGCTTTGGCGCCCGACACCCTAAGAGCACGGTTCATATCATTAATAAGCCAGACTTGCTCATCAGACTGTAAATGGCTCACTTCATGTATAAAATATCAGAGGAATAGAGTGGCTCTGCATTTCTAAAGAGGCCTGAATGGACCGCTGCATTCTTAGCTGGAATTTATGGAGCACGTCAACACCTGGACTTGGCGATGTTTACAGCGCCACTCCCGAGGCGTCTAATGGATGATGAAGGGCCAGTATGGACCAATTCTTTTGTTGATCCCTGGACAGTTCTGACTTTAAAACTGTCTTTTGGGAATCTATCTGCTTCTCTGCACACGAGGCTGTTCGCAGAGTTTATTAACCACCAGCCAAAATTTGGGTTGCAAAACAGTTGTTGTTGTGTGCACGAGCCAGTACAGCCACACTTCCTTTATAGCTAATAACGTTCTAAATTACGACACAAAAGACATTACACACTAGTCCCCAATATTCCTGTCACCAACATGTCAGCACTGACAATCTGTTCAAACCCACAGAAGGTCTGAGATGGTGTGCAGCGTCCTTCCGAACATTTCAGGCCTAACTGTAAGACATGAAATACAGTTTTCAGACAATATCCACTCCCTGCTCGTAGCACATACAATTATTATTCCAGACCAAAGTTTTGACTGTCAAAAAGCAGTCCCGTGTATCAAAGGCTTGCACTATCTTTCTAGAGCAGTTTCTTGTGAAGACAAAACACTGATTTTTCTTGAACGGATGCAAACAGGTCTCCAAATGTCTTTTAGATGAATGTATCGTTCCCCAAACATCCCGGCTCCTTACATTGAAAAGTTTGCCAGTTAAACTACGGACAGAGACCCAGAAATGGATGGTGGGCATAAGAAAACTAGTGTTCAATAAAGCATGAGTCCCACAGTGATGGTGCATCGACCCAGCTGAGCTGAAAAAGTTTCAGAGGGTCTGTCTTTGTAAGGGATTTGTGCAGCATACACAGCTTGTCCAGACTTCCTGGCAGTTGATATTAACTATTAAGCACGGCAAGTATCGAGCCCACAAGTCGCAGAGGATATTGCAGCAAGTTATACGGTACATGTGTGTTTCTCTATTCCCTGGATCTTTTGCAGAGTGGATCGCACAAGCTTTTCCCCCCTCAGCACCCCATTTGTCTGCACTGCGGTGTGTAATTGTAAATAAAGAAGAAGCCACTCATGAATGCTCCCTCTGCATAGATGATGTCCTAATTGAGAGATGCAGTGAAATGGTTATAGGGTGTTTTCATTTCATGGTTCACTCCACACTCACCATGCGCTTGCACACACACACACACACGCACACACAGACATCAACCCTGTGGTTGCATCATGAATAAATTGAATATCCTCTTAGTAAGCTACTAAACATCTGCAGTGTCACGCTACAGTGGGGCTGGGAGACGCCTGTTCTGTACAGATTGTTGCTTTCCACCACACCATACAGTAAGAATTATAAACATATTTTGGCTTTGAGATGGTGTACCACGATACACAGCTCGCGGATTGACGTGTTTTAATGGATTCAGTGCATGCACAGCGAGGGGACACAGCCGGAGTCCAAGTAACTTGCTGCTGTATTTAGCTGAGCTTGATTTAATAAAATAACTTTGAACGCGGGATCTGGAGTGACTTAAACACTTTTCGAATTATAAAAACATACATTTTTGTGCCGCTTCTGATGAACTGCACACAAATTCCTAAACTTCAGTCCACATACGACACAACTCTGACAACACGAAACAATCCGTGCAGGTTAAAACAAAACCCGATAATTACGGGCAAACACAAACATAACCCGGATGAATCAGTGCCGCAGAGGCCAGGATCTGACTCTAACACGCAGGCACGCTACACGAAGTGTTTCTCCTGTATCGCAGCAACAAATAAGGCTTTGCGCTAAAATATGCAGCCTTCGATACACACTACAGTCGGGAATGTCAAAGTCCCTCATGCTCAAGGCCGAGTACAAGGAGTGTGTTCAAAACAGGCTGGCATCTCCAGGTCTGCAAACTAGACGCTGATCAGCCGAGCGAAAAAAAAGGACACAAACACACCATTTTGAAATTTCTGAATTTCCATGTAACACGCCCTAAATCTGGAGGTTAATCTCATGAATATTTGAACAGACATCCATTAATTTGGTTGTTGTAATGCCTTATGTATAACTCGCCTCGCGTAACCCCCCCCTCTCCTGTTTTCTGCCGTACTTTACTGCATTTCCTTGAGTACTCCGACACCACTGCAGGAGAAATGCACTCAAACAGGAAGAATGGGAGTCGGAGTTCATTGGCTATGCAGCCCGGTCTGTACGTCGTTGGCCAGGAGACTTACGAGGGTGCTCATTGTTCTCTGTATTAGTGCGATGTTCATTTGAGGTTTTCCAAGGACAGCATCCTTTATGCATGATGGCCAAAACAGCAAATGAACTGCAGGGAGCAAGAAAACTTCCCTAACCAAGTTTTATGAGAACTTAGTACTATATGAGTGCGTACATGGTTGACTTTATGTGTGCACACGCGTGTGTGTGTGTATTACAGTAGTCACTGCAGCACATAGCCAGAGGGCTCAGTGTTTGATCCCTGGTTGTAAAATGGATTATCTGGTGGCAGGAGGGTGAAAGGATAGCAGTGTGTTAGCTTTGAAAAAAGAGACACAAGCGAGTGCGGATGTGTGCGTGCGTGCATGCATGTGCGCGTGATCTCAAGCAGCGGACAGCCCAGGGGACGGGGCGGCCCCTGAGAAAACGTGTCTTAAAAAGCTCTCCATGGCTCCAGCTAATGCTCACTTTGTCACCCAAACAGGGCGGGAAAGATAATCAATAGCCTTTGATAGGCTACTATTAGGGTTTTAACAAGCTTTTCCTCACGCTGGGCTGGCCTCTACTGAGGAGAAAAGAGGAGAGCCAAACAGCCTTCATCACTGTCCCTCGCAACCTTCCTCTCAATGCACCACCGCACGCTCTGTTTCATCTTGTGTTAGCACAAGGATTCCCAAACCTTTCATATCGGGAGCGGCAAATAAATCAAACACTGAGCAACGCGTGCAACTCGGTTTGAGTTTTAGATCAAAACACCACATCCTGATTCGACGGATTCAAACTTATAGTTAGGCGTCATGCTCTTTAAAACTTTGGCTGAGAACATCGGGCAGCACAGGTGCGTGTTATCTGCTCCCATACACACTCACAGACACACACAAGCACCAATTTCAGCCTCCCAGTAGTAACCGATAGGGGAGCAACCTATGCTAAACTAAATCTAATTTGCAGCATCTGCGTTTGTCACCCCATTAGAATAATTGTTCCCTCCTCAGCTGTTTCCCTGCTGTTTTCTATCAATTTCCGCCCCCTCAAAACCAAATGATCTGTTCATTTCAGAGCCTCGTGTGGGGTTTCTCTTTTTCCTCTCTTCACTAAATCTCAAGCCACTTCTCTCAAATTAGCCCCTCAACTTAGAACATATAATGCTAATGACCATAATTAACCCAAAATGGAACTTAAATAATTACGGCCGCGAGGATTGCTCATTCAAGAGAACAGTAATTAATCTTCCATTTGAGAGCCTGATCAAGGTGTATTGTGTTTTATCCCTGCGAACACTTAATCTTCATTTACTAACAAGCTGTATCAGGTGCAGCTGAGCGTCACTGTAGCCGCAGTCACCTTGACACAATGCAAACAGGTCGTAACCAAACCCATTAGGCGCTGTGGGGAGACTGAATGAATAATGCTTTCTTCTATTTTAACAAATACCATCAAGAGCCCCTTGAGCAAGGCCAAATATAAAACACTAGGGCTGTGTGTGTGTGTGTGTGTGTGTGTGTGTGTGTGTGTGTGTGTGTGTGTGTGTGTGTGTGTGTGTTCCTAATAAAGGAAATGCATGATCATGGTTTCCAGACTGTTTCCCTAAAAAAGTAACTTAACACAGAAAAGCAGTATTTCACTGCCCCTGTTGGTCGAAAGTTTAAAGCATGTTTCACCTTTGACTCCATCCAGGTGTGATTTTTTTGGGATATATCGCTGTACCACCTAATCAGTAAGAGCATATAGATCATGTATATAACCATATATTTAAACTAGGCATTGTAGGTACAGCATAAAATGCTGCATTCGACACCTGCCGATATTTTTATGGGGTGATTTTTGCAGGTGTGACACTGTGGTGCCGTCGCCTCACAGCAAGAAGGTTCCTGGTTTTGCAGTCATTCACTTAACAGGTAAACTGGTGACCCATAGGTGTCTCTATGCGCCCTGCGATAAACCGCCGACATGTACTACGCCTCTCGCCCAAAGTCAGCTGGACAAGGCCTCAGCACCGCCGTGACCCCGATGAGGATAAGCGGTTACAGATAATGCATGGATGGACTGAGTGTGGTAACATTGTTTCCTGAACAGCTGCCCCATTTTTTCTTCAACCACACCAATGACAGTCCAAATTTGCAAATGTTACGACTGATCTGAAGCTAATTTATCCATGGCGTTGCCACAAGTGAAGCAGAAAGTCTACGGCGGCACTGCCAGGCTTCTCCTGCTATAAATAACTTTCATAATTAAGAAAAATAAACTTGTTCTCCTCTATTCTGAATCCTAAAATGTAAAAACAGGCGTAGATTTCTCTGTGAAAGAGGTTTTGTTTATAAATGACCTTGGTGAAGGCATGAAGAGGACGTAGTGTCACTGATGCTGGTATTATCCATGGAGGAAGGCATGATGGGTAAGGGATGCGGTGGTGGTAACCCAGGTGTGGCCAATCTTCCCATCCCAGCAAGATCCAATAAGAGCCATTAGAGAGGTCTGGTCTG
Source organism: Nibea albiflora (assembly GCA_014281875.1). Taxonomy (NCBI): domain Eukaryota; kingdom Metazoa; phylum Chordata; class Actinopteri; family Sciaenidae; genus Nibea; species Nibea albiflora. The sequence continues at coordinate 4,447,702 of CM024797.1, forward strand.
GTTCATTTGAACGTCACAGTTAACAACCTTACACAGGGTGGGACAGCGTGCAAGGAGCAACACTGTGAGCAGCGCAGAGCAACAGGCTGATTCATTCATTACACAGAGACGCAACTTCTCCATTTGATTTCTGTGTCCTCTGGCAAGAGTTACCAGATTTATGGGCTTGTTTCACTAATGTTTAAGTGTATTCACCGTGCGACGGTGTTACCTCAAACTACACCTCTCGCTGTTGAAACTCACAGCTGTTTTAGACATGCTGGATGGCGGTGTAGCAGTGGACGGCTGGGTGAGAGGAACCTGCTGAAAGGCTGGAGGGAAAACAGAGGCTGAGTAAATGAAATCTCATCCGTCTATCTACGTTCCTGGTTTCCTCTTTATCTCATCCTGCAAAGGAGGGAGGAGAGGGTGGATTTGTTTTGTTTTTTATGGGGTTTACAGTAATGCTTAGAGGGTGAAATTATTCCTGGAGCCCCGAGTTTAATTATTTCCTCTCGTATCAATACAGTCCACCGACGTAATTTCCGTGTTGATCTGATTAAAGAAATATTACATTCTGCCAGGGCACGGGCAAATTGACTTTGGTGGCAAGGTCTTGACAAGAACCAGACACGCAGCTTTATGCATCAGTAACGGCGTAACCGTATTATCCATGCACTGCTTCCTTCAGTGAAAAGGAAGATGCAGGCTGTTTCCAATGAAGACAAAAGAGGAGAGGAAGGAAATTCAGGATGGAAGAGATGGTGTAGACGTGCAAGTGTACACCTTCTCTGAGAATACTAATGCCTTGTCATCAGGACTCTGAAAGCATCAGCCACATCACGACTTACATTACGCCGCAGAAACTTTTAGAAACTCGACATTAGCACAGCCGAACTTGCAGTATGTAGCCAGTGCAGGGCTAAAATATACTGGATCAATATTCGCCATTAACGTTGTCAGTAAACACTGTTATGGAGCGTCGTGCCTGACCACAGCAACATAAAAAGTCTGATTTGTTGTGGTCTTTATTTATCCAATTTTCTCTCCACTTACGCGCCAGCCTTTAATGTATTTTACTCATTTTGTTTTTATGACTTCCAGAACAAAAAAACTTTCTTAGCTTCCACGTTTAGATGAATGCTACATAAATAAATGTGTTTATTATCCCAAAGGTGACTGATAGACAGGATCTTTACCATTTTGCTACCCTGATCTGGATAAGAACGTCCTTAACTTGGGTGAGGTAATTAGAAAGAAATACAAGATGATTAAAATGAGAAATAATAATTCATTGTTTTGCTTTTTGATGACTGATCCACCAAAGGGAGCAAACCAAACATATTTTAGCATTCCTATGCTGCAGTTTCTTGCTACATATACCAAAATATCTGCATTCATCAGCGGTTGAACAAAAGAAAAGGCGATCATTGATAGACGTCTGTCTGTTTTTCAGTGGCTACATACGGAGAAGATCGGGCACCGCTGCCTCTTCTGAATGAGGATGACAGTCTGACTCTTTTCACATTTGCGTTTTCACAGTCTGACATAACACTGTTGTCAGTGTCGTAATGTTCGTGTGTAATCTACGTTCTCATTTCCTTGACCTACCCCATCTATTTCTACCTCAGTCTATTCCTACATTTCCCAGAGGACGTTTCACAATCCCATGTGAAGGGGCATGAACTTGTTGCTTTCAATCAAATCTGGGCGTGGGAGAGCGCAGAAATGGAACCAGCACACTCTTTCGTGAATATTTGGGGGGTTAGGGTTTAAAGACACCAGGCTGGATGCAGTGATTGGTATCTCTTGCTGTGTGACTGATTTCCGAAGCCTTATGATTACCGTCCAGATTTTTCTGCTATCGAACATCCTGAAACGTGAGGTCACACCGTGCAAGATAAGCGTGTTCTCAACCGGAACGAGAAAAACACCACAGCGAGGCGCGTGCACTGTAGCCAACGAGTGCGCTACTACTCCGTGCATGCAGAAGAAACTGTGCTGAAAAATGAATACAAAGGGAAAATGAGTCAAACAGAGTGCAGGAATGTGAGTCAGCAATCGTGTAAAAGGAGAAGGAGAGTGAGAGAAAGAGCGAAGGAGAAGGGAGGGGGGAAGACGGGGCAAAAGTGCAGCCATGTGCTGGGGTGTACACCTGTACCCAGAACAGGTGTTTTCCGCCCCACTTGCAGGCCCCCTGATTAGGAACCGCCACGCTTGCCTTACTCCGTCAAAGGCGAGCTTATCCCCCATCAGTGCAACTCAGGCTCTGGGTAAAATGATGGTTAATTAGCCAGCAGAAAGCCACAGGCTGGAGGCTGATGGAAGCAACCCCTTTTCCCAACCTTCCAACCCACAGGTCTGTGTATACTGTACACACAGAGACCGGTTAGGAAGCAGAACTAATTTAACCAGTTAAAGACGAACAGACATCAGTGGAAAAGAGCAGATTATATCATTTATCGTGTTGCTTTAACTGAAGTTTTGGGACACATGAGACTGTGTTTTATTTCTTTTATCCTGTGCATGATTTTCAGGGTGGAACGAGTCCAATCCAGAACCCTCGGATAACAAACTACTGTCATAGATGGTTATTTTAGATGATAATCTCTTATAATCATAGCCATTCTTTGATTAGCTATTACAAAAATACCACAGCGGCTGCAGCGAAGGATATTCGAGCGAAGGGATTAATCGAGCACACTGTATTTTATACTGTATAACATGTCCTTTTCCTGGCTAATCTGCACATACAGAGGGAAGCAATCAAAAGAGAGAGGGAGAAACAGAGAGAGAGACTATAATTATGCACAGCTGCAAAAGCGGGGGGCCATGGGAGGTTGCATTACCCAGCACTAAACACTTTCACCTGCGCAGCTATGCTACCCAGCGTTAAACACTTTCACCTGGACGGAGCCACGTTTTCAAGTTTTAATCATATTTCCACCGGGGAGCCGAATTACTGAGCAGAAATGACTTTGTACCAGGCTCACTGTACAACGGAGGTACGAAAGACAATTAGGGGGTAAAGTTGAGGGGCAATTCTCAAAGAGCAACAGACTTCGAAATTGGTTCAATAGCTTCTTTTTTTTTTTTTTTACCGTTTTCTGGCAACAATTGTGCCTTGCATGGCAAAAGAGACAGTCCGGGTGCAATTTGAATACAGTTGCATGTAAATGTTGACAATAGCGATGTTTGGAACTGACGTGCAGTCTTTTGCACAAGCTTCGGCCGCTAACAAATCTCTCCTGGCCTGACCACACTCACTCACAATTTGCAGAGCAGCGGAAAATGATTTGCATGCACCACTTTTTTATTTTGCATCTCATTGCCGGAGCAGCAAACATGACAACTAACTGCAGCAATGAACATCTTCATTTGATTTATTTAACTAAAAAAAATGTTGCTAATTCTGCAAATCAAGACATTTATTGATATTTCTCGTTGGAGTGAAAATTGTGGCCCAACAGTGGAGCAAACATAAGGTTCAGGTTCAACAAAAACATCAGGATTCATCCTCTGGGATGTGTGAACATGAATATCTGTAAACTCACAGAAGGAACCGTGTTGTTCGAGGGGAAACACTGACCTGAAAATGGTCATCACAATGATCAGGACAGTGAGTATCCACTCCATAACAAACTGAGCGTCAGGCCTCGCAGCTGGCAGGTAGAAAAAAAAAAATCACATGTATTTTAAAGGCCACATACACTGAGTCATGCATGCTTCATTAAACTCTAATAGGTATTTTACAGTGTTGCCAGCAGTACAACACTGGAAGCAATATAAGGTTACAAACTTCTCACCTTGAGGCAAGATGTGTGTTGCTTTCATCTCTCCGCCGGTCATATCTCAGCCTGTCACTCATCTTTACCGAGTCCAGCCAGGTTTGTGGTGGCAGGATGCTAAGCAAGGTGGTCTTGACGTCCTTCCCTCCGGCTACCAGCATAGTCCAGAGTCCAGTTTGGTTCCACGCCTCGCGCTGTGCACCGAGGCGGGCCACACCACATCTTGTTGGTTTTCTTTCGTCTACCTCACGGTCCAGGTTCTTTCCTACCAAAGCTGTCAGTCCACATCCACAAGTTTTCCCAGCCATGAGTTAGGATCCCACATAACCTCGGTCAAGCTGCATCTGAGAATATCTCAAGTGACACAAGGCGCTGTCAAGTGAGCTCCCATCCAGGCTGGGTACACAGGGCTCCGGTATCCCTCAGTGCCGGGGTGAGGTTCCTCTTTCTCGCATGCATCTCTTAGTCTGGCCCCCACAGACCTGGGACCAGCCAGAAGGGCGTGCAAGCCTATCCACCCAGGAGAGGTTAGGGATTGTTGGAAGGGTTGGGTGGCAGCTCTCCAGTAAAGGTATGGCGGTGACTCTGAGGAGGCGATTGTAAAAGTGGGAAATCCTCGTGCGGGATTCTTCCTGAAAGAAAAGAAAATCATGCACAATTTTTCTTCCAGATTCGACTTGGATGTTGCCTAACTCTGTTACTCCATTGTTGTTGCTTAGTTATCTTTACTGTGGCCACTAGATATAACTCCAAGCCCAAAACAAAAGGTAAACCCCAAAACATACAACAGAAAAGCCTTTGTCTAGCCAATGGGGGGCTTTAGGCTCGTACACACAGACAGAACAAAGAACATTGGAAACATTGATTCCAGCAGTCGACCATCTTGCATCCAGGATGGCTTGTGATGCTAAAAATTTGAATTTTTATTACCAAGACGACAAGAGCAGTGTATTACAGATGGCAGGCGGACAAAGACGTCTCAGCGTTCATAATTTGAGAGAAAGGTTGTACAGAGGGAAACTGTCTACATTCAGGAGGGGGGGAGGTGGTGAGTGTCTGACTGTACGGGGGAATTTGGGTTTTGGCATGCATCGCTCTCTGTGGAGCTGCTGGTGCTCACACATCAGAGCTCCACTTCCTCCAGGCACACCATGCAATACACAGAGGTGATAGAGAGACATGTATACAGACAAACACACACATTTGCAGGCTTGTAACTATACGCGGATAACACACACGCACACACACACGCATATGCACGCTCACACACTTACTTTACTGTACATACACGTGTTCCCTGCAGCCATAAGCACTGCTCTACAACCTAATTAAGAGAACAATTAAGTGTGAAACGATGAGGATTGGAAATGAGGGTCGCTCAGTGTGTGTGTGTGTGTGTGTGTGTGTGTGTAAAATCATCAAGATCATATAGTATCTTACTAAAGAACAGAGCCTGTTGCCAGAATGGCGTGTGGCCCCTGAGGCTCGGGTCTAAGTTCTTTCAAATCACGGCTTCAAACTTTTCTTGTTTGCACGTTTTATTAAATTAAATTCAGGGCTGAACTTAGTTTTATTCTCTTTGACATTTTATTTATGTTTTGTCTTCATGCAAACACTTTGAATAGCTGTGCACAAGAACTTTGCTCCAATCACCAGTTTAAAGGACCGGTGAGTAGTATCTGGTGGCATCCACAGGTGGAGTTGCAGATTGCATCCACCTCACTTCACCCTCTCCTTCCAAGCAGAACAGGAAAACACAAACAGCTTTATCTAGAGCCGTTTTTTTTTCGCACAGCACTGTGTTACAGTAAGTCTGTGTTTTTATACTTTTTATAACAGCAGTCTTCATCCAGGTCCCCCCAGTGTCTTCATTTATTTATCAGTATTTTGTCATCCATCTTTATTTTCTGAGCCGCTGTAACAAGTCAATTCAATAAAGTCCATCTTATCTTATCTCATTTGGTTTGTCCATTCTGGGCTAAGAAGAAGTAGAAGATGACTAATACAGCTTACATAACTACAGAATTATGCATATTATATTATTTCTGCCAATTTTTTGTAAATCGAGCAGATAGCATCTCATAAATATACTTCAATACACAAATTGTACAAATAAATATGAAACAACGGGACTTGTCCGGCACCTCCTGCCACATTCAAACTGCTTTCCATTACTTTCCTAATGTCTGACATCATATCGCTATGGATACCGCAAAGAAAGTCCTCATAACTCCAAGTTCTGGTTTCATACTGCGTCTCAAACTGAGAGTTTGTTGTGGTCAGCTCCAGTTTAGGGAACTTTCAGGAGCCTACCGTAGGCTCTTGTCAAAACAATTAAAACTTCTCGCAAACTCGTGCTGAAAAGGCGTCGTTTTCTGACGTTTGAGCACACATGATGTTCATCTGACAGTGCTGATATTCCATCTGAGCTTAGACCATAGTGTAGGTCTGTGCTGGCAGCACAAACAGGCTTCTGCAGCCAGGACGCCAAGAAGCAGGGAAATATTAAACAAAGGAGAAGAGAGCAGACGCTGAAAAATACCTGCTGCCCAATACTGAGGCTCCATATGCCCAGCTCTACCCTGACTGCTGGCTGACTGCGGCTGGCCAGCCTGCATGCCCACTCTCTCCCCAGCCTGAACACACACCTACACACACACACAAACACAGATAGACACAGACGCGGACACACACACATGCAAACACACGCTTCACTGGGGACAAGCCAGCAAGAGTAATCCTGGCCTACTTTTCTGCCCGGAGCGTACTGCGGCACCATCTACACACACTACCACTACAGAGGAGGGAAAGGAGGTGCAGGGGGGTGGATGAAGAATTAGAGGAGATGGAGGGGAAGTTAGGAATGGGGTGGAGGTGGGGTGAAGGAAGATAGAGGGAGCGGTTAAAAAACTGGAAAGAGTGATGGAAAGGAAAAGAATGACCAGGCAGGGACTGTCTGAATCTCAGTTTAGGGGGGGCGTGTGCAATTAAAGATGAGATAATGATTGAAAGAACAAGAAACGGAGGGATGGTGAAGGGAAGGAAGTCAAGTCGTATGACACAAAGAGGGAAAAATGAGAAAAAAGAGTGACAGAAACCGGGTTTGGAGCGAGTCGGTGAATCCTAATAGAAACCAGTGCAACAGCGGAGCCTCCTGCCAAACGAAAGAAGGGGTGGGTGGGCGGAGGGAGCGTGTTGGCTGCTCTTTTCCAAATAAGCGCATTAGTTAGTGCCACTTCCTCTTTCCGGGAGTTCCTGCTGCATATTCTGAGAAGCCCCAAACCGCACCGGGGAATATTTTTACTCTGCTCCCATTGACAGGATGAAAAATGATACCTGGAATATGTAAATAAATGATTACATCACACACACACACACACACACACACACGACTGCCATGAACACACACATGCATTTTACTTATTAGCTCAGAACGTGCATTAAGACAGAAAATAATAAAAGAGTCATGTTTATTTATGCGCGTGCAGGATATACTGTGTTTGTAAATAAACTTTATATATTCATGCACTCTGGTGATTCATTCATTCCCTTCAGGGGGGACACATGGCATCGTTGTTGTTTGCTTTGACTCACGGTGTAATTACCGTGTGTATCCAGAGACTGTACAAAATAATTCTATGAATCATGTTTCCATACATCTGCGGTCTACGAGTTTCCTGAATCCAAATTAGTTGCCATGGCAAGTAGCATGCTGTTACGGGCGATGAGAAAATATGTTTGATGTCGTAAATTAACAGATTTGTCTTGAAACATGATCGTTATTAGTCCGCAGATCAAGGACAAAGGAGGAGAGAGTAAGTTTTATGGCTCGGAAATATCACGCATGGATTCTGGAAGAAATTAATTTAATTAGAATAAAATTAAGTAAAAGGAAGTAATTGGTGACAATTAATGAAGTCGTAAAGTTATCCAGCTATTTACACTCCCCCAGATCAAACTGTGCGAGCAGATTAATGCAACACACTCATTTTGTAACGCCGAGATATTTCACATCTGTGAAAACAGCAGAACTCATCAGGTTGGCCTTTTTTGTTAGAGAGGTTCAGCTGCGATTCGTCCAACTTTAAAAGACACATCGCTGACGTTGGAACAAATGCTACAGAACTAAATACTGGGGGACAAAAATATTTAATACTACAAATTATAATCCATCACTAACTATGGCCTAGTATCGTAGTATCCTCGCAACGCTACGGTAACGCATGCGACAACCAAATCACAAAACAAGAACGTCAGTAATAATTCTGCAGAACTCTGCGGTCTTCACGTTCAGTCCCAGCAAATCTACAAGTTCTTGTATTTTACAGTATCTGTGCATGACACCATAGTGTGTGTAAGGTGAGGTTGACTGCAGGTCTGTAATGGGACATAAACTCTACTTCGTGCACTGGCATGAGACGTGGCCGCTGGACATTAATTGTGAGTCGCGTCCGATCTGGAAGTAATTCCTTTAGATGGGATGAAATTCTGTTTTATTTTCTGGCATTTCTGTTATTCCGTCCTCCCCATTCATATTTACATTCTCAGCCTTCTTTGCGAATAATGTCAGATCACAAAAGTACAGTTAATTATCTGCATCCTTCTTCTGTTCCTATAGTACAGAGGCGATATAATGAGGACCCCGGGCTGCATGAATCACTGATACTGCACTCTTAAACTAGACAGAGGTGCCTGATTAAATTTTTGTCAGCAGGGAGCAAGAAAATGTTCTGAGCAACCCCAAGAGCCTTCTGCCTTGGAGAAAGAGGAAAAATATGGATCGCAGGAGAAGGGGGAAGGGTATTTAAAGGGTCAGGTCAAAAATACACACTGCCTCCATACACACAGACACACACACACACACACACACAGTCGTCCCATTGCTCCCATCGCTCTCACTGATGAAAGGTGTGTCTCTGCTCATGGGTCGTTTGTCGCGGGCATCTCCACGGACGGCTCATTGGAGAGTGCAAGGACCCCTTCATCTTTCACCATGACAGGTCTCGGACACTGGGCCCCCGTGACAGACGACCAATAATTCACTGGAGGGGGGGAGTGGAGCTAATGGCCTTGACTCCAGGCCTCGGTAATGATCACGTCCAGATTTCCAGTGTCACACATTGATGTCGGACCCCACCCACAAAGGAGGGCTGTTGTCACCGTGTGTGGATGAGGCAACAACGCAGATTCAAAGCTGCCGGTGGACTAAGTTCTCAGTTGTAACACTGACATGATGGAGATTCCTCACCACTGGACATAAAATCCTCTGAGCTTCATTATTTCTCCGCTCTCAGGTTCAGGTCCAGCTCCGTCACATCTCTATCACGGTTCCAAGGTCCGCTGGAACCGTTTCAGTCTAACGGAGTCTGGTCTTCTGCAGCCGCACTTCAAAGACTGTTTAAAAGAAATTTTGCTGACTGGATTTTTTTTTGTTTTGTCTTTTACAAGCATATTGAATACGTTTGCAGTTCGTTTATGATCGATGCAAGAACAGACACTTTGCTGGCTGGATTCTATTGTTTCAAACTGCGCCACACCATCTCACCTCATCTTTGTTTTGCGTCTGTTGTTTCTGAGTCGTAAAAAGGTACGGCATTCCCTTTCGCTGAAGCACGTCATTTGGAGACGACAGAAAGATATGCATGCATATGAATTCTTGACACGTGAGCTTCCCGAGCAAAAATAACCCCAGTGTGTAAGAAGAGTTGAGTTGTCTGTGAGCTGCCAGTGAGATTGTCCAGTGGACACCAGCGGATACGGAGCCGTTAACCAACATGAAAGAATGTCCGTCGTCTCAATTTCATTGGAGATTTTTTAGCAACGCACGATGGTAAAACTGCTGCTTCAAAAGGCTTTCCACTCGCTGACACGTTGCCTTCTTTGGCATAAAATGGGGGAAAATGAATGATGTCGAATATCAGCATGAGATGACCGCTAATTATAAAAAGATTCCCTTGTGAGCGCCAAGACCGAACGCTCTGCAGCTGGACGTGACCTTTGACCTTTCAGCACTCACTGAGCTGCACTTTCGCAGCAGTGAGGACGAGTATTTTAGCAGAGAAGGATGCAAACTTTAGTGAGAACAGCAAATTTTGTTCAATCAACAAAAGGAAACATAATTTTGGTGTTTCTTTGTTGGGATGTGATCACTTAAGGCTTTATGAGTTTTGTCTGAGCTGTCAAGTATAAAATAGTAGGAGGCGATCACTGTAGGCAGGAGGAGATTTACCGCATTCCATAAACGCTCATTTGTACTTGATGTAAGAAAAGCAGGGTCTGTTCATACGGTTCCCGCAGGCTCCTGCAGGTATCGAGCAGAGCTTGATATAAGGTGTACGGGAAAACTTAATTATTCCTTCAGGTAAAACGAGAAATAAAGATACCGCAATAACGCTGTAATCTGATCTCTAAAAGCACTCGCTCGCATGCAATTGTCCCCTATACGCTCATCTATGAGTGTGTTCAGCACGCCTCCTATAAGCAGATGAAACAACTACATACATCAGAGAAAAGAGCAATACAGAGTTCACGTGGATCGACGGATAAACGTACACACAGTGGCATGTTCTCGCACATGTTGTGGTTTTGAATCCAGACTATAAATTGTCCCTCCTGCTCTTCTTCATGAAGCAGGAACTCTTTAAAAATCATCTCTGAGTGTTAAAATGAAATTCAACAGGATGTTTCCTCCCCCCCGTCCTTTCGTACCCATCTACATGCTCTGCACGGGTGAGGAGGTTTAACGGCTCCCCACAGTTGTCTGCACTGGGGAAGTTTGACGTGCCTTGTCCTCACATGTAACTGTATCCCTTCAAGCGATGAGGGCCTTACCCCGGCAGCTTCTCATCACTCGGCGGAGAAGACGCTAACTATGATTAGTAATAGCGCCATTGATTTTCACTGAGTACCGTACCGCTTGCTCCAATCCTCCACGCTCAACTAAAACATGTCAGAGATATTAGAGAACCGCTACTTTCTTTCTTTCCTTCTTTTTTTTTTTTTAAGGGCACATTTCACATTCAGCGAGAGAGATCAGGATCTATTAGGGCGTCCGTGATTGCACAGTATGAGTATGAGTGCTGACAAGAAAGTGAGGGCTCCCTGTGCCAGACAGCGTGGGATTTGGTCTCTCACAATTTAACTACAGAGACGAGTTCAGAGGAAATAATATCATATTGACCTCATGAAAAACTGAGCAGTTAAGTACTTTTGTCTCTCCAAAGCCCGCAGAGACTCACCTCGTGGTATCAACCCACACATGTTCAATCTCCAGAAATAATCACCCGATACTAATCACAGAATCACATAGGCAAAGGATGTAATTATGATTTTTTTTTTATCTTTTTCTACAATTGTAAAACCTTAAGGGGTGTGACACAATAACCTCTCATATGCCGAACGCCGCGTTTGGAATTGAAAATGAGACGGAGGGACATTTATAAAAAGATGAATAAGCAGAGGTGGGGAGGGGTTTTGCGGGGGCCATGAAGACTGAACTCTAGCTTATGAATATGCATATTCATATTTGGACCATGGTCGGTGTGAAAGACAATGGGGACTGCGAAGTTTGCTGGCCCCTCTGAGTGTATTCAGCCCCGTCCCATACAAAGACACAAATTTTCCGCTGAGGCCTAGTCAGCGATGGCGTGGAGGGAAGCTCGAGCACCCCTGAGCGTCCCTGAATCAGACAGACAGGAAGTGGTCCTGCGAGAACCCCCGTCCCCACGGCGATTCCCATGAATTCCCACAATTCCACTGGCCCGTTGGTTGGTTACTTATTCAGCGATGCGCCACCGTGCTCCCCGTGAACGCAGTTATAAAGGGACGAGAGGGGGGTCGAAGAGCGAGATGGAGACGGACGGAAAAAAATCATATTTCATTCACCGTCACAACATGACCCAGATAACTGTAGATTGCCCTTTTTAGTCAGGACAAAATTGCCTTTGTGTCCGAAGTTACAAGAGCGAGAGAGAAACAAAAAGGCAAACGAAAAGGGGGTGCTTCAAAGGTTAATCCGTTACAAGCAAGATCAGAGCGTCTCTTCTTTAAGGAACAGAGGAAAATCTATCTCTTTTCTCTTTCCCTCCTTTCTCTTTTATGTCTGGCCATAAAGAGCGGGTTTTATGTACACTCGAATGGCTGAGTCTCACAGAACATGCATGCGAATGAGAGGGAACCACAGGGGACCGATATATCTTTACAAACATATATGCACATAGAGTAAGAGAGAGAGAGAGAGAGAGAGAGAGAGAGAGAGAGAGAGAGAGAGAGAGAGAGAGAGAGAGAGAGAGAGAGAGAGAGAGAGAGAGAGAGAGAGAGAGAGAGAGAGAGAGAGAGAGGAAGGGAGAAGAAAATATCCGAAGACAGAGATAAAGAGAGAGAGAGACGAGAAAGTCAGCAAGCAAGAAGTAAAAGGGGAAAGATGCAGAAATGAGAAGGGGAGGGTTGAAAGAGAGGAAGAGAGAGACAGTCTGGAGGAGAAAAAAAAGTGGAAGAAAAGCAGTCTGGTGCTTTAATCGCAAAATCAGAGCTGAAGGAGCGAGGCAGGCATGCAGTCATCATAACGGATCCCATCTGAGAATGCTATTACAGGCCTGGCTCTGGTTGTGGCTAACGCTACTGGGCTTACAGCACCAGCACTGAGGCTTTCTACTCCAGCCATGACCTGCCTTTAGTACCTGCTAAAAAGAAACTGCGCCTGGTTAATATCAGAGCGTTCATCGATTCCCAGGCTGCAAATGGTGTAGCACTGCAACTAAAGCTGCTGCCGTAAACTAACAGTAGGTTGAATCGCTTTCCCTCCGCTCACCTCAGATGAACACTTTTAAAACGTTTTCAATTCAGATATTTCAGAAACTGGACATTTGGGTTTGAGCGCAAATAATTCAACGCAGACAGAAGATTCTCACCAAAAGCAGGGTGACAAATGAACAGCAATACCGCGGCCTCTCCCGGTGCTCTGTGCTATAAATTTAAATCAGGAAGACAATCCTGGCAGAGCAGGGAATTTATAATTTATGTCTATGAGCACTCTGAGCTGCTGAAACACTATAGTTTGTTTCATTAATGCTTTGTTGCACATTGTAAACCTCATTATACCGGCGTGTTGTTTTTGTCTGTGCACTCCTGAAGCTTGTTTCACTGTTTGAATCCTCTAAATACATGAATACATGCTATACTGTGCAAAATATATTCATTTTATACACAAATATAACAATGCTAAAAATGCTTTTATATATATATAAAAAAAGGAGCATCCCCATCACATATTTACTGTATAAGTCTGTTGAGCACACGCCAACTTACCTGCAGGACTGGGGGATGGAGTGATGGATAGAGGGAGAAGGAAGGTAGTAAGAGGGGAGGGGGAGGAAGGAGAAATGCTAGAGGGAAGCAGGAGTCTGGAGTTAAATATTAATCCGTGGTGATTCATCTGCTGTGGAAGCCTCCAGGCTCCTTCTGCATACCGCCAGCTGTTGGCCCCTGTCTCTTGGCCCTGGACCTGGATGTGAAAGGCTGGGTTGCTGCCCAGAGTGCCCAGGCATGAGCTTCCTTGGCTGGGGGAAAAGCAACAGAGGCCAGGGCAGGTGGTGGACCTGGCCGGGATGACAGTGTGTGAAAGTACGTTTGTGTATATGTGTCTGTGTGTGTGTGTGAGAGTGTGTGATATGGGGTGTTACACATACTGTATAACCACAACTCTAGGGTCTAACAGTCTTGAGCTGGAGTCACCACACTATGTCACACCCACGGAGGGCAATGAGGCTTGACTTTGTCTGGTTGTGGGGCACGGACGTGCTGTAGGGGTTCGAGGATGGAGGAGTGGGTGGAGGAGACGGCAAACTGAGTGAAGTGCATGTTGAGCTCTGCATAAATATCTCTCTATCGCTCTGCATAATAATATAAATAGCATGCCTCAGCCTATGCTCAAATCATCCATTTCATCCATTCATCTTCCATAGCAGCCCATTGACATTAGGCAAGAGGTGTATACACCCTGGACAAAGTCGCCAGTTCATCACAGAGCCACCAACAGGCAAGAGTCACCAATTAACCTACAAACCTACACGTTTTTGGACTCTGGAAGAAGAGAGAACATGCAAAGGTCCACCGGCGGGTCTGAATCCAGAACATTCGACGTTTCACAGCAGTAACAAAGCAGAAGAAATCTGTAAACAAGTGCTATTGACTAAAAATCCCCCTGCAGAACTTCTTCTTACTTTACAGAAAATCCAAGGAAAATACAAAACATCATCGTTCTGCCCGCTCCGTTTGACTGACAAGCCAAAAGACCAAAGCAACAACCTCTAAGAACTATAGATGTCACAAAATCTGTAACATGACTTGATATTTTCATACATGTAACTGAATGCACCGGGTCAGCAGCAGTTACAGTAATCACATGCAGTATGGAACTCAATACAGGCAGATCAAATGTAATGCAGCACATGTGCATTCGAAACCTGGCTTTCATATTCACAGCTCATTCACTTCATCTTCGTACATGTGACCTGCCGTGTCAGAGGGAGGCAGCCAGACGGTCACACACAGCTGCTGCTCTGGCTATCGCTCAAAAGCTAATGTACCTTGGGTGATTCCTCTACACCAAGAAAGTCGAGGGTGGGAGGGAAGCAAGAAGGGTGTTCCAGGTGCCAGTAAAGACGAACCAAGGTTAAATAAAGCATAGAAAAGTCTCAGTCAGGGACGTTGAGGCACAAAAGAACTAAGCAACAGAGCGCAGATCATTGGAGTTGAAACAAAAACCAACTACAGTAACTAGTACAGATTAATTTGTTCAAGAAGGGTTCAATCTGGGGCAACTGGACTTGGTTGTAGATCTGTGAATGCACAGATGTAGATGTGTAGATTTAACACTTGAAGACAGATGATTGGATGAGGGGTTAAATTAACCGGGGGAAGGAAGCGGTGCCGTGTCATTGTTCTAACGATGCATTACTCTGAGAACTCTTATTGGCCCAAAGATGTCCCATTGCCCATTCTTCTCAGAATAGAGACAGACTTAAATGACATTACTGATGCACTTATTGTATCTTAACACAAACCACATTCTTTTCCAAACCTATTCAAGTGGTTTGGGTATTGTTACCACGATAACAAAAGGTCCTTTCCTGCACTCTCAAATACACCGAGGCTGCAGGTAGAGCTGTGTATTTTTGGAACATTGGACCTGCAGAGCACCGCTGGATGAATGGGTTTCTATGTGATCAAGCACTTCAGAGCGGGTATTCGTGTGACGCTCAGGTAAGATTTGAGAGAGAGACTACAAAGTCCACATCATCCATCAGCTCCAGGTTTTATTTCACACAAAGGTTGCTCGCACTGTGATTTTAAGTCAACAAAATCGCCTTTACACAGCCACGGATGTGCGTAATGAATGTGGGCTCACAACAGAAAAAGATTATGCAATCGCAATCCTTTCTCACAGAACAATAACACAGCTCAATGCTGTGCGATAGGATCTTTGCAAATTGTTGCCACTCGTGTTCGAGCACAGGAAAAGGAGCAGGATGCAGTCGGCCTGTGATGAAGATACTCTCAGGGTTAGACTAGTAACTACAAAGAAACGAGAATCAAAAAGAGGTGTTTCTCGCTGTTTCTCGGCAGGTGTCCCCAGAGCTCGCCGAGCCTTGCCTCAAACTACGCTGTTTGACTTGTTTCAGTGCTCACTTTAAACCAGAGAAGAAAGAGGAGGGATGTGTTTGCGCCAAATGAAAAAGAGAAATCTTCCTCAACCGCTACAGGAGCCAACAGAGCACCAAAAGGCTTGAGGAGACTCAGTTTCCCCCCTTCCCCTCCTCCATTTGTATTTCGCCTCCTTCCCCTGTTTCTTCTCCTATAAAGACGTTCACTCCGAGATGACTCATTCTCCATCTTAAAGCATGAGAGAGGTAAAAATAGCTTTACAAAATACTGTAACTGCCGACATGAAACTGAAACTCTGAGGAGCATGAGTCAACATTCGCAATCTTTATCTGAAGAACACGTTTTTAAAGATCAAACCGCCTGAATTTTCTGAAATACCGTCATGAATTTTAAAAAAAGGCCGGGGTAGCTTATTGGAATTTCTTGTGTCACGTCATCTGTAGGTCTAACCGATACATCTCCATGCCCAGATTGGAGGCATTTTGATATTTCTTAAGTAGACGGTTTGGGGGGGGAAAGGTTCTTACTGTACATTTTTTTCCTGCAGTTGCTTTGCAACGGCTTGTTAGCACTCACAGAATTCCTCACTGAAACCGAGGAACACAGCTGAGCCCATTAACACCCTCCGTCCTCTCTGTCCATGTTTGACATCACACGGCTCTTTTCTGAATACATTACATCTTCAAAACCGCTCGTTCACACTGTGTGTCCATGTATAATGCCCACCCACTCTCACCGTACCGTTTCGCAGGGCAAAAGGGGGCTGCCGAGGAGCAGGGTTACTACAGCGTCTTTGGGAAGGAGAGGAAAAATTTGAGAGGGGGAAGAAAGAGAAAACGCTGGGTCATGAATTATAGAGCAGATCACTTTCGTCTGGGTCCAGGGAGAGAGGGAGAGACCACGAGAGAGAGAGATTCACCCCTTATTCTTCCATGCCCTGTCTGGTACGTGGGAAGCCACTGGGGAGAGCGATTTATGGCCAATTGAAGCAGCGGCAACATCCCTCGGAAGGCAACGAGTGGATCCATAGCAACGATCCTAGCGGGGTATATTAATCCCCTGCTTTATGTAGTGCTAAGTGTACAATAGTAATCAGGATTGGAGTAGGCCCCACTGATCATTAAGGGAAAAGGCTATATAAAGAATTCATAATGGGATTAGCCCACGGCGAATGGAGAAAGAGAGAGAGACAAGAGGGTGTGTGGGTAGATGTCTGGAGGATGAGGACAGGGAGAAACGGGCAGAGGCAGGGCGGGTGGATGGAGGGAGGGAGGGAGGGAGGGGTGGCACGATGCTGGAATTAAATCACCCATCAATTGCATGGAGGAATTTTAATTTACAGGTTAATGTCGTATTGTGGTGACTAATCACAGCCAACCGTTTCGATGAACCGGTGGAAAATCGGGGGGGGGGGGGGGGAATCAGAGGCTGCTGCAACAAATTGGAAATGCAGTGTGCAGTCGTTCCTGGTTAAAATACTAGTGTTGAGAAAGGACGAGTGTGGATGTTCGCAGGGATCTTACATCCTGTGGGATCCATTCAAAGCCGATATCAGAGCTGAACACGCTCAGCAAAAGTAGTCCGATTACCTAATTCACAGTAAGAGACTTCCTTCCCCTACAGTGTAAAACTGCAGCGGTATTTACTCTCCGACGCTCCTAAAAATGTCCCAGTGTAATCAAACCAGCTTTAACCTACTTTTTCAGGTGTCTGTTATGTGACGGCTGTATTTTCAAAGTGACAGTTGGCCTTCTTCGCAATCAAAATTGCTGAAACAAACAGTTAAGGCTGCCACTTTCACAACATTTTCCTCCCAAACAGGCGCTTCCCTTGCAAGGTTTCCATCTAACAACAGCTGCACGCCAAAGTAAGGCCTTTATTTACAGAGAGGATTTATCCGTTCGTGTTCGGTCTTATCCAGAAGACACACTACATTGGATGCCAGTAGATGTTTGCCAGAATGCCGAGGTAGTCCGGGCACGTCCAACGGGGAAGGACACCCCAGGGCAGACCCAGAACATGCTGAAGGGGTTGACATATTTCGGCCAGCGTGGGAACGCCTCGGGATCCCCCAGGAGCAGCTGGATGTGGCGGGGAAAAAGGATGCCTGGACTATTGTGCTTTGTGTGCTGCCATCGGAAACTGAACCAGGTGAGCATCTTGGAGTTTTAAGGGACGTAAGCGCTGTCAGATTTCTCATAAATCCGAAGATGATTTGAATAATCAAACCACTATCGATGGGCCAATGCTGAAGTGGCTTTATAGGATAATGACTGACCTTATTTATGATACACTAACTGCTATTTCCATTCAAGATAATGTGCACAACACAGACTATGTTAGATGAGGACACACAGCTTTACCCAGAGCCAATTATTCTTGTTAATCAGACTTATACATGATTTGAAAAACATTTTTTTACATCAACGACTGACTCCAAATGATGCCAGTGTGCTTTTATCATCCTAAATAGTAATACCTTCCATTTTATGGTGGTTTGGGTGTGGCTCGGTTCACTTGTGCTAAAAACAGAGCAGAACCTTGATCCCCCGGTACCTGGCCACCAGCAGTCAGAAAGTAAGTTCAGCTGAAGCCTCTCCAGTACTAATTCTATCTAGGGCCTTGGCTCAGCTTGCTTTGGGTAGCTCCTTCATCACTGCGGCAGACCGGGGGGAGGACTTTATTACAGCCACAGCTCGTTAGCTTGAGTGGTCTTAATGAACCAGCGTGGCGATCAGACAGAAATCATGCTGCTGAGGCCCTGCGTCATTACACCGGGCCTTTAATTACGTTGATATATGGCTGGGACGGGTCTAGATACCACAGAAATTCACCAAGTCTTACCAGACTTCAGTCTGCAGTGATTCCCAGTCTCAGATACATATTCACGAGGCAGATACCAGCACTTTTATACTGAAACTGTACCGATATTCAAGTTTTGGTCACACTTTCCATCACACATTTGACTGTTACTGTTACAATCTTTAGCGGGCTTCCTTCTTTCCAGGGTCAAAACGCCTCTGAAACGACATTTATGCCACCATTAGACACTTAACCTCAACACTTTAAGTGAGGATGGTGTTTTTTAATCTCAGCATGCTCCTCAGCACAGCAGGTGGGAGGGAGAATCTTAGGAATTGAGGCCAAGTCTTGGTGAGATCAGAAAAGCAACTTGACTGGGTGACAACAAATTTGAAAAAAGGTAGTGTTGTGTTTCATTACTATTCATGACTTTGCTTCAGAATGTATTCTCCGACTGAGCGGAGGAGAAGGACTTCCAAAGAGCCTGTGAAGGGTGTCAGAATGAGCAAAACATCAGAGTTTAGAGTCAAATAGTAAAAGGAAGTAATAGCATTTATACTCGGAGGACCAAGAAGGCCAAAAAACAATGTTAAGAATACATTAAGATTAAAAGTTGTTGTATTTTTGACCTCTAACAGTGCTATAAGATCTTAGTTTAGTTTAAGCTGGTTTAAACACTGATCTACATGCAGCAGTAATGCACCAAGCTCTGCTGCAACGTACCAACTAACGCAAAAACAGATAGCTCAACAGGGAAGTCTAAAATTAAAATATAAATGTGTTGAACATATTTGCTAACCCTCAAGGTCACACACAACAACAAATGTCTTAATTTCCCGGTGTCAAAGTAAATTCAAATCCTTCAGAACATGTCAGTGAGAATTCAGAAACGGTTTCAAGCGATAAGAAGGATTTACAGGGTCCCTCTTCTTTCTGGAGAAATACTCTTTTATGCTTTAAATGAAGCAACATCCCGTCTGCAGGAGTAAAACATTACTGTCTGGCTTCCACTGCTGCTGTGTGAAACATATTCCACTTTTCTTTCATTGGACTCAGAGTTATGATAGCTATATTATGTCATGCTTCCCTACCTCCTTCATTATTCAAAATGAAGAGAAATCCAGTATATAATATGAGGGCAGAAGTTCTTATGAGATTTGGAAAGCTCAGCACTAGACATCTCCACTCTGTGTTAATTGGTTTTGCTTTTGAAAGGCCATCATTTTCTTTCGGGCCCATTAACCATAATGCTCCAGAGTCCAGGATTAGTTCTCACTCAGTAAGACTGCTGTGTTGTCGTTAAATTCAATTTAACGGGGCACCCACCAGTGCTAATTACTGCTAACCCCGCTTAATGCTCCATGTTAGTTTGGTCACTGTCCCTGTAAAAGGATTTCTGTTGTCGGGTGGCTTTTCCATCACCTCATCTCCTGCTGCTTGATTTTTTTTTGTTTGAGGTTTATTCAGTTACTCAGTTTTTCTTGCATTTTTAAATACGGAGCACAAATTCCTTTTCATGAGTAGCTATTAAAGCGTGCTTGAGCCAGCTGTGTGGTCCCTGCACCAGGTTCCTCATGTGCACCTGCAGTCCTTCACTATTAGGCATTTGTTGCCGGCATGCAGACTCGGTGGAAAGAGGCATGGAAAAAGAACATCACAGTCTGCAGCCTTGTTAATTCTCCTGTTTTCTACCGTCCTGTGTGCTTGTTGTAGAGTTGTCTTTAGCCCCCGGAGAGCAAAGGGAACAGGTGTGTGTATATGTGTACAATATCAATGTTGTGGAGAATGCATGCTGGACTCTTTCCAGCCATGCACTGAAGAACTGCTTTTGGTTTTTATTACGGTTTTGCTGTGTCTACACGATGCATTTTCCCTTTCTGTACTTCTTGCACTTTAAAGTGAAGTCACCGTCGTGCAAGGTGCAGGTGCGGCTTCTTACTTTGGTCGCAGGCCAGTTTTAGTCTGAGATATTTTCTTTTTTTATCTTTAAGTTTGTCATTAATGAAGACCAGTTCTGAGTTTCGTAAAGTACGCATGTCTGGGTGTTTCCTGGTTCAGCAGATTGCGATGTAACTACAGAGACACACATTCGATGTCATATAGGGCCACTGTTTCCTTGAACAAGTATTAACACACGTCCAACTACTTAAATTTAAATAACTCTGGGTTTATTTGCCTTCATTATAAATGACAATGGCGTGCTGGTTTATTCAAGGCGCTCCTGCAGTTTTCAGAGAAACTGACCTTTAATATTAACTCTAGTCCCCATTTGGCCAACCCGATATGCTTAAGGAACTTTTGCACAGGACGCAGGTAAAAGATTCATTATTCAGCCCCAGGAATGGGCGAAGGAGGGCCATTCCAATGGCTTTTACCTAACTACCCCCCTAAAAGCCTCCCAAGAAAAATACCTGCATTACAGAGCCATGCTGTGGGGAAAGTGTATTCACTATAGAAGCACTCCCAGTACCTGAATAAAAGATGAAATATTGAACATAGACTGTGGGGTTTTAAGTTTATTATTTAGGCCAAGATGGTCTAATTGCTCTAATGCAATGGAGTTGATTTTTTTTTTCCAGCAAGGTGGAGTCGGTTGTCTTTGTGAGGGGACCACTTTACAGCGCAACCATATTTTCTGTGAGGACGGAGAGAGGTCGGCACTGTACGTTCAAGGTAGAGACATTAATTACTTTTTAATTTGTAAGGAGGGTTTTAAAGACTCTTTAATTTTTCAAACCCGGGGCTCTTTACCTGAGGCTACGAACGGTGGGCAGGGAAGACCTAAATCTAAATGTAGAAGTTTTTAATGTAGAGAACGATCACGCTGCCTTTATTATTAATGAGTAAAGCACTGCTGCCATCAAAACCAAATAGACCCAGAGGAACCTTTCAGAGTAAAGAGTGTGTCACAAGTTTGAATGAAGGCAAAAGAATCTGATCGTTACCGTCTTCATTTGTCTTCTTTTCCTTTAAAAGTACAGTGTGTCTGATTTACAGGGCTCTATAAATATAATACTGTGTGTTCATGAGTGTATATCACCTGAAAATAGTAATAACAATAATATATAATACTTTTGGTTTGTTAGAATGAGCTTTTTATATCTACAGACGCCGCGGCTCCTCTTCTCCACATTAAGAGTTATCACCGGTCGCCACTGAGGGGTAGTTACGTGAACGTTAGTCAGCTGTGCAGACACTGTAAGTTCAGTAGTTACTACTAGTTCTCCAAAAGCTAGCTAGCAGCCACAAGTCAAAAAGAGAAGTGTATTACTCGCAGGCAAGTGACTTTTGTGCCTGGAGAAGTAAAAAGGTAAATGTACTTGGAACAGCACGTTTCTGCAGAACCCAGAACGGATAAACTGAACATTGGCTCTAAATTAGCAGGCCTGAGGTTTCTGCTGCAGACTGGAAAGGAGACGGTGAGGCAACAGACACATCTTCTAAAATCTCAAATGTACAAAGAATTGTTTTCAGCTACAGCCAAACACTGATTTATTATCTCATAAATAAGAAATCTGAGATGGAAAACAAAGTACACGTTGCTTATTGCCCTTGTTATTAAAGATTTGTCCATTTACAAGCTGCAATAGCTAACCTGTATTCCTTTTTGTGGTTATGATTGTTTGGAAAGCTTCTGCTCAGATATAAAACAGAATCGCATTTCTTGAATCTTTACAGCTGGCCACAGTTAGAAAAAGTAAAAAGTAGTTGGACACAGCTTGAAAAATGCTGTAATTTCCCTTTAACAGCTTTCTATTCAACAACAGACGTGAGATATTTGGGCAGTTTCCACTCTGCTATTGCTAAAGTTGCAATTTAGGCAGAAAACAAAAGAGCTGAGACAATGATCGGGCAAGAACGACTTCCTAACTGTTGCTTGCTTGAAACCTAAACACGGCTGCTGACACCAACACCGCTTGTACAGCAGATTACTCGCTCACTACTATAGTCTTTTTTGCCTTGAAGACGGCGAGGCAGAGAGTGAAAGAGAGACAGAAAGACCCCGCTATCACCTCTCACAGTCTCTCCTCCCGCCTCCCCGTGTGCTGTGTTTGACATTTCCCAGTAATGATGGGAATTTTCTCCCCTCTCCTAGCAGGAGTCACCCTTCCTCCCCTCTCCAGCGGCCTGTCCCTCCGTGCTGAGACCCAACACAATCGCTCTGCGCCGGGGCCTGTGAAATCCCAGGACGCCGGGGCCCTATGAAATCCAATAGAATGGCTTTTATCCCCTGAAGATACAGTACAAATCATCATTGGTTTTATCTCAGCTGGGGATGTCGATTTATCTAAATGAGCTTAGTCCCTTCTAGCTGCCTGTCAGAGTTATTTCTCCAACACCAGCCCCACCCTGACGCCCTCCCTTCTTCTCATCTTTTTCCTCTCTCCTCCCATCTCTCGGCTCTCCTCTTCCTCCCTCCCGCCCTGATTCGGCGAGGTTTAGCTCCTTTCGATGTCTCCGTCCTTTGTTCTCTTGAGAGGGAGGGGGCAACGGAGGACGGGGCAAGTAATGGGATTGGTACCCTGTACTGGGCACCAGTTTTGTTCGAAGCCTGCCTTACTGGCCCAAAGACAAGTGTGTGCATCTGTGTGTGTGTGTGTGTGTGTGTGTGTGTGTGTGTGTGTGTGTGTGTGTGTGTGTGTGTGTGTGTGTGATTCTGAGTCCCTTTAGTGTGCAGTGGAATGTACTTAATCTGCCTGCCATCATAATGCAAATGAAGCTCCCTGGTCCCAGCGGGGAGATACTGTGTGTGTGTGTGTGTGTGGTGTGTGTGCGTGCATGCGTGTGTGTGCTGTGGAATAGCCAGGCCCTTGACAGAGAATGCTGGAAAGCTCTGGAGGGGGGCATCAAAGAATGGGCAAAGGCTTCTGTCACACTAACACAAAGGCTGAGGACCAGGTCCAGTTACACACACACACACACACACACACACACACACACACACACACACACAAAAACACACACACACACACACACACACGCAAACACACACACACACACACACACACGGGGTCCACTGGAGAAGACTGAGACATGACACCATGCAGGTGAAGCGAGAAATGACGGCGACCCTGAACTTCTCTCTCTCTTCCCAGAATGTCTCTGCAAAGACACTGAATGAAGTTTAAACCACGCTCGTTTCTGCTGGAAGCAAAACCGAATAAACGAGTAAAAACACTGAAGTTAAAGTGAAAGTGCGGGCCGACAAAAGCAGTGTCAACACTTGAGTGCAGTAACAGGTTAACTCACTGCTGTCTTCTTCCACAGGTCTAAAATCACTCGTACATTACGTGTTAAATGTCATTTTTAAAAAGCGGCGTGCACTCCCACAGTAGTTCCGTAACTTTAAATGTCTTTTGAATATGAAAAATTCTTATAATCATGCAAATATACAGTACAAGTGATTATAGTAGCTGCAAGATCTTGTCCTAAAAAAGGCCCATTGTGTAAGATCAGGGTCCTCTATTTTTAGAATAAGGCAGACATGTGATATAATATTCATGACTATGATTTCATGCATGCATGATCACCTGAAAATAAGAATATTTCAGTTTTTGTTCATCAGTGTGAGGCCAAAACAAACTAAGCACTGACTCTACCTTGCGTTGGTTCTCGCTGCACTGGGCAGGTGGGAGTGATGTGAGGAGACTGCAGTGAAGCAACTGTGCCGGATTCACTTATAAGGCCAACGTTAACAACACCGATGTGTGTAAGTTAGGTACATTTCTATACAGCCCAAAAGCCGCCGCCGCCTGTTTTAATAAATAAGTGGTCATGTCGGGTGTTTACTGTAAATGTCAGCACACAGAGGTGCAGCCATTCGCCCTGTTAAACACACGCTTTATAGAGGTACCTTGTCATAATTTTCTGAATATGTCAGCAGGTAAGATTATATATATACGACAGTGAGGCCTCTCTATAAATAAACCTTTCAGTGTTCCCTTGTTAAAGTGACCCTTGATCTCAGCAGGATTCATCTGAATAAAAGGCCAAGGACGTCGCCTTGTTCTTCTGAAAGCAGTAAAAAAATAAAAACGCTTTCTGCTTTTCTGTCTCCTCCACCTTGTCCTCTTTTCCTATCATCCACATTCTTAAGATCAAGGTCAAGGTAGATTTTATTGTCCCAAAGGGAAATTACTTCTGTGGAGAGGTTATAGGAAATACTGTCTCCACATGGCAACTAGAAATATATCTTAAGGGTACAAGCTAACGTCGATACCGAACAAAGGAAGAAGGAAGTATAGACACCGGATCGTTCCAGACAGAGACGCACATTTGGTTGAAGCGTTAAATTATGCTGCGAGGACGACTGACGCTCTGACTGCTGGGGTTAAATACTGGACTTCATATACTGTACTGTAAATACTGTATTCATCACTGATGTGCAGTCACTGTGAATTTACTCTTTAATTTACTTACAACCAAGCAAAGGTTGTTAAAAAAACACTTTGAGAAGTCATTAACAGATATGAGCCGATTATTAATCTGTCATTTACTTTTTTAATTGAATTTCTTGTTGTTGCCGTGTTTTTATAATATTGATTAACAACTGACAGGAAAATGGTTTCAACTTTTTTTTAAACTGTCAACGTCCACAGAAACCGAGGCACTTCGCTCCCGACGCCTGAACCGTGATTCCTCATTTCATTTGCTTTGACAGTCAAAGGTACAATAATGTGGCCAAACCTATTAATAGCAAGACAGTTAATTAGATTCAAAGATTAATTAACAGCTTATCTAATCTATCAAAGGGCTAAAGATAACTATCTAATTAACAATATGAGTGAAGAGCAGCGACAAAGTTTGTCAAACAAAGAACTCTGCTGTTAGATATCGCCGTTATCTTTACCCATCACTCTCTATTGTTCTCTCCTTCCTCCCTTCCTCCCTTCTCTTCTCCTTTACTTCCCTCTCTTTCCCTAACACGCACTCTGCCTCCCCCCTCCGCCCCTGATGTTTATTGATTGCCAGAGTTCATACAAGAGCATCACTTAATGTGCTTGCTTTCATGTCCTGCCTTTGTTGCCAGGGCCGCAGCCCACGATATTGCAAATTGATCCGTCTCTCCCCGCCACCCTTTGTCAGGGTTTGTGAAGTGAACTACCATTACATTAGCCCGCTCTCTGATTCCCCTCTGCCCCCACCCATCTCTCCGTCTCCCCCCTCCGAGTCTTTCTTTGGCTCATTCTGTGTCTTTCTTGTCGTCCTGAGGATGGCATCGGCATGGCTAAACACCGGTTTGAGAGCTGATTAGCGGAGCCACACGCCTGACTGGCTACATTGATGAGCTCCTTGAGGTTTGATGATGTAGCCAATAAACGGACACTTTTGATTATCTGACCTCTGACCTTTTCTGTAAAAACAGACCAGCCCCGCCGCCCTCCCGCCTCTCCTCTTCCTCCTCATCATCCCCCGCTCCCCTTCACGCCTCCTTCTCTCCATTGTCCTTCTCAGGTGACGACTTGAAAATGAGGTCATGCTTGTGTGAACACAAACAAGGGCACGCATCCTCAAGGGCAGCGCATCCTTGGGATGATTCGGTGCAGTGGATTTTACCGCCTCTGGGAAGCAGAACATGTAGGAAGCAATGATTTTATTTTCATGTCGCATCCTCCAAATATCAAGACGAGCATTTAGTAACAGTAAACGGCGTATCCTTTCTGCATACAGAGCGGGCACTCAAAAAGTTTTCAAGAAGCTTGGCGAGCGAAAGCTCTGGGATGGAAAACTTCCACGTAACTTGTGATAACCTGTCCCTTCAGGCAGTGGAAGTGAGTGGACTTGCAAGACAGGCATGCAATAATAAGGTTTTCTCTCACTTCGTTCCTGCCCTGGACAACTTGGCAGGAATTTGGAACGAAGACTAAACGCCGGTCTCTTTGACGTGCCTGCGGTCTGACTTCAACGTCCTCCTGAGCCGATCAACAGCGATTCCTGCAGTCTGCATCCCTGACAATGTAATTGCCTGGTGGAGTCTTCTCCCCAGCTTAAGGCAGAGTGCCTGTAATTAAGATTGGATGCCCAGGACCACCACCACCCTTCAAAACACAGATACGGACTCAACAACCTCCCAAAGCTACTGTTGTCATGGAGAGAAGACATCAGAGGAGGAGAGGCTGCAAATGTTTGCAGTGATGTAGCAAGGGACGAGAGAGAGGGGGGGGGGTTGCGTTGCAAGAGTCGAGGCTGTACAGGGGGGTTGTTTTCAACTATGTGAGAAGGGGGGGGGTCGGTCTGAGAAGAGTGCGATGCGGGGATGGGGGACTGCGGCACAATCATCTTGATTTCTTGTGCTGAACGATTACATGCCACGCTAATTGCTAGCAGAGGGATCTTTAATAAATATTTCATTCGGTGCAGCATCATTACTGCCTAATGTCGTTATTAATCTCCGCCGGTAATTTTCACTCAGGAGAAGCGTCTTTGTGAGGGGAAAGCAGTGTTTCTCCCCCCCCTACAAGGAGAAAAAGAGAGAGAGAGAGAGAGAGGAGGAAAATTAGGGAGCGCCATTACATTAAAGTTATGACGGGAGAGAGAGCACAAGGAATGAATGAACCATGTAGAAGAGGAGAGAGAGAAAGAGCGATAAAGAAGGACAAAGGGAGGGAAAAGAAAGTCAGGATGAGAAAGGAAATGGGAAGTGTACCGCGCTGGATGGATAATGTCGGAGCTAGCATGGCTGCAAATAACGTTACAGACACATGTCATTTCCTGAGAGGCCTTTCCATCAGTGAGATCATAGCTACTAATTTGATTTGTACATGGGAAGGGGGTTGGTATAACTGCCTCTGAAGAAAAAGATTTACTTAGGGTAAATGGCTTGAGCTCATGACTTATGTGGTGTCAGACATGCGGAACAATCAACACCACCAACTTACCTGCAGGACTATTTATTTGTACCTTGCACTACGTCGGTCTGCTATTATTATTTTTTATTTTGCCGTCAGAAATCCAACCACGCAAGGAGCGCATACACTGCTAATTAAATACCTGACCTAGATCTGCGCTAATTAGCATTTAGTAGAGATTGCCATCAACCAATTAACATTTATTTTAATTTATAAGACAAAATACGACAACTAGAAATGTTTTTAGCATTTAGCACAAACTGGTAGAGTATAAATAGAAATGTTTTGTAACTTTCTCATAAAAATCTTGATTTTTCCTCAGGTCTATTGCATAGTAAAATGTAAAATGGTTGAGCTTGTACCTCCTTAAGTCCACTATTTCTGCACTTCTGAGCTCCCAGTTAGCTCAAATCGTGCAATCAATGATTTAACGAGATTGCAATACAACAAAACAATTCTAAAACACTATTTTAGTGAACTGAGGGTGAAAACGTACGACCACACTTGGCCTGCAGAGACAACAACAAAATGTCAAAGTAGCCCTGCGTTATTTGTAGACCCGGCAGACAACCGTGCGTCGGTTCATGCCGTGTTTGCGCCGTCTCTTTTCTTCATACAGTTTAAGACATTAAGAAGGCGTGAAAATGGCAGCAAGCTAAGCCTTGGGCGAACGGCAAATAGCATTAGCCACCGAGCCACACATTCCATTTTGCTCGTTCCAATATCCATCTGTGCCTGCAGCCATGCTAGCTAACTGCTATCAGACTGGCTTATTCACAGACATTCTCCACAGCTCGAGCGCTTTCTCAGAGCAGAATTCAATCTTTGGTAATAAGTGAATTTGAGATGGCGCATAGGCACAAACTAAAAAAGCAAATCCAAATCCATGTTGGTTTTATCTAACAATGTATTTTCATGGCCGCATTCCAAAATTCTCACGAGAATAGGTTATGAATGATTACCAGAAAAACGATGATATGCTTTGCATGATGTTTCAATAACATATCCATCATATATGGCCGTAGACAGTGACAGCCGGGCTGGGATGGGATGGAGGGATGACTTGAAGGAAGAGGAGAGAGAGTGATTTATTGGCTTATGATGGGGGGGGGAAAAAAATTCAAAAAGAGCTTCAGCTAAAGCGTCTATCCACCCGGTACTTACTCTCGTCTTCACTCTGCTTCCATCTTCTTTTCTCTCCCTCACATACAAACACTGATACAGATGAACGCACACACACACACACACACTCGAGCCACACAAGTGATGGCATTGCCCCCAAAGAAAATAGAGTTGTGTGTACCATCCAATTATCTGTCAGGGGTGAATAATGGCCCCAATAATATATTCACATTGCCGTTGCCGATCAATTTTTAATCAAGCTGAGAAATATGGAGGAAGTGAAGCTAAAATGACCCACCAGGAACTCTCCCATAATGCCTCAGCAGAGGAGTGCCTAATTTTGCACCAATCAAATTACCTACTCCCCGACCTCCTCCAGCTCTCCCAACCCAGCGCCATCCTCCCGGAGCGATAATGGTGCCTCCCGGTGTGGGGCAGACTAATAACTGCAACTGTTCTTTTATAAGGGCAGAGGTCAGGAGGGCAGCGACCTTATTAAAGACATTTTCACTGATGATAAAGCGATTAGCTGTTATTAGCTGGATGTAACGTGTGTATATAGTGGCGCAAAATGAGAAAACAGCTTTTTTTATTTCCTTTATCTGTTGACGGGGACACAATTATACTCAAGTAACCGTGCCAAGATAAATACAAGATATTTAACTGATTAATTATTCAATAATTCTTACACATAAAAACATTTTATGAAGTGATTTCTTATCCACATTTAAACCTGAATCCTTGCCACACACTGTAAACACAACGCTGACATATTATCACCTCATAAACTTCATATTGCTCAAGTGTTTGGCAAACTATTGGCTGTTCATGCACATGCAGCCAGTCCAATATTCACTCTGTCTGTTTTTTAGCTCCGTTTTGGTGTCCTTCCACTCCTCCAGAGGGAAATACCTGATTTTTTTAGATGCAGAACGTTCCGCTGTATTCACAAGCTAGTTGTTAAAGTTGTTTGTCTGGCGTTTGATGCTCGGTACTTAGCAAACATTCGGGTTTTTGGAGCTTTTTCACTGAAAACAGATGCAGCTGGAAACTATACAGACAAGACAGCAGAACCAGAATAAAAGATCAGTAGAGTTGAGGGGAACTAGATCTTAAATATGAGCAAACTCTTCTATATTGTCATTTTATCCTTTGTTAGCGTAAACATATTTTAGAGCAGCTTTAAAAATGCATTTACCAAACTAAAATATTATTTCTGCTTTTCATATTTTAACTTGAAACACTGGACATCGGGTACTATTATTCTCTGTCTTCAGTTCTTCTTCTACCTTTTATAATATGCTCAATGCATGACATTTATGTGCAAAATCTTGCTGTCTAAAATACCTTCAGATGTCTACGTCAGATGGAAATTGAGGCATGCTTAATGCAAACCAGCCCATTGTACACAAAAGTCCACAGTTAAACCACATGGATGCACAAACCATTCCCATGCTGCGTCGTACAAACTTTTCTTACAATAATTTCACGCCATCTGAATCCAAATTTGCTCTCTAGCTCTGAGTTACTCGTTTCTAAACACAATACTCATAAGTATATTTCACATGTGTGTATCCACAAAACGCACGTACAGAGTCGACCTCCCGTCTGTGCATTTTCTGTGTAAATTCAACGCTATATAGAGCCGACCCCAGCGTGCTGGAGATGGGTCACGTACCTCTATGCAGTGCTGGGGCAATCTGCAATGAAAGCTTTCCCATTTGTAATAAACTGCAGCCTCTCAGAAGAGCAATCCTAGGGAGAATCCACCGTGCTCACTCCTCACTATAACAACAGCGTCTGTAAAACAAATGTGCGGGGAGGTAATTGCAGACAAACAAAAATTACATTTCCAATAAAGGTTCTTGTCTCTTTGGGCTCCCAGAAGCCCCCAGCCCTCCTTAACTGTTTAACAGCCTTAATATACCCTCTCATCAGCCTTCCTGTTGAGAAGCCGCCTGAGAGAAGTTATCAGAGCACAAACAGAGCTCATCTAATGTGAACAGGTTGAGGGTTTAGTGGTTGAAGTGTTTTAGGCAATTAAAAGGGGAAAGTAATGGTGGGATAGATGGATGAGAGCAATCAGACAAAAACACTAAAAGTTTGGCTGACCTGTACTTGCAAAACATCACTGCAAATAGCATTAAAATGTGACCACATCAGGTAATCTCAGAAAAGATCCACAACCGCTATGATGCATTTCACATCGCGTGCCGTCGATGTAGATTCTTGCAGCACGGCACAAGAAAAACACGAGCAGGGACTGTTATTTTAGAGCTTTTGGAGCTTTTCTGGCAACAGCAGACAGCGGAAAGAATCAAGAGCTGGTGGAAAAGTTACTTCAAATATAACAAATGGCCAAGAAAAATATGTAAATAATAAAAAAAATGACTTTGAAGTCACAGAATCGGCCACAACAACGAGTGCTGAAAGAGTGTGTATGCTGTTCATATCCCTGCTGGATAGTTCTGGCATGTCTGTTGATTCTGTTTGTCGATGTGACAGGAGCAGTATCGTACGTTCCTTCACCCTAAAACCGGGAAACAAAGGACACTGGAAACATGGGAATGACAACAAGCCTTTCCAGGCTGCTACCTTTGACATATGAACTCATTTTTCACTTGTTTGGACCAAAACAACTGCGCGTTGAGCAGAGATAATGACTTCTTTGGAGCTCCTTTGGTTGCTTTGAAACTCATGTAACAAAGCCAGCTGGTCGGCTCAACATTTGTTGCAGCGCTTGTCGTGGTAATCAAACTGCCTGTTTGGCCGACCAACAGGTCTAAAAGTCAAAACAGAAAATCCTGACATTTGAAATTTGACATATTTTTCCTTCACGCTTGATAAATTAGTAAAATACTTGCCGTTTAATGCTTATATTGATGCACTAAACAATTTTGAGAATTTGTCTCAACAGTCCTGACGCCAACCGACCGTCGCTATCGCGGTGTCATTTTGCAGCGCTGCAGATATCATCAGAGCAAACGCTACACACAGCAGTTAACTCGCATGTTTGCATACATAAACACAATCTAAACACGAATACACACGTTTGTGCACTGTGACAGAAGCCAACTGTTCAGTTCGCGACACACACACACACACACACTCTCTCTCGCATACTGAGAATTCCACTGAGTGCAGCAGCAGCAGCAGCAGTCATCTCCTCCTTGCAGCACTGAGATCAAATCAGTCTGTTTATCTGATGGTGAACCTGACATTAGGCCAAACTAAAGGTCCCTGCTCGGCTTCCTCTTATCAATCCCTGCAAACAGTGAACTCTGTGGCCCGGCCCCTCACAAGGGGAAATTGATTACAGCCTCGGGGTAAAAAAAAAAAAAAAAACGTCAGTAAGTCCACAGCTCTGCTCATTCCATTATGAGTCCCAGAGCCGAGCGCGCTGAGGTGGCTATTAGCTACAGGTTCTGGATCAGATCCTCCGATATTATTTGATCTTGTAACAGTGATGGGTTGAACAAGAGGTGGTGTAATCTGAGCTTAGATGCAGGGTTAAGGGTTCATATGACCTCAGTGGTGACTAAACAGCCGCGGTCAGAGCTTTTAACGAGAGGTCTCGAGGGTTCGTATCGGTTTGACATATTTTACTTTAAATGGACGTATTGACTGTAGTGAATGTGGAGCAGCCCGCTGCTTACTCCTCGGGAAACAGACCACAACATGCACGCTCAAAAAGGCCGTGTGTCTGCTGCATCTACGTTTGTGCACACATCTGTTCACTGTTCACTGTTACATTATTCTGTTTAAACTTGTGAGAGAGGAAGATGGAAGAAGGAAATAAACAGAGTGAGAAAGTGTGTGTGTGTACATGTGAGACGAAGACCTAATAGTTTTAGGGCATTCCTGTCAGTGCTGCTGTATGATTGCGGGTCCTGCGTGGCTTCCTGCAAACTTTAATGCTTAGACGGGTTTGATGTAAACACTCGGAGGAGACAAAGACGGGGAAAGTCCCTGAGATATTTAACTGACTAATTCCTTCACCGGTCTCTCTTTCTCTCTGCTCATCTCTTTGTCTTTTACTTCGCCTCAATCGTTCCACCGTGGCGGAAGAATCTGGGAACCCGGGATATGCAAAGCAAACATGCCCTTTTCCGTCATCATCAAAAAAGAAAAGAAAAATGTGCGAGTGTGTGTGCGCTACAGACGAGCAGACGCTCACACACACACTCAACTCCACCTCATAACAAACACCTTTTTGTTAAAACTTTGCTCCAGGCGTTTTATTTTTTCCAATTAGACTCGTCGAGGGTCTGACAAGTTTCAACTTTGTTCGCTCCATCACAGGAAATTAAAAATTGTATCTGAAACTTCTTGTTGTCTTCCAACTAAACTTAATGAGGAAAAAACATCAGCATGACTGCTGTTTGGCACGGAAACACACGGGGTTTTAAAAAAATCATAATTCATACTTAAAATTTAATTGTGCGTTACTAATTGACTGCTGACTTTTGCAGTTTGGAGTCAAACCTTCCACTTTCCAAACATAAATCACTTTCTTATTTAATTTTGTATAATGGGACAAATGAAGGCGCTTCGCTACTGTACACTGGACTAAACAATGAGTACCATAAATTCAAGTACAGTACATTGAAGTTCGTTTTAAACATTGTCTGACGCTGCAACACATTTGCAACAACCTGATAACCTGGAAAATATTTTAAACAATTACAAACTTGATTTTGAAGATTTGACGGTTAGACGGAGCTTTTATCCGTCACCTTTGGACCAAGACGCGATGATACCTGATATAATTCCACTTAAACAGTAAATCTATTTTGTCTCACTTCTCCTATCAGTTGCAGCTCGTGATTAACACACGCTGGTTTAAAATAGCATTTTTTCCCCGTTAAAGAATGACGCCTCACTCCCTCATCCACCAACGCAACAAGCTGGGGTGAGAAGGACCTTCTATACTGTACATACAGAACAAACACGCGCACCAGATGCAAATTTTAATCCAATTATGATTTGTAACCAGATGTGTAATCTGCTCTCGTCGCCGTTCTCGCTCCGTCTCGAGAGTGTGAACACACCATCCACCTTCAGTGAAAGACTGACCCGCGTCATGCGTGCATGCGGTCATATCATGCACGCTAATTGCAGAGCGGGACGTTATCGGCCACATGTCTGCGTTTCCATGCGTGCGCACCCCCACAAGGCCGCCGGCCCCTCCCCTCCTCCGTCTTCCCTGATGTGTTTTTCATGTTAACACTTTGCAGTGCCTTAGGTACATCGTGCGGCTTCCCGCCATACACAGCCCCACCAAGCCCATTTAGAATGTTTTTGTGGGATAACAACGTTTTTATTTTTCAATTAAACTTTTATACTTTTGTGTTTTTGCCCTCTTTCTTCTTTGAAGCGTTGCTATTTTTTTTCCATATACTGTTTCCGTGTGTGCCGTTTTCTCCTCTCTGCTCTCTTTGTCTTGAAACAATGCTGGCTGCTAACTGAGAGAGAAAACAAAAGACCGAATCGATACATAAATGAAAAGTACAATTTCTGTTATTTCACAATACGACTGAAGGTCACATGTTCGCTGTTAATGAGAGTTTGACTTTGATTTTTCTTGAGGCTTGATCAGAGAAAAATACACATTAATTCACCATTTTAAATGAGCTTCAACTACTTTTATCAGCAGCTGACGTTACTTTGCATTAAAAAGCAGCATATCAGTCTAGCTAACAGTATATTATTATAGAGCTGTACAACCCATAACACAAATAAACTGCTTCCACATAAACTACAGCTGGTTACGGCGCCATATGACATCTCAATTTCTTCTAAGCAATACGATGTTAGAAATCAAAAAACTTGTGAGCACACGTAATAATCATAATTCAGAAATAATTCAACATTTGAGTGCTTTTTTCTGTCAATATTTCTTATTAAATCATTAATTTAACTTAACTTCCATGTTGGCATTGCAGTATTTGAATCCCACCAACATACTGTAAAGTATTCTATAGTTTTCCTATAAACCACCTCTGAGCTGTTCACCTAAATCAAACATTAGTGGAACATCACGAGCTTAGCCGTGAGAAAACCATCGTGGACTGTGATACAGAATGACCCTGTTGCCTTCTCAGGTGTATGTAATTGTGTGTGTGCAGCTGGAGGGGAAGTCAGAGAGCGGGTAAGACCATGGTCCTTCTGGACAAGGAGACCTATACACCCTCCCCTCCCATGAGTGCATGCTCGGGACACGGCTCCTCTGTGTGTGCAACATCTACAGCTACTTACCATACAATTAAACTTTGTCACTACGCTCGCAGTTTAAAGCGTCAGAGAAACTGATTTATTTTATATTCGGAAAGTTTCTCATCAGAAACGTCTCACCAAGCGTAGGATGTATGCCTGATATTTGGGACAGATATCCATGGTGCCCAGAAGAAATGTTTGCACAGACATTTGCGGTTCCCAGACGATGAATGATACTGACTTTGGCTGATCATCTGACTTTTACTTTAGCCAGCCACGAGGTCGACATTTGTGGTTCTCCGTAGATTTCTGGGTAACTGTTGGATGCGTTGTGTAATAACTTAAAATACCAGCAAAACCAAAGAAGTTCCCAGTAGCCACAGCTGTCCTTTGTGTTTAGCACCAACTGCACTAACACACTAAATTAAGATAGTTAGGTTCAGTATTATACCTGCTAAACATGTTCCCATCTTTGATTGGTCCCAATCGACAGCGCTATCATAAATATGTTGGAGACTGAATAAAATAACAATAATAAAGACGCTGTTTGATGTCTGCACACAGGAAGTGTGTTTTATGTTCCCAAGCTGTTTCTGCTTCTTTGAAGCCGCTGGTATAAACACTGATAGCCACCATGGCTCAATAGATAAATATAATTACAGAGACTGATTGACTTACATCACCACTTATCAATAAAGATAGAGAGAAAATTGTAAATAAAAAAAAAACAACACTTTGATCACAAACTTACTTCCCCTCGCCAAACGAGCCCGCTAACAATCAATCAAAAGGTGACTGTACCAATCAAACCCGCTCTCATCTCTTCGCACCAATCTGAATCTTGATTTGAATGGTTCGACTGACGAGGCTTTGAAGCAGGCTCCTTTACACGCCACCAGGCCAAACTAACGCCATATCACATCTGACATCCTCAAGCCTGAGAAATTGATCCCCCAGTATGGCCATTGATCGGGTCGGGGTTTGAACACGAGCTTGGGCCGA
Organism: Nibea albiflora; assembly: GCA_014281875.1. Taxonomy (NCBI): domain Eukaryota; kingdom Metazoa; phylum Chordata; class Actinopteri; family Sciaenidae; genus Nibea; species Nibea albiflora. The sequence continues at coordinate 4,483,124 of CM024797.1, forward strand.
GCACGAAGGGAAGGGTCAGGACCAAGATGTGTGCCTGGCTCAGTTCTTTTGTTATTGGAATCGATGATCGCCCCACCATGGGGGAGATTAACCCAGCCGGGTCACGCAGAGCACAGCGTGAGCTCACGTTATGCGTTTGCGTCTGTTTCCAATATATTACTCTTTGTATTTTATGTTAAACTAAGTTATACGTGTGTGCGTTTAGACCTTTAGTGTGAGAACACGATTGTAAAACGAGATCAGATTGAGTTGGGTCATCTTGTATAGGAGAGAGCTTGGGAGAGCGAAGTCTTGGCTCCTTTCTCGCCTCCGCAGAGCTGGCCAATCACTGCGGGAGTGCGTGGGAATGCTGGACTGTTGTTTCTGGAAAATTACAAAAATTGTCGGACACAGGGCTGAAAGGTGTGGGAGGAGCGGTTTCCAAAGCTTACTGGACCTTCTGACTTTCAGTTCGGACGGAGTACGCTGGCGCCTCGAGGATCGAAGTACAAGCGCGCGTGCATTTCTTTGTGTGTGTGTGTGACCTTTTCTGGAAGAGGTGTGCATCCCTGTGACAGTTGCTGATGTGGAAGGTGAGACTATTAGCAAACACAGACACACACATTTTCCCCCCCTGAGGACAAATGAAAAGTCTCTGCGCCATTTATCTCAACTACAAGTTCATGCACTGACGCTTAGCAGTACAGGCACTATTTGGAGAGAAACAAAGTCAAGTAAATGAGCGTGCTAGAGCATGCTGCCTAATAATGTCTATTAATCTCTGACATACGGTCTAATCTATCCAAACATGCTATATCTTGTACAATCAGCACAAAAATTTCAAATGTTAAAATGTTGCGGTTTATTGGGAATAACGTGTTACAAGTCTTTACGGGAGCAGAAAGAAAGGAAGGCAGCGCTACGAGACAAACAGCAGTGAAACTTAAGCATGGAGAAGGATAAAAAGCAGAGGAGAGCAGAGGAGAGCAGAGGAGAGCAGAGGAGGTGAGGGCTGAAGGCTTTGGCAGGGCCAGAGCAGGCCACAAACAGACCAGTGCTAAAGGGCGCAGGACAAGTGTTGCCATGTCCCCCTGAAACCACGGAGGCCGCTGGGTAATGAATAAATAAACACCCCCTCCAACCATCCAGCCTCTTCCTCTCCCCCACGTTTGGCAGCCAACACGCACACACACACGCATATGCATACACATACAGAAACTGGCACACTCACATAAACAATGCACACAAATGCATACATGCATGATTGCCATCGGCCTGACAGCCCAAATACAGACTCACAGACATGCAGGTTCTGTGCATGCGCCGGTGGTGTTCTTTACATCCAGCTGTCTACGTGCCAGAGCATACTCCCCGCTTTGCCTACTTCATACTGTTCGTCTGTATGCGTTTTATTTGCCCATCCATATTTATCCAAGGCTGCGCGGAGACTTTTGGCTGGCTAAGCCAAAGCCGGGCAGCCTCAGTACATTCCCACACTCATGCCATGTATAACCCAACTGAGAAATCACCCACACGCCAACGTAGAGGCATGCGGCAACGCCATGTCAGGGCTTAAGAAAACAAGAGAGGAGAAGCTGCGAGACTCGCAGAGATGGTGCCTCGGCTCCACATCGCCCGGTCTGACAGTCAGTGAAAATATTTTCAATTATTCAACTTGATAGAGCAAAGATAGAGCAAAGGCCTTTTAACGCGTAACTTGTTGTGACAACGCTAAACGACCCTCGCCGCAGCCCGATGAAATATAGATATTTTGTTTTGTTTCCGAGAGGATTAATTTGTCATTACCGAGCTGACATCCGCTCCTCCGTTAAATGGCACAAGGGAAGTGAGAGCGAGTTAGGTGAGGAGAGCCGGTGAGTGAAGGACCGAGGCAAAACTCAAGATACGATCTGATGAGCGAGGAAACATGGAAGCGAGGCGAATAAACATACAAAGACAAAGGACTGAAAACAGGTTTCACTCGACGTAATCGTTCCTATCGTACATTCAGGTCATTTAAAGGATCCAGTAAGTAACGAGGAACAAAATCCACAGTCCTCACGTTGTGTAAAAATACATTCAAATGTTAATTTAACGACAAAAAGGCTTCAGCAGTGTGTTATACAAATGAAATTAAGCGGACCCGCTCAAGCTCAACAGGGAAACACTGTCCAGGGAAACACAAAGAGGCAACTTTAACCAATGTTTTTGCAGTGAAGCTTTGTAATGATTGCTTTGGACCTTTTTGACAGCAAAATTGCAATGCCATTTAAAATGCAAATTAGTTTCGCAACCAGAATTTACCAGATTTGTGTGATGAGAAGCCTCCAAAAAGTGTAATTCATACCAGAAAAATCAAATCCTCTCATCATCATCATCATCATCATCATCATAAAGCCTTTAGTGTAGCTGTGCTGTCGAGGCCAGGATCAGAAATTACAGGGTTCAAGTTAAAGTTTACTGTGATCCCAATCAAATATTAACAGATTTGACTTGAACCAAACCTGAACCGACTCATTTTTATAGTTGTCCAAGTCTCACATGTAAAATAAAGCAGAGCGTTTCATCGTAGTCTCTGCCCAGATACTGCGTTTTGATTACACAACCATTTTTACCAGCGATCATTAAAAGAGAATAACTCAAATCACGATACAGGATCCAATCCCCCTGAAGAGATCGAACAAGCGCCCCTAAAAACAACACCAGTGCCCCGAAAGTTCATTTCTTTCCGTAGCATACACACATACTGTACGCACACCGTCTACTCCCCTCTTACGACACGCACACACACTTATTGCTTTCCATCAGACAGAAGATTACACGGCAACCTTGACCTGTCTGCCCATCGTAAATTACCACACAGCCTCCGCTGGCACCTCATTCTGGTGTGTCATCAGCTCGCGCCCACAACCGCCATTACGCTACATTAGTGCCTTGGTGAGTCCATTGTATGTATTACACCGTATTCTGCAGCTGGAGTGTAATTCTTCAGAAGTTAGTGGCAGTTAAAGCAGCGCGGGGCTGTTTGGTATAGGCACAGGTTGAAATATCAGGATGTGATGCCTGTATTTATTCACATTTCCTCTGGTTTTTATGTGTCTCGCTTTGAAATATTCAGCCGCAGTTACCTGTTCCTGAACAGTACCGGGCTAGTCAGCAAGATGGAAAACAACCAGGTCGTGAAGGAAAGTAGGAGATAATTAGAAAATAAGAGTGTAATGGGAGCCCCACTTTATGATTTAGCCTGATAAGACCGGTGCATCTTAACAACAATAAATTGTAACCCCAAGCAGCTTTAATTGAACTTGGCAATTAAAGTGATTCAGATGCCGATCATTAGACCCGAGTACCAGCTGCACTCACTCATTCTCACACATAAAGGGCTTGCAGGTACAGTAACGGAGCAGAGAGAAATACACACATACACACAAAAGGCAAAACAATTAACGTGAAAAATACACCTTGGTGCTACATCGATGCTTTCTGATGGGTTTATTCATCAACGCTCTGACCTCCGCTAGCCTTCATTAGGGGCCTGCAAAAGCACCAACAGATGACGATCAACACTTTGATCAATGCAAGAACCCGCGTGATTGTAATTACGTGTCAAGTAAACAAAGCGGACGGTCAGATTTCTGAAAAGGAAGACACGAGTCGTGAATGAAATGTTTGAGTCACCTCAACCTTGAGGTGATTAGAGCGAGTGTGTGTCTGTATTCAGGACAGGCGTGCGTCTCTCTGTCCTACACTTTATATCGATGCAAATGAGTATCAGACTGTTTATATGGATGCATACAGACCTAGAAAAGTGTGTGCATGTGTGTGTGTGTGTGTGTGATATCAACGTGTGTTCTCTCTGCTCTCCATGCTGCTCTGCTCCCACAGTGCCCCTGGGACCCATCTGCCTCCCTGTTATTAATTCATCAGGCTTAACCATGCAGCGCTTTATGACTCTGTTTGGACTGACGAACTATCACACACCCCTCTCTCTCTCTCTCTCTCTCTCTGTCTCACTCGCTCTCTCAGGAAACACAGTATTGAAAAACAATATCCGTCACTGGATGCTGAACCTTCACTTGCAGCTTGATATGACTGTCATGTTGTCTGTTATGTGTCACGCCTTTTGGCCTCTGCAGGCAGCTGTGTTTTTCCTATATGAACAGTCTGTGTAGGGTGTATGAGTGCAGGCCGCGCTGCCTCTGCGTCGCCGCCACTGAGAGAAATTTCTGCACTGATAATTGCCGGGTAGTTCCTGAACCAATTTTCCATCTTCGTGTCGATTTTACAGTGTCAAAACGTATCTCGGAGAGTCCTGCTAATTCTGCAAGCACTCTCAAAATCACTAAATCACTCCAAAAACGCTTAACACGAAATAAAAACCAGCAAAATAGAATATCTTATTACACTTTAGAGGCTCTCTGAGGGCCACAATTAATTTCTAAGAAGGTCACAAACCTTCTTTGGGCAGCTCCTGAACTTCAACACCGAGTTCGCTTCACTACAACTTTGTCTGTGTAGCTAATTCACATCATGGAAACTATTTGTGCCTAAACACACAGCTGATTGTTGCCGTGTTTAAAATAAAACCCTTTTAAAAAGAAAATCTAAACTTTGTGTTGAGAGATAATCTAAGAATCAATCAATGCCCTTCACGTGAATACGTCTTGATTGCCATGTCTAAACCTATTCCCATCAAAGACGGCGGGGACGAGATCTGAGATTGCGGCACATCAAAAGAGTTTATCTAGCTAGTATTATGTGGCCGTAAATAGCTGCGGCAAAGATACGAGACACGCTCACCGAGCGCTGAGAACTGAGAAGGTAGAAGTGGAGAGGGAGGAAGTAAGGAAAGAAAGAAGGACATTATTTTACAATGCGTTCAATCTAAAGATACAAAAATCAACAAATAAAATAACTCGAAGTTTTGCATCTTTTCTCTCCATCACGTCTGATCTTCTCAGAGTTAGAGGCTAATAGAAGTTGTTTACTCGTCTCAAATCATCTTTCCTCTCAGCCCGAGCTGTCCGACTCACTAATGACATCTAAAAGAAGCCGTGAGAAACATCTTCTGATATTAAAAACTAAACTTGAACTGATCTACACAGACCAGACATGCCAGTGCCCGTCGTGCCGTCCTCTCCAGAGAACCGGAATAATTTGTTGTATTTTGCAGAATTGCTGTAACTTTTTGACCTATTTCAAAATTATTGCTTTTTATTCATAACAGGTGACAGTTTTTTAATTTCAAATTAAATCAAATTTCAAAAAAGGTTGACATACTTGTTACACTTACTTACTTGGTGTAGGTGACTTTCCCCTCCACTTGGTCCCTCAGAGGCCAACACTAAACTCGAGGACATCCAGGGGGAGTCCTTGCTGGCCGACCAGTGGCTCACCACTGGGGTTATACTGCCCCCCAGTGGACATGGCGTGAACACAATTATCTGCAATGGAGAGACAATCAGCATCATAGCATCATGTATAAGTAAAGAGCCTCAGTTTAGCCTCATGCTACAAGCTGTGTAATGAGAGGACTGAGGCGCGTTAACCCTGGAGCATGTTCAGCGTCCTCCTCAAGGACACTTCAGCACCGAGTAGCCCTGCTGAGAGAAGCTAAAAGTCCACAGAGAGCCTGAGTTATCGTTCTTATCCATAATCTGGATGGCTGGATGCACTGTGACTACTTCAGGTCATGGGTGAAAGTGCAGGAATTCCCTGTTTCCTGTCCAGTTTTGCTTGCATGTAAATTTACAAGCACAAATACCGTCATGGTGTCATAAGACACGCAGAACTGGACTGCATATTCCAATCGCCACAATAAATTACACATATTTACACAAATACTTTGAATTTCTGCAATCCTCTTGCACACACGCACACACAGACGAGTCAAAAAAGCCCATGATAATGTAAGACACTCTTTACATATGTGTTGACAATACCCTCGGTTGATTCTTGGACAATGTTTCCCACCTTAGAGCCTCTACGGAACAAAACGATTGACAATGTTTGAAAATGGCCCCGACAGCGCGATTACAGATATGACAGAATGCCAGTTGTCACGTCAAGGAGAAGTCTGGAGAAGAAGAAAAAAAAGAGAGAGAGAGAGACTGAAAGTCTTTGGGAAAAAATGTTGAGAATGACACTCTCTATGGAGCAAAGGAGTGAGAATGGCTGACGAGAGACGGAGAACAGTGATGTGACAGGTTAGAAAAGAAAGTGCAAGAGTTGGAGAGGACAAAGAACGAGCAGAGAAGCAAAGAGAGGCATGAAAAGTGTGATTAACTGGCTGAAACACAAGAAATACAACGCGGAGACAAAGAGGCAGCATCTTTTCCACGGCTGGACAACTCGACGGAGAAGCAGGAAGGAGGAAGATGAATGAGGGCAGGAGAAATCTCATCAGGAAACATTATGACAATCAAGCCGAGCCACTCCCTGATGTGTGAGGGTAAATAAGTAAAGAGCGCAAACTGTGTGATGTCCAGTCAACCTCCACTCCTCCCCTCTACAGAGGTTTTAAATGTATCCGAACAAAAAGAAATGTTTGGAGGCTCCAGCATTTCTGGAGAGTTAGCTCTCGAGACATTGGTGAAAAAAGCAGATGTTGAGGCAGGAAATGTAACCTGGAACAGGCACACGGCTCCTAATGGAGACTAAATGTTACGCTGACTGCTCTCAGAACATGTCGACCTGAGCGGTTACGGCAGAGGGAGCAAATCCGTCTCAAAATATCAACTTCCTCTACAACTCGGCCGAGTTACGCAACATTAACGTCGTCTGTTAGGACGGAGGTGGACGGAGCGCTAAAAGGCAAGCGAAGAACTTTTTGTTTGATTTGTTACTCAAGTGGGAGAAGATTACAACTCCTCCAGTACAAAACCTCTGCTGTTAAAGATAAATAATAAAATGACAATATTTCTTTTTAACAGTCTAATTTTCATGATTGGATGGAGTAAGAAATGAGGAATACTCAACATGCAACAACACGCCGCCTGCTGATACTCGACTGCTTCCCTCCTTCTAATCTCTCAGCGCAGTGACGCTCTCTAAAGGAGTGACCGTGTTTAGTTTAACGTTCTCACAAACTTGCTACGTACAATACTTAAAAATCAGGGACACGAATAATGGTGAACTTACAGATTTTAAAAAGTACTCAAATGCCCCACATCCCACCCGTCAAGGCTAAAGTCCTGACTGTAGTGACCCAGGTGACCCCTCCCCTCTAAATTTCGAGTCTCTCTCTCTCTGGCTGTTTGATAAAGCATAAGAATGTCCAGAAAATATATTTAACATACAAGAAAAGCTTAATAAATCATTTGCATTTATTTCTTTCTTTCAGCTCAAAAACATGAAGATGTTATTTCAAACCCAGTTACATCGATTCTTATTTTCAGGTGATTAAACACTAATAAACAGCTCGGTTATGTGGCAGTAGTAATAATAGTTATCAGTCAGTCAGTTATATTCCATATCTGCCACCCTGGATGCTACACACTGGTTCGTAAATTTAATTTTATATTTCATTACACATGACGCAGAGAGATTTTTAGGTATTCATCGACACTGAGAGTTCAAATTATTCTTCAGTGGCCTGCATTGTAATCTAAGTATCTGCTCTGAGCCCGATCAACGTGGATGCAGACGACACAAAGACGCTCCTGATCCCCGGGTGGTACAAAGATGGAGAAGGTAAACACCGGCGGCTTAAAGAAGTGTTCAAACATTTTCTCTCTTTTTTCCCAGAAACAAACATCTTTTAGCTCTTCGGGTAAACTGCAGCTCTCGCTCTCCATTTCCTGCCCCAAGCAACCTCACTTAGTGCCTTTCCCTCCAGGGAGCCTTTTCTTGGCAAACAGGGCTGTTTATTTTACTAAAACGAGCCCTCACTTCAGCTGGTGTGTCTAATTAAAATGTTGCAAAAGCGTTGAGGAGTAGGTGTTTTATTTAACAGCTAATTGTGCTGACGCCAGGGACTGGGATATTTTATGCATACACTTTCCAGGATCTTGGGCAAAGAACACAATTGTACACACACACACACACACACACACACACACACAGGAGATCAGTTTTTTTTTTGCCCATTGGTGGGTTGAATTTTAAACAGTCAGGAGTATCGAGTTAATCAGTGAGAATTCAGCGGGGGAATATCAGGTTGCCTTTTAACAGGGGAGGATGCATGTATGATTAACGCATCGCTCCCCGTTGGACCGAACAGAATAATTGTCTTGTTTACCAACAGGTGTTTTTAATCTAGACGCAGGAATTAACAATCCCTGTTTGTGAGGGCGCTCGGGGCTTGTCATGTTTGAGATGTAATGACTTGTCAGCGGCTCAGGTCATCCTGATTGAGTGTTTCAAGTCGATGAGTTTAGAAGGTGCGAGGCGCCTAGAAAAAATTAAATAAAATCCTTTGTTCACGTCGTGAGTTAACTCGGATATTAACCGTGAGTTTTGTCAGTCATTTGAAAGCATTTAAACGGTAAACAGTAGGACATTCACATTATAAAGTAATCTATGTTTTTGATTGGCCAACACGGTGCCATGCCGGACAACTGTCACGCTGCAGCAGGATCAATGAATGAATGAATGAATGAACGAGAGGGCTCAGTTCTGTCTTAAAGCCTTGCTCAAGGCCGCCTTAATCCATCAGTGGATGGAACAGCAGCTGTTTTCATACCAACGTAATGCAAATTTTAACAAGTGATGCTTTTTTCTATCCATTATCGTTACATATATTTATATTAGGAGTTCACAGGCAGTGTGTAGCTCCAATTCTGCGCCAGTCAGACCACAACCGGTGGAAAAAAGAGGCAGAAAACAGGATGTAAATAAGACATTGCTGTTTGTCTCATGCATTAATGTGAAGGTCTATTTTATCTTTTATTTCTTTATTTTTTATCTCTTCTTTTATTATTCTTTGATTGATTATTGATTTTTTTTATTTTTGATTGATTGTCCTTTTTAACATTTCTTTTATTATCTTTTACGTTTCTGATCTGTTCTTCGAGGCCTTCTGTTGGGTCTGCTGCTCTGTAAAGCAAATGTTGATCAATCATTTTCACTCCAAAAGGATGAAAAATTACTCAATAAACCGATTATCAAAACAGCTGCTGATTAATCAGTCAATAGACTAACCTGAAATGTTTAAATATAAATATTATTGCAGGGATATTGTACTGAATAACAGTCACAATGTTCCCTGTAGATTCCTTGCCGTAGATGTGACACCGGCGGGTAATAAATTTATCACATTTATTATTTTTTACATCCTGTTTATTTTTTTTGGAAACTCTGTCACCGCGGCAACCAGAAAAATAAACAGGCGCATCACCTTGAGTGTTACTAATGAAGAGCACCAGCAGGATTGTTTTCCTCTAATGAGGTGTTAAAACTTCTTGGGTTGTGGTCGTCGTTGGTTCAGGGTGGTTTGGAGAAGGATAGTGTGAATTTGGTGAAGTTACTGAGGCAGTAAGAAAGGCGGGGTGGTGTTGGGGGGGGGGGCGAGGGTCCTCAGTGAGAAGCCTAGCTTGTATTACCTTTTCACGCGTCTGCCTGAAGCTGACAGGTCGCTAAAGCAAAGGTATTTTAACATCCAATTTTAACAGTTATGTGGCACAAGCGTGCGAAACTAGGGGTGAAAATGAAAATAGAGAGAGAGATACCGAGCGCTGCGAATGAATGGACGTTTCCTTTTTTGGGGGGCATTTCTTCTATCCTGTGAAAGAAAAAAAAATACCTAACACACCAATACCTGTAATCGAGTGTGCAGTTTCCTCCTGTCATTTCTCACCTATAGTGGAAAAAGTAGTGCTGCATGGTCCAAGAGATTCGCAAGACATGTTTGTAAGCCACAATACCAGAACAACTTTCTGGACGATGTTAATGCAGCAATCTGATGAGAACCAAAGCATCTTTAGTTTGTTTAAAACCCTAACATCCAGAAACACAGCGTGGAGGTGAGACGTACAAGTTGTTGGCTGGGGTTCAGTGTTCAACCACAATCACAATCCTTTCCTGATCTTACCCAAGTGAAAGATGCAGGTTGAGTCGAGAGCCAGCACTAACCACAAACCATTCAACAACTTCAGATCTCCTCTGATACACCCTAAAGACAAGAGGAAACCTGGAGTGGTATAAGACAGCAGCCCAACACCTGTGGAGCGAACACCTGAAACGGACAACGTCAGCTATCTGTGAACACGAGCCAAGAGCAAAGATACTGAGCAGACGTCAGTGCACGACCGGAGAGAGATCAAGGAGAACGTCTGACGCCAAAAACGTCTTTGAAAAGAGACAGAGCTGACTGCTGCGAGGACGGTCATGTAAGCTAGGGCGTTAACCCTTCCAGCCACTCAGATGTGACCGATTAACAAAAGGCTGGACGTATTTCGAATGAGCGTCGTGCAGCCTGATTGGAAAACTATTGCAACTGCTTCAAACTTTGGGCTCTCAAACACTTTGACCCTCAGACAAAGCATGGGGAGAGGCAGGCTCCTCAGCAGCCCTCAGTTTATTTGCTTAGTTTTGCTCAATTCCTTGGTGAGAGTTGGATCAAGATTATTTGACCCCCATAAACATTTTGTAACCAACAAATCCTCCATAAAGCAGCGAGTATTTTGGCTTCTTCTGGACATGCGAGCGGATCTTTTTTGTGCAGATCGATGCGGCGCTGTCCTGTATGTTTTTATCTCGTCCTTTTTGCAGTTTGTTCATCAGTTATTTATCAACTTTTCCACATTTAGCTTCCTTCGTATCATTTATCAAATGTTTCGTAACTCTCTGTGTCGATGTGAAGCTGCTCCGGACTAATTGCCTCCAGTGGGATTAATAATAAAGTTGTTTTACTCAAAACTTGAGCCAGGATAGCATTAACACAACTTTAGATTACAACGAATGCATAAAAAAGGTCAATCAAACATTTATTAATTTGTGATTGAGCATCATTAAATGATTGCTTTTTAAGTTACAGTTTAGTTTAAAGCTTTAGAGGATGCTGATCAGCAGATATTACCCTGACAGACTCTATCTGTCTATCTATCAAATATTTCCTCGCTTTCTGCCATTCGTGATGAAATAAATCTCAGCCTCCGTACCACACTGAGCCTCGACTTTGGGCCACTCTTTAAAGCCCTCCTCCCCTCCAGTGAGCCCGGTAGGATCCCGTCCTATTTAGAAAAGGGTTAGCCGGGATTAAAGGGTGTTTCTGTCGCTCTTATCTAGTGTTTGAGCACTTGATCACGGAGGCGTGCCCTAATCCGAACATCGATGCGGCTCCATCAACACGCTCTCCTGGAGCAACTCGCCAACAAAGGGGCTGTTGGGGCTTGTTTAGATAGGGCCACACACACCACCCCCTCACACACACACACACACACACACACACACACACACACACACCATACACACATGCACAGAAAGACCCACAGATCCCTTTTTTTTTTTTAAAGGAACACTGTTTCTGCTGTTGCTCGCTTTGATAGTTGATGCCAAACGTCTAATCTCATAAACTTCTGCTTGTTCGCTGCTGACGGACTCGAGACTTAAGATCTGTGAACCGTGTGCGCATGTGTGTGCGCTTGTGTGCGTGTGTGTGCGTGTGTGTGCACGCAGGTCTGTGTGGGTTTGTTTGGAAGTCTAAGTGGGAGATTAAGTCAGGTTGGTTGATCAGCAGTGGATTTGTTTACAGCAGGCTTTAGACAGAGATGATAAGCTGTTTATGTCAGATCTGTCATGAATAATTGCAAATGTTTGGGCCTTCTGATGTGTGTAACATGATAGCCTAACATGTGACGGGGCTTTCCATCAGTGAAGATAAGCAGTCAGCAATTGTATATGATTTTTGAAAATGACTTTTAATACCATTTGGGCCTTTAATATTGACAGTAAAGCTTCAATTAAACTATTTTTTCTTTTCATCTGGACTGTTTTGATGCGATATGAAGACTAGAGACGATATTACAACCTTGTGCCTGCTTCTAAACAGATATGGCAAAGAAAATGAATTAATCTCCGCTCAGAAGTGCCTGATTTAGGGCAACGGTGCCCAAATTAGGGGTCAAGACCCCTTTAAGGGGTCACAAGATTAATCCAAGAGGATTATTGTGATAAAAACAGCGACTTAGTTGAAAATATAACCTCGTAACGCCTCTAAATATTGCTCAGTGTGAGAACTGAATCACACACTGGATGAACTGGACACAACTCATTAAAACTGAATTTCATTTAGTGCGAGCAGAGAACTGGGCCAAGGCTGAAAATGAGCCAAAACACAGCAAACAGCAGAGGATGACAGACGAGCTTAACAAGAAAATCCCCGTTTGATTCTTTAATTGTGTCTCTAGAATTTAATTGAAAAATGAGTATCGGTGTATTTCTGTCCATCTCAGAGCAGACGTGTGTGTGGAAGTCTACGAACGAGGCAGAGATAGACGACTGGGTACGGTCAGACAAGAAAAAAATGACCCCTTTGCTTCCCTTGTGGGCCTGCTGGCTATTTGACAGGACTGTATATCATACTCTTGGATGAGTTGTAATTGCAAGTGACTGTTCTGTGTTTCTCAGAAGTGGCCGTTGGTTCGTGTGTGTGTGTGTGTGTGTGTGTGTGTGTGTGTGTGTGTGTGTGCTGGTGGTGGGGGTCAGCGGTGTTTTTGTAAAAATAAAAGAAGAAGTGTTGCGCTTGCTGTGGATTCTTTAGGAAATTGCTGTCGCACACAGAGGGGCTGGAGCCGGGGCCTGGCGACGGAGACTGGAGTCTGGCTCCCAGAACCATTACTACGCCTGCTGGAGCCATGGAGGCCAAGCTGTGTGTGTGTGTGTGTCTGTGTGTGTATTTTGATAGTATACTGCAAGCTTTGGGGGGGCTGAGTTGGACATGAGTAGACTTGGATGTGGAAGTGAGGGTGTAGGTAATTGTGTTATTTGGGATTAAGAAGATTTAATGTTATTAAATTTGCATGCAGGGGGTGTTTAAAGTGTACTTCATGTATTTGTGCTCAGTCTTCGGGGTTTCCAAAGACTCTCACCATAATTTCAGGTCTTACTAAAGGTATGAAAATCAAATTTCACACTGATCTATTTGTTGCTTTTATTCTATCGTGTGCTTATGTCTTTATTTTGATTACACTGCAAGGATTCATATTGAACACGGGTGTGTGTGTGTGTGTGTGTGTGTGTGCGCGCTCCACATGCATGTTTACGTCAATGTTTTTACGCATCACCAAGAAGGTCTTTGTTGCGAAGGTATAGCTATAAATCTCTGCAATGCGAACAGAAAGCTGGAGTCGCCACTCTGGAGAAAAACAGACTAAACACTGATGACCCCAGTGTTGACCTTGCATACACACACACACACACACACACACACACATATATACCCCCCTCCAACATGGCTAACCAACTAACGCTTGTGCTCGGTATGATTAATCATGTGTTCAGTTAGTCTCTGAGGTAATTCCAACAGCTGAGCGGCTGCTACGTTGGGCATCTCCGCTTGAAAAATGTTCATTCTTTATAAATTTCTGTCCGTCGACAAAGCGACAAATCAAATCCGAGTCGAAACAGGATTCTCTGAACATCTTCCAGCGACGTGCAGCTCAGTCTGAGGGCAGCAGACCTCCATCGGGACGGGAACACGCTGACTGATTTGCAGCTTTTAATTGTGCAAACAGATGAATGTTTATTAGCGTTTTCATCACAACCGACGATCAACCAAACTTTTCAGCTGCTTCAGCTGTCGCTACAGTAAGTATTTCATTATGGCGAAAAAGAGAAGCTTAAATGTCTTTTCTGGTTTTGATTTTTACAGATGCAAACGCCTCTTTTCACACTCTCTTTTTATACTAACTGTGAGACACACTTTTTTTTTATTTAGGGATGAAATGAGCGGTCATGTGAGTCTCTGTCTCCCTCTGCTGGACCAGACTGCCACACAGTTGTCAGGAAGCAAGGCAAAGCAGTCTGACCAGATCGGTAACCAACGTCTCAGTGACTTCAATTTGCCCCCAAAACCCCACAAGAACTGTTAGGTCGACCTTTGACCTGATACCGCACAGTGGGGCGACCTCATTTATCACCTGGATGTGGTGTGTTGTGATAGGGGAGGAGGGAGGAGGAAGAGGGGCTGTACACACTCCTAAAGGGGGAAAGGAGGCTCTTATGTACATGCACAAAAGTTACAGACAGAGAGACGCTGTCTGGTTTGATTGTGATTGGCTGTGGGGTTGTGGGGAGGTTGTGGGGAGGTTGTGGGGAGCAGGGGGATGCAGAGAGGTCAGGGAGTCGGGGCTGATGAATGTTTTGTGATACTCAGGAGGGGTCTCTGTGAGGAGGGAGCACCGTGTGCTGGTGTGGTTTGAATTAGAGACAAATTGACCTCCTTATAAACTTCAACGTATTAACCGGTGAGACTGAAGCTGCTGCACAAATGTTGTCCTGATATTTAAAGTTGTGAATGTCGACAACTTTTATTGTATTTATGTTTATTTTGCCAATTATTCACCCTTTTCTCTCAGTTTGCATCATTAGACTTCATCATCTATGCCGAGTGCCCAAGGTTTGAACGTTTGAACACCAGATCTCGCGTGTTTTTTTCTTTCATCAGACTGAGTGGCAGGTAATGAATGCCAAACACTGCAGTTCCTCGAGCGGCCACTTGAGGCAGGCTACAGAACATTTCAATCTCACATTAAAATGTCCAACTTCACAGCAGAAATAAACATGTTTACAGCCTGGTACAAAAAACTGTTTTGGTCTCTATAGCTAATTTCCCCGTTCATGACGACTGTACTGAGGGTGAATTTATATACAACTCACCTGTTCACATTATATTAAGGCTTAAAGTTATGCAGGAATTAACAACATGGCCGCTCTGATTGACAGGTGGGTGCTGTTACAGATGGTTTGTTTGATCACCTGGGCGTCATTCAGTCCACCTTAGCTCTGCTGATCATCTGATCAGAGTTTTAGAAAGTGGTAGGGCAGCCATCGGCACCGGACGTCAAGCTTACATGCTCCATTCTCTAGACTGTCAGTGGATTTCTCGTCCATAGCAGCGTCTTCTTTCAGACTGGTGGAAAGAAAATGCCCGAAATCCACATTTACGCCACAATTCTCGAGGGTGCTAGAAGCTTTGTCGAGTTCGTACTTCATTTATCTGAAACGCTAAGATAATTTACCCTCTGGAGATTGTTTCACACACCAGAACAACAACATGCTAACACGTACACAACACATATTTCAAAACTGCCGCTGCCACTACGGTGAAGAGTGAAAATTGCAGGAAAGTGAGTACAACCGAGCGAGAGTCGTCCTATGAAATCCCACCTTCCAGAGAAGTGACGAGGAAAAGGCGACAATTAAGAGGCCTTTTCCACAAAGTCTGACGTGCCACAGCAGGAGCGCACAGATAATGTAATTAACAATGGCACAATTATACAATGAGCATGTTTACTCACTGTCACAGCTTGTACAGTATCTGTAACCGCTCATCCTCATCAGGGTCACGGTGGGGCTGGGGCCTATCCCAGCTGGCACGGTACGCCCTGGACAAGTCAGCAGCTCATCATCAACATTCACACTCATCACCAACTAACCTGTGAAGTTCATGTGTTTGGACTGAGCGAGGAAGCCGGACACGGGCAGAACATGCAAACTGCACAGAGAAAGGCCGAGGTTCGAACCAGGAACCTTCTTGCTAACTACTGCTAAGTCTTGTGAATAAAACATATCCATGTGAATATTATTACTAACACACACAGCTGTGCTTCTCCTACTGGGACAAGTGACAATGTCAGTTTCGAACAACTGCTTCCCCGTTGGTTCCATATCCTGTGTCGAGTCAGGTTAAAGATATCAGATGTATTAATGGTGTGCAATGGTTGAAGTTTGTCCCGTATGGCTACCATAAGCGTACACGCCGTGTTTAACATGTTTCTCACAACAGAAAACCAACAAGAACTCAAAGCAACCACAGCGAACACACAAGTCAAACACACTGAAAGAAAGTCAGCAAATCAAACATAATCTGCAACTTATGTCAAGTCACAACTAACAGTTGTTTTCCTCTTTGATTCATTTGCTGCATTAATGAATCATTCAGTCAATAAAATGTGAGAAAACAGTGAAAAACAAGCATCACGTGTTTCCACAAAGTTATTAGCTAATTAGTTTTTGTCCAAACAAACTTCCAGAACTCAACAAAGCATCTGCAGTGAAACAATAAGTCTGCCTTTCATCCCTGATGACTTCAATTACTGACAATTAATCAGCCGTCAGAGTCGTTTATGACTCGTTTTCAGAAAGGAGCCTGTGAATGAGCCGTGCAGGAGATGCAGCCGCCTCACCTGGTGCACACTGTAGCAGTCCTCACTCCAGCAGGTAGCTAACACTGGCTCGTTTAGCTCTCCAACTCAGTTTGTCAGGCAGCAGATAAACCGGCTCACTGCCGTTATCCAGCCCGTTAAAATATAAAGCTGAAGCTCCGAGCTGCATTAAACTTGACTTTTTTTGTGACAGCAGCGTGAATGAAAACGGCCCTGGTCCTCCTGTGTCACATGTTTGACGTGCACTGCTATCCCAGAGTTCATCACGGTCTCCTGCACACCGGCCCGGTTTTAGGACCATGACCGTCAACAAGCATGAAGAAGTGACACGCTCATTGGTATCTGTTTATCGATATGAGACTGATAAGAATGACATGCAAATGATCAATTATTTATTCTCATTGTTTACATTTAGGTTTTTTTTACTCATGCTGTACAAGCTGTATAATATCGACCTCATGTGCATAATACAACCTGCTGTACAAACCAGATTCTGCACCATCTGTATTATTGTTGCTTGCATATCACACTGCAGTGTTGCATGTTCATATCTACACTATATATAACTCATAATAATGTTTTAATAAGTGCACCAGTGCAATGTGATTAATGCACAGTGTTTATCTGTGA
This sequence comes from Nibea albiflora, assembly GCA_014281875.1. NCBI lineage: Eukaryota > Metazoa > Chordata > Actinopteri > Sciaenidae > Nibea > Nibea albiflora. Next base: position 4,500,058 of record CM024797.1, read on the forward strand.
AGCTCCTTGTTTTTTAGCTGTATTATGTCTACATCTGTATGTGCATTGAGAGCAACAGATCAAATCAAATGAGCTCGACTGAACTATCCTCGTTTGCCAGGAGGTCTTTATTAATGTAGCAATGACCAGAAGTGTGTTTACTTACAGGTTCCTCATAGGCTGATGCCGTGCAACACACCATACACACCACATGATAAACATTAAGTGCATTAATATTCATAAACATGACAGTACAGCTTACATTCAGGTACGCTTCAAAGGCGGTCAACTATTCATCTAGCCATCTGCATGTCATTAAACGCCTCTATGCATTCGTTTAAAGGATTAATGCGATAAATAGGCTCTCGTCTACTGTAAATGCCACAACTGTCCCGTATCAGCTCAGGTATGAGACCACAAATCTGTCTGGGTTTTGTAAATACGTAAGAAGACTGGACAGTAGACCGATGTCGACAACACTTCTGCATTCTCAGTCATACTGCACCTTCTGTTGGTGTGAAAAATCTACTTCCTCTGCCAGTTCAGTATGTCAGAGGTACTTGTGGGTATAAAGAGTCGTGTGAAATGAAGAAGTCTGTTGCAGACTTCCAGAAAAGGAAACAGTTGTTGGGCATCTGCTTCCCACACATTAAAGACACGCCTCCACATACTGCATGTTTAAAGATGAATAAAAATGTGAATTTGTGCCTGAATCATCTGTTGAAAATGTGTTTAGAAAGCCAGGCATGATGATGATAAATCTGACTCGGGGTTTTATTGAAGACCCTGCAAACACTATGAGATATCACTGTAAAAAAAAAAAAAAAACAGGATATTATGAAAATCTGCCTCCCAGAGATGGAAGCAGAAAAAATACATTGAATTTGTCGTGTTTACTCCAGCGATGATGAATGGGAGGCTGACTTTGTGTGTGTGGACTCATTAACTGTTTATATACACAAGGGAGCGTTGGATAAATGACCCCTCGGTACCCTGAGGGGAAATTTATGTTGCATGGAGTACATACAGAACATAAAACAAATATTAGGACAGCGTAAGGACACAAAAACAACACACACACTGACAGAAACCAGACAGTCTAGTAAAAAATACTATCTCCACTTAGTTACAAAGACAAAGACAGCGCTGAACATGCAAATCAAACGTGAAAAACATGTTTTTGAATATTGCCGCTGTGTCTTTCACTTCATATATTAAACACAAAAGTCAATTCCAAGTCGAAAACAGGTTCAACTACCCAGCACAGACGTGCTCTCCCTTAAATCATTCATAGCTTTATATCTATTGTGCAAGCTTGTAGCTGAAGGTTCACATAATATGGGACAGTTCATGACAAAAAAATAATATAATACTAATCACATTTTCACGTTTAAACCTCAGGGTGGCAGTATAGGCTCACGTCCACAATCATGATTAAATGATGAATAATGTATTAAACTTTTATGGCGTGGAGTGAGTGTGCAGCCGTCACCTTTTTTCACTGATGCTGTTTTGTGACAGCCATGAGTGATGTGTGAACAATGAGGTTATTATATTAAAAATATAAATAAAGTCCCCAAACAAAGACTGCAAACAGCGTAATACAAACATATAGGAGAAATCATGGAGGGCCCTATCTACAGCCAGTGTTTAGTTTGTCCCCTTTAGGCTACTGTAGAAACACAATGGACTACCCACTCTCTCTGTGTAGATAAAAAACATAACAATTCTCATTTTCAGGTGATTATGCACAAATGAAAACATACTTCTGGATGTTATTTTCCACTCCTGCCAATAAATCCCTCCAAATCCTACACACCGGCTCTTTAAACGATAACTCCGACATGCAGATCTGTGTACGAGAAGCATCCAGAAGCCCGTTCAAACGTTTCTGAAGACAAAAATCAAATGTGACTGTAAAAAAAGGGTCATGCTGAGTCAGTAAATTGCAGATAAACACATATTAAACACGTGTGAGGGTTTGTTTTCCAACCAAAACAGCACAAAAAGTGAAAACAGAGAGTAAAAAACACAAAGTGTGGAGCAGTTTCTAGTGCTAATAATCAATTAATCCCTTCACTGCAGATGACTGGATGAATGTGGCAGCCCTCTATATGTTGATAAACTGAGTTTTAATCTTTAGAACTGCTTTAATCACGTAATGTATGCGACTTGAGCAGCTATCTGTCCCGGCAGTGGATTTGTAAGGACTCTGACAGGCTGTGAAAGACTCCAGGTGTGAGTGAGGAACTGTTGAGCCTGTTAAGCCAATGATCCACTCAGCTGCTGCTTTGATTGGGAGTGCCTGCTAATCTCCCTTATCTTATTTTAGCTGAATACGACAATCGACAGTGTTAAGCTCGGACTTAGTGTGATATATGTGATCAAAAAGGCTCTGCAGTTTAATGATCTTTTTTTAAAAAGGAGTTATTATTGTAGGATGTGTGGATCACCGGCTGATGGCGCCACAGGACCACAGGTGTGATTTAAACTGTGTTGACTTCTTCTTCTTTTTTTCTTTTTTTTGCCCGGGCATGAACCTGAAACAATGCTGGCAACTGTTAAAGGCAGGGACACAAATCTGGCAGCACTCATCGCAAACAAAAGTGGCTAATCATCTAACTTCCTCCCCAAACACACACACACACACACACACACACACACACACACACTTTAGGAGATCAATAAGTGTTAAAAGGCTAAATCCGCGGACTAGTTCACCTCTCAGAGGCGATAAGAGCCTGCATGCAGCTGCTGCAGATATGATGGATTAAAAAAGAAAAGTTAACGAGATTAACCAGAAAATCCGTTTAATCTCTTTGGTTTGATCACACGTGCACGTGTTTCTAAAGACTCCACAGCAATGATAATTTCATAATATTTTATGAGGAAATTGGTTACAAACATCACGGATTGTTACTGCACGTCGTGAGTTTTCGGTGATCACCGTGTGTGTCCCGACAGACATTTATATGAACAAAGGTGACATGGCCGGATTTGAAATCAGGGAAAGGAGAGAGCTGCTGCTGGTGGTGCTGGTCATTTATCGAGGGCCCCTACGGTTTGCAGCCATCGTGGGCCCTCCACCAAAATGTAGACCGACGTCACCGCTTCCGCCCTGCAACCCCCCTTCCCTCCCCTCCCCTCCCCCTCCCCTCCCTCCCACTCCCTCCACCTCCACCACCACCACCTCCCTCCTCCTCCTTCCCCCGGCGTCGCTGGAGCAGCTCGGCTGCCTGCAATCCAACATGGAGTAGAGAGAGATGGGGCTCTAGCGGGGCCACCCCTCGGTAACAACAGCGACGACGCGCTTCTTTTACGCACAACTGGAACCGGAGTCGTCGGTGAAAACATGCGCCTTAGGACTTAAAAACGGAGTGTGTTGCCTTTGCGTGCGTGCGTGCGTGTGTGTGTGTGTTTGGGGAGGGAGGGAGGGTGGGGGGATAGAAGAGAAGAGCTGGATTCGGCTACTAAACTGTCTGTATAGGCTACGTTACCTACTGAAGGCGATGGGGGTATTAAAGTTGTAAGAGGGAAAAAAGGGGGCATTTGCGATCCTGAAGAAACTGGGTGGCTCCGGACGGGGAAAAGTGAGAAAAGAAGACGGGAGCTACAGCCAGTCGAAGGCAAGCCAAAGAGCCGACACTCGCACAAAGGCGCAGGGGGGATTTATGCGGAATTGGAGACAGAATCGGAGGAGCCGCGGCGAAAGAATGACGAGCGAAAAGTATGCAACCGCCGTGGTACACTACCTGAGGTGAAACGAGAAAATGGTAGAAGAAACACACCCAAACGAGTAAGTACTGTTCCTCAAAGATTTCTCTGCCCTTCGCGTCTGCTCTCGCCTACAAGTTGGAGATGATTAGGGCAACTTGGTGGAATGTGCACACTGTTCTCCTCACAAAGCTGGACGTTTAGATTTGTTGTGCATTGTTATTATTTTTAATATTATTTTTTCATGAACTCGGTCCTGTAAAGCAATGCATTGACAGTGCTTGTAGAAGAGAGAGAGAGGGGGGGGGGGGGGTTCAGGGCCCCCACCTTTTTGGTGTAGACTAGTCTCGAGAAGGCAAAGAGAGAAAGAAGAGGAGTAGGAGGAGGAGGAGGGGAATAAGCGTGGGTGGATCGGAAACATTTTCTGAAAGGATCTGAAGCGAGAGAGAGAGAGAGAGAGAGAGAGGGAGAGCGAGCAGCAGGCCCTGTTGCAGCGTAACTTAGAAACTCAAACACGCCCCGAAGTTACACCTTTTATAAATACACGAAGCGGCAGCGAGCTCACGCACCTCTTGTTTGTGCGTTGTTCAGTCAAAAAAAAAAAAAAACCGGGGGGGAAACAAAACCCGACAGGCGTTCACGGAGGTAATTTCGCCTCGTTGTTTGGCCACATCTGTATGTTTGCTTCCAACCGAAGGAGGGGAGGAGGAGGAGGGGAGTCTCACAGGATATGAGATATCCGATATGCCTCATCCGCCATCTCTTTCTCAATCGCCCTCATTTGCATAGCCTACCGCGCTCCATTCATAAAAGTACCGATTGTAAACGACGACTCGCCAGAAAGAGAAAGAGAAAAAACACGCGTCTGTCTCTCTTCCAGTCGAGCCTCCTTTTACGCTCGCGTCTGCCCCCCGTTTTGCGTTTGACGCACAGACCCGGTGCGGGTCGTGCTGTTGCGCAAATGTGGCCGATATAGAAGCCGTGCAATGTGTAGGCCCCACGGACCTGTTTACACGGCGCTCCACAGGCCTATATGGAAGCGCCCGGAGCTTTAAAATTAGCTTTACCGAGAATGAACCCGTAGCTTAGTCTGAATCATGCTGGAAAGCTGGGCAGGTGGGCACGGCGCGTATATTTGTTTAAACCAACACGAATAGACTAGCAGGGAGATTATCATTTCCAATGGAGGCATGCAGGCGAGCTTTTGCCAGAATATCTTTAAGGCTTAAATGGAAATGAGCGAGCATGCCACAACCTAAATCTAAATAAGTGGCTCCTTTTTTTCTCCTATAAATCCTTCAGCGCATATCGACAACTTCTCTGTGTGTGTGTGTGAGACTACACGGGGCCGTGCTCGGTAGGAATGCCTGCCTTGCAGATCTCTGTCGTGGGGGTGGAAGGGCGAAGGGCACCGTAGGGGATGTTTGCGCTGCTGTGGCGTGACGCCGGCTCATTCATAAAAGCCCTCTAACCTTCAGCGCGTCCCCATTCATGCCTGCTGGCCGCACTCGGCTCCACAAAAGCCGGTTTGGACACACAGAGACGCACCGGGCCCCGGTGTGTGAGCCTCCCGTGTGTTTTAAACGTGTTTCCTCCATGACAGTAGCCGTTCACATCTTTATGGCCTCGTTTCTGACTCATATATTTCTGAATAAACACTCACTGACCCTGAGTTCTTAACTGCCCTTCACTTCCGGAAGGAAGCGTTTCTATGGTGATGACGTGGGGTGGGGGTTATTTTCTCATGGCGTGATGTGCAAATTGAGGCCACGCCCACAACGTACGTTAAAAAAAAAAAAAAAAAACCTTCCGGTTAGCAAAATAAAAGCTTTTGAAAAGAATTCAGTAAAATAAATAAAAGCTTCCCATAGATCCGGCAAACAGGGTGTGACTCTCTCTCTCTCTCTATATATACACTATATAAAAGTCAGTTTGTGCTAATAAAACTTGCAAGCAGTGGATTTTAGTAGCCAAGGACACTGGTTCCCAAAGTGGGGGTTGGGACACCTGGGGGGTCGCGAATCAGTAAGGAGGGGGTCGCTAATTAAAATTTAAAAACATTTAGAAGTAGCATATTTTAGCCATAATTGTAACAAAACATTTAAAAAGTAGTTACATTTAAAAAAGATATTATAATAATATAATGTATTATAATACTATAGCCAAGGTCTGTTAGTAACATGCAAAACATTACAACAAATCAAATCTGTTGTTTTTTGGGGGTCGCGGGCTGAAAAGTTTGGGACCCCCTGGCCTAGAACATGTCATAGAGGGTCAATCATCATCTTTATCCTGGTTAAAAGTGTGAATAAAAATAGAAAACATTCGTTCTAACTTATTTATGTATTATCTCTTCTGCTAGATTCTATTCATTGTTGTCTATTTACATTTTTATTTGCTATGTGAAGCACCGTGGGCTGCATGTTTGCATGAAAGGTTCAGGATGTGAACACATTTTAAGTTAAGCAAAGTTTTCTTAAACTTTACTCTCCTTACTCTTCTACAATGACGTGCAAGTCCTCGTATCTATATATTAATTTTCATAAGCACTGATGCTAATATACACACCTCTTGACTAATGGGTGTCTCATTGGCTCACTAATATCCAGACTGAGCAGCCCCAAAATGTCCAACAGCTGCATATCTGTGGCCGCTTTATTTATATGCATTTAACACGACCATCTATCACTGGCCTGTTTGACTCATGTCACTTAGCCACAGGCCAGCTAACAGTTAAAAGCCTCTGACTGCTTCACAGCAGAGTATTTTAAGCCTTATTGAACTGTGATGTTTTAAAGTATCCATGAGTTACTGGAATGTCCTGATGGTGAAGGACCGCCTGACATCGTGTTTACGTTTATTCCAGCCGCAGTGTTAGCACGTGGTTGGGTTAATGTATCGTTGTTCATTTCGCATTGTGCAGTACATTTCAGTTATGATAGCAACCTTTTTGCTTCTACTATGTAGCTCCACACAAAAGTGTTTATTGTCCCGTTACTGAAAGGAAATGAATCATTGTGCAGTTATCTGCTAGTTTGTGTATTGTGGTTTTCTTATCAGAATAAAAGCCCTTTATGAGATTTAAGGCAGGGTCAGAAAATAAAAGACACGCCTTTTATACATTTTATAAAAGCGGTGCAGCAGCGTAGCTTTTCTTCTGATCACGTAGCCCGTGTCAAAGGTTAGATAGCACGCTACCTTTCTGAGGGGTTCGTTTTATGTCTGTACTTTAGCAGCGGCGGACTGTTTTTCTGCTGATGTATGCTGTGGAGGTTGAGTCACATGCACACATTTGAATGCCTCACCTGCTCAATGGAGCAATCGGATTTGATGTGTCAGTTTTCCTATCAGCGGCCAATGTGATTAGACGCACGCACACACATGTTCTGCTCGCTTTTATTGACTACGTGTCCTAAAGTAAACTGTAACCCCGGAGCCATCATGTCCTCACTTCAGAGGATGTCCCTCTTTCTCCTGTCCTTCTGAGGACATTTATTACCTTTTTATAGAAGCACAAGATCTCTTTTGCACACACACACACCACAGAGAAGGATGTATTGATCTGGTGTGTTGTGCAGCTGTAGGGTCAGCATGTGCACAGTCAGTATTGGACAGGAGATGCCCGGTGACATTCAGCTAAGGTCAACGTAGCAATGAAATATAATCCATCCCCGAACAAAAAGGACTCATCAACTGGCAAACACAGCAGCGAGGAGTTAGCAGGTCTGCGTGTTCCCTCAGCGGGACTGTTCTGTTCTTCACACATATTTTCTCTACATTAGCAACATTTGATATTGAGTTGAGACTATAATAAACGAGACAGGTGTGGAATTTCGGCACAGTGGAAAAGTTCATCCCCAATACAATGCGTGATTGGCAGAACAGATTATGATAAATTATAGATATTGTGGAGGAATAATGCTTTAACAAAACCGCTCACACGGTTGTAAAACAGAGGTGTGTGTGTGTGTTCAAAATTAATCTTTCCTGTAATACACACTTTCCTTTAACCGGCCTTGTCTCTATTTTCCACAATACAGCAAGCTACAGAACCTGGATGTGTTAAATATTGTGTGTACTCTGCTTTATTAAGGCTGCTAGTACTATAGATAGTGTTTTTTTTCTGACTGTATGAAACCTGTCATTTCCTGTTGATGTTTTTTAGACTGCTTTCCTATCATCGTAGTCTATTTTTGGCTGTCGAGCATTTGCATCTGCCGTTAAAATAGTACATAATGTAACATTTCTTATGACGGCGTGGAAAGAGACGGCTGAGGGGGGTTTATTTAGCAGTTTACATGCATTTTTGTGTTATGTGGCAGGCCAAGTGATCACATGGTTTAAAAACAGCATTGAGAAAGAACAAAAAGAAATATGTGACATGAATGGATATATTAGGATATATATAGTCTATGTCATGATGTGTTTGGATCCACGGATACTTTAGCATGACATCTAACGGCAGTAACGAATCACACTCAAGTGCACAAACAAAGAATATTAACACATGTTTCATATCCACAAATGAACTTCCTTTGCAGACCCTTTTGCGTTTTCTCTGTCTCTCTCTGTTCTCCCACACACACACACACACACACACACACACACAGACGCACACACACACATCATGTGGAACGGATCCTTGTTCACAGTATTTCCTGTGTTTTACAGAGCAGCAGCTCATCACTGGTTGCTATCCGGACTCTTTATATAATGGGTTGAGCTGTTTATATCTGGAGACTGAACAATGGACCCAGATTGTTTGCCTGTTTTTTTTTTTTTTTCTTCTGCACTTTATTTATTTATTTTTTTACTAATCTTTGCTCATCAGCTGACTGGATGACCAAGATTATCATAGCTTGAGTTTTCATTCACTTCATTCAGGGTGTCACAACATCCATGTTACTGAAAGTCTTTTCAGCTCTGCAGTGAATGGCCTCGGTGAACTTTTGCTTCTTCAGTAACCGGCCCACTCGGTCTGCTTATCTGTTCTGATCTGTCTGAAAAGCTTTTATGATTTATCTCTCATCTCTACGGAAGACGGCTAAAGTAAAGGAGATGATTCTGAAGGTCGTGTTTTAAAGTTCACCTAGTTTGGTTTGGTGGTCGATGACAGTGTGTGAAACTGTTCTGCTGCACAGGCTAAAGAGTTTTGATCTCTTCTACACAAAAGGGCTCACAGTTGTGAGAAAAGTCCAAGTGCAGAGATTCGCAGACAAACAGATGCTTCTTGGAAACGGCATGTTTTCATTTTTAACATCAAATTAAAACTATCCTTACAACTTCTAATGGAGAAAGACTACAGGCTATTTAAAACCAACCACAAATAGCAGCAGGAAACGTTGCAGCCTGTCATGTGTAGTGGTAAATATACAGGCATATTTAGACTAGGGAAGCCCTGAGAGAACAGACTTCCTTGTGTTCATTATGCAAATCGTTTTCAGTTGGTTCGGTGCCCTGGAGCTGGACCGCAGGCCATCCAATTACAAGATAAACCTTTGACACCTGACAGTTTATGTAAACTGCAGTCCTACCTGATCAAACACACACAAGGTTGACATTTTGACAGATGTTGATAGTAAACCCCTTCAACACTTACATTTGACCCAAAGCGGTTAAGCCTAACTCGGCATAAGAGGATATGAAGCATTACAGAGGGTCTCGGTTGGCTTTCCAGTTGCTTTTAATAGGTTTAGAACCAATCAGCTTATTTTAAGAATGCTTTCCACCGTGACTGAGATGAAGGGGCTGCTAAATTACCTTAAAGTGCATCTACCCTAATTGTTTTTGGACGAAAGATCACAGTATCATGCGTGCGTGCGTGCTTGTAGCATGCTTTTTGTCCACGTATCCATATGAGTGAGTGTTATTTTAGTTTAAATGTGTATGATTAATGAACATATAGCAAGTTTGTTTCCTATATGGTAGAGCTGAGAACATTTTTCATCTATTTTTAAAACCAGTAACTGCATTGTGCTATGTAATTATCATGAATGGGCCTGAACTCGGACTGCGATTGGTCGGTTGGGTATGGGATGTTATCCATTAACGTTCCTCTGCATATTAGTGACCTCCCTGTCATGTCAACTGACACACTCTCACACCAGCAGCATGAGTCTTCAGCTGCCTGGACATGTGAGCATTCATGTAACTACGGCTGATGACAGAAAGCCGATCACACTTCCCCTCAGGAGCCTCCAGTGTCAATAGTTGTGAATGAACTCGCTTCACCCCGTGACTCTCTCTGCTCTTCCCTTTTTACATCCTCACATTTCAGTGAAAATCTGAATGAACGCTGTTGGCCAAATTCCTCAGGTTGCATGTATCTAAAATATCATAACTGTGTGACTTTTATATAATTCCTCTTACTTTGTCATAAGACCAGCTCATTGCACGTTGCTATGCAAAATCTAGCACCCCGTTTTAATCAGAAATACACTGAAGCATCAAAACAACACTCACATTTCGTGTGAACTCTGAGGCCTGGTGTGCGGCGTAAGGCTTTACACATGCTAACAAATCCAGAGATATTAAATAAACAGAGAAAATCAGCACAGCCTTCACATTTGAGCAGCTCTGACTCGCACATGGTTTGTATTTTCACTTTTATATTTAATGAAATACGTTGCGCTACATGTTGCATAGCTGTGTGTTAGCTCGTGCTGTGGGAACACTCAGTGCATTAAAAGTGCAAACGAATAAACAAATAATCTTGGTTGGGAAGCACCTTTCAGTCACTTCCTGATCACTGCAGACATGCTGCGTATGTGTGTATGTGTGTGTGTGTCGACAGAGCCAGCCGGACCCTGTGCGGGGGTGTGTGTGTGGTTCTGTTGATCAGGCAGAGGCGCGGCCAGTCATTCCTTATCAGAGGAAGTATAGCCGCCCTTATCACACATGGCTGGGCTGCCCTCACTGGCCCTTTTATCTGTCACACATGAGCTGGATTCCTGACCTGATAACCAGACGGCTTCCTGGTCCCCTTTACTGCTTTATTGCAAAATTATTACCACGGTGCAGTAACGTGGCTTGGCAGAAAATCCACAGGTGTGTACTCCACCCACAGCTCATTTCCTCGGTACGATACGGATTTGTTTGCGAGGTGTGGACCAGGTATAGAAATGAAAAGTATAGAATGTGCTGCAATAACTTTATTAAAGGCGATTTTGTGATATAGAAGTGTTTGTACGTCATTTACAGAGCACAGGGAGGCAATCATGTGGCTACTAGATAATGCGGTAAGTTTAGTTTTCACATTATGGCCAAGATGAAGTAATGAAGTTCCACGTTCACTATATCACCTTTACAAGGTGGTAATATGTCAGTGTTGTGTTTTGCGTCTTGGCTTTGCTGCCTCCAAGTGGTCAAAAAACACGATTGAACTAACGTGATTAGTAACAGTGCTAAATTATGTAATACTGTAGGTGAAGAGAAGGCGATAGCTGCAGCGTGCTCAATAAAAACTGCTGGTATGTTTGCGCACCTGTTTAATTTAGCGCTGTGAGGGATTGCCACTGTAACTCAAAGTTAATATTCTTATATTGAATGGCGCCTACACTAGCTGGAGGAGCTCGTGAGTCATGGTGGGAGGAAGTCAGCTGGCAGTAAATCAGAAATGTGTCCTAAAGACAAAAAAAAATCACAAGTCATTGACCACCAACAGCCAACAATGTATTGCGGTATAGGAGGTTGCGCAAAACATTTGGCTGGCAGCTCCAGTGCGTTGCCTTTCTCGAGATGGAAGACACACCCTGCACCTTTGACCTGATGGCAACGGCTCATATTAAATTAATAAAGGATGTGATGCATGAACTACCTGCTCTTTCCTTATCAGTGAGGTGTTGACTTCCACCGTATCTTCCTACTAAACTGAGTCATCACTCCGCTTTTGACATTTTACATCCTCATCCCACCTAAAAGAGACTTTGCGTGCAGCCTTGAAGCCTCTGTGTTTTTTCAGTCAAAAAAGTGTGTATGAAGTTAAAGTTGGTGTGTATGAATTCCACACAAATAGTTGATTTATAAATAGTGTGTGTCCACCACCTTTTCTTAAAGTGGGCGTCACAGTCCTTTTTTCAGCATCGGTACCTCGTGCCGCATTCGTGTGGACAGAATTAGATTCACAGTTCCCAAACGTATGTGTGTGTGTGTCTGTGTATTTGTGCCAGAATGTGTGGTCACTCCCAAGTGTATTAAAGTAGCGCGTTGCTGCTGGTTGTGGCTGTCTGTGTGTTCCAACCACAGATTATAGGGCCTGTCGGCAGACGGGGCTCTGTACATGGGTCACAAGACAGCCCAAAATGTGACAAGTTCATCTCAGAGAGCTGATAGCCGGTATCGTGTATCTTAAAGTACATGTGCTTATATAGCACAGAATTCGGTGTTATTTCTGTATGCGGGTGGACTGGATGTGTGGATCCGTACGTGAATGTGTCGTACATGTGTTCGAGTCATGTGATACTTTTGATATAAAAGCAGCAGTTTGGATTTGCACACACACACACAAAAAAAGATTTCCAGCGTCGCAGCTGCTCTACAGTCATAAATAACGTCGGTTTGTGTCATTTCACTGTGCAACTTGTGTACCAGCACGAATCCTACATGCAAACTACGACTTCCAACAGGAGTGCAACGTCTGCTCAGTGATCTCTGGTTACGTTATTTGTTGCCAGACAAAGCTAAGTGGTTCGCAAACCTAACGAACGCCAACATCATTCAGCAAAAAGCTACCCAGAAATGTGCCATGTCTGACATGCAACAGCAGATTATTATAAAGTCACCAGCTGGCCTTTCATACTCAATGCAGCCACTAGAACGAGCTTCCAAGATCGTGAACTAATCGTCATATAAATAGTTCATTGGCTTTGCTGTTTTTTCTATTTCTATTATCTCCTTTTGTTGCCATTCAAGTTTCTCACGTGGCAAAGTAGAAACTGAATGACTCTCTGCCTCCGCCCGTTGTGGTTTGACAAGACAAATAAAACGATAGCCGCCAACATGACACGAAAGCTGCAGTCTGCCAATAACAATGTTACTTCTGTACTTGTTGTCTTACGGTCAATATTCAATCTCTAATCCTTTAATTCTCTGTAAACACTCACTAAGGTAAGGTTTTATTCAGCACACTTACACACGAAACTCCTTAATATCTTAATGGAAAAGTATAATTTTATGTGTGGTGTGTGTGTGTTTACACCAAAGTGTAAACCTTGTGGGTGAATCTGTAGTTGCTTTTCTGTACGAGCTGTCTGCTGTCACCCGGTCAGTCTGTCATTCAGTCAGTTTTATGAATGTGTGTGGGCGGGAGCTGGTGAACCAGTTTTGCCACCTGTGTATGTGTGTGTGTGGGTGTGTGTGAGAGAGAATATGAGTGTGTGTGTGTGTCTGTGTACATCAAATCCCAGAGACTGTCTGTAAGCTAATTATATAACAACACCTCTCTCATTCACTCCCACTCTGTCCCTCTTTCTCCCTCCCTCCCTCTTTCTATGTTTTTCTTTCTCTCCGTCCCTCTCCCACACACACACACACACACACACACACACACACACACACACACACACACACACAGTGCGGCATGTGGAATACACAGAGGTACATCCTGTTTTTGTCAGATCATTCATGTGGATTGTGACCGTGCTCATTGTGTCCCTGTGAGGGTGGTGGCTGTCATGCTAATGCCTGAGAATGTCTTGTGTTTTACCATTCATTGTCTCCTGTTGGAAGCGCTGACGACTCCAGCGGTGACTGCACGGGGAGTTTTTTTGTCATGCATTGTGCTGTTCTGCTCTATAGGACTAAACTGTAGCTGCATTATGTGTCCGTTTGTGTGACGTGTGTCAGACCACGTCTCCGGTCTTATTTCTCCTGCAGCACGTACACAAACTGACTGCCATGTAGATGAAATCAGGTCATTCCAGTTTAGTGACTGGAGGTTGCAACTAATGATCATTTTCAACATCGATTCATCTGTTTTTGATTTATTTATTTTGATTAAATGATTAAAAACGTGTCTGTAAAACATCAGAAAACAACGAAGAATGACCACCAGAGCCAAGAGTAGTGACTTCACGTTGCTTTTTTTTAATCGACAGTCCAAACCCCAAAGATATTTACAACGATATAAAACAGAGAAAAGGAGCAGATCCTCACATTTATGAAACCTACGAGGTCGTCTTTGAATATCGTCTTAGAAAATCTTCTACATTGACAAATGGTGACACAAATCGATGATTTCTTTGATGGTTTGAAGTGGACATGCTTCACCTTTTCACAGAATGTCACATATTTTGTTAATTCTTCTCAATATGGGACTTCTTTATTTATCATTTTGCGTTTTTATATCGTAGTGACAGTACGGATGTAGACCAGAACCATTCAACCAGAACTAGAGACATTGCTGCTATTATAATTATTATTAGGCCACATCATTGTAAAATGATCATGAGATTATCTGCAGATTGTGTCATCTTGTCTCATTTAATTAGCAAACAGTCATATTTCTGAATATTATCTGTGTACTGTGTATGTGTGTGTGTGTGCTTGTGCATTCATGCTGACTTGTCCCAGTGCAACACCTCCCACCTCAGCACAGCGAGGACCAGGCAAAGTCGTGACTTGAGACGCCCTCAAACATTCTGCCACTGTGTAAATCCAACTCCTATAATAAACTGCTGTGGCATTAACACACTCTGAGAGTCTTGCCAGGAAAATTAAGATTAGTTTGAGTTCACGGGATAGTCATTTTATTTATTAAAGCCGAGGAGCTGAGGAAGGTTTTTGTATTTCATGGGAAATATTTGTTCTGGGGCTTAAATCTACAGTCTCACCTCTTCGTGTGATGTTTTCAGGCTCTACGCATTGATCATTCTTTTTTTGACCTGATACTTTGGGTTGGTACCGTGAAAGGGAGTGGTTGTTTCTCTGCAACTTACATCTTACCTGATAGAAATCAAACAAAGTAAGAATTCCCATTGATGCGTCAGCCTCGCTGGGTGATGAAGTGTAAGGGTTCAGGTGCTCACATCATGTGAACATGCAGTCAAACCGCGATGAGCAATGCAGATATTGACTGAGGCATGTTGTGCTGTCACTATCGGCTGACTCACAATTCTCCTGAAGTGCACGGAGCTGATCGGAGTTTCACGTAAATGAGATGAAGTGTCTAGTTAAGCATAAAGAAATACAGGAAGTTCAACTGGTGGCATGTTAGATATGGTAAGACCTAGATTTAATCGTACATGGCGTGGTGGTGATGTGTGTGTGTGTGGGTGTGTGTGTGTCATGCGAGTCTCAAGCTTTCATTTGATATAAAATGGCTGCTTTAACCTGGAATCTGACTGCACTTCCTCTCTGACCACAGATCCGGAAAGAGTCTGAAACCAATGTTTGGTTTGACCTTTTAAAAGGCTGCTGCCTCTGAAGTTATCTCATTAACCTGCAAGTTCTCGCGTGTTCATTATTGTTGATATGAGTCATCTTAAACGCGTGCAGTTGAAATTATTTTCATCCCGCTAAATATTCATTTACTGTTCTAATGATTCGTCCTCTTTCTCTGTGCAGTGACAGCTACATCGTGCGTGTGAAAGCCGTGGTGATGACGCGGGACGACTCGAGCGGTGGCTGGCTGGCCCAGGACGGGGGAGCCCTGACCAGGGTTGGCGTGTGCCGCCTCATGCCGACAGAGCCGGCACCCGTGCCGGCCTCCAGCTTTTCCCAGTTCCTCATCCGTGGTGTGCGTCTTCGGGACAAACAGGTAAAACACAAACCCAAACGAAGGCATATCGAAAGTTCATTCAAGGATAATATTGATGGGTGTGTGTCGGATAAACAGGTGATCCTGGAGTGTCCGCTGAGGAAGGACCTTGTGTACACCATAGCAACGCCCATGTTTCACCACTGGAAGGTGGAGGACAGGAAATGCGGCCTGTCCTTTCAGAGTCCAGCTGACGCCAGGGCGTTCGATAGGGGGGTACGGAAAGCCATCGAGGACCTGGCTGAAGGTACGCTGTGCCACGTTGTCCAGTTATAGATAATCCAGGGACGGAGCTTCAAGGTCACCTCAATCAGTAACATGCTGACTCCTTTCTCCTCCTCTGTAGGCTCCACCACGTCCTCTACAGCACTCCAGAACGAGGGCGAGCTGGGTGACGACGACGTCTTCACTGTAAGCATGTTCCCTACATTCATAAACTATCCAGATTCATCCAGTTTTTTAGTGACAAATCCTCATCTATGTGCTAAAAAATGGAGTGTCGTGTCAGTCTGAAGGACATGTGCGTTTCCACGCGTACTTCCTCTCATTCAGGTCCAGGTAGATCAGTTAAAGTTAAGTTAAAATCCTCTCAGATTTCCCGCTTTGGGGTTTGAGTTCTCGTCTCAGCAGGCAGCACCAGGATGTTATTCAAAGGTTCAGTTCGCCAAGCACTCCCCCCAAATCACGGGGCTGCGTTGGTGGGGTTTGCTTAATGCAATCCAGGCCACTTAACAGATCCATGAGCATAAACACACAAACACGCAAGCCTCCGGCATTAGATTTTCTGTCTTAACACACAGCACCCTGCGTTCCTTCAGTGCGAGGCTGTGCGGTATAGACTCCAGTGAATGTTACTCGCGACAGTGTGTCAGTCAACCTCTCCAATCTGCGTCCAAACACTCGTCATTGCAAAGAAAGTACTTCTAGTTCCTGCTCCTGCACCCCCCGAAGTAATCTCCAAACTTTGTTTCTTCCGTCGAGCAGAAAGTATTTAAATCCCTGTCACACATACCTGCCACAATACATGAAGTATGTGTGTGTTGTTTGTGTGTCAGGGCCTCTCTACCTTAAGTTAGCATGAAGGACCCCCTCCCCCACGCTCTGTAACCTGACGCCAGGAGCAGCAGGGAAGGTCAAAAGGTCACTTCCTGTATCCCACCACCTCGCTCTCTCCTGGTGACCCTCCTCCTCCTCCTCCTCTTCCTCCACCACCTCCTCCACCCACCCTCCCAGTTGAGTCGCACACCAAACTAGCAGCTAGCAGCTGTTTCCCAGCTTAGTGCAGGGCCCGGTGATTTACGAGAGGAAGTGCCTCGTGGTTCATCTTTGACTCGAGCTGTCTGTAAGGGCCAAGACTAATAGGTGCTCTGCTGGGAGTGTACAGCCACCACAGAGACGCATACAAACACACGAGGAGGGGTGGAGGTGGAGGTGGAGGGGTGGAGGAGGCAGGCAGGCCACAGCGCTGTCAGGAGGGTGGAGCGACGGCTGAAATGGAGCATCGGGTTTTGAGGAAAGTGGAAGCTTTCAGTTCAACAACTCCAGCCGTATTCACTCAGTTTAAGAAGCTCATAATAAACCAAATAGAGAGATAGCGTCCATGTTTCTAATTTTAAGCGGAGGGATGTGGCCCAGTGGACCCGACAAAGACTAACTGGAGAAATATTTCGATTGTCTGCTTTTGAATTTTTTCTTTTTAAATTACAGCTAACAGCAGGCAGACCTGCACATGCATTTCTCTGCTGCATGAGAGGAATGGCTGGCCTTGTCGTCTGTATTTGTAATCCAAAAACCACAGAGGAAAGGCAAAACAAAATCTAGCCTACCATTTCTCCTGTGAGTCTGTGTTTAAACTGTCTCATTATACGTGTCTGATAAAGCCGAAGCACTGATGGAGTCAGCGCTGAGTTAAACTGCTGATCTGCAATAATTCAATAGGCAAGTCAGCAAGCTCTCTTCTTCTTCTGCTGCTGCTGTTTGAGACGCGACCAGGCCGATCCCAACGAGGTACGAACCCGGCCGAGGTTTTTCGGGTCAGGTTCGGATCGGTCAAACGTAAATGTCTCTTTTTTGAATGTTTCAAACAATCGCTGGCCTCCGTACATGTCATGTGCTGAACAGATTCACAGTGATTATTTATTGTTGAATCCTGAATGGAACCAGGTTCAAGATCCAGATGTCATCTGGCGTTTTAAAAAAAAAAACAAAAAACGGGGGTACTCCTGATCCGCACTTAATATTTCCCATTTGGAGTCATGAATACAGTGCTCATTTTACCTCTGCTTACTATCTTGTCATCACATTTGAGCACATAATTAATCACAAATGTATGCGTGTGCTACGTGCATGAACTCCACCAAGAGAAGATGCAGGGAGAAGTTACAGAAATGATCGGCAACAGGTATGCGACGTCACTGTCAGCTCTCGTACCCGATGGTCACAGTCCTCCAAACTGTGCAATGTCAACACAAGGCTTATTTCACTTTTTTTCCTAATGGGACTTAAAGAAACGTCATCTTGTCCCGTGAATAACCACCAGACACTGAAACCACATGTTAATAACTGTGGGACACATTGATGGGTTCTGTGCTGCTTGCTGAGCCCGTGCTAATGACCTTTCCTAAAGTTAGCGGTGGCGGCAGAGTTTGTGAGGCGGGCAGTCGCGGACAGGGGGAAATGCTGCCGCAGATTTACAGCCTTTGAGGGGGACGATGGGGGTGGGCGACGGCGTCGGCGGCGGGGCTGGGGAGAGCTAGGATGGACATACTTACCCTAAATTATTCCTCGTTCGCCAAACCTAAACTTAACCCAACCCTTCCTCTGTCCCTCCCTTCAGCACGTCTCCTCTCTCCTCTGTCTCTATTTTGGCTCATTCACAACAGGGGGAGTGAAGGCTATTGAAGCAATTCTGGGCTCATCCCAGGAGAGCGAGACGGGCCTGTTGAAGGATGAATTCTCCCGAGCTTTGAGTCGGGACATGTTTTGTGTCAGAAAATAACTTGAAATGCCCTCTGTCCAGCCTTGGGCCAGAATATATAGAGGGAGGATGTCCAGAAATATGAACTCTCCCACTCAACTCCTCTTCATCTCTCTGTCCTCTGGAGCGGTTCAAGCTTGCAGCAGAAAGTCTGGTCTGTGTTTTGAATTAGTTGCAGCCGTGGAGGCCAGAGTCGGACCGGTTTTAAACCATATCAGCTCCTCCTCTCTCCCCCCCACCCCCAGTAATGTCTTCTCCAGGGGGGCGGGGCTCGGAGCAGAGGCAGCATGTTATGTTATTTTTGGCCGGCTGCTCTGAGGGCTTTGTAAGAAAGCTGGGGGAAATTCTCAGCATGGCGGTATCCATGTGGGGAGCAGGATATAATAGGGATGGCTTCAGCAGACAGACAGACAGACAGACAGACAGACAGACAGACAGACAGACAGACACACTCCAGATCTGGGTCATATAACTCTGGCAAATAATTCATAGCTGTTGGTTTTTGGAGCTTGTCGGAGTGCCAGATTTTGACACATGGGTTGAAACTTTTAACTGCATGAAGTTGGAGAACGGTTTGCTTCGATTTACGCCGCAGGAATTATAGTTGGGGCGGATTGTAGGCTTGGACGACAAGCGACAAAGCTGTCAAAGCATTTAAAAACAACTGGGGAAATATTAAATATAAGAGCCTCTTGCTGACCACGATGCTTGATGGTATTGTTTCGATACTTTTTAAAGTCTAAAGTGACAAGCGACGGCCCCTCTCTCAACTCGTTCGCCCACCACTTTGGTGACATTCATTTAAATTTGGTGTACGCATTCATGCTGACTCTGGTGATCCCACAACTTTTCCTGAACCTTTACCAGAACCGGCATGAGTGAGATGACATTCCCATCAGTCTCAGCTGTCCTTTTTTATGTTTAGTTCCGTTTAGCCAGTGTCAGCTTGGCGCTTTTAGCTAAATGCAAACACAAGCATGATAACGCAGCCTAAGCACGGCCGTACAGAGCCGCTGGTACGGCTGTGGAGTCCTGTTGCATCATAAGCAGACGGTCTATTAAGAGCAATCTGGGATTCAGTGTCGAGAACTGGGAACATTTGAAAAGCTGGAATCAAACTTCTCATCTGTTTTGTGCTTGTCAGTTGGAATCGTTTTTTTTTTTTCTTTTTGTGGAATGAAATCACATCAGCACGGAGGGGGAAAAAAAGGAAGCGCAGAAATCTCATAGCCGCTCTGAGCTTCAGCCACGGCCAAACTTTTCTTTGGCGGACAAGCTTGTTGACCTTTGATACAAGTTTCTGTGGCTCTGTTGACTTCTGGTGACGAGCCATTTGAAACTCAAAGCAAGAATAAACAAATGCGGAGTGATTTTTATTGTACTTTTTAAAACACAGCTTATCAGGTTAAGCATTTCTCTTGCATGTCGTTCATAGAAACAATCTACTCCTCGCTTGGATGCTCAAAAAAGAAAGCGGTAACTCTCCGCTGGACCTTTTTCAGCGGGTTCAAATGCATCATGAATATCTCGGTGCAAAGCAAAGCAAAGCATGCATGATGAGACAGGAGTCCTCACGACCTGCCTGTCAGCTGGTACATTGCGACGCCTCGCAGAGAGAGACTGGCCTCCAGCGTGCCTGTCTGAAATCTGTCTGTCTGTCTGTCTGAGTGCGCTACACGGCAGCGGCCCGACTGTCTAGTGTCTGGCCAAGGTTTGAGTTGGAGCGGAGCCCTGACAGCCTTTAGCGGAAAGGGGACAGGATACTGTTCACACACACACACACACACACACACACACACACACACATGCAATGGTGGAAAAGAGAGAAGGAAAGATGGAATGTGTAGAAAGTGAGATTGAGGGGAGGACAGGTTGTTGCGGGGCGGAGGGAGAAGCCGGTGAAGAGGAGGGTGAGAGGCCAAAAAAAGGGTGATACTGTGAAAACTGCGGTTTCCTAATGCTGCGATCTTTATCGCGAGCATGAAAAATCCTTCTCCAACCTGTCAGGCGATGGAGAAGACTCACCAGGTGTGGGTAATCGATTCATCCTAGTTAGTCTCTTGTTCCAGCGTGAGGATTTACTGGTCGATCACGTCATTTTGCAGAAGAAGGCACTACACTCTCATGAGGTGCACTTATCTTCCTAATCCTACATTCAAAAATGACACAATCATTTTGGTGTCATAATAAATAAATACATATTCTTTGGCATGAATTGTCAGAGCTCTAGCAGTGGAAATGCCGTGAGTGGGTTGACTCTATGGGGCTATACAGATTTTGATATTTGATCATTAAGTTGCTCACCGTTGGAGTTGCGTTTGGTGTATGTACGTATGACTTATACGTGCTTGTAGCGGAGTTTCTCCTGTTTAATTTAACGTGCAATACGACTGTATTGTCACATGTGCTTCATGCTTTTGTTGCGTGGCTTAAGAGGTTAAAAACTGGAGGTTTGATGTTGATTCACGCGGGCGTTTTTTAGCGGCTGTAACTTTGTGACGCCGTGGAACTGTTTCTAATATTTCGTCCACGTCGTTTCTGTCAGACAAAGCGTTGTTGCCTTCACAGGTCACATGAAGAGCATCACGGTTCTTAGCGCGTATTCAAATACAGCACGCAGTAACCGTGGGACTTATTTGACTACCAGTCCTCGCCAAATGCATTGACATCACTAGACTTGCACGTCACCACGGTAACCTTGTAAAGCACAAATGTTATAAACAGGTAACATATTTTCTCCACCTGTGTGGGTGGATTTTAGGTTTATTTCAGTGTTTTTCTCGGCGGCTGTCAGGCATGTACCGCGGCTGTTGTTAGTAGAAGTTAAACTCGCACACAGTGATCCAAATGTGGATCAAGTGGCACGAAAAACAGAGCTCGCACTTCCTGTTTTCCCAATCAGAACTGCGCCAAGGCCTTCCTGTTTTTGTTTGTCCAATCGTGGCGTCCTCTCCGCACTAACTATTTGTTTGGTGTGTCCAATTGGAGTGCAGCTCTCAGCCCGGCATCCTGTGTTTGTTTGTCCCTTCAGAACGCCACAGACAGCTCATCCAACTCCTCCCAGAAACTGGAGAGCTCTCTGCAGCCGCTCGAGTCCTCGCCCCTTCCGCAGAGACACAAGTGCATGCTGGGACATCGCCACGACCTCCACGACCCCTACCGCCACGACCTCCACGACCCCTACCGCCACGACCTCCACGACCCCTACCGGCTCTCAGACCACTACTTCTTGGACCAGGTGAGACGGTGTAGTTATTTCCTGTAGTGGTGCCAAGAGAGTGGAGGACCAGGTGTCTGATGAGACTGTTTTTCTGAAACCGTTGTCATGGTTTTTAAATCAAAGTAATTGTCTGTTGTCTGTCGATCGCTGCCAGCAGTGTTTAAGTTTCCTTGTGTCTTTCTCTTCAGCCGTTGTCTCGGCTTCCCCGTCACGTCACCTTCCAGGAGGATGAGGAAATCGTCCGCATCAACCCTCGGGAGCGCAGCTGGGAGCGAACCACCGAGCGCCTTCATGGACGCCAGTCGGATCGCCCTTGGCTCACGGGCTATGAGGACTACCGCCATGCCACAGTGCGCGACAAGTTCATCCAAATGGACGAGTCCTACGTCCACTTTGCCAAGGACGTGCAGAAGCACGACTACACCTATCCGCTCGCACCGTCCCTGTCGCCCTCAGACTCTGACCCCGCCCTCGGACCCTTGGTCAACAAGGGCCACAGCGGCCGCCAAGGCTTTTCTTCTGTGGTGTCCTCCCAGCCCCTTTCTTTCCTCCCGAGCTCCTTCCCGTCCACCAACGGAGGGAAAGGGCGAAAGGAGGACGGGGTGGAGCGGGCTCAGTGCGAGCACTGTGGCGAGACCTTTTACATCTCTGACAACCGGAGAGGCCGGTGTCAGGATGCACCGGACCCTGTGCGGGCGTGCATCCGGCGGGTGAGCTGCATGTGGCTGGCAGACACCATGCTCTATCACTGCATGTCAGACCCAGAGGGGGACTACTCGGACCCCTGCTCCTGTGACGGAGGCGAGGGCAGCGGAGGAGGCCGACGCTGGTTAGCTCTGTTCGGCCTGTCTATCGTGGCGCCGTGCCTCTGCCTCTACCCGCCTCTCCACGCTTGCCACCGGGCGGGGCTACGGTGCGGCTGCTGCGGGGGCCGACACAAGGCCCTGAGCTGAGCAGACGCGCTTGTAAAAGAAAAGGAAACAGAACACCTAAAAAAAAAAAAAAACCCAACGCAAGCACAGGGAAAGGGAAGGATGGGGCGGGGGGAAATGCACAGAGGGGACAAGTGGTCAAGGCTGCTCGCTCTCTTGCCTTGGTTTCTCTGGGTTTCTCGACAAATTCCAGACACTGAAATAAGCCAAAAAAAAAAAAAAACCAACAGTTGGTGCATTTTCTGAACGGCCTGGGAAGATAAGCTCCCCCTTACGGCAGACAGTTCTCTCAGCTCTCCATGTGGCCATTTCATGCTCTGTTTCTAGTGAGAGAGAGCACTCTTTTTTTTCAGGGGGCCTTTTTTTTTTTTTTTTTTTATAGCTGACCTATATGTCATGTATCACATATGCAGGTACTTTATACTTTGTACACTGACTCGGCGTCAAAGAACTTGAATTGTTTCTTTGTTCTCTCTCTCTCTCTCTCTCTCTCTCTCTCTCTCTCTCTCTCTCTCTCTCTCTCTCTCTCTCTCTCTTTCTTTTGATGTACGCGTGGCCATTTTGTTTATATTCCAATATCAGGCCCGCTCAGCTCAACTCCAGCTACAAGAGAAATCAGACACTACACCTCTTTGCGTGTGTGAGTGTGTGTGTGTGAGAGGTATATGTGCATGCTTACAATGTGCGCTGAGGCCTTTTTGTTGTCTGTACTGCAGCTTCTAGTAAATCTCATGTGCGTGTGCGTGTGTGTGTGTGTATATA
Source organism: Nibea albiflora (assembly GCA_014281875.1). Lineage (NCBI taxonomy): Eukaryota > Metazoa > Chordata > Actinopteri > Sciaenidae > Nibea > Nibea albiflora. The sequence continues at coordinate 4,523,397 of CM024797.1, forward strand.
TAGCCTGCATAGCTCTCCACCATCGACATCTTCTTTGTTCACCGAGACAAATGTGGTACTCATCTTCTAATATCCCAAAGATTCGTGTTTTTATCCTATTTATTTTCTCACTGAATTGATCTACCAGCAAAAAAAAGAAAGAAAAGAAAAGGATGCTGGGATGTGATACACTAAAGTCAACTGCTACGACGTCCTAGCATCCGTCTCCCTGCTCCTTTCAAGTCATTTCAAACAGTGCCTGAACTATCACCTAAACGAGGAACCCGTCCGGTCTTAGAACACCAGTCATTTTACTCAACATGCACTCGAACGTGGCGTGTGCGAGTGTGAGAGATTTTTAAGGCTCTGATTTCCTCATTTTCTGCAAGAACCTCAAGTCAGCAGTCCGTGTCTCACGTCGAGGACTGAAAAATCAATCAGAGATACCGCTAAAAAGTTGGTGCCCGTTATGCCTTAAAATGTGGCGCGTCGCTCCAAAGCGTCAGCCGCCCTCCTCCGTCCCTCCGAAGATGTCTGCTAGAATGGAAAAGCGTGGCTACGGCTCCCAGCAATCAGCCTCACACTCTTTTAAAAGCTTAGTTTAAACTATTTTTGTAATAAAAGTTTAAAAAAAAAAAAGTTCTCGTCAAGTCTGTAAAATAAGGACTCCGGTTTGCTTGCGATGTACAATCAGCTCCCCCCTTTTTTACGCCCCCTCATCGCCCACCAGTCACATTGTGGAACAGCAAAAATCATAACAGATGATTTGAATGTTTGAACATTTAAAACTTCCAATCTTCCCACAAAACAAAATATAGCCGTTTAAAATCTCCTTACTAGTGAAAATGAGTATAAAACCTCTGCAAAAACATGTTAGACGTCACTGCAGCAATGTAGTCCGCCTTATTTCACACATATTTATGAACGGCTTTGTCCAAAAGTAAGAAAATCCACCTGCCAGCACCTGTAAAGCTCACTGATTAACATCATATGTGGTTACATGTTTGTGTGCCGGACTCTTTCTTGTTATCTTTGGACAGGCCAGTTGTTTTCCAGCAAAGAGAGTAAATACAAGCATTTCCCAAAATGTCAAACTCTTCGTTTAAAGCCAAAAGTTTTTGTTTGTTTGGTAGATGAACAGAGAGCCACGTGCTGAAACCACACTCACATGTGACTGGCATGTGCTATTCCTCTTTCTTTTTTTTTTTTTCCCGCCTCTCCGTGCCGGAGTTGGCACATCATCAGTGGCCGCAAAGAGTAAGAGACGTCTGACAACAGCTCTCTTTGTCACAGTAGGTGTGTGTTCGATGTACAAACTCAACACCTCACCTGCCTGTGTCACCTGTCGTTTGAGTGACACTTCAGCCAGCCAATCACACCCGCACACTTGACAGCACAACACTAAACTGGCGGCGGCATGCTTTTCTGCTTGGTTGATGATGGCAGCGTTGGGGATGTGACTGGGAAAGACAATAAGCTTTTTAAAAATAATAAATAAATAAAGAAGAAGCAGGACGTCAGTGCGGTCCCATTGGAAAAGAACGGGAGTCCAAAAAACAGCTGAAGTTCTGGAAACAAACATCCATCCCTGATTGTTTTGCCAAGGAAATGTCACTTACTGTAGTCGAAATGCAGAATGCCTGAGGATGTCCTCTTTCCTTCCCTGGTTGTGTCTGTTTCATACATCCTGTCCTGTGTACCAGTACGTGCGTCCTTGGTGTGTGTGTGTGTGTGTGTGTGTGTGTTTATCCCACATCCCTTTCCCCTCTCCTGCCCCGTTGATTCAAAGCTACTGGGATCAGCTGAATATGCTATCACATTACCAACACCTATCCAGTATAATCAGATCCTTCGATGATGTGATGTATCGGGGACGGGGCCAATCAGATTGGAAAGAGAGTGTGTGTGTGTGCTTGTGTGTGTGTGTCAGTGTTAAATCTTTTTTCTCTGCCTCGCCTGGTGTTTGAGTGTGTTCTCACGTCGGAGCCATTTACAAGTGCCTGAACGCATCCTCTTTATCTCCTTGTGTATTTAAATTTGAAAAATTAAAGAAACGACTCCCTGTAATGAATTAGACCCATTTTTTACGCTTAGTATTTTTACCTCTGTAAAAAAAAAAAAGAGCAAAAATTATATTATATATATCAAGTGTATGTTGTACATTTTTATTTCTATTTGTTTTTTTGTTTTTTAAATAACTGTTTCTAACATGTACGATGGATGTAGCTCTTGCTTTCGAGAAGGAACAGGAAGTACTTTGTAGATACTGAAGGGTGGTCAGGTCTGTGAGAAAACAAAAGTGAAATGTGTGTCTTACCTTCCGCCTCCAATAAAATGAGAGAAAACAGTGAAACTACGCGCGAGTCCGCTGCTTAATTTGACTCTCAGGATGAAGGGACTTCCCCGTAACCGTGCCGTCTACGATAAAATGTGCATTTCCTCTTTTTTTTTCCAGCTTTTCTGCTGCAGGCGTTATCGTTTACCTCCACGTTCCTCCAATCTGAATATTCTGTCAGTGATTCAAATCAAATGTAGGCTCAGTAAAAGAGCAAATGTGTCAAATAAAAAGGATTTACAGGAGGGGAAAGTGTCCCACGTTAGCACCACGTATGTTTACCGTGTTCAACACCTTGGTTTGCTGTGTTATCATGCTCACATTTGCCATAGTCATAATCAGGCCATAACACAAAGTATTGGAAAAAGTCCGTGTTGACATGGTGGTGAGGAAAAAGTGTCTACAAAATGGCGTCCTAATGTGGACGTCGAGTCCTGCAGCAAAGCAAACGCACGATAGTTGTCGTGCGTATGATTAATTGCATTTTTGGGGGACTTTGGTCTATTTTGACCAAGCGCAGACTCGTAAACATTCAGCAAATAGTTTGAAGCTTCATGTGAAGTCTTTTAACTGTACAGAATCTATAGAGGCAGATGGACGTCAACCGAGACTTCATGATGAGGCCTGAAGTTTCTTTTAAAGTTAAAAAAAAAAAAAAAGACTGCAGTCCGATGCACAAAACTCTTTGTGAAGTATTTAATGAAAGGAAGCACAAAGAAAATAAGCTGGGCCTAGTACAGCCTGTTTCATTCTCCTCAAGATGTCTTTCCCCTGCTGCCTCCCTCCTCAGCGGGAACATGTGATAGCCATCGAGGACGTCGAGCTGTTTCACTCAGGATGTCTCTGGAAAAGCATGTGGGCGATAATGATGGAGCGCGAGAGAGAGAGAGAGAGAGGGGAGGAGGAGGAGGGAGAAAAGAGAAGAAAAAGACGGTCCCCGAGGGCTTTTGGGGGCCTGCTAAGCAGCTCAACGGCTGCAAACAGCATCACAGTCCACATGTGCAAACATTTAAGATATCTGCTCGTGTAATGGGGTCAGCGTGGCCCCTTTCTGGGTGCACAAAGCACCGGCGCTCACTTCCCACTGAAGTTTGCAGGAATGGGTGGCTTGTCCCGAACCAGTGCTGCGGTCTTATGTTCAAAAGATTTCAGAGAATTTTGCTGTTTTTCCTCCGTGCGGCTGAGATTTTGCTTCAACGTTTCGAACGCTACTTTTGCAAACGTTTCAGCCTGTTGCGTTTCTCTGCGAGGCTTCAGCAAGGCCGATAATCCCACAGTGAGCTGAGATGTTGCAGAAGTAAAGATTACAAGGAGCCAGATAATTGTTCAAGCATTGCCTGACTTGAGTTCAAACCCTTGCACCTGAGATAAACCGTGCAGGACTGCTGAAGAAAAAAAAAACATCGCTCTACTCCCACCCTGTGGAAAATGTTTTAGCTGATAAGAGTTTGTGCAAAAGCAACTTAAAAATCATGTTTTACTGTGAAATGTACTGCATGTTCTTCTTCTTCTGCTAAAACTCTTGAGAAATTGAGAAAACAATCTCCTCTTTAACGGAATTAAAGAGTAACGAGAGAGGATTTCTTTCTGTAGTAAAGGCAAAGCAGCAGTCCTTCATTAAAACTGCACCAAAGTATTTTTAGTAAACGTCCTGAGTTACTTCCCACCTCTGTTGAGACCGGTGATGCTCCGACGGGGAGGAAACTTCAAACGGCGCTTCAGAGGTAACAGTTCAGGGTTAAGAGGGAAGTGGCAAGAGTCGAGGGATTAAAATGGAACAAGGCCGGAAGAGTCTGGGTGAGATCTTTATTTCAGGCACGGAAAGAGAGCCTCTTCCTCTGGTGGCGCCAGTCCTCTGCCACTGTTCCATTTCCTCTTCCTCCTTCTGGCCTGTGCGCCTGAGCGTCACAGTCACCTTCATACCTCCATCCTCTCCCCTGAACGTGCACTTTATCTATCAGCCCATCTCATCTGCCCTCCAGCTCTCTGCAAACGTCTAGAGCCGGGCAACTATTTTTAGAGCAAACGTCAAACATTTGATGGTTTTCAAATGAGAATTTTCTGCCTTTAGACATCAGAATAAACTGAATATATTTTGGGCTGTTGGTTGGACAAAAAGAAGATGCCACACTGAGCTCAAGGAAAAGCACTTTGTCACAGCTTCCTTTTGTTTCGTGGGCTAAATTATGAATCAGTTATTCAGGACAATAATCTGCAGATTAGATCACAAAAATACAGAAACTTTATTTTCAATCCATTTCAAAACTCTCAGACATTTTCTAAACCATTTTATTTATTAAAAAAAGAAAGATAATCGTCATGTTGTTTGATATCAAGATTTCCAGTAAGTAAAAACCAGAAAACAGACATTATCTTCTCGGCTGACGACAGTAACAAAGTAGTTTCACTGCAGAGCTGGAAGGAAATACGCCGCTGCACATGTATTTTAGTACTCTACAGTGATGCAGCTTTCAGCCAGCTAACAGTGAATGCCAGAACATGGAGAAAAGTCCTAAAGCCAGCAAAGAAACTCAGTACTGTCAGTTCAACAGAAGGACTGAAGGTTGCCAGCATTAGCCACCATTAGCTCCTGCTCACAGCAGACCAGGTGCGGCTGCAGCAGTGAAGTGGAGCTGAAGTGGAGAAGAGATGTGTTGCTTTAAAGCTTAACCATTAGCAGACAGTGAGATGACACAGCGCTGCGTGGAAGTCTGTTTTGTGATTTTTTTTATTGATTTGTTCCTCTCGGCCTGAAGATGACTCATAACTGACTGGCAGCGCGTCAACAAGTAGGACGTGGCTTTGTAAGATATTTTGTATTTCTGACTGACAAAACAACCCAGCTTTAAACACACACACACACACATTTGTGGTTGTTTTGTTGGGTTAAGTTTAAGGACAAGATGGATTAGAAGTCCTGGAGGTGCTACAGATGACAACAGCTGCTCGGCCGTGCGGTGGAGCTCAAAGCTTGTAAGTGGACCCAGTTTTTGATGAACTTCCACACTTTTGTTTGACTGATTGGTGTCATAGAGATAGACGATGTTGCCAGGGCAACAAGACTCATCTGAATACAAAAAAACTGAGTAAAGTACAGACGTACAGCTGGTGCACAGCTGATGTTTTTCCCCAGTCTTTCCTACAGGACTGGGAATGCTCAACGTTATAGACTGAGCGAGAGAAATGATTGATTTTGAGAAATGAAATGACTAATTGGCTGCTATGTTGATCATCAGTCAACAGTTTGTCATTTTTTTCCAAGCAGAAATGTGAAATATTCATGGAGCTGTGAGCGCAGCATCTTTGAGGTTTGGACTTGTTGGTCTCTCTGAAGACGGCGTATTTTTCACTTTTTGAAGACTAAACATCGAATTAATTAGTCAGGAAATAAATCGATGATTATTTGCAGGCCTGCAACAAAAGAAGCCGCCACACGGACATCCTTATAAATCACTTTTCTTTATTTAAATCAGCGTTAGGCAGTTATGCTATGAACATTACAGGAAAATAAAAACAAACAGTGACAAAAAGAAAGACATTAAAAACATGAGATCCAGTTAACATTAACTGCACTTGGCACTGGATAGACGTTCGTGGAAAGAGGAGAAAAAAAAATATACACATTTATCATACTTAAAATAGAAGTGCCTCCAGTAATCATTAAGTCGACCGTTGGGGGTGAAAAACTGGAGAACGACAGAGTTTTAAATACCGTTTATTTTCCCAGTTTTGCGGTGCTCTGCGTCTCACCGTCAGCCCGCGACTGCCTCCTGCTCGTCGGCGGATCTGAAGGAATACGACAGGTGAGGTGCTATGGCGTCGTCACAGTCTGTAATATAGCTACAACTGCTCGCACCCGTTCATTCAGCTCGAGATTCACACCGAGAGAGAGCGAGGAGGAGGAGGAGGAGGAGGAGGCAGTGGCGAGGCTGTATGATGAGGAACAAATAGTATCATCCCTACTCAACACACACACACACACACACACACATCCTATCATTGTCTCACCACCCACAAACCCCCAAAGTACCGTCACACACACACACACCCGATGTCAAGCTCAGGGGCTATTCTTTGTGTATTTGTCCCTTTATAAATCAACCATCAATTCTTCATAAAAACATGGAGGAACTCCTGTTACCACAATACACTCCATTTACAATGGTAGTAGTGCACAGCAACAAAAGAAAAAATAAAAACGATATAAACCGAAACTCGTACATCCAACAGAAAGAGGAAAAGCAAAAACAAAAAGTAATCCCTCTCCCAGAAAAGAAAAGTCATGATATCATTTATAAAAACCGACATAAAAATGTGATCACTTCTCGCTCGCCTGGAACAGATGCTGAAAGCGGCCCGTGGCTGTTTGTGGTGGACCCTGATTGTGATATTAGACGCTTATGAGTTGCTGAGAAAGTTTGCATCGATTCATCCCCTCCGGACGTTTAATCAGAGGAGGAGACTGAACTTTGTGAAACGCTCGCCGCCGTGTTTGAACTTATTGACATTAACCGCACCTGATTTTTAACCTTCTTCTCCACCCGACCTCAATGAGACACACACACACACACCGGCAGGGCGACGTCAACCCTTCAATTTGTAGTTTAAGTAAAAGGAGAGGTTTCAGTGTAAATCTGCAAACAGGGAGCTGGTTCTCGGGGGGGTTGCGAGGAAAAAAGTGTGAGCCAATCCCAGACCAGGAGAGAAGAGAGGCAGAGAGGAGAGAGGAGGAGAGGAGGAGGAGGAGAGCGGGGAGGAGACGGCTCAATTCCTTCTGATGTTTGAGGAGAGCCGAAAGAGAGAAGAGGAGGGATAAATAGATATATACTCTGCAATGTGGGCGAGGGGGAGATGTGTGTATGCCATGTATGTATGTGTGTGTGTGTGTGTGTGTGTGTGTGTGTGTATGTATGCGTGTGTGTGCGGTCTGTCCGTCCAGTGCTTTATCTGACGGTGACTCCAAGTTTTTCCAGCACGCGGACTCCTTTCTCCTGGTACTCCTCCCGGGTCAGCCAGAAGTTGTCCTTGTCCTTCATGATGTCGGCCAGCACGGCTCCGCCCAGGAACACCATGTGCTTTCGCCTGGGAGGATCCTCGATCCGGATCTTAAATTTCTACAAGACGAGGGGAGACAGAGACGTTTATGTAACAGAGAACCGTCCTGCAGACGACGTGTCTGAATGTTTCTGATTTTACAGCTGATGCGAGCATCCACAGTCCAGAACATGGAAGTACAACGAGAGATCAAAATGATCTCTAATTAGCAGAAATCAGTCATATCATTTATCATGTCACCATTTTTCCCAGCGGTGTTAAACAATAACTCTCAATGAAGTAATTAAATGACCCAGATAAGTGGCAGTAAATGAATGGTTGGGACAACCAATTACAAATAATTAAAGTACATATTTGTTTTAGCTAAAATCAACAACCATAATAAAATGAGCTTCCTGGCTACTGTAGCTAGCGGTACAGAGATAATGTTTGCTGCAGGTCTGACGAGGCGTCGAAACAATCACACGTTCAGCTTATAGGTGTACAACATCTACAGCCAACGATCACCAACTGATTTAAGCGCCGGTGTTTGTACGTTTCATTACGCGGAACTGAAACTAAACTAACTAAAACGTGTTTGGATGTTTTTGTAGTTTGCATGCATCATTTTAAATGAGGATATTATTAGCGTATGAAGCATTGTGAAATTAAATATTTAGGCTGTAACAAGCTGTAAACATCTCCGTCATGTCACAGCCGTGGCGCTTCGTTCGAGTGTTTCAGAAGCGTTTTGCCTGCCAGACTGTTAACTCGCTCAGATTTGGACATTTTTCCTGGTTTATGTGCTTCTAAATATTCAAATATACGACATATTTAATTTGTTCCCCTTTTGGCTGTTTGCACAGGGTGTTTTGAAGATTTTGAGAATTTGAAAATCGACCGGATTCTTTAGGCTGTTGCTTGCGGTGTCAGTCAAAAAACAGAACAAGAATTTGTCTGTTTCATTTGGCCGATACGTAATATTATAATGTTAGCACTGATCTGGAGAAGTTTCACTCTCCTTTCGCTCTGTTTGGTCTCCTCCAACTGCTGAGAGAAATATATGAAGACAGCTGCGCGGTGAACAGACAAATTCCCTGTTTGTGACACATTTCAGTCAGTTGATCCTTTAATAATCTAAAATATTTATTAGTGCAGCTTTACATGGTGGCACGAGTATCAAAACATCCACACAAACTTCTCAAACCTCTCCTGCCACATACTCCACCTCTGCTCTGTGTCTGTATGCTCAGTGCGCTCCAAACATTCATATTTTCACCAAATAGGGCGAAAGACACGAGCTTCCGTCGGTTGCTCACGTGTCTCGCTGTGTAAATGTAGTTGCGAGCAACAAACAAACAGCCAGAAGGTGCGAGCCGCGAACGGGAGGCGGTGGACTCAGCCACATTTTGACTGCGGAAAACAGGAATATGCAACAGGAAAGCTTCGGAGAGTTTGTTTTGTTACCTCTTCTCCTCGCTGTAAAACCTTGTCAACAGTGGAATCCATTGTGACCGACATGAATTCGGGCTGACCACAGCCACTGCTCTCAATGAAAGAGTAAACTACAACCTTTTTTTGAAAACAGCCATCTCTCGGGCCAACAAAGTGCTTGGTATAAAAATATTTGAGTCTTGTTACAGACTGCACACACTTGAGGGAGTTTTCACGAAAGGACGTGCGTGAAAAACACGACCGCTTCACTTCCAAAGACAGATAAACAGTCGAAGAAATCGGCTGCAGTTGCGGGCACGAGAGTAAAGCACATAATGAGTTGCTTTTAAACTCATGAGTCATCTGAAGACTTTTTGTTTACAGGATAGTTCTGTGTAAAATCATCGGCGTCTTCGGGACACTGGCGTGGAAATGTAACGTAGTGATATTCCTCCAAAACAAATATTTATCATTGGGGAAGTCAACCCCACATATGTTGTAACTAAAATGTTCTGTTTGAGTTTAAGGAAGGTCCGTTGATCACTGGCACCACCTGGTGGTGGCCTGTGCACACTGCGTACATCTGAGTGGATGAGGTCGAGGTGAACGCGGTTCGAGCGCCGACTGCACATAACTCAAAGGTGTTTGATGTGTCGAGAGCGTGAGACAAAGGAGATACTGTCAGGTGTCAGTCAGCGTTTACACACTCAAATATGTTCCCTGTGGTTGTTGTTGTACCTTTCCTGCACTTTACTGCTCCCTCACATGTGGGAAACCCCACCCAGCCCAACTTAAACAAACCCAGGAGAATCAGCTGGAAATACTAATTCACACCAACTCAAAAGGGTCTGCAGCAGGAAAGACAGACTTCTGAATGTTCAATGAACTCTTACAGTGTGGGTTTTTTTTTTTTTTAGACTGCATTAGCCGCAGCGCAACTGACACTAATCGAGTTCTAATTTGAGCTCAAATTAATGTCGTATGGCCTGTTTTCAAAGTCAGTCACACTGTAAACCACATCCGGACGCTTTTAGCTCAGAGTCCTTCCGTGACGCTACTTCACATAAGTCAGCAGAGTAGAGAACTGAGGTGTTACAGCTGATATCTCACCGAAAGCTTGTCCACGTCTCCCTTGAGCACGCGCTCCAGGTATAGCTGCTTGAGTTCCCTCTCGAGCCGAGAGGGCAGGCCGGGGTACATGGTGGATCCTCCTGATAGCACGATGTGTTTGTAGAACTCGGCCCTGACGACGGGAAGACAGACGGACTTTTAGCATGTTGACTTGTTTTAAAGACAATGCAGATTTAATTACCTCAATGAATTCTATCACAGCAACTATAAAATGATGAAGTATCGTGTTTCTGGATATTTCTGGATATTTCCATACTTTCCATACAGACTGCTTTGTGAGAAATATTTAGTTTAATGTCCAGACCGTTGTATTCCGTCGATGAGCGCTCTGCTGTGCTGACGCCATCATTTTGGATATCTGTCTGTCTATGTGTGTGTGTGTGTGTTGTGACTTGTTCATGTTGTGCATTGATGTGTGTTAGACCGGACAGTGCTCCTCTATCGTTATCCATCTTTATCGAGCATCCGCACGCTTCCGTTGGCCTCACCTGGTGTCGATATCGGCCGCCTGGATGGTGTTGAAGAGGAGCTCAGCCACTCCGACACCCTCCACGTTGATGAGGTGGGGCTGGAACAGAGCCTCCGGGGCCTCGAATCGCTCTCCTCCCACCTTGATCACACGACCATCTGGCAGCTGGACATGTGTAGGAGGGATGAGATGAAAAGAGAAGGGGAAAAAAGAAAATGTGACACCACCGAGGAGGTAGGATTTAATGTATGACTCAACGGAGAGTCATAAATTCTGAACGCAAGAATCGAGAATGATACTGTTCAACGGCTGTTTGTGAGGAAGTCATAACTGCTCAATGAACACTGTAAAAGACATTTCATGTGTGCTCACTACAGTTTGGAAATAAACTCCTACAGGACTCTGATAATAGTGTACAGCGAGTTAAAGCACACAGAGTGCAGACTCCAAACTGGGCAGAGTGAATGTGTGTGTGACTATAAAAAGGCTTCATTCAGCCGAGGGCAGTGGGAGGAAGTGGAGCCCAGCCACCGCCGCAAAGTGGCTGCACAGGAAATGATGTAACGCGCAGTTCAGGGCCCTTCGGCCACAGTTACATTGCCCTCCTTGTTTCGGCACACAAAACGATACTTACACATACATGTTCACACACCTACACACACACACACACACACACACACACACAGTCGCCTACACTAACCCAAACACTCATGGTCAGTGAGCTCTGAGACACAACATGTGCTCGCTAAGGCGTGCAGTAACACAGACCTTCTGGACCTGCGTTTAGATTCTGTGGTTCCCCCCTCAGGAGGAAAAGGGCCTTGGAAAGAAAAGCAAGCCTGGTGGAAGGAGCGCTGCACCCCCATATGTTTGAGTCCCAGAGAAAACAGTTAGTCAGCAGCACTGCCCTGTCCTGGAACAGCCAACGACGGAGCCAACAATGGGCATGTGGTAGTCTACTTAGCTCAGCGCAGAAACAGATTTAGTTACCCTGTTAAGTTTTGATTACTTCAAAATACTGCCGCTTTTGAATAACAAACCCTCCGAGGGGGGATTCTTTCGACGCTGCTATTTTTAAGCAAGAAATGTGAAACTTGTGTGCGTGTGGGGCGAAAAAGAAAAGAACTCATTTTACATATTTAAAACAAAAATAAACAGAACAAAAGACACCCAGAGGGCTGGAAATATGTTGCTACTTTATGTAAAAATGTAAAAAAAAAAAAAAAAAAAGCAGCAGCTTAACAAAACAGTTTCCCAAAAATGAAAATGTTCTGAGTCCTCTGTAGGCTTCAGACTCACTGTGTCTGAACTGACTCCTGACTTAAGACTTATAAGAAATGATTTATTAGCGTTTTACAACCTATTTATCAGATCAGTATGTCCCAAATGCTGGACCACCACCACCATCCAAAGGGAGACAGGTCGAGTTTAATATGGAGAAATGATCTATACTATCTTCCCACTTTGGATCTTCATTTAAAGGTTTGTCGCATCTCTTTTTGTCCTGTTCCTTTCCTCCTTGTTTGATGCACAAAGTGTCCATGTGAGGGCAGCAACCTGTTTAAGACTGGCTGCACACTGGCTGCTGTGTCTGCACACCTAATGAAATGACGACCACAAACGCCGCGTTACATAACGGAGCTCAGCAGAAGTTGAACAACTTTGTGAAACAAACCGGTACGAGAAACCAGAGACTCAACTTCCTCCCTCGAGTATTTAATGTGTCAAATGTGTGTAATACGAGTGTCTGTGGCAACAACCTAATGCCGTACACGCGGTGTCAGTATCTACCGTGTATGACTCCACCAGCACGGTGGTCTCCAGCGCCAGCTTCTGCTCCTGCTCGATGTTGTAGCCCACGTAGCACAGCTTCTCCTTCATCATGCGTACCGTCTCAAAGTCTGCAGAGTGGTTGAAGGCGTAACCCCTCAACAACAACAACTGCGCCCAGAGAAGGAGAAAGAGGACAAGAGAAGGTGATTCACTGACACCTTCTGATACGTTCATTTAAAACAGGAATTAGTGGCACTTCTAAAGTCTTTAATTACTTCCTTTAACAAAGGAGATGATGCTCATTTTCACTTCCTAAATACGTATTAAGACTACAATTCACCTGAAGAGCAGTCCAATTAAAATGACACATTCATAGAGTGAGTTTCATAGAGTTCGCTGTGGACTGACTGGATACCTTGATGAGGTAGCGGGTGATGTCCCTGCCTGCAATGTCCAGGCGTCTCGTCAGGTGAGGCAGGCTAAAGCCTTCATACACTGGACAGATGTGTGTCACACCGTCACCAGAGTCCACCACCACACCGGTCAGAAGGCCTAAAAAACACACACGCACGCACACACACACTCACTACAGTTAATAATCTACAATTCTACCAATATAGGTGTGTTTGTTTCTGGGTTTTATCCAGTGTGTGCTCTGGTCTGCTGATTGTTAGCCTTGTTGGCTGAGTAAACACACAAAAGCTGGAAAGATAACACATGTAATGTAACAATTAACGGCTAATAACGGCTCACGAGTTGGTAATAAACTCAGACGTAATGACAGGACAGACTTCTCGCGGGTGCAAATAGTTTCGCAGTTCACCTGATGCAGCACGCGGTTTGTCTCGAACACGTCAGAACATTCAGATAATGCCGCTGAAACTTTGCGATGAGTTCATGTGACTAGACTTTTTGGTGCAAAGAGTATTTGATCTGGCGTCGGAGTCGTCTCACAAATCTTCACAAACTATTTGACAAAGGTGTGGTGAGTAAATACTGCCACACAAGATTATTTCCTAAATTCAGATTAAACACTTGCTGAACTACTATGAATGACTAACCATAAAATAGGACATATACTGCTGGTGTCGGGGAACATCTAATTAGTGGGTGAATAAACGAGCATGAGTGTGTCTCCTTACCTTGAGCATACAGTGTCAGCACAGCTTGAATAGCAATGTAGACGCCTGAAAACTGGTAGGTCTCAAACATCACCTGCAGGAGAAGCCAGAAGACACCAAACAGTAAGCAAGTCAGTAAGTATGTTTATAATCGATTCATCTCTAAACATTTTATTGAATAATCGAGAAAAGTTTGGTCCATAAATGTGACCACTGTTTCTCAAAGCCCCATGCGATGTCCTCAGATGTCTCGCTTTATCCACAACCTAAAGATATTCAGTTTACTGTCACTGAAACCAGAAAATATTCACAACAGAGAAGCTGAAATCATCATGAAATCCCCTCAACAGTGAGGACGGTTCTCCATCAATGGTCAAAAACAAGGAAGTGATCCATCATCAATAGACAGAAGGAGGAAGGAGGATCAACGTGAAACCTTTTGAATTGCACAACTGAAAGTTTCCCCATCTTTGATCTGAACACGCAGAAATAAACTGAAACACACCTCGATGATTTTTTCGCGGTTCTTGGTGGGGTTCATGGGCGGCTCGGTCAGCAGGATCTTGCAGTTGCGGGAGTCGATGTTGAGCTTCTCTGGGCCGAAGGTGTAGTCCCACAGGTGCTTCATGTCATCCCAGTTCCTGACGATGCCGTTCTCCATCGGGTAGTTGACCTCCAGCATGGAGCGCAGCTCGCTGGCCTCGTCGCCCACCATCAGGTCCTGGAGGGAGAAAGGTGAAAGGTCAACACAGATAAATATTTAGAAGACCTGCAGTGTGACTCTCAACGTCAGTTTGGATCAGTCAGTCACTGCGACGAGAACTGAGGACTGGATTACGCAATAAAAATCAGTAATGTCAACTTGCCAGCCTTGGCCTGTGGGTCTCATAAAATCAGATTAACTGGATCATCAAGCTTTGAAGACAAGTCACCTGTCGGACGACGACAGACGTATCCATGTCCTCACGCTTCATCTTGAAAACACAGTTACCCAGCATGCACAACAAGCCATTATTTCTCCATGCACCTCCACCTGGAAACACTTGTGTTTCCCTCCAGCCACAGTAAACCACTTGTTTTAGTACCATTCAACTAGCTGCATGCAAGGCAGCCTGGCAATGTAAACAACCGCTGGGTTAGAGCTCAGTGTTAGCCACACAGTCAAGCATCTCACGTTCCATTTGGAGACATCAAAAGCCCACTGAAGGCAGCCATTTTATGGGTTCATCCTGTGTGCTTTGGCATTAACAAAGTACCAGTCACAGGCATCGCCTCCATGTGGTCTCAATAAAAAAGAAAAAAAAAAAAGGAAAAAGAAAAACAGATGTGCTTCCGTCTTCAACTTTCAGCTGTCTGCCATGCTTCCTCAAGTTTGGACACTTCCTCTGCATTTGTAAAGATAATCAGGCAAATGCTCTGACCTAGGACATTCCTTAAATAAATCAGAGCAGGAAATGCGATGTGAGACACACAACAACAAGCGCTCTGGCTGCAGCTGACATTTAAAGTTTTTAGCTGTGATTATTACAGTCCTTAAATAGCAGCCGGGTTGAAGGAGGGGCGTAGCTGTCAGGATGCACCAGCAGATCAGAGGCTGTGAAAATGGAATGGGTCCAAAATCTCTTTTAGCACTGCATCGATAACAGCTGGCCTACGATTCATCACAGGCCATTTCTGCAACAAGTCTGGAGAGAGGAGTGCATTAATGCACATCCATCCGACTCCCTGACACTCATTTGGGCCCAATAACACTCAAACTCAACACCTTAAAAATAAAGATAAAAACTAATTAGGATGTTAAACAATGTGTGAGTGAAAAACAAAAAGAAAGCTTAATTTTTCAGGTCGAGGCCAAAAAACATGACACAACTCTCCGGAGCAGGCAAGAACAGGAGGCACACACACCGACCTGAACTTACCATCTTCTGGGGATTCTACTTCATCGTGGGGGGGTACAAAACATGGAGGAAGAGGAAGGTAGATATTAAAAAAAAAAAAAAGAAAGATGAATAAACAAAAGAGCTGGAAAGAACAGGAGATAGATAAAGACTGGCTTCATGCTAAAGGATTTTTGCAGGGAGGGTGTCTGAAAGGTGAACTTGGAGCTCACTACAAAATAATACCAGATTTCTTGAGTGAAATCAGACTGTGGCTTCAATACTGACTGTTTTATATCCTGACTTCTTCTTATCACGTTTCCCTGACGAGGGTTCGCCCTTGAGATCTTGGAAGACGTTCCCGTCAAACACAAACGTCAGGCGGTCCCGTTCTTACCTTGATCTCGATGTTTCCGACTTTGGCCGTCGAGCGGATGATGGGCCTCCCAACAAGCGCAGGGAAGATGTGCTCTGGGAAGTTGGAGCCTGCATAGCCACACTTGACAAACTGCATGAAAGAGAGACAAGAAAACCAGAGGAAGTGATGAGGAAATACATCAAAGTACTGATGAGGAGATAAACCCAGCGGTGCAGCGGGTTTAACTAGCATTTAGACTGCTTAGACAACCACCAATGTATGCACGTACTCAGCCAGAGAGGTAATCGTAACTGCTGCGTGGACATAAAGGTGAATCAGGTCGAATGACTTGAGTTACATGAGCTCAGACGGCTGAATCACTCAACTGTAAGCTCGTCTTTAAGACCAGGAAAAGATCTGAGCTGTATGATGACGACAACATCTCAAACGCTGATGCCACGACAACATTGTGCACAGCTCACATCGACACATTTACCCTTAGATTCCAGTTTTACTGCTTCAACACACTGTGTACTTTAAAGCAAGACACACACGACATACACACACTGACAGAGACTGTTTGTTTCTGACCACAAGTGACTAAAAATGAAAGCACTGCCGGTAAATTCGAAGACGACCGACCCGTGCTTCAAGTAAACTTTAAGAATCAGTGCACACGGCTCAGGAATTTGGTTGAATTTCATTTTGTTTTGCAGCTGTAGGTGCAAAGATTTCACAGCCAGATTGTGATGTAAATCAGCATGATATCAGAGGTCTAAACATGTCGTTCAAACTCGTCTCACTTCCTCTTAACTTCTCACTTCACCCCTGACAGGTTCTTTTTTTTTTTTTTAAATGCGTCTCAAAAAAGCCTTATGAGTCACTAACTTGCTGAGCTAACATCCTCTTTGGCTGCTGACAGAAAGAAAGCAGCTTCAGTCCAAATGAAGCAGAGCTACCTGTGCTACCCTCAGACAGAAACAAAGCTTTTTTGGGTCAGACTACAGCAGCAGTTTGAAAGGGCCACAAATCCACCCGTTTAGTGTGAAGATTCAGATTTCAAAGTTAAATCTTGTGGCGGTCGAGTGTCAGCCTACAACAAACACGTTGTTTCACAGCCCGTGAGAGTGATGTCGAAGCTCTGCAAAATAAAACAACTCAAACTTTAGGACGCCTCGACCCTTTACAGCTGCAAGATTTCTCCAGCAGCAACACTCAGACCTCTGCACAGTTTACACACATCCATACATGTGCTGATCAATAGATAGATAGCAGATTAAAATGATCATTGTCAGCCAGGTTAGAGGCTTTCACACCAAGACGCTGCACTTCTTTTTGCATGTTATTGCATACAAGAGCGAGCAGGAAAACCAGCTTTCTAGCAATAATAATAATAATTTGAGGGGAAAACGTGTATCTTGGAGGGAGTCGCTGTCCTTTGAACATTCAGTTTAGTGGACTATTAAATGAGCCAATATAAGAGCCACAAAATGCCTCTTTAACAGTGCGGACGGGATCATTATTTAGCCGTTTCCCACTTTATTGAGGACTATTTCATCACGTTACACACCCACGACCTGCTCAGCTGTTTGACAGCCCCGTTTAAAGCACCGATCTGTGTCATCCGGTGGATGTATAAAAACAGAGCTGAGTCAGGATGAATGCATAAGTGGGCAAACTATGCGGCCTTTGTGGACCTTACTAACCGCTGCTTATGTGACATTTCTATCCGGGAAGTTGCTGCTGCAGCTGCACAGGAAAACATGAAGGTGGTTCCTCAATTAACCTGACACGGCCTGGCCGACCGTTAGGCAACCGCCATGAATAAAACTACCAACCGTGTTTGACAATTAAACTATATGTGCGTTAATGTGTCATTTGAAAATCACTGAAATAGCTAACGCAGCTGCCAGACAGTCCAAAGCAGCCAGCTGTTCAATGCTAGCAGCTAACTAGCATGCTAACTAGCCACAGCTTAGTAACCGTTGGTAGCAAATGAGCCGTTACTCGTCTTTTTTTTAAATTTGGGAGGTGATGTCGGTGACAGCGACAGTCAGGGAGGTTTATTCAGCCTGTGTCCCCACATTTACACACACTCTACCCGCTGTTTCCGTGTCAGGTCCGGATGAATGAAAATTAGCTTTTGGCTAACAGGCCAGCTAGCTCACCCAACCCAGTTAACGCTAGCCACTTCCTGTTTCAGTAAAAATCGTTCGACATAACGGCGCCGCGTACAAAAGCAAGCCGGAGATTCATAGCACGGTTAAACTTACCCCGGTCCCATTGTCACAGACTACCACTTTCCTTCCCTGGCTGTCCATTATGTAAAAAGCCCAGTAGCCGCTGAACCTCCCTCAACTTTCTTCGGGCAAGCCGGAAGGAAGACACACCAAACCCGGCCGAGCGGAGGAGGAAGGGAAGGGTGCTCATCCGGTGCGAGACGGACGGTGCCGTTCAAATGACAGTCACTCCCTCCAAGATACACGCTCTCACCTCAAATCCTTATTATTATACAATCATAACAAATGCATTGACATATTACATTGCTAGAAAGCCGGATTTCCTGCTCGCTCTTGTATGCATTAAAGCAATTTCAGCATGCGACATGCAAAAAGAAGTGCAGCGTCTTGGTGTGAGACCTGTGAGACAAATGCAAAGCCTCTAATCTGGCTGAAAATCATCATTTTGATCTGCTATCTATCTATTCATCAGCACATATATATAAATGTGTGGATGTGTGTAAACTGTGCAGAGATCTGTGTGTTGCTGCTGGAGAAATCTTGTGGATGTAAAGGGTGAAAAATCAAGGAAGGTCTAAATAACAATAATAAATATGAGAGACGTCCTAAAGTTTGAGTTGTTTTATTTTGCAGAGCTTCAAATCAGCCGACTGACATCACTCTCACATGGGCTGTGAAACAGTACGGTTTGTTGTAGGCTGACACTCGACAACCACGAGATTTAACTTATCTTTAATCTTTAAAAATTCAAATAAGCAAAATAATCATTCATATTTAAAACATCGTCATGAAGGCCACTTCACTTACATTCTCTCATCTCCCATGTCATACCTTATAACATCCGTCTGTCATAGTTGTGCATTAAAAATAAGCTGACATGTTCTACAATAAAAATAAATACAAGACACGGGATAATTACAGTGAATAAATACATGCAAGTTTAAACTAAAATGAACTCCAACACTCAACTTTAAGAGGCGTAATACTTGATGTAAATGATTCAAACTGCAGACCTGCGTCTTTGCACAGATTATTACACACTGAAATGAATGCATGACTTGATAAATATGAAGATATCATCCATCATCTTTAGGTTAAAGGCTGAAAGTATCCAGCAGGTGGAGTATTTTGACCAAAGTGCTGATTTAGTCCACAGTGTCTCAGTTACTTATGGAGGTGTTTGAATCTTGTGTTAAAGTGTTCAGTTTAAATCACACTGTATTTCTGGAGGACTGCACTCTCTGGGTATGAGGACGCTCGGGAACATGAGGACCTTGGCCCGCATGAACGACAGGTTGGGCAGTTTAGCGATCGCCCTGCCAGCCTCCTCGCTCAGCTCTTGATCCTGCTGAGGTTTCCTGATAAAGACACACAGACAAGATGTTGCATTACTAATACAGTACGAGGAGCTTGTGTGTGACTTTGATTCAAACTATATAAATCTGTAATAACTGAGCAAACCGGACTGAAGTGCTGATCTTCTCTGCTGAGGACATCAGGCGATTCAGAGTGTCCTCCACATGGCTGCTGTTAGTGCTGGGTTCCACTTTGCTGATGGTCAACTCGTACAGCTCACGGTCAACTCCTTCAGGTGTGAGTGTGTGTGTGTAACAAACACACACCAGCCATGTTATAAAAAGCACAAAGCGCCCATTGAGCCTCATGAATGACTTAAAATCTACATTTCTGCTGTTTCACCTGGAGGTGGACTGTTGCTACGGCTGCTGTTGCTGCTGCTGCTGTGGGATTTCCTCTCCTCCTCAGGACCAAAGTAATCCAGGTTTAGAGCAGAGCAGCCTGTGCTAACAAGGGGAGACGGTGGCTGAGGATTGTTGTGGGGTGAGGAGGGACGGGTGAGATTGAGTTCTTATTCATAAAAAAGAGCGTGAGTGAGCGTTTCTCCTTGTACAGAAGCAGTGGGAGGACGGACACAGCAAACAAAGCTCAGCGAAGACATGCAGAGATGCTGTTGTCTAAATTTTTATATATATATATATATATCTATATTGTATAGATATATATACAGATTCAGAGGCCCTTTAACCAGGAAATATCCAAGCCAGCAACTAGCATGAGGTCACTGAAACATTTCTTTTTGCAGTCCCACAGTTTAACAGTTTAATATCATTCGTGTTGTGAGGGAAAACAAACTGACGCCAAAGCTCAGCATGCCGCGAATTTTGTTTGAATACTCCAACTTTGCATTCAAACCGCAGAGGAAAGTGAACCAGCTTCCAAAGGAGAGGAAGGCTGTGGGAAAAGAAGCCAAACGGAGCAGAAAGGATCAACTGATTTATTTCAGTATTTACAAGGATTCCCTTATTGCAGTGCATTAAATCTGGATTTCAGCAAAAGAAGACAAACAAACAAGCAGATTTGTCATCAAACTATAGGTCCAAACACAAGTTCACATCCGGAAACAGAAGGTACCTTTTAAAAAAGAACTGCTGGCATAAAGGCACAACTCATGAAACTGTAACTGCAGTTACAGAAAGTTGCTGTAGGAACACTGATAATGAAATATTGACAAGTGGATTTTAATAAACACTCCTCTGTCCTATTCAGCATGCTCATACAGTACAAACGTCCCCAATAAAATCAGCATAAATAATCACAGCTGCAGTCTTACGTTTAGCTCCGTCACCAATATTTCTTCCGTTTTAATTGTGAAATCAAGTTTAAGATGATTTCTTTCTGTTATGACGTTATTCGTCCGAGCATGTCGACCTCAGAGGATAAATCAAAACCCAGCAGACAGATCGTGGTGAAAAAAAAACAATTCAAATCTAGAAGTGGAGTGAAGTGCATATCCTTTAGCAGTGACTGATTGTACGATTTGGCTTCTAGTTGTTCCAACAGTATGTGTTTTGACCTTTTATGCTGCACCACCTCCAGAGAAAACACCGCCCTCTGCTGCACATACTACACTATTACAACACTGCTCTGTAATCACTGAACATTCGTCTTGTTTGAGTTGATGTGGATGGATTGAAAGAGCTCAAAACTGAACATAACGGAGGAGAAACACGTGGGTTCTTCCGTTGAGTCTAAATGTTACTGTTGTTATTTTTAACCTGTGGACATGTAGGCCTGAGCAAAGAACGGTTCTTGATTATCTGTGTTATTTTCTTTCATTTCTCTCTTTTCTTCTCAAAAAGGTGTCCGACATAACCGGAGGAGCCGGTAAAGCCAAAATCTTGACAGTACTAAAAGTTTGCTATACATCATGCTGTGGGCAAACGTAGAGTATTAAAGAGACGAGCAGCCACTGATAAATTCAATGAAATGGTTCTTTGGACAAACACATCCAGGAAATCAACATGGCGCATCATTTGCCCATGCTCCTCATATTTAGATCAGATTTTTAAAAACAACTTCAGAATCATCGAGTAGCACAATAAAAGTATGCACGTCCTGTTTTCATGTCAGGTGTTACCACTTCAACACAGACACACAGTGTTTCCCTGTAACAGCTGATAATACTGAGATAGATTCTCTGTAAAAGGTGGCAGCAGTTAAAGACGAATACTAGAGTAGCTGAAGGGGGGAGAAAAGGGAAGCCAATACAGAAATACAGTGTTTCCCCTTTTATTGTTCTGGAACAAATGTGACCGAGGGGTAATGTTTCTGTTTGACTGCACATCTGTCGTACTTTGAGTCCCAGTTTTGGGTCTGTTGGATGAAACATCTCTTAAAGTGTTCTTGAAAAAACATTGTTTCTGAACACTGTGTCAATTCTTTTGTTATTCAAGAGAGGAAATCCATTTAAATCACAAGACACTGCTGAATGAACAGAGGGGAAACACGGCGTATAAATTAAAAGAAGCAGAACATGCCCTGGAGGAAGTGAGGAAGAGTCCAGAGGAGTCCAGAGTAAACTCTCAAACTCTCAAAAGAAGAAGCCAGGTAGGGGATGGCTGTAACTGTAGTCTACTTCCGGCCCCAGAAGTGAGGGGCTCGGCGAGGGGACGTACCGTCCTGAGAGCTGCTAAGGCCACGGCTGCTCCAGTCCGTCTGGCTGGAGGGAAGCGCCTCCTTCACAGAGAGAAGGAAGAGAAGGAGATCAGTAACATAGACGTCTACATCTAATCCACACAGTAGCTCTAGTTAATATAATACAGCTGTAATAGGTCTTTACCTGCATTGAATGTGTTGAGGGGGTCGGTGTTTCCCGGGGTCCTGGAGGTGGAGGTACTGTGACCACTGTGTGTCCTGCAGAACACACAGCTGGCACAGAGTCTTTGGTGGGCTCTAGCATTCCCTGTGAATGAGGATAAAACAAGGTATGGAACAACAGGAGCAGAAGAGGAACTTTGTTACCACCAAAAACCTGAAATCTTACGACCTGTTATAATGCTTCTCCTTCCCGTTAAGGTCGGGTTATTTTATTTCACATCCTACAGATAACTCACCAGTCCGGATGCAAAAGCAGGCACAGCCACTGGCTGCTTCTTCTGGCCAATGAACACCTTCGAAAAGGCAAAGACAACAAACAAACGCTGAACTGCTCACTACTGTTGTAAGAATATTAGGAGCTGGTTCATGAGACAAACAGTAGGTGGCCGTCAATTCTCCAGTCGGAAAATCAGAATAAACAATGCAACAAGATGATGTAATTTAACGGGTAGCAGGTGAAGCCCTAACCGGAGAAAAACAATGCAAGAAACACGACTGAAATCCGACATTTCTGTTTGTTTCATGTGTTAATGCAGGAAGGTAATATCAGATCTGTATGGAGTGATCATGAGCTGATCAAGGTTTGAAAACACTCTTTCATCATCATCATTATAACAGGATGGAAACACGTCTGCTGATAATAATGATGTTTCGACAGACTCACAATGTTCCTCATGTCCATGCCAAGGCACCTGAGCAGAGTCCTGTTTGTATGTGAACCTCCCCACTGAAACTGGAGTCCAACTGCACTGTGGAGGTCCTCGTGTGGCCACCACGTGCCCCGCTGAACCCTGGGAAAGAGTGAGGAACATAGTGTAAGATATTTTGCACAGATTTTCTGTTCATTCATGGAAATGCTTCACTACTGTGTTTGTTTACATATCATCACTACCACCGTTGGCAGGAAGTCATCCTCACCACTGAGCTCTGGGACAGGGTTCTGGCATCTCCTCCTCTTCTTCGCTCTCAGGTAGGTGTTGGGTGTGAAGCAGAGCGCTGAGGCTGATCACCACCTCCTCCTCTTCCTCCTTCTCCTCCTCCTCCTCACCATCCACAGCTGGGACCTCCACCTCTGGAAAACTGAGCAGGAGAAGCTGCTGGACACGGCAGGAGAGTGACACCTGGTCAGAAAGCAGAGATGAGAGATGGTTTACTTTGTAAAAGCCCTAAAAGTTTCTATTTTTGAAAACAACTCATAACTTCAGACTCGAGTATCAATCCCCAACATCAAGAGGAACCACAACAAAGGCAGTGTTTAGTGTTTAATGTCTCCCACCTGTACTGCTGTTCCTCCTGGAAACCCCACATTGCCCTTCCCTGTCCTCCTCCTCAGTGTTTCCGTCAGTCTGCAGGCTGCTGACTTGCTCTCTGAACTGCGTCCAAGTTCTTTCGTCCTCCTGAGCCCTCGGGTCTTTGAACTCTGCCCACGTCACCTCTCCATCCTCCTGCGTGGGCGCTGAGCAGAAATCTGCAAAGCTGTCACTCGGATGGGAGGTTTCCTAGACTCTGCACTCCTGCATCAGCTATTTGGGCATGTCCTTGGTCCTCTTGGTGATCAGAACTACAGTCTTTGAAGTCTGCAAAGTTGTCTTCTGTGTGTGTTTCAGATTGTGGCTGGTTGGAGGTAGCAGAAATTTCCTGAGTCGCAGATTGGTCGCAGTAATGAAAACCCTTCTCTGCCTTAGACTTGAGATTTGTCGTGCTGTCGCTGCTGACAAAGCTTCCCTGTTCTTCCTCATCGTCATCACTCTGGTCCCAGTCGGTTTGATCGTCTGAAGGCTAGAGATGAAACATTCGGTTCCACTTCCACAGACGGACCCTCGAATGACAAATCATCACAGAAAGACGGCAGGTCCTCTGAAGCAGACTCATACACGCTGAATGTTTGGGGCGCA
Source organism: Nibea albiflora (assembly GCA_014281875.1). Taxonomy (NCBI): domain Eukaryota; kingdom Metazoa; phylum Chordata; class Actinopteri; family Sciaenidae; genus Nibea; species Nibea albiflora. The sequence goes on from CM024797.1 coordinate 4,547,219, forward strand.
TTGGAGAAGCTCATTTCTTGATCATCTCTGTCTTCGTCTGAGTCTCCATCCTGCTGCACGTCTGTGGTTTGTACAGAGTTCAAACTGGGCCTCCTTTCCCTCTGACTGGCCCCAGACCCCTCTTCAGCTGGAAGCTCCAAAGCTCCTGCAGCTTCCTGAGGCTGACGGTGGTCCTGAGATGGCAGCGCGGGTGCTACATCTCTTTTCTCACAGTGCTCAACCGTAGTGCTAACTTTTTCTTTAGCCTTATTTGCACAATAAGGTCTGGGCTCAGAGTCCATGATAGCCTCCTGTTCTACATCACCCAGTCTGTTGGAAGAGTTTGTCCCTGCAGCTCTGCCATCCCATTGCTCCGTGCTGTCCTAGGGGAGTGAAGCCACAGCACCAGGGATGTGCTGCCTGCTCTGTAAACACAGTGAAATCAGCGAACCCCTGTTTCTTCCCTGGGAGAACAAACACCCACTGCAGAGGCTATGTCGCTCCGCTCAGAGTACCCATTCGTAAGGTGCACACCCGATTCAGCACTATGATCCTGCCCTTCCGCGTCTATCTGGCCCCCGTCGGACCCCGAGTTCACAGCGGATGTGGGTTGGGATTGTTTAACTGGGTGATTAAAGCTGCTGTTGGGTTGATGAGTGGCTGGTTTTACGGTGGAAGAAGGCTGCCTGAGGCTGGATGATGAATCAGTGGAATCAGCAAAGCTAAGAGGTGAACAGGACACCCCGAGTGCGAATCCCCCAAAGTCCCCGAACTCGTCCTCGTCCGATTCCGTCTCCCCATCGCCGTCATCATCCAGTGGAGGGGGGGTGGAGGGGTGCAAGGGCATGATGTCTGGCTCCATGGGTTCTCCTAGCAGGACCTGCAGGCCTCATGCACCTGAGAAAATCAAGTGAAAAGTGTCATGGACAACAGCTTTCTGGTTGTGTGTGTTAACAGATAAATGTTCATGATATTATCAGGAGCAGTGTGTAGGACCTAATGACATCTAGTAGTGTAGTTGTGGATTGCAACCACCTCGTTTTACCCTCTCCTTCCTAGCATGAAGGAGAAACTACTACCAAAAAACATCTATCCATGTTCTTCCACTTATCCGAGGTCGGTTTGCGCTGGTAGCAGATTCATTCCAGCTCCTCTTGGGGGATCCCGAGGCGTTCCCAAGCTAGATCGGCTGTATAGGCCTTCGAGCGGGTTCTGAGTTTGCCCCAGGGTCAGTTGGACGTGCCTGGAACACACCTAAAGGAAGTCACCCAGGGCGTGACTCCAAATCAGATGCCCGAACCACCTCAGCTGGAGCAGCAGCTCTCCTTCAAACTCTCTTCAGATATCTGAGCTCTATTTCTAACACTGAAGCTGACCGCCAGAAGAAGAAGCTCATTTCATTTCAGCCGCTTGCACCCACAATCTCATTCTTTCAGTCCCCTAATTCTTAAACAGGGGAGCACCACACTAAAAATATAATATTTGATTACCAAAGCACTTTTTGGTCCCCGATTTCGAATATTTCTTTATCCAGCTTGTGTATTGCGAGCCGCTGCAACAAGTGGAATCAATAAAGTCTATCTTATCTTATCTTATATAAATGATATATGACCCTCTGTGACACTTGTGGCATCTGAAATCTTCTGTGCTCTCGTCTGCACAGAGAGGGACAGAAAAAGACTCTGTCCTGGAGTGCCCCTCGACTCCACAGAGGAAGCTTAAACATCTCCTTCAACAACAGACTGCTACTCCCACCATGTAAGAAGGAGCTCCATCACCAACACCAGCAGTAAAGTCTATCGTATCTTCTCTTAAATGTTAAACCCGATGCATCGAAGACAAAGCTAGAACAGGTTTTAGTTTACCTCTTGTTGTTTACAGTGAGGACACTGCTGGCCTTGATTCACTTCACACTGGGTTAAAAATAGAGGAACCTGTCACGCATGATTGTTCCACATATCCTCTTCTTTTTTAGTGTGTGTGTGTGCCTCTTAAAAAAAAATCACAAACATCACATCTAGCTGAGCTATCAGCCTGCAGCTCTTTGACTCCGGTGCTGATCCCGGAGTGGAAAAAAAAAGTATCATCCAGTATTCAGAGTCAGTTACCTGATCCGGGAAACATTATCCGCAGCTTTGTGCTACTTTAGACGGACAGTTCAAAGCCTGCAGCAGCCCACTTCAGGACCACGGCTTAGAGCTTGTGTTATGTACCCAACATGCCTCATTACACAGCAGACCAGCATGAAGATTTGGCTTTAGGAGTGGCCGTCAGAGCGAAAAACAACAACAGCGACCTGCCATTTTCTCCTCCACATTCCTGTGGACGGACAGGTGTCATGCCATGACATGGACATTTAAATGTGACGCCATGTAAACACACACACACACACACACACGCATACATATATAATAAAATATATATATAAATAAAGCTATGTTAGGTTTATAATACACAAACCGCCACCTGCTATCTTGTTACAACACAAACTGATTAGCTCACACTAGCTTAGTGCAGCCACTATTTAGCTCAAAGCTAGCTTATCCGTTAGAGGCGACCAACCGCTGACATTCTATTCAAACGGCTCCAACGGCCCGTTAACGCGCAACAAAGTGCCCGTTGTTATCTGTCCGTTCGTTTGTTTACCGGCACTCAGTCACGTCTCCGTCCCGTTATGACTTCTTCTTGTCGTATCAGTGCCGCAGCCTCGCGCTCTCCATCCTCTGTCATCCTCCATGAGCATCAAACGAAGGGGAGACCGGAGGGGAGAAAGAAAAAAGCGAAGAGCTCTCACTGTGTGCCGTTTTCAGGTTGCGTGGTTACTTATAGCGGGGAAAATAACAGAGAGAGACTCTTCGCTAAAATAGACGATCTTTAATGTGGTTACAACAGCACCCCCTACTGGCGAGAGTTGATCCTACACCTCTGTACTTAAAACAGTTTATTCCGCTTTTTTACTGTTGTGTTATGATTTTTTACAGTTATTAGAAGCAGTAGCAGTACTAGAACATTTAATTTAGTCGAATATGAATCTAACTATCATTTAGTACAGTCTGTGTGCTGCTATCAATAGTCAGCTCTGTGGTTCAGCTCAGCTTTCGCTCTGTAAAGGTGATTCAAAGGTGTAATATGAACATTTCAGCCTACAGGCATAACCTCTAGATGCGTCAATGTCACTACTATTACTACCATGACCTCTCAATGTATTTGACCTTTGGTTAAATTATCTATTTTAATGTTGGAAGTGCTTTATGTTTGGCAAGTGTTATGTAAATAAAATGTATCCTTTTTTTCTTATTATCTATTGCTACCTGAATAGATACTGACACAAATAGTCACCTACAATTTTGCCTACTGACAAACCTAGACTGAACTTTACATACCCAAATGGTTAATTCAGAGTTCAGAGTCAAGTTTGTGACAATATATTGCAGTTCATATTGTGGAGCTCTTACAGATAGCTCAGTAGATTTTTCATTTTTTTCATGAAAATGTTCCAAGTTTTCCAGGATTTCCAGGAACTCTGCTGACCTGATATGAAAAACATTCAGAAATAACAAACTAGACAAGCATCACAAAAAGTTCTTTATCATCATTATAAACTTGTAAATGCTTTTATTTCAATGCTGGCTTTTGTACATTGTGAATTTTCCTCTCAATCAAAATCTGCAGTTTAGATTTATACTTAAATAATGACCAACAAATAAATTACGTCAGACAAATGTCAGTTCACGTAGGGTTTCCTGGCATCATGGACCTTCTTATGGATCAGCAGATTTGAAGCTGTGTGAAATTTTTTGCCACAAACCAAACAGCCATATGACCTTTCCCCGTTGTTCCTCATCATACTACACATTTTCAGATGATAGCTATGAGCGACCATTTTGCCGCACGTTTCGCAAAAATAAGGCTTCTCCCCTGTGTGCTTCCTCAGGTGAACGTTGAGATTTGAACTCTGAGAAAAGGATTTGGTACAGAAAGGACACGTGTGTGGTTTTTCACCTGTGTGAATCCTTAAATGAACAGCCATGTGGTCCCTACGAGAAAACTCCTTATCACATTCGGGGCATTTAAAGGGCTTCTCTCCCGTGTGAATCTCATCCATGTGTCTCATCAGGTCAGAGTCCCTGTAAAACTTATTGCCGCAGACGCGGCAAGCCTTCTCTTCCCTCTGGGCTTGTTCCTGCTGCGTAAAAGCAGTGTCGCTGTGACTCGGACCGCCAGAGGATGAGTCGTCAAAATCATTCCATTCACCGTCTTCATTCAATTTCACAGTTATAGTGCTGAAAGTCGGGTACAGCTGGTAGTCTGTCTGAGTTGTTGTTTCGGTTTCTGTAAGTTTGAACTTTACATCCTCGGAAGAATCATCCTCCACGTGGGGAGTGATACAGAGATCCACCTGCTCCTTCTTTGACCTGCTGACAGTCAAGGCTCTTGGTTTTCTCCACAGTGGGAAGCTGGTCTGGCTGATGGGAAGGCAGAATCTCCTCAGAGACCGACTGGATGTCTAAAACACAGAAAACACATGTGATATAACCCGTTAAGTTTAAGTCCTGTTCATGAAGGTGATTTAAACTTCTCTCATCTTCCTGATATTCTGTCATTCCCTCCTGTAATCTAAGAAAAAGTGTTTTTATATTTGTTCCAGTGCAAAAGATTAAGGCAAACTCTACTGATGAAACTAATTCCACACCTGGATGAGAGAATATTATAACTATAGTATTACAATGACCATCTAAAGTGACTCTTACCTTTTATTTTGGAATAAAAGTGAGTGAGTAAGCTAAATTTTTGTTTGTTATATATCATGCACCAGAAAATGTAATAAATAAAGTTAATAAACACAATGTGGGCTCAAAGGATGCTAACTATATCTAGACGACATAGGGTTAGCTGGCATGCCAGTGTTGTGGTTTAAAGAGCGACCGTTTTATCTGGCGACCTTCTGAGGCTGCCGTAGTTCAGACAGCCGTTGAAAACAGGAAGAGAATACAAATAAGACCTCAAATACGAATCAGAGATGTTTTTATTTAAAATATTGTGACTTTAATAACAAAAAAATTAAACAAAGGCACATTCACGAGGACCTTTCTTTCTGTTTTCTACGACAGCCACAGGCTCATCCGGCTGACGGTCACCAGTGAACACGGTCGCTCTTTACACCTGAAACACCGGCTACTCGCTACATCCATGTTGCCGCACAAACCTGCTCTGAACAGCACCACCTCCGGCTTTAAAACGGTCAGCTGCTCGAGCTGCTTCCTCAGCTGGATGATTTCTGTCCTGGAGCGGACAACTTCATCCTGATACTCCGCTATCGTCTTTTCAACAAGTCCGAAGATCTCCTCGGCAGCCGCAGCCAGTCGCTCGTTGACCAGCAGTCTGAGCAGCTGCGTCCCCGCCATGGATGGATGGAGCACCGGCTTCAATGTGGAGGGTGACACGCGGACTTTAAATTAAAATAAAACTCTGCAGTGTTCAAAATTAAAAGGTGAATAAACGGACGATAATGTCACTTTCTGCTTCCAGCTCAACTTCATAACAAACAGGATTTATTGCCAGCAGCGGCCCCTGCTGCCGCGGAGGAGTCTGCTTTATTTCATACATAGAAAACACTGAAAAACACTTATAGATGAGCACATTAGAAATACTCAGGCAAAAAACGACACATTTACATTAAGTATGAACCTTCTTTGGCATAGCTTCTTTGGAAGATCTGGTTATTTGTATGACCTCATGTGTGGGCCTTGATAACCTCGACAGATGTAGTTGCCGTTGCGTTTCTTCACCAGCATGAGTCAGGCAGACCGACTGATGTACTTTAAGAGTGTCTCTATTTCTCCTTGGCCAAGCTTCAATAATTTATCAAAGCATAAGACACCGGAGGCTCCTGGACACTTTCTTCCCTCCTGACCTCACCACTGACCGAGGGCTCGTGACCTACTCAGCAACAAACCTTTAGAGTAAAAGGCAAAATGATGGAAGAATTTTAGGGAGAGGAACTCTTGAGAGAGAGATCGCTCCTCTTCAGATGGCAACAGGTGTTTGCTGTGTGTCTCTGGCCGGACAAACATCGCACAAACTTTTCTCCATGATGAAGAACTATGAAGAGGTTCAGAACTTGCTATCCGAGCATATCAAAACAACATAAGTAGGAAAAAATAGATTTGATCAGCTCTAACTTGTGAGGTAGTGTAGGGCAGTTTAACGTTCTTCACCATCAGGGTGAAGAAAGACTCCAGTGTCGTTCCAGAAAGCAGCATGAGTGCAGCGTGCATCGGAGAGCACAGTCGTTGTTTTAACGTCAGACAAGTCTAAATTTTTATGCACCGACATAATGCATAATCTCAGTCTCCATCCATCCACGATCAATGACGTTTTTTCTGCTGTTTCCTGCTGACGTGTCGTTTCCATGACTCGTGGACCTCCATGTGAACCTTCAGGTCTGAATCCGAGTGGAAGATCCGGCTGCACACCAGGCAGCGTTGTGCAGACGAAGCGGATCTGATCGCGCTTCTGTCTCGTGTCCCCGCGCACAGTCTAAGATGGTGGCTACTGGCAAACCTCTTACCACATTTCTTACAAGAATATGGCCTCTCTCCGGTATGCTGTCTCATGTGAACGATGCGATTAGAGTTCTGAGTGAATGTTTTGCCACAGAAATCACACCTGAAGGGTTTTTCCCCGGTGTGAACTCTGGCATGCATGATAAGGTGGTGCTTTAGATGAAACTCCTTGTTGCACTCAAAGCATTTGAAGACCTTCTCATCTTTGTTCCCTTTTTCTGCCGTGATCCTGCACTTGTTCTGCACTTTGCAAAATTTGGAATGCTTACTCGCTGCAAAGCTTTGGCCACATTTCGCAGAATAATACGGTTTCTCCCCGGTATGCTGTCTCATGTGAACAATACGATCCGAGTTGTCAGTGAATGTTTTGTCACAGCTGAGGGGCTTCTCACCTGTGTGAACTCTAACATGCAGACCGAGCTGGTACCTCTGATCAAACTCCTCATTGCACTCCAGGCATTTAAATGCTTTCTGCCCTTTGTGACTCGTTTCTACGTGCGTAATGAGACACGAGTCTTTAGTAAATGTTTTACCACAAAAGCGGCAAGAGTTTTCATCTGTTAGAGGCTGTTCCAGTTCCAGAAAGTCTTCAAGCGCCGTGACTCTGATCCTCCTCGGAGTCGTAGTATTGAAGCAACGAGGCATCGCTTTCATCCTCTTTGTCATCTGTGCTTTGATTTGCATTCACAGTTACAGCGGGGGGAGATGGGAAGAGATCAAAGTCAGTGTTTGGCTCTGATTTGGGAAGTCTGACTTCAGCATTGTTGGAAGTATCAGCCTCCACGTCTGGACTGATGCACTGATCCACCTGCTCCTCTTTGACCTGTGGGTCCTCTCGGATCTGTTCCACCTTAATGTCACGCTGCTGCAACGACGGGAGCAGATCCTCAGAGACCAGCCTGGTGTCTGAAGGACAGAGAGGAGGAAATGTGTCGACTTGCACGAGGGGGATTCGGAAGACGGAAACCTCTTGGACCTGCTGAGAGTCGAGGGGCTTATTTTTCCCCACAGTGGGAAGCTGGTCTGGCTGCTGGGAAGGCAAAATCTCCTCAGAGACCGACCGGATGTCTAAAAGACAGAGAACACATGTGATATAATTAAACAACCCGGCAATATCAAACACAAATATATATATGTACAAGTACAAGTAAGATGTGTCTCAGTCAGATGCTTTCTATGCACCAATGAAGAATCAGCTCTTATGCAGCCATTACAGCTGTTTATTATATCAATGAATGCTTTAACTGTCTACACCAGCTAACAATAACAGCTGCAGGCTTTTGTTGGCTACCGTATCGGTGTTTCGGCTTAAAGAGCGACCGTGTTAACTGGCAACCTTCGACGACAGTTGAAAACAGGAAGAGGATACAAATACGACATCAAATACAAATCAGTAAAAAAATATACATATGGTGAGTTTGAGAACACAAAACGAAACACATTCACGAGGATCTATCTTTCTGTTTTCTACGACAGCCACAGGCTCATTCGGCTGACGGTCACCAGTGAACACGGTCGCTCTTTACACCGAAACACCGGCTACTCGCTACATCCATGTTGCCGCACAAACCTGCTCTGAACAGCACCACCTCCGGCTTTAAAACGGTCAGCTGCTCGAGCTGCTTCCTCAGCTGGATGATTTCTGTCCTGGAGCGGACAACTTCATCCTGACACTCCGCTATCGTCTTTTCAACAAGTCCGAAGATCTCCTCGGCAGCCGCAGCCAGTCGCTCGTTGACCAGCAGTCTGAGCAGCTGCGTCCCCGCCATGGATGGATGGAGCACCGGCTTCAATGTGGAGGGTGACACGCGGACTTTAAATTAAAATAAAACTCTGCAGTGTTCAAAATTAAAAGCTGAATAAACGGACGATAATGTCACTTCATGCTTCCAGCTCAACATAACAAACAGGATTTGTTTGTTCAGCAGCGCCCCCTGCTGCCGCGGAGGACTGTGAGGACTCCTCCGCGGCAGCAGGGGGCGCTGCTTGACAATAATCCTGTTTGTTATGAAGCGGAACTAGAAGCATAAAGTTCAATTATTTCTTAAACCAATCACATCACGGGATAATTCTTCATTGATCCAATGTGTCCAAGCATCATACTGTTTTTTTAGGTTAAACTGGGATTGGCTCCACGTGACCCTGCAGAGGATAAGTGGTTATTGATCGTGGATGGATGGAAACTGAGATCAGCCTACACATTGTGTCACTTCACCCTGATGATGGCGAAGAACAATTAAACTGCCCTAAATGACCTCACTGCAGTTACACACAAGTCAGAACTGAGATTGTGTTTTCAAAAATGAGACGTGAATCTAATTTTTGTTCTTTTTTCGTACTTAAATTCAAAGAGACGTCGCTCTTAAGTGAACGATGGGAGCCACAAAGGCACTCGACAAAAGTCGAGCAGGGTCCACAAACAACTTGTGGACACCTGCATGAGAACCATGCATCCAACAGTCTATAGCTGTAGCTGTACATATATAGTTTTTATAGGCGTTTCTATCTGCTTTGTGTGGCTGAGTGGTTCTACAAGTTAGAGTTCATTCATTGGGCGGTTTCAGAGAGTTAGAAGGGTCTGTAAACACAATGAAAACAATTAGCTATAAGTGGTAACATGAAGAGCCGTTTGGGAGCCGAAAGAGCCGACTCTTCTTGGTGAGCTGAGTCAAATGATCCGACTCCCTAAAAAGAACCGAACTTCCCATCAGGTGGTGAAAGGACAGAGCAGCAGCAGCCTTCGCTTTACTGAGGGAGGCATAGTCTGCACACTGCCTCATGTTAAACATGTACACGGATGTTATTCTTCCACTGTTGCAGTCCCTGCTTGTGGATAAAGTTAAAACAACTTCTGTGTAACCTAACCTTGATGAGCGTCGGCGTATACATGCGCAGAAACAGAAAAAGTAGTCCTCAAAACACAGACTTGTGGATGCACAATTTATCTTGTGCATCCACAATGATGTAGTTTTAATTCATGTGCATCTCTGCAGGCTGCACATGCACACACCACGTAGCCAGTCTTTGTCAGTCTTCATTTGTTAATGAGAACTATAAAACTATAAAAGTGCAGGCCAGCACACTTTAAATAACTTCGTGCTGTACTTCTGACAGCTGTAATATCACATAGATTAATCTTCAGCCCTCAGTCCAAATATTTCTTTCTCCATTCTTTCATATTCTTCAAACTTTCTGCTTCATGGTACGAGCAGTTATTGCAAAGCTATTATTTATGTCGGTGGTTGCAGCAGGAACCTGACGATCATGAAATTGGCACACGGTTGACAAACAAGCATTCACACTCACATTCACACCTACGAGCATTTCAGTCTTCCCTTCTTATGGTGCTAATTAAAAATAAATGGACAAAGTATTTATAAAAAACAATATTTTATTGATGTTTTAAACAAATTGTGATACAGCACAAGTTTTAGACATTGTATTAGCACAATGGGAATAACTCTTGATGTTGTTATTTAGAGAGACAAAGCAAAGTCCTCAGAGAAAAAGAGCTAAAATGCGTTCAGCCTCCTACTACTACTTCTTCATGTCAAAGTGGCTGCTGTGAAAGAGGCCTACTGTTCATGTCGGAGTGCGATACAAGCCAAAACGTTAGCTTGTAATCCAGAACACCGTATCACTGTTGAAGACACAATCTCAGCTGTATGTCAGTTCAAATCATCAACTGACGCATCCCGATATTTTAAACTGTATCCACATTTGAATAGTTTTATTCAGGTAAATGTCACACATCTACAAGTATATATTGCTTTCGTGAGCAGCTGCAGTTGAAGCAGACCAGACTCGTTTCACCGAAACATTTGGTGTCACGTCGTTTGGTTTTCCTCTCCTCACTCCTGCTCTTGCAGTTTCTCGCTCATGTGTCGTTTCCACGACTCGTGAACCTGCACGTGCACGTTCAGGTCTATCTCCGTGTGAAAGAATCTGCCGCACGTCGCGCAGTGAAAGGACTTCGTTTTGCTCTTCTTCGTCACCGTGCACAATTTCAGGTGTTTTCTACTGGCAAACCTCTTGCCACAATTCTTGCAAAGATACGGTTTCTCTCCGGTGTGCACCCTCATGTGAACCATCCGACTGGAACTCTGAGTGAACGTTTTGCCGCATAAATTACAGCGGAAGGGTTTTTCGCCGGTGTGAACTCTCTGATGCAGAATGAGCTGCTGCTTCAGCCTAAACATCTTGCTGCACTCGGAGCATTTAAAGGTCTTCTCCTCCTCTTTGGGATTCTCCTCGTTGTTCACCTTTTCTGGTGCGCTTTCAAATTCCTTCTTCATTTTGCAAAATTTGAAATGACTGCTCGAGGCAAAACTTTTGCCACATTTAGCACAATAATATGGTTTCTCCCCAGTGTGCACCCTCATGTGAACAATGCGACTTGAGTTCTGACTGAAGGTTTTGTCACAGAAATCACAGGTGAAGGGCTTCTCACCTGTGTGAATTCTTACATGCAGAATTAGATGGTTCCTTTGGTCAAACTCCTTGTTGCACTTCAGGCATTTAAATGCTTTCTGCCCTTTGTGACTCCTTTCTACGTGCCTTATGAGAAAAGAGTCCCTTTTAAATCTTTTACCGCAAAAACGGCAAGACTTCTCGTCTCTCGGAGGCTGTTCCAGTTCCATAAAGACTTCAACGCTATGACTCTGATGAGGAAGGCGGCGACGAGCCATCACTTTCACCGTCTTCGTCGTCTTCATTTAGGGTCACGGTTACAGAGGCGTAGGACGGGAAGAGCTCGCAGTCGCTGGTCGGTTCCGATTTGGGAAGTCTGACCTCAGCATTGTTGGAAGTATCAGCCTCCATGTCTTGACTGATACAGTGCTCCACCTGCTCCTCCTTGACCTGTGGGTAGTCTTCGATCTGTTCCACCTTAATGCCATATTGCTGCAATGACGGGAGCAGATCCTCAGGGACCGAATGAGTGTCTGAAGGACAGAGAGGACACATAACCTGTTAAAAACAGTAAAATCCAACACAAATATATCTGTACAAGTGCAAGTAAGATCATGAAACATGACACCAGACATCAGATGTTGTTGTCACACGTTGTAGCTACCTTGGTTTGATTTGCTGACATTATTCTTCACTCACAGACTTCATACTTCCCTCTCGACTGTCTCTATAGTCCAATAATACTCCAACTGTCCAATAAAAAACAAAAATTGGTTCCTGTCTGAATGCAGCCGAACTCAGCTGGTCGCAGCAGATGGCCGCCCACCACGAGCCCGGCTCTGCTCGAGCTTTCTGCCTGTTAAAAGGTAGTTTTCCCTGGCCACCGTCACCAAGTGCTTGCTCCTGGTGGGAATTGTTAGATCTCTGTAAACAAGGTCTAGCCTGAACTCTATATGGAAAGTGTTTTGTGTTATCACTAAAGGAGGATCCGTGTGTGAAACTCTTACTCTTTGTAAAAAGCCACATTTGAGCGTCCGGCTGCTGTTGAGAGTCTGTTGTCGGCTCCACAGCCGCTGTCACCTTCTTTTTCTTCCTAAACAAACAACGACCAAGACACGTTAGTTAAGCCGTAACACAACTATTCCATAACATCCAAATTATAACCAATCAGGGGAGGTTACCTGTCTCTTTTCTTCGGGGTCTTCTTACGCTCACTCTGCCAGAACAATGTGGGAACAAAGTCTGGACTTTCTGGATCCAGGGATGACTTTCCTGGAGGACAACAATGAGATTACGTGTTATCAACTATTAGCTAAGTTAGTGCTGAGTCAAATAAAAGTCATAGCACAAATATAACATGAGTACTACGCCTCTCCCAAAAGCTGCTTGTGTCCTTCTACAGAGCATCCTAACACACAGCATCTGTGTATGGTTGCAGAAAGGAAAGGGTCATCAACACCGCCCAGAAAATCATCAGCCCGCTCCCTGGAAGAGCTTTACAGTGCAGAGGTCATTTTTGTCATCCAAAATAATTTGTGAGAATTAAATAAGTAATAAGTCAGCTGCAGCCATTAATATGCAACAAAAGCTACTTTGACAAAAAGTGTTACTATTTATATATAATTTATAAATTACTCCATTATGCCTGAATCATAAACACATACAGGCTAATAACTCAGCATATAAATATGCTAATAAGGTGAAACTAAAGTAAATATTAAGGTTATTATAAGCCAGGCTTAAAATGTGACATGTGTCTCTGTTCAAGAGGTCCATGGGTCCATGTTTTATTTATGTTTTATACTGTGTTATATATTATGTTTTTATCCCTTTTATCTGTGTTTTATACTATGTTTAACCTATGTTATATATTATGTTTTTATCCCTTTTATCTGTGTTTTATACTATGTTTAACCTATGTTATATATTATGTTTTTCTCCCCTTTATCTATTTATTATACTGTATTTTATTTATGTTTTATACTGTGTTATATATTATGTATTTCTCCCTTTTACCTGAGTTTTATATTATGTTTAATTGACAGTGTTTTACTTATGTTATTTTACTGTTTATTACTGTTTTATAAGGCATTCTGGCTGATTCATTCATTCATGAAGTGGTGTGTGCTGCTGTAGCTAAACCATGTAGCCTCCATGCTACTTGTTTTGTTTACATGCTAACGTTGCTAACGTCAGTTAGCCGCGTTTGCCGCCGTAAACGGCTCCCCGGGAGTGCCCACACTGTGCCCGCGGCTAACGGCTAGGCTCCCGCAGCCCGTGAGTGTGACGGGCGGTCGGTGAAGCTTGCCTGACACGAAGTGAGCGCTGCAGATCCGAGCGTTCCGGATGGCGTCGTAGCTGTTGAACTCATCCGTCCAATCCTCCCGGTTGATGGCTTCTAACCACAGCCGTCTGCGCTCGGCGTCAAACGGCGTAACAGCCGACGGTATCCTGTAGAAATGAAGGCCTTCCGCGTTGGCATATCTAGTTCCTGCATCCGGTGGCACAGCAGGACATTATTTATTCCTCTTTATTCCGATTTTATTCCGACTCTTTGCATCCACTTCTTCCCAAACAAAGCACCGCTGATGAACTTTACTTCCGCGCAACGTAATTGACGTCCGCTGCGTACGCGGAATGCGCATGCGCGCACGGGAAAAAAGTAGTCCCGAAGTACCGAGTACCAGAATTGGGAAGTTCGAGTCTTTTTACTGAATCTGATCACTTAATCTTGGACGGTAAATTGTAATTTGCATACTGCTCGTCACACAGGCCTGTGGCTGAGCTGCCTGTGACAAATGAACAAGAAACTCATGGTCAATTAGTCAAAAAATTAGCTCCTAAGTCTTCCTAACCGCTTTTCCTTGACCTCAATGGAAAACGTCACAAGGTCAAGGGAACATGTGAAGGAGAGGTAATAAAGAGTTAGGAGAGGATGAACGTGGTGTTAATGTTTTCTGGTTCTGAATGACTAACTGGTGCGCCGATGTTTTGTCGCTGCTGCAAGGAATTGTGGGGCGGCATTAACTCCTTTCCTTTCGTAAAGGATGGTCCGGTGTATCCTATGATAAAGGAGATACTAAAGGAAGCAGTGAAGCTCCTTTCCTTAACAGTTTGAGAATTTGAACAGCTCTTATCATGGCGGCTACGTGAATACTTCTGGGTCATTTCTGCATGGAAATGAACAAATCACTCACTGAGACTACCGAGTCATGTAAAAGATTAGTTCAAATTGAACAATGCGTTCACGAACAACACCAATACAGACCACCAGAAAATTGTTTGAGGCAGCGTCTTTCATGCGGACTATGAAGATGCAAAGTATTCTAATCTAATAATATGCTAATTTTGAACATGTCAAAGTGTCAAAAGGAACACAATTATATTAAATATAATTAAGTATTAAGTATAATTGGGCAGTTACAGACTGCAAACAAGCCTAATTGTCCTACCACAATGACAGAGTAGGCCTACGCTTAAGTGGCAAAATATTAGATGATCACAGCCATCCCTTAAATCACGCCATCAGCTACAGGCCTCGTGGGGAAAAGTGGAAAGTCCCCTGTGCAAAGAAAACTATATATAGACGATCATTTGTCCCTGATGCCATAAAATATCTTAATCAGCAAGGACAGCCTATTTTTAAAGCCAGCCTTTTCTTCCTTAACCTTGATTCAGTATAACCTTGGATGCAGTAGGCTTTATTTGCTTATGAACACAGGTGGACACGCGCGGACACTTGTATGGTCTCTCTCCAGAGTGGGCTGCACTGAAGAGGCCTCTCTCCAGCGTGGCTCTCGAGGGTCAGCATCTTTATAAAAAGAGTGACTTGACTTCAGTGTGAAATTATAAATAATCAGATGATCTCAAATATGTTTCCACAGACGGTGCCCAGGTACTCCGGAAGGCTTCATGGCCGTTATGAGCTGGAGTCATGTCTGGCTTCCACTCTTCTTCTTCTTTATCTGCACGTGCAGCAGCAGAGCAGTCTGATGAAGGTGCCTGACAGTTGGCGGTTCCCTCTGTTTCATTCTAAAATCGTTTCACGCAGTGGGAGGGAGCGGCCTCTGGCATCGCTGTGATCACTTCTTCCTCTTTGATCTGCAGGAATAATTGATCTCGGCTCTGCTGCGGCTCCACGTTGGGATTTCACTCCTGCTGAGAGGGAAACTTCTCTTCAGAGACTCTGGGAGCATCTGTTAAACATGAAAGAATTTAGTGACTCAGATTTTGTGATTTACTCAAGCTCTGGAATAGAAATATGCTGTTTTTCCCTTCAGTCATTTTCCTGTCAGTCATTTTTCATTTTTAATGTGTTCTTTTTTTGTTTTTCTTTAAGGTTATGAAGATATTTCAAGTTTTAGTATGAGACTTGGACTGTTATTGTCCCTTTTGCACCATTTTGACTTTTGTTGATAAAGTCACTTCATATTTTGCTTCATTTTTCTGATTATTGGCATTATTTATCTCATTTTAAAGATGATTTTTTTCAGTTGTTAAATGATCGTTTTCTCAGGTGTGTTGCTGCCTGATTCTTGTACAATGAAGTTTTTGTTTGATTTGACGGCTGATGAAAGTCCATGACCTCAATATTATATCTATTATGAACTGACAGGAAGCAGGAATTCAACTTTTTCTTTTGCATCATTAAAATTTCCTTTGCAGCTGTCGGCCAGGTGTGGATGAACTCTCGCCAGATGCCACTCTGCCTTCACTTCTAATTTATTATTTTCATAAATATAATAAACCAAAATACACAATTATATGAAAAACTTTTTTTTTTAAATTGGAGATGCAACACTTTCTTTCTGGAATATTCACCTTTCATGTATTATTACTATCAAAATCTACTTTAAAAGTAAAGGCGCTCATGCTGAGATCGAGACCAGCCGCTCTGTGCTGGATACCCGGAGTATCTCTGACATGCTGGAGGACGTCTGGAGGAGGAGAAAATGTGATATTTCACAAAGAAAAAAATTCTTTGTTTGCTCTCCACGCCCGCTGGAAGAAGCAAAGTAAATCCTGAAACTGAACATATACAGTAAGAGTTCAAAGTCTACCACCAGAATCAACATCTCATGCCCCTTTCTCCTCCTCCTCCACCTCTTCATCCCCTTATTCTGATTCAGAAAAAAAGGTCTAAAGTGAAGCTGAACTGAAGCTTTCACACATCATAAAGTGTAAGAATTTATTAACTCTTCAAAAATATAAATAAACAAAATAAGATGGGAGCAATTAGCCACTTTTTTCAGTGACTTCCTGCCACTAGTGATGAATTTATTTACTTAATTCCCTCAGTAAAAACTTAGACACACCTCAGTTCATCAGGGATGTAGCTACCGGTTTTATTTCATGTCTGGGTGAATATTCATGTTGAGCATGAGAGCATAAGAACATTTCCAAGATGAGAAGTTTATTGGTTTGCAAAGTAGCTGTTTTTACAAAAGCAGAGGGAGAAGAAGAAGAAAAAAACATTTGAAGAGGTTTATAACACGATGGTGGAATGTACTGTCTTCATAAACACTGGTCCAGTGCACATTGTCAATGAGACAAAAATAATCATTAAAAAAAATCAGGGTCATCTCAGGATAATTTGGGAATTCGCAGCATGTCGTAAATGCGACTGCTCCTGTTTCTGCCCGTCATGAAAAGCTGCTCAGCTGGAAAACAGCAGATCGAAAACAGCCAACAGAGGGGGCCAACATGGTGTAAGCTCACAACAGCCAACACCCCCGGTCATCCTCAGACTTGGTACATCCCAGAAAACAGTCAAATTAAACTGATTAAACTTGTTTAGCAGTTCAAATAAAATGACCCAATACTTCACGCGTTTCCTCATGTCACACAGGAAAGTACAATATGTAACGTTTGTACACGTCAGAGCCCAGAAACACTCATCATTATAAAAAAAAGAAACCTTTTCAAGATGCCTTCATATAAACAGCATAAAATAGTACATTACCAATACAGTAGGTATGACGTTACCACACACAACCCTGCTGGTTACACCGTAATAAATAGAGATGATAATGATTGTACAATCACACAATACATTAGCAACGGGTCAGCCTACTTCTACTCAGAGGACACTTCATACTGTGAATGGACATCATGATGTGGTCGTTCTTACAAAAGTCATGAGAATGTTTTAGCACTTTTTAGAAAGTCGGTGGGTTGTTCTACTTGTTAAAAGTTCTGGGGGGTAAAACTTGATTTAGATAATCCATAATCTTGATTTGTGCATCCTAAAGTTTGCAGATCATTTGGGGAGCACTAAACTGGAATCCTAGGCTACAAAAGGTAAACAGGTCAAAGGAAAAGAAAATGCAACTACGAGGGGAAATCTGTCATTGAAACAGGCCCAGATGTAAAAAGAAAGAAAGAAAGGAGCATGCTTGACTGGAGCAAAAAGAACTGGCAGTATAACACCTCAATCTTTCATGTATACAAAATGCCAGGTACTAGCTTACATGCACAACAAAATGATTTCTGCTTGGAATCTCTCGTGTAGAAAAACTGAAGCCACGAGAGGCCACGTTCATAAATATGTACATCCAAAACAAAAAACCAAGAGGAGCATACAGACGTGGGTCAAACGATTTCTCATTTCTCAGACGGCCTCGATTTTTAACCGAGGATAGGACAGGTGGCCTATTTTTATGAAGAGTGGATCCTAAATAACCGAGGTGAATATAAACACCTGGGTATTTCATCCGATTACAATCAGGAAGAGAGAAACATTCAGCTGCATTTTTTTAAAGGGCTGAAGAACAAGTTAAGAGCAAGACGTGGGATCATTAGGAGATCAGAAACGGGGACCTGTTGTGAAGAAACACAATATATAATGAGGTTTTCTAAGCACATGTACCCAAACTGTATTACTTTACAGGAATACCAAGCAGTTGTGAGTCCCTTAAGTGGACACCAACACATTTTTTTTATATTTTAAAGTGCACCAGTACCAAATAAGTAAGCTCAAAGTACCGTTAGCTCGTCATGTACCTGCACCGCATCCAACTGTGCAGAAAACCTAAAAACATACTGTGCTTGTACACAGCTGGAAAACACACACACCGCTAAAGGAAGAGAAACAAAACAGTTTGCTCATGCAGAGTCACACTGTGCACACACAGCCCAGCTCTCCCTGCACACACAAACACTCACACACACACAGAAAACACTCCCTGGTTCGAGCCCTTTAATTCAGGAAGTCTTGAATTGTTCGTCTCCCTCCCCCATAATTCCTAGCAACAGCCCTACCGCCATCGATGCCGTTAACTGCTGCCAGCGAGGCTCCTTGTGTGTGACAGCTAAGGAACCGAACAAAACAAACTTGAACACACACGTCTAGTTTCCACATCCATGAAACACACTGCTGAGTTATTCTTCCCAACGTGTTATTACAGCTGTAGCATCACAAATGGATGGTCACCAGTTAATAGAAAGTACACGGTATCCAAAAACACACCCTGTCAAACACAACTACACATTATTTGTACACATTTGTTCTTATGTAACACTGGAGTAATGATGCATCTCACTGGCTCGCTTCCCTTTCATACCAAACTGTACTCATTTCCTGTTTGTGTCTGAAATAAACCAGCTCGCCAACTGACCGACCAGGAGAAAACAAGTTCTGCTCCGGAGCAGAGATCTTATTGCTATGTGAAAGGAGCTAACAAGTACTCGTGGAGTGCAGCCTCTCTGTATTCTGATGGATGCCGCACACAGCTGCAGCTCGCCTCGTGCACAGACAGTAACGAGATGTAAAACAAAGCTTGGAAATCCAAAAAAGGAAGCTTCATCAGTGTGAGCATCAATTACAGAGTGCCCTGCAGTGAAGTCAGTGCAACAACTGCTCCGCACAGATGTCATGGCTTAGTCCAAAAATCACAGCAGCAAAGGGCGATGGGGAAACCGTCATTAGCGAAAGATCAAGTGTAAAAACGTCAAAATCTTAATTTGACTTCTGTGCAGCGTTTTTTTTTCCCCCGCTGTGCTGACTCGAGCTGCTCAAAAAGTGGAATCCGAACCATGACACAGCATTAAAAGCATGCAGTCAGTTTTTCTGTTTGATATGAACCGAGCTGTAACACCTGCCTCCAAAGACGATGAAAGCTTCAAAGTCAAGTTTTCATCTATTTATTTCTAATAACTCGCCCTTTAGGGAGTTATAAGTTGTAAATAATTACTTTATTAATGTTTAATAAACATTTTATAGATCATATAAATCTAAGACATTAACTGGAACAACTTTGGGGTTGACAGGTTAAAACAGAAATGCTTGTCCTGCTTGACAACTGAAGGATAGATGGTGGTTAACAAGATTAATAACTGCATTATTACCTAATACGCCTGGCAACCAAAAAGTTGTTCCTATTAATGGCTTACAACTGATCTATGAGCTAAATAATATTGATGAATCATCTTATAAACCCTTTATTACAGTAGAAAGTTGTACCCAGAAATCTATGCAGTTAAATTCTTTCCTAGTTTTACTCTTTGCTGATACTGTAAGAGGAGTAAACTTAACACATAATACTTATTGTACTGTGAGTTTTCCTTACATGACCTCTTCTATTACTGTGTATTTATTAGAACTTCCTCGGCGAGGGAGAAGACATCGTGTTACAGAGACGAAACCATGTGACGCATTTAAGACACAACTGTATTTGTAAAGACTTATAAAAACCTGCTGGCTCCGTTAAACAAAGATGTAACTGATCTGTAACGTCCTGCCTGCTTCGGTGTGGTCAAGACGCCGACGTGGAATGATTCAGGAAACACTAACGCCATAAAACACATAATAAGACATACTGTAGAAGTGAGAATGGACTAGAACAGCACCAACCAAACGGTCAACAAACTGTGACATTAAGTAATCATTTTTGTGCATCACTATATCTTCTATGCTACTATAGAAACATGAATACTATACATTCAAAATACCACCAGGATCTTACTCTGCTTGCAACTAGCTGACTAAATGCAACTGAAGGGTTTTTAGTTTGAGCTCAGCGAACGCCTGCACGCGGCACGCTCCTTCTCCTAAATATGTAGTCTTGACTAAGTTGCATATTGGTTTGGATGAGGTTTGCATGAAGAACGTGTGTTCTGTGAGCGAGCCCAAACAGAGAGTGGACTGCAGCGATCGCTAAAACTATCACGGTGTACGTGTGTGTTTTGCGCTCCGATTCATCTCGTCATGATATAATCCTCATTTTTTGGGTATTTAGGTCGGTGAGACTGCGGCGCGTTACCATGACAACCGGGATAAACCCAAGGGAGGGCTGGAGGAGGGGAGGAAGTGCCTTACGGAGTTGGAGATGCATCTGCACAGAGAAAACAGGGTGCTCTATTGTGGTCAGGAGATTGAGTTTTAGGCTACAAATGCACCAGTAAATACGTCCCGAAAGTCGTCAAACAATCCTGCAATATTTTGCTTTAAAACCAGTTTTTTTCTGATATGAAAAATGATGTTTCTGCCCTTGTGGGAGTTCGTCAGGGCTCAGATTGAACATATTAACACTGCTCGGGTCAAATACTGCAGCGTTTCACTGCTTTTACGTGCATGTTTCCTGTTT
Source organism: Nibea albiflora (assembly GCA_014281875.1). Lineage (NCBI taxonomy): Eukaryota > Metazoa > Chordata > Actinopteri > Sciaenidae > Nibea > Nibea albiflora. Next base: position 4,567,758 of record CM024797.1, read on the forward strand.
ATCCAAAAGGGTTTTGGAAGATTTGCTGAATTAAAAACCAAAATTGGAGATTTCTTTTTCAGTTTCAATATTTTTTTCCTGAGTAACTGGTTTATATAACATCTGTCCTCCACACCTGCCTCTATCTCAGCATCCCACAAAAGGATTCAACATAAAAAATGAATGTCCTATTAATAAGCCGTGCGATCCCTGATCTGACAAAACTGGGGCTACACAGAGAAAACCCTGAAAATGGAGCAAACACATTCATCCTCAAAGCATCGTCGTATCAGATCCTGATTTTAAAAAAAGAAAGGAATGGAGAGAAGTGAGTGAAAATGGAGCAGAAGAACCGTAACTTGTCACCGCCGGAGCCTTTTTTTCCAGTTGCTTTGCAGCTGCAGTGTTGGGATGCACGATGGGTTATGGATGATGACGTAACAGGAGCGTATGTGTGGTCATCTGTGATCAAGTCCTTGCTTCGCACACGACTTGTAGAGCAGGAAGAGCGGGGAGTTAGCCGAGCTTGGTGATCTGTAGATCTCCTTGTATCCGTACTGTGTCGATTGAGGGCAAAGATTTTACTTTGTGATAAAAGTCAAAGAGCTGGTGTCCGTCCACGAATATCCGGAACCTCTGGTGCTCGCAGTGGATCTCAATCTGCAGGGAGGGAGGACAGAATAAAGATGGAGAACAAAAGAGTAGATCAGATGACAGCAAATCATCAATAATGTAAATTGAGATTAAGCAAGATACATTTACAATTTATAATTAGCCCATACAGGCGGAGAGATTAGCAGAGAGACGCCTCAAACTCCAGGAATGTAGACAAGCACACATATTTATGTGCGCTTAACCGCTTTCTTGCACAGTTAGATGATAAGCTTGTACAGTTAATATTGAAGCTACAGTCAGTTAGCTTAGCTGAAAAGGATACTGCAAAAATGAAAGCACAGACTGTGTTGCTTTAATTTGTATCATTGAGAGAAAGAAGGGAAAATATTAAACCTGAACTAATCGACTTCTTTCGGGCCAATCAAGGGAAGCCTGACAGGCTGTAAACACAGCAAATCAGAAGAACATTTCTTCACCAACTCCTGAGGAAAAATATCCGACTATTTATCTGCTAAAAGCTCCGCTAGTCGCTAACTTGGCCTGCGAGAAACAGTTTTACGAGTGTGATGAGATGGTTGTTCACATTTGAGCTGCTAATCCTGCTTGTCGAGGCGATTATATAACAAATCACAATCTGGACTGCCGTTTAATATCCGCTTTAATGTCATGTAACGTCCACCAAACCGCCACAATGCCGCCTAACAAACAGTGAGTTCAGCTCTGAACCCGGACAAACCGAAGATTAAAAAAAACACAGCAGCGTGATCGTCTCCGTCCAAAGAAAACACACTCGTAGGTGTGATCCTTCTTCCTGAGGCCGCAGCACATCATGTGTCTGTCCACATGCCGCCAAATTCATGAGGCAGTTTGTTGGAAGCAATCTGGAAGCGAGGCGAGGCCTAATCATCAGCCGGCAGCTTTTGACAGTCATGACTGTGCTGACCGACCTGCTGGGTCACGCTCCGACCACAAACAATGACACTTTATCAGAGAGCTGACATTGCATAAGCAGGCGCAGGGATCACCTCTAAAAATAGGCCAGACATAGAAGTCATTGTGTCTTAAGCAGTCTCAGAACACAATGGCACTGAAGCTTTCGTCTCTCAGTCGGCCGCTTTAAAACTGAAGCACGTCATCATATATTCTTAGTCAGACACCGTATGCATTATTCAGCGGAATGAATGATTACGAAGCTGACAAGTCCTCGGGTCTTATGAGAATTACTCACTGTACATATGTGCTGCTGCTCAGCCCCCCACTTCAACACACAAACAGCTGACGCCGCCCCTAATGCATTTAACAGACCACCACAGACGACACAGCCTGTATTCACAGTAGATGGACGCGATGCAGTATGGAAACATTTCCTGTCAACGTTTCTGCTGCAACGTGATTATTTCTCTGACAGCTGACTGTCTGTAAAGTTGTCAACAGGATTTTTAAAACATCCTGTTAGTTTTTGTTGATCACATGGACTAAACTGACAGTTATTCTTATTTATTGCCAATTCATCTGTCAAAATGTATCATTTCAAGACTTCAGGAAAAAATACATGTTCTCCCAACAAACTACACCAGAACGTGAGATTAAAACTTGCTCTCAAAGCTGAATGAAACAAGCTGGAAACAGTTTCTTGTTTTACTGCTACTCATCTTCTTCAGCGGATCATGAGCAGTTATTAGATCATGAATACGTCCAGCGTGTATGCTATCGCAGTTTGAGCGGTTATCGCAACTCGCCCAGCTTTGTTTAGTTTCTACATTCTTGCACTGACTCTTTACACTCTTCTGTCTTTCGGCGCCGTATAACAGCTATGAAAACACTTGAGCCTTCTGATGTGGAAAAACACGTCGTACAAGCTTGAAGATCCTTTCAAGCGTACCTCGGCCTTCCGTATTTTAGGGGGATTTTCCCATTTAAACCAATGGGTTGTATTTTCACAGTTTCCTTTGGTGATGATAAGATTTAACTTGCCGTGGTAACATCACATGTGCTGTTTAAACTTTCTGTGGTAAAGATCTGGTAGATTTTGTTGCACTCTGCCCGGATTCAACATTGATCTGCTGAGCTAACATCAGTCCACAAAGCAGCAAGCAAATAAAAAGCAGACTTGCTGACTAGATTGACCTTTGTTTTGACTTTGATAGGAGCTGGTTTAGATCATATAATTTCACTGGGGAAAGAATGTGTCTGCAGAGTCAATGAAATCATCGAACCATTGGCCAAATATGATGCAGAGGAAACACGATCCGAATGTAACGGTGATAATGAAGAACAGGTCTGGAGGAGAAGGATGGCCGGATGAAAACAGAGCATCCCACACTCCTCACACAAGAACAAGTTCTACAAGAACCAGCCGAGACTCAACAACCAGAACCATGACCCACGTGGATTTGTGATGGATACAAAAATAGGATCTTTACCCTAAAAGGCTGATCAGGAATGAAGGGAAAGTAGGCGGTGGATGCCTCCTCTCCCATCCATTTCCCAGAGATGCGGGCAGCCGCGCAGGAACTGGCGGTCCGCGAAGCGGGCGGTGAGTTTCAGGGCCACGTCGTGCGGGTGCTCCTCTTTCTCTGAATCACGGCCGCAGGTCAGGCTCACGTCAAAGCTGTCGAGGGGGGGCGGTGGAACGGAAACAAAGGATTGAGGAGTCAGACAGGCAAAATATGAGTCCACTAATATCTGGGGATAAGTCATAATGCATAATTCTGCTGCTGCTGTGTAGGACCAAACCAATTGTGCGTTAATGATACATAATCCCTGCTTTGCATCCCCCCATTCAGCTGTGCTGTTTACGTCCGATTACGGTGACAAACTTGCAACAAAAAGGAAAACATCTGTGTATTTAGAGACATTCACATGAACTTTGGCACTAAAGCTGTGCCAGCAGCAGCCACTGAACATGATGAGGTCATGGGGGAAGTGTTCCTCCAGTTTTTGACACAAGTTTCCATGTAGGGTGAGGACACACCCAAACAAGCCTGCCTCACTGGCTCTTTATTTTTCCTCTTTCCCCCCCTTTTTTCTCCTTCTCCCTACTGGTTAGGAAACGCCCTGTCTCTGCATACTTAAGAAGCCACCATTCTCCCTGGCTTGCCCACGCATTACTCAGTGTGTCCTGGAGCGGCTGTGCAAGTCTGACTGGCCTAAGAGACAAAAAGCAAATCTCTAAAATCACTCATGCGTGCATATGCATGCCGTAAAATAGGTGAGATAAAGCTAGACTCCAGATAAGGTGTGTGTGCATGCATTGTTAAGTGTTATCTTACCTGTCTGGCTCCAGGTCGACGATGCCCATCACTATGATCTTCTTCCCTGGCCGCATGCCGCCCCGGATGCGTCCGCTGAATGGCACAGTCTATGCAAAGTACATTGAAATGATTAAAAGCACAGCCCGAAGCGAGAATCAAACAAGAAGACTTGAGCTTTAAGGCATCTTTCATACCAGGAGACGTGATAAATCCTCCTTGTCAGGTGAGATGAGGCCGGGGTTCCCCAGCGAGTCGTTCAGGTGGTCGTCTTCCACATTCTTCAACACCAGTGACAAAAGACACAGGATGCAAACTGTCATTTATCGCTCTGTCAGGTAAGATATAAACCGGCCTGGCTCAGGTTAAACACCCAGCACGAGGCTGCAGGCCTGTTTATTGAGTAATACACACAGTGTGGCCTTGCATGCGGCTGTTCCCAACAATGACGAGGTGGCAGCGGCGGGAGCAGCAGCAGACCTGTCATGTTGCTATCGGGGATCCTGTCGTGTGCCATGCGAGATTAAGAAATAGGAACATAAACTCGCACCTGCGATGCGTAAAAATGCGCACACACAGAGCGCCGGCCTGGGTGAGCGCACACCGCAGATATTAGTTCACCACAAACATATTGGATTTCCTTCCCCGGCCACAGATGAAAGAGAAGGAGTCGCCTTGCGCTCTGAAATGCGCTGCGCACGGCACGGCGCTCGGCATTTACAATAAGCGCCGGATAATCAACATAACGGTGCGCTAAATCAAACCGGCAGGTCGATATGCGCAGAAAATAAACGGCAACACGTCTCACCCTCAGCCCCGATCCCCCCGTGAACCTCCAAAAATACTCACTATTCCGTCCTTTTCCGCTGCCTGCACCGCCATCTTGAGCAGAATAGCATAGGATGCTTATTATCGAGCAGCAGAGGCAGCCCTGCCGGGGAGTGCGGTGGTGTGTCAGCGTCGTGGCACTGACTCAGGAAGGTTATTCCTGTTCCTCGGGTCTCCACGTCTGACCGGGCCTGACAAGAGAGCACAGCTCTAGCAGGACATCCCCTGCACGCTCCACTGTCTGTCTGAAATGGGTGGATATCTGCTGACGTATACTTTATAATAATTACAGACTAAAAGCTTAATCCCCGTCTGTTGGAGAAGGCTAATCAGACAGATTTCCCTCAACCCTTCACCCAATTAGGCAACGAGCTCTTTGGGCTTTTGCAATAATAATAATAATCCAAATTGGAAGTTAAATCCTGCAAATAACTTTGAATTTAATGGTGTGAGCTCCAGACTGCTGCTGTCATGTGTCGGTGTAAAGGTGACACACTGGGTCTTTGGCCTAATTGTCCAAAGTGTGCACAGTCAATACTTCTGAATGATCAAACAGGCCTCTGAGGCTAAAAATAGCTGCAAATTGAGCAGTTTGTGCTCAGTTGTGAGCCTGGAACATTAATTGGTTCGTCTCATTCACATTGTCTCCCTTTTCATTGACTTTTGCAAGCACACACACACAACACACACACACACACACACACACCCACACACTCCTCCCTTCTCTCCCTCCATCAGTCCATTCCTGTGTATACAGCCCCCCCGGCTGGTTTAACTTTAACTGGTCCATCCTGCCCCCCTGTGGATATTTACAAGCACTACAAGTTCAACTGACTTCCATATATGACTGATAGATAATCTCACTGGGGATTCATTCATACATCTACCACCAAGATGTGATTTATAATAATAATAAATCTGATTTACAAACATAACCCATGAATGAAAAAGGGAGGCTAAAGGGAGCTTAAGCTCCAGTTGATGTCACCAACTACATGCTGCTTATCTTTGACTTAATTACAATAATGCATGACCCTGATGCCTGTTTGTCTTCATCATTTCCAAGCAGACACAAACACTTCATGGCATCTCTAGACTCTAAAAAGCATTTCACAGCTCTCGTTTCTCTGTTCGGGCACAGGACGGGATCTCTGTGTTTCCTCTCTTTGTGTTTCTTCAATTTCAAAGAAGTTATTTTTGTTTTTTTCTGAGAACTTTTGTGCTCAGTGGCTCAGGAACAGCTCACTCACTCTACCTGTAGTGTTTTTCTAGAGTTCATGGAGGATTTCAATGCTGTAAACTGTCCTGGTTAGGCTGGCAGTAAAGAGTTGTTCAGATTGATTACAGGTACCGAGCTGATCTGGCTGTACCTGCACCATGTGTGTGCCATTTAATCCACCACGTTTCTGCTCTTTTAAGCTACACTGTTGTACACATTTAGAGACTGTATCTGCTTAAATCAGGTAACAGGTCAATACTTGAGTAAATAGTTGCTTTCCTCCTGTCAGTGATTTACGGCCTCGCCTGTTTGTGTTGAGTCTCTTGTGCTGTGCTTCCATCTTGTGGTTTCTCTGGAAACTACACAATGATCCCAAAGCGTCACCATATTTTAAATATAATTCCCACATCATTTGTGCAGAAATCTTCTTTTGCAGAGTTATGATGAGAGGAGAAGTGTCAAACGTGCGTAGGATGGAGGAGTGGGAAGCGTTTTAGCTGTCTGAAGATGAACCAGCCTGAAGCATCTTCAAACCTGCAGGAAGAAAAGGAGCAACGCAACCAGACAAGACATCTGGTGTACTACTGAAGGTGAAGGAGCTTTGCTGAGTGAGATGACTGCAGACTCTGCACATCAAAACATTAAACATTGTTTGTAATGAAATAAAAAATAAGATGTTTGCAGCACAGGCTGGTCCAGAAATGGCAATACAAATGATGAATCCTCCAAAATCCAGCATTGCTTTTGACCCACAGAGAGAACAGTTGGTCCAACTTCACGATAGAAAGTGTTATAGCGCATCCATCCACCCCTCCCTCCCCCCTCCCTCTCTTTCGCTGTCTCTCCTTGCAGAGACTCAGCCGGCTGTCCGGTCCGCCCTTCTCCCTCCCTGCTGCTGCTGCCTCTCCTGCCATGGACTCGGAGGCTGCCGCTCCGGATGATGCGACGACTGGTCCTGCAGACTGCACCGAGATGGAGGAGCGGGTAAGATGCTTTTGGCTCATTTAGGAATGCCCTCTTTGTGTGTAACAGAGAGGACTGATTCAGGATCGAGTCCATCCCCTCTTTGCAGCAGGCCTTATAACGCTCCGCTGCAGCAAGTCTGCAGGATGCGCACCGATGCATCACCCGCAGGCATTTCTGTTATTTGTTTATTGTGCATCATCACTCAGTTCAGATTTAGAGGGATGGAGGATGAGCTCCCATCGTTTAGAAAACGGGGGCAGGACAGGGGAGAAGTGCCGCGCACCGCACTGCTGTTGCTGCGCCTGCCGCCGCTGCTGCAGAGATCATGCGCGAAGCGCCGGTGTAAAAAGGGAGAAGTGAAAGTGCAGCAGCTGGCCGGTCGATGCATGTAGGCTACAACAGGCTCAGCGTATAAATAGCCCGACAGTGGCCATTCTTGAACAGTTTGCGTCTCGCTCGCCGCGTTTGTGCCGAATCCGGAGAGATTTATGCGCGCCTGTCAAGCACGTTCTCTTCCACTTGGCTGTGACGCAAGTTGGCAACAACTTGGCAAGCAAAGGTAGGAATTTTTTTCTTTCTTTCTTTCTTTCTTTCTTTCTTTCTTTTTCCTGGTCAACAGAGCCAAACATGAATGACAGGAGAGGCTTTGTTTGGGCTGATTGAGGTCTTTATCGGAGACTGCAGAAGAGGCTGCAGAAGCACAATGCGCCTCCAATTATAGGCCCCTTCATCAGTGCGGCTGCAAGTAAAAGACTCTTTATATTATCCATAGTTACAGTGAAAATCAGGTTAATCTGACATTGTGTGAGTAAAACCACCTGTTACTGCGGAGAAGGGGGTGTGTGTATGTGTGTGTGTTCGTAAGGAAAGCATCCGTCCTCCACCTGCTGGACTGAACCTGTTCTTCCACTTTGTATTCACTAGGATTGAGATGTTTGTGTCAGCTGATGTTCACATGCTCTTTAGTTGTTGTCTTCAGTCTGAGGCCTCACTCATCAGCCACTCTTCATCCTTTCCATTTCTCCCCCTGGCCTCTATCTTCCTCTCGTGGGTGAGTGTTTGCACAGATTGCCGCTTTATCTTCCATCAAGTTGACATTTACTGTCACTCTGCAGATGAGTTTATCTTTTCTTTTTTAAAGCGTTTATCTCAGAACTGTGATTTAAAATCAGCTAATTTGATCAGAACCTCCTGTCACTGCAGAGTTATTCACAAAGTCTGTGTGTATTTTAGCTGTAGGCCAACAAAATGTTTCAGATTATGCAATGCAATTTCCCTAATCTCCTCTCTGGCTGGATTAAAGGAGGGAGTTAGTTAGAGACCGAGGGAAACCCACCAAAGGAGGCCGTTATTAGAGATTACTGGGCGAAGGATTGTTTTTTCCGACCCAAATACTTTGTCTGCAGAAGCTTGACAAGATGCAAAGAAACCACCAGGAGTATCCGATTATGAGAGAGTTGTTTCAGTGTGTTGTTGAACCAGAAAACGAAATTCATCTCGAATTTTTGGGTTAAAAAGCACGAAGAACAAGTTTTTCCCCGTCTTGCATTCTTGAAAAAAGACTAATCCAGCCTGAATTTTCTTTCAGCTTCCTGCAGTAAAGCCTTTTTTTAAAAAGCACCGCCACTCGTACAAACTTCAGCAGAAACAAATCTTAATCAGGAGGCAAATTTCTCATTGTAATCAGCAGTGTTAAGTGTTTTGCACCGCTTGAATGCATATTTTCAAATCAATATATATCATGAGATGAGACTATGATGCCTGTTCAGCAGAGCTGGAGTGAGAAATGTGTTTTATTCTGAAGGTTTTGTAGTGAAACATACATGCATGCATATATATATATAAACCTGTAACAGAGATGAAATCGTCTGAGTTCAGAGTCAAATGGCACAGCACATTTGTCTAGTGGTGCAGGTGACAGGTGTCACAGCGACGAGCGATGTTACAAATGACTTAAAAAACATGTCTCATTCTTGTCTAACAGGTTGTTTAAGTGAGGATTTTCTCCGCATTTTAAGAGTGAATCTAATATGAATGGAAGGTCCTTCCTATGTGGGATTACAAAATAAAAGAGGGGGGTGGAAACTCCCTCCAAATTCCTCGTATGCGTAGAAATACTTGGCTAATAAAGCTGATTCTGCCTCGGGCTGAGGTGACTGTGATCTACGATGATAGCTAGAGCTAGAGAGATAGAGCAACGGTATTTAATTTGAAGGTTTAATGGACGGGACGTTGATGTTAAGGTGTAGATGGAGGTGGAGGATGTTGATTGCCCTCGTGGAGCCGCTTACACACCCCGCAGACAGCACCTAGATGGATGAAGGGAAGCTTTGATAGACAGGACGGGAAGGGTCGACCTAGTTAATTAATTAACTTCATTTTATGATTTTTCTTATGAGCGTTTGAGGCAAATATGTCTGATTTATCACCTGGCAGGTGTAACAACTGTGGCACTGTCAAGTGAGACAAAGTGAAACATTTCACACACACACAAAGGACTAAAAGTGTTGTCCTCTCTTCCAGCTAAAGGAGGGGAGCATGACGGTTGATCTGGAGACTTCTCTGCCTGCTGGACAGGAGGATTCTGCAATCCGGTGTCGAGATGTGTGCCGGTCATACGGGAAGCTGAAGGTCCTCAACAACCTCAACCTGATTGTACCACAGGGACAGATGTAAGTGCTGACTCATGGCTGACTGTTTTTCCTGATTGACATCTAAACCCTTAAAGTCTTATTAGAGTGGAAACAGCCTTACATCTCCACCGTCAATGGACTTGTCCCTTTCCTCCAAGTCAGCAGATGTGTTGTCGTCATGCAAATGAGGCTAGCATTCTTCCTGGAGCCGGTCTACTCGTCTTCTTCTTCTTCTTTGTCATGCATCTGCTGACTGCTCCAAATCTCAGTTTCCTGCTGTCAGGTTAAACTTCAATAAATGTTCTTTGATTGGCTCCTTAAAGCTGAAACCTTCCTATTACTACGCTCCGAGTAGGAGAGGATGAAGAGAGGATTTATGTAGTTTATCATGTTCCGGGATCACTTTTCTCACACATACCTGGATTCCTTAAGTGACAAACGAGATGAGGAAGATTGAGAAGAAAAAAAAACGTGAGTTAGAAATAGTTTAGGCTCTGAAACATGTTTTTGTTTTCCTGCACTGAAAGCAGACGAGGACGACAAGCGTTCTCACTTTTCCATGAGGTTGGAAATGTGCTGAATAACAAAGCTGACGTAACGTTACACCTGAAACATTCAGAGAGGGAATGGCAGTGTTGTGCATTGTGCATGCGATATTTTGATCTCTTACAAACTCAATAAACACTCACATCACGTTGCCTTTTCTGGCTGGTTATTTCTTTAATGGGTAAATAGAAAAGAGGAAGTTTACAGAGGAAGAGAAAGACCGCGACACCAAAATAACTGACGATGTGCACGTTGTTGTTTTGAGTGTTTCCCTTTAGCTCCTCAAACGAATGGAAATGTTTCTCTGCAAAAAAAACTAATTAAAGAAGGAATCTGATAATTAGCTCGCTGAGAGTTAGAAGAGAAGATCAATAGCACTCTCATGTCTGTGAGTTAAGTAATGCCTCTGGAGCCAGTGCCCAGTTAGCGACGGTGTGATTGTGTGCCAGAAAGAGAAGTCTTGCTCTAAAAGCAGATGATCACTAAACATAAACATTAACCGCTAGCTTGATCTAAAATGCTCTTGATTCTGTGTTGCAGTTATGGCCTGTTGGGGCCCAGCGGATGTGGGAAGACCACACTTCTCAAATGCATCGTGGGAACGCTGAAAATCTCGCGGGGTCACATCAGTGTGCTGGGGAAGCCACCTGCGTTCCCTGGTCATGACGTGCCAGGGAAGAAGGTCGGATACATGCCGCAGGTAAACACAGCACCTTTTACCGCATGAAAGTTCAATTTAGCTTTCAAAGGAGTTGAAAAAGTGTCAAACTTTTGCTTTTAAAAAACCAGATTCACTCTCAAATTCCTTCCTTCTCTGTCAGCACTCATTCCTCAGCCACTCAGCTGCACGTTTAAACCTTCATTTCCCACCGAAGCCTCCCTGCACATCAAGGAGCTGCTCATTACAGCCGTAAATAGCGAACTAAGTGCCTTGCTTCAGGGGCTTCTTTAAATTGGCCTTTGTCGCAGTCAGTGACCTGTACACCTGAGTGTGTGTCTCATTACTGTCAGACTGGATATCTGATGTTACCTGTTACCTGTAGCATCAACGTGGCTCCCTGTAGGAATTGATCTGTGACCCGGGGAGGAAGAAAGGCGACACCTCGTCTGCTCCCTGAGGCGCAACTGTTGTGCCGCTGGGGTTAACCTGGCTTACTCAATAACAGAGATACTAGCAACAAATAACATGTCATGTTTATTTGATTTTACAGAAAAATGTGCACATGGACTGTTATTAAAGACCTTAATGCTACAAGATTAAATGTTTTCTCGCAGTGACAGCAGTCTAATGGTCTCATGCGTGTCTTTGCACACACACAGGCTTTTCAAATATTGTCTTGTGTTTCACAGGATCTGGCGTTATACAACGAGTTCACCATCAAAGACACCCTGACCTTCTTTGGCCTAATCCACGGCCTGACGTCGAAGGAAACCCAGGCTCGCATGGATTTCCTCATTGACTTTCTGGATCTACCTCAGAAGCACAGTCTGGTCCGAAATCTCAGGTAAACAGAGACACGTATGAGTTTAATATGCATCTCCAACGTGTACTGTACTGCATGTTATGTCCATTCTATTGTGCATCATATCACTGTATTTGCACAAGAGGCTGCAGGCAGACTTTGAGCATTTTGGCGAGAGGATTCAGGTGTGGTTGTCTGTGTGGTGAGCTGAAACCAGTCGGTGAAGCGAGGTAAATATGTTTTTACAGCCGATGGACTTTGAACCCATGATCGCTCTATAAACCCAGCGCCCATAAAACAATATTACATTCTGAAACTTTGTCTGGCGAGGAGACAAGCAAAGGTCGAATAACGAGCGAGCATCCCGCTTACTGTAACATTAACTCTGCTGAATATTCACGCCGTGCGGTGACTGTTTGAGTTCACCGATGGAAAGTCGAGTTTCAAACCTGCACAAAACGTTTTATTCCATTCAGGAGTTCGTCTGATCTTGATATATACAACGATAGCATAATGTTTGCTTTTTTTATTAGGCCTGTAATGGGGTGTGTGTGTGTCTGGCAGCACAAGTCACAGTCCTTCAAAGTTTCATATAAGGAAACATCAATGTATGTCCTCTTTGTGCTTTGCACACGAGATCTTAGCAACATTATACATCGATGTTTGACATTAACCGGTGACCTGTCTGGCAGCTAAGTGTGCAGCATGTTTATCGTCCCACTAGGCAAATGATCATATCTGCAGAATCTTGTCTGATCAGTTTTTTGCCAACTTCCTGCTCCTTTTGGCAGCTCGTATCGTGGCTTCTCAGGAAAAACTTCTTGCTCAGCTGAACCTCTAACAGCTCACATTTTATGAGCATTTTCCACTGAAGATGATGAAGATGAAGCCTCGGTTTTATGCCGTAAAAGGACACAATCAGGCGATGAATATTTGTATTTCTGCTTTAATCCTTGAGTTATTTTTCACGTGACGGTTTCGTCTGGAGAGGAAGAAGTAAACTGATAATGTGGCTGCTGATAGAGATCGATGAAAATGGTTTATGGCCCTTTTACAGTTTGTTACAGAAGAAGAAGATAAGAACAATACTCAACATCTCCTCTTCCAACAGTTGCTTCACCTCCCTGAGTCTTTACAAAGACCCCTCTGTTCCCAGAGAGGCCCCTCACACCAGCTTTCATTAGCCGCTCATGTAATATTTATCATGTCATCCGTGGTGTAACAGCCTGTCATGTTACTGAGCTGCAACTAAAACTCCGACTGGTAATTTTTTTAAGTGGACTCGTTGTTTAAATGAGCTTGACCTTGTGCGTTGGCGTTCACCGCAGCAGCTTTGTTTGACACACAGGTTGTTGAAACTGTTCTCGATGCATAATATGAAAGTTATTCCTGGTATGAATAAACACGCCGCAGCTTTGCTCTCATTGTCTGCTTCTGCTTCATGCGAGTCAATTTTAAGTCTTTAATCGAACAGAATATCAATCCGCTAATTTGGGGATAATTAAAAATGTAATTTTAATTTTTTTTTTTTTTAGATTATATCAATAAAATTAGTTTTTTTTTTTCGAGATTCCTCCTTCGTCCCGACTTCCCTCCCTGAGGTCTTGTTGTTTTCCTCCGTGTTGTCAGGCAGGTTCGTCTTGCAGGATTCCCTGCTGCCTCCCTCAGCCGTGAGCGGCATGCGTAGAGGCGAGGTGGCTCACCGGTTGCAAAACATTTAGGAATGTGGGAGAAGATTCACCTTTGTCACCCTTTTGTCTCTTTGTTGTTTCCTGTGTGTGTGTGTTTGACAGCGGCGGTCAGAGGCGCAGGGTGTCTCTGGGAGCGGCTCTGCTTCAGAATCCAGAGCTGCTCATCCTGGACGAACCGACGGTCGGCGTGGACCCCGTGCTCAGATCTAAGTATGTAACACACACACTGACCGAATGGATTCAGACAGCAGTGAAAACCTGCTGAGTCATGACAAAATAAAACCAAAATCTTAATATCTGTCGTGATCAATTTAATGCAAACTGCCGCTGGCGAAGCCGTGAGCTTTTCCAGATTACAATTTTAGGAATTAACAAGCGAGTCAAAGTGTTAAGTCACTTATTTGGTTTCTCCTGTCTTCTTTCCAGGATCTGGCAGCATCTCGTGGAGATTGTAAAGACGGGGAAAGTCTCCGTCATCATCACTACACATTACATAGAGGAGGCCAGGCAAGCCAACGTGGTGAGATAATTCATACGTGCATGGACACACACACACACACACACACACACACACACACACACACACACACACACCACACACACACATGCTGACATACATGTGCATGAACACACAAGGACAAATCAAGCATAAACAAGCAAAGCAGTACTGAAGAAGACTGCCGCACATCCACACTGGTCCTCATGTTTCGCCCCTTCATCGAATAACAAAGAGTCCATTGATTTCTGCGACGTGCCAGCATGTTAAATGAAGTTTATCCTTTATTAGCTTTGACAGCGGGGACAAAAACTCTCACTGAATGAGTAAATAAACGGTCGTACGGAAGCTTTAGTTTAGATTTTACTGACAAAACAAAACGTTTGCTCATGTTTTTAGTTAGAATTAAAGTTATAATTGAATTCCCACTCTGCACCGCGTACACTTGATCTTGCATTGTGTAACTTGGTTGATCTGGGTACTGTATCTACTGCAGGAAGGGTGTAACACTTCAGTAAGTGAGAATTACTTAGTCTGTTTTAGGGAGTGGCACGGACGCATTAATGAAGTCTGAGAGTGTTGATGTCTTGTTTGTCGTGTGATCATGCTGGATTAGATTAAATGACTGATTTGTACCTTTGCAGCTGGTGAGCTTTATATAGTCTGAACTCCATCCAGCAAAATATACAAATGCAGACAGTGTCAGGAAACAGGAAGTGACACAAACAGACAGTCACCAGAGAGCCGTTATTTCCCGGTTTAATTTGTCACAGTCATGGATATCAGTCCGCATTAGTCGTTTCTAGCAGGGCCTCACACGGTACAAAGGACACACAGTAAGCCTACAGCTCCACATTTTTCCAGTACATTTAGCCATGTCACCTCCACTGCTCGTCAAATTAAAGCTTGGCTCAGCATAAGTCCGGTCATTTCACGAGTACAGACATTGTATCGGCGGTAATCTTCTTTGTACATGAAGTCCATAAAACCGATTGCTTTACTGGTGCAAGTTTGTTCTGCATATTAGGCTTAAATCGATAGATTGATGCCAGTCTTTGCTTTCCCACCTAGAAAAAGGTGTGATTTGTGAATGGTAGCCACCGGCTTCGCTGGATTCATCGACTAGCTGTTGATGATCAGTAACACCCCCAAAACGTCTCTGCACAGAGTGAAAACCATACGATGTCGAGGATTAAGCAAACCTTTTCCCACTGCAACTTTATGCTAAGCTGCTGAAGCTAATCACTTCTTAATGCCACGACATTCCCTTGAGAGCGCACGGTCTTTTATCTTCGCAGAATTTTCTCTGATTTCAGGAAACATGCAAAGGTGAAAGTCTGAAAGCTAAAATTTCACTTCTCTTTTGTTGAACAATAATCCCCCACCACCTCGTTCCAGTAAAGAAAAAAAGCTGAAATATTTGCTGTGAGGCTGAACAAAAAGCCTCCGCACCACAGACGCTTTGTGTTAATGGTCACATAACACATTGGTCACATGATGCATTCAATAAATTGGAGATATCACCTGAAATTAGTGTATAAAAGTATGACAAACCTGCAGATTTTAGTCTTCTCTGTGCATTTATTTTAAATAGATAATTTTACAGCTTCATGCACCATTTGGCAAATGTATTGTGTCTTAGAGAGCTGCTTACTGGAATCACTGTTTCAGTGGAGACATTTCTTGTCCCATGACGGTTTAAGAAGCTTTTCTCGAGTAGTTTTTGTCGTGGTCTGATAGTACGGTAAAATGTTTCTGCTAGTGACCTGAAAAAAACAGTGTCAGTGTTTAAATACCCCGCATTGCTTGAACTCCAGTGTGAACATGTAGACGTGTCAATTTGGTTTTGAGGTTTCTGTGAAACGTGCATAACTGCGTAAAAAAAACGAGGTCCAAGGTCATTTTAGTCTCGCTACAGCTGCACAGAAACCAGTCTGACCGCTCAGCTAGTTCACTCTCCTTTGGATGATTGTAGGGTGGAAGAAGATCACACCAACTGAGGGAGAAGGAGGTGGATTTAGTGATTTATTTATGCCTTTAAACATTGGCAGAACTATGCCAGGTGAAGTAGCGCACGGTACAACAATGCGTCATTCCACTGCCAAGAAATGAGCTTAGCAAGCTCGCGTCAGCTCGCTCCATTGTTGTTTCATCACTCGCTCTCAGCGTGGTACGATAAGTAGACTTTGATCACATAGCAACCGCAAATTATAGTTTATGTGGTGTTTGACCCCCCTGAAGAGTTTGAACAGATTATTTTACCACTCATACTCAGGCATGAGCGGTGTTCGTTTCATGACACAATCTGTAGGTGCACGAGATGTCACAAGGTTCGGATTTCCAGTAGCAGACACAGCCATGTTTGTCTATATAGTAGATATGGATCGGAACTGAAGTCCTGATTTATGTGCAGCTAACATGACTTGTCTTTCCTCCAGGTTGGTCTCATGAGGAACGGCTGTTTGCTGGCTGAGGGTCCTCCAGACGCAGTCATGAAGCAGCACAGTGCAACAGTGAGTGCTCTTGGGGGATGTATGGAGCGAGTAGTCAGGGCAGGGAGGCCGATCATGGCAGCAAGAAGGAGGATAGCACACTTCATCATAAACACTGGAGACTCCAGGTGTTTTATATTTAGTAGTGCAAGTTATAAAGCAGAAGAAGATACATACATACCAACTAAAACAAAACAAAGCCTCAGGGCTAAGATCTCGTCCATATTTGATATGTATGTATGTATGTTGGCAGTCTTCACCCACTTTATCTCCTGCTGCAGACCCTGGAGCGCGCCTTCCTGCGGCTGTGCGAGACGTCGGACCAGATCTGCTCCAAACAAGGGTCCAGTCCGCAGAGCGGGCCGCTGGAGAACAGCCAATCATTCGAGAGCGGGCGGGACGAGAGTCGGCCAATTCTCGCGATCGGCCCGGGAGCTGCAGAGGAGATTCCCAAATATTCAGGTTTATTTCAGTTCAACTGATGATCGGTTTATCTTTTTGTACAGTTCATCACGCTGGTTGTGAAATACAGATATTGGCACACACTTATTCCCGTTTTCTCAGTGATTCAGCCTTTTCATAACACACTGTAAGTCCTAAATCGCCCGTGGGTTGTGTGATGTATTCAACTGTGGACAAACAATGTTTACAGAGTCAGCCTAGCAACATTTTAGCCACCTTTATTGACCTTGAATTGGTATCAACCCCCCAAAGTCTTTTCTCAGTATACACAACACTGTGTTACCTGCGTACCTTCCATTTGCACTGAAGTGCAGTACTTGGGTAAACGTACTGGAGTAACTGTGTACTTGTTGTATATGTTCAGCGGACTGGAAAGTTCGAGCCCGACACATGCTGCCGAAGTGGAGAAACATCGCCGCCTTGATGATCAAAACGATGGTGCGGATGAAGAGAATGCCGGGGTACGTTGTCATCCATAATATTTAACTGTGATCTCTACTGATTGATCGCGGAGGAGCTTTTCTGACCCTCTCCCATGTGTTCGCAGCTCGCTGTGTTTCCAGTTCCTGCTGCCCGTCATCCAGATCTCTCTGATCTGTTTGTGTGTTGGAGGAGACCCAAAGGGGATCCAAGTTGCCGTGGTGAACAACGAGACGTCTCCCTCCGCTTTCAGTCACACGCTGCTCTCCTTCCTGGACAACTCCAGCGTGCAACAGGTATTCATTTGACCGAGGGAGATTTTGATATTAATACACGAGTCATGTGTTTGAATGTCACAACCACAGAGGAACTGGGTAGCTTTCTGTATTTCTAAAGGTATTTTTCTAGCAGATATATTTACTGTAAAACTGTCAGTAGTTTCTATTTATTTTCTGCTATTGATTAATTATAATGGCCTTCCATCTTGCATGGCTGGTGGTGACTTCATATATTAATCAAACTGTTTGTTTTGTGGCTCGGTGAAAATGTCACATGTCGTGCATCTGAAATGGTGTAATCTAGAAACGAAGTCACCAGCCTGTCTCCCAAGTTTCACTTCCATCTTCAGTGAAGGTTTGTTTCTTTGTGCCACCCTGAATCTTTCAATGTACTGGATAGAACACACACAGATCGTTACGTTACCCAAATGCAGATAATCAGGCTGAGTGAAACAAAGGTAAACAAAGTAAATTAGTGCAAGGAGTCCAAGCAACTAAACCCAACTGAACTGGTTAAGACGTTGAACACAGGTGAAGACAGACAGGAAGTAAAGAAACCCAGAGGAAAGACTCGTTTACCATGAAACAGGAACTACCAAACCCAAACCGCTCTGCAGATACAGTGAAGTGGTGTACAGTTAGATAAGTGCATGAGAAATATTTCCCTTCTCTGTCGCTCCAGTGAAACAGCAAATATTAGAAACTTTGAATAAGTAAGGTCAAAAGATGTGTGATGAATATTTATCATGTCTGTTTTTTTCTATACATCCACAGGTGCCCTTGTCCCATATGGAAGCATTTAATGGGATCTATGAGGGAGAGTACTGGGGCGTCATCGGCTTTGGCAAGAACTTCACCAGCTACCTGACAAAAAGGTGAGAGGGAAACATAAATAACATGCACATGCATTCATCTTTATATCCTTGTGGGGCAAGAGAGCCGTCACTGGGACGCTGAATTTGAAGGACAAATCAAAGAGGATTCATACTTGTGTGGCTACCTTCGCTGCAACTTTGAGCTCTGACTCGTGTCATGGAAGAATTTCACACAAATCCACCAAAGCTTGAAGCGTCTGTGTTCATGTTCTTATTTCTGGTTGGTTAAACATGGCGTAAAGTAGAAACCGTGCGTCACTCAAAGAGATACTCGATGAGTGTCGAAAAGCAAACTCTGAGCACAGATTTTAGAAAACTTGGCGCGCTGCGACGTAAAAAAAACACATGCAAACACAGAAAACACAAGTCGGAACTGCTGCAAGCAAACAAACACCAATAACAACAAGTGTGTCCCTTCACCTTGTTTCCCTTTTTGCGCGTGCTGCTTTGCGTGAATGTGATTGATTCTGATCTTTCAAAATGAAGTGCCACAAGCGATAGTCTGACCTGTTTGTGCCTTGACAAGCCTCAACATGTCTAACACGATTAGACCCTTGCTCTGTGTCGGTGTTGCCTTTGTTTCCCCCCCGTGGTGACACTTTGTTGTTGTTGCTGCCCAAACTTTCCTTTCCTTTCCTCATCTGTCTCACCTTCTTTTTTTTATAGCTGTCACATGCAGACATGTATGATGTTACACACCTGCAGTGCCAGTGTTGATTAAAGAGATTGTTTGTGTACGTCAAAGGGATTTTTGGAAGTCATACAAAAGCCACACTAAAGGCAGGCCGGCTCCAATAATTCATCGTGACGCACGGACGGCATTCCAGCTGCAGAGACAAACTCACTGCACACATATTTAAATACCGTTTCATGTGTTGAATAGATTTTCGCTTCCTTGTTTACTACTTAATACAATTCAGTTGGATTTCTATAGTGTCAAAAAGTTGACATATAGAGCAGGTCGAGACTCAACAATGCCCACCATGAGCAAACACTTGGCGACAGTAGCGAGGGTAAAACCTTCCCTCCATGCTCCTACATGCATTAAACCAAACTGCACAAGTAAAGAAAAAAATAAAGTGACGTGAACTAAAATTACAGGTCTTAAAAATGGGTGGATACGTTATCACGGATGATGATGAACTTTATTTTTAGCCACACGAGCATCGCGGCTGTAAGGGATGACGGTGGCTGGTCGGTCCCCAACATTTTGGTCCAGATTGAAATATCTCAACAACTACTGCATGGACTGTCATGAAATTTGGTACAGCCATTCATGTTCCCCCGAGGATAAATTAGAGGAATTTTGGTGATCACATGACTTTCCATATGACGCCACCATTGGGTGAAATATTATTTGTCCAATACCTTCATTTATGATCAAAAATCTTTTTTAGAAACTGTTAGCGTGCTTACAGACTAAACTGAGATCCATACCTACTTAACATAAGCATGCTAACAGCTTTTAGCTTGTAGCCCCCATTGTGCTTGAGTAGCTTCTAAATTCTTGTTTATTCCTCATGAATGAACACAGTTTTTGAGCCATTAGGGGTTTAGTGTCTTGCTCAATGACACTTTGATTTGTAGAAAGATTTCATTTACAGGTTTTTATTATTATTTAGTTTTATCACTGGCCAGCGTAGTTTCTCCTTTTCTGCTTAAGTTCATTACTCTCAAGCATAACAACATTAAGACTGATTTAGGATTTCACGCCGTCTGAAAGCACATTGAAGTTGAAAGTAAAATAAAAATGAGGAACTAGAGTCTATTTTGAAAAATCTGAGATGCAGCCCTCAAAGATACAGATTGCTTTACTTGTAGTTTCAGTTGTCTCTATCTTTGACACACATAAACACACACCGACAGAAAGAGTGTGTTTATGTGTGAAGAGTGTGAGTCGCTATCATGTGAGGATGAGTCATCCCTGGAGGGCAAAGGGCATGAGTTGTTGTTTAAGTGTGAATTACAATGTGTGTGTGTGTGTGTGTGTGTGTGTGTGTATGTGTGATGCCTGGCTAGACAGTCTGGTCCTTCCTGTCCCAAACACACCTGGCACTTCCAGCTTAGCATCGACCAATCAAACGCTCTTTCTTACCGAATCATGTGCCGTTCATGTGACAGATCTGCCTGAGGAAAACTAAAGGTGTCGTCCTCTTTTCGTCAAGTCTATTAATTATTGTCTCGACAAGTCATTATAAGTGAGGCGAGAGGAACTATTTTTATTGAGATGAATCACGTTAGACAGTGATTGAAATATAAAACACAGTCCTGTGTTTATTTATTACTTCTCAGGTGTGGAAATCTGCAGCTGTTGAAGCAATTTGAAGACACATAGCATCTTAAATATAAAGAAGTTAATCTTAGAAAAGCAGATTTCATGCAAGTATGTCTGTCTGCTTGTAAAGGTCCCGCAGAGACGAACCCCTGACTTGGTGGTAACTCTGTGTCGGCTTCACCTCATGAACAATTGTATGAAGCCACAGGCTAATCTACTCTGCTACGCGTCTGTCTAGTTATCCCGTAATCTGTTTTGTAGTGCACCTGTAAGAAGCTTACGTTATGCAGGTATTCAGAATATATCTGCATCTTCAGCGCCGTGTTTGCATTCTGCTGAATATATATTTGTATTCCCGGGGAGGTTTTTCAGATTATGACCGTGTCTCCGTGATTTTACAGGATGATGCAGCGGCAGGTTTCTAAAGAGGTGGTTGATGGAGGATCAGTACACGTCTGGCTGGACCAGACAAGTAAGATGCAAAACCTTTTGTGGGCAGTTTTATTACATTTGAACTGTGTTATTGTCAGTTTGTCCTGAATATTCTTCACATCTGTCAATAACACTGTTGTGAATTTCATCATTGCTGTTTATCTTTTGTCCAGATCAACAAATTGCCATAATGCTGCAGAAGAAACTCCACGAGGCCTTTCAGGTATAAACGAATGAGCCCTGCACTGTTTGTTTAGCCTGACTGGAGCCTCGTACAAACACGTCATGTTGTCATTTTTCAAGGAGATATGATCAGAAATCATTCAACACGTCCAGATAATACAAAGATGTCTGACACCCTGCAGGATGTCGCTGTATAAACTGACACGTGTGGCTCGGTACAGATTATACTCAGTGCAGTCGATGTTAAAGCCACAAAAACTCATTTTGTTGGACTTTATTTGCAGATTTTTAATCACCGTGGTTACGCTGAAAGTTGATGATATCCTCGGTACTGTCAAACTTCACTCTGTCCTCTGTCTGCAGGCTTTTGTGAAACATAAGTTGGGCAGTATGTCGTACCTGGCCGACCTGCCAATAAAGGTAAAAAACCTCATAGAAATGCATAAACAAGAGATGAATGCTGCATGTGTAGCTTTAATTGTCAGTGTTTTCCCTGCTGATGCTGCATTAACTATAACTCACTTAATTTAATGTCTTTGTTGGTGTCGTCGTGCAGTTTGAGGAGCCGATCTATGGCAGCCAAAACACAGACTTCACTACATTTGTGACACCAGGAGCTGTTCTCAGGTCAGTATGAAGTGGACAGCTACAGTACCGTAGCTGCCAATATTAGAGAAGTTCAACCAAACTTTATTGATGCATCTTCATCCACAGTCTTCTTTACAAACACGACTGACCTTTCACTGAAGCCTTCTCTTCTTCCCTGCAGTATCACCTTCTACCTGGCCGTGGGTCTGACAGCTCTCTCCTTTGTCCTGGAGAGGAAGGAGGGGCTTTTGGACAGATGCTGGGTCGCAGGTGAGAGGTCAAAGTTCACAGTGCCACACAGACGTGAGAGCAGCACCCTGTTTCCTTTACTACTACTGTATTTACTTATTCTGAGCAGGTTTTGGGGTTGTTGTGTGTTCGCTGTGTGCAGGAACATTAAGCCAAGAAGTCTATTAAAAGAACACATGCTGTTCTTCATTTCCTGTTTATACAAAACAATAAAATGTATACATTTTACTTTGTATGACAACAGTAGAATCAGTATTGCACATTTGTTGTAATCAAAAGTTCATATTTTATGACACTTTATGGTTGATTTGGAAGTTTTTAGGACATCGTGCATGATCTTAACGTGTAGTTTGTGATATAACATAATCCCATTAGTGCATCATGTAAGGGTAATTTGAGATATGACCAGTAGATGGCGTGAATCTGATCATAAAGGAGCACGTAAAGATGACATTTAGCTGGAAGAAGCAGACACAATGAGGGAGTTATTTTGTTTTTACACGTTATGAATTATTGATTTTATAGCTTTAATAGGAAGTTTTGTAATTATCAAACGTTTAATGAATTATTCATCGCAGCCAGTTAGATTCAGATGAGACTGTTAGTGCTACTTTTGATATCAAAGCTTACGAGTAGATAATAAAACGCTGTTTCTGCGTCTTTGTCTCTCTACCAGGCGTGAGCTCCCTGGAGACGATGCTGGCTCACCTCTTCTCTCAGCTGTTTGTCATCAGCTTCCAGATCATCCTGCTGCTCCTCTTCATCCTGCTCGTCTTCAAGGTTCGTCCTCCTGACACAGGCAATAAAGCAGACACAGACAAACACGCGCTCTTCAGATGAGATGAGACTTTATTGATCGGGCGACGGGGTCTGTGCAGCAGCAAAAATAAGATCCGCTGGGAAGAAAGTGACACTGGAAAATGTGGAATAAGTAATTAAACAGCCAAGAGGAATAAAGGCCTAAATACTTGTTTGATAATATATAGATTTATGATCATTTATCTTCACTTCAAAGCATCACAGACACACAGGTACACAGTGTTTGTGTCTGTGATCGTTTGCTCTTCATTGTAATGCCAATACCTGTTTGCGAAAACAGACCACAGGATCGATGCTGCTTCATCCTCACTGAGACCACAGCACTGTCAGTTAATGTTAAAGTGAGGCTGAAGTCTTAACACACACACACACACACACACACACACACACACACACACACACACACACACACACACACACACACACACACACACACACACACACACACACGTGGTTTCCTGTTCGATTCGACTAGCAAAGTTGCTGTTTGAAGCCATTTCTTCTGAGAGCTCATTAAAGCAGCCGAGCGCTGCCTTCCTAGTATGATTTGGTTTGTGGAGAGTTTGACATGTTGAAGGTTAATGTGTCATAAACCTAGCGGGTCTATTACCGTGCTCATTTGCATTTTTACTACAAAGATCTGACTTAACCTGCAGCACATGAGAGTCATAATTAGGTCAGTAATAATGTATTTTCTTTATTTTCCGGGTATCGGTAGATTGTTTTATGTAAATGAAAGCTGTGGAATGAGTCCGCAGACCGTGAAGGTCAGCGGGGTCAGGTTTACTGTGAGAACCACAAACCAGCGGGAACGTGAGCGCACTGTTCATCATTGATTTTCAATAGACATGTGTACGCGATCAATACAGGCAGAAGTCACTCGGACAGGAGAGGATAGATAGCGTTTGTGTGTGCTGGTGTCTGTATCTGTGTGTCGAGTCCATGCAGGCACATGCTTTTTATGGGTGTGTGCTCTCGTCTCTGTCTGTCAAATGTGTGTGTGTGTGTGTGAGCATTCATGTGTGTGTTAATTAAGGTGCTGAAGTCCAAAGAGACCACCACTGCATAAATCACTTCCTGCGTTGGCCGTATCCAGGGATCACTGTGGGATCGCCACGACAACAGCCCTTGATTGCTGTGGCAACCGGGTAGTCATGTGGCCTCTCTGTGCAGGTCTATTTTTGCACGTTGTCAGGGGAGACGGATAGTGTCTTAACACACCGAGGACAAGTGCACACACACACACACACACACACACACACACACACACACACACACACTAGTCTTACAAATGCCTGCAGTTTCTACTCAGGTTAGGAGAGTTTTCACCTTGAATCTTCTGACCTGGGACTTCTTTCTGTTTTTATTTGGTTTGGAATAGTTTCATGTCTCGTGCAGCTCCTCTGCTCGGCTTACGTCCCCCCCCCCCCCCCCCCAAACTTAATCAGTTGTGACATTTCTTCTCATTTCTTGTAGTATTTTTGGCTGAAGATCAGTGCAGAACATCAGAGAGAGAGAGAGAGAGTTTATGTCTCTGTTGGTTTCTCCCTCGTTCCCTTTTATCTCAGTCTCCATTTTTCTTGATGTTATCTTCTCATCTGTTCTCATGTTCCTTAAAAGAGCACTTCACTGGTTTAGCAGAGGACTCCATAATATTTACAGACTCACAGCGGGTTTAAAAAAGGTTTAAATTCGATGCAGCAGAACCAGAAAATCAATTTATTTATACCTGTATTTGCTAAAGAACATCCTGAAAAGTTGTTTTTTAACGTTAATCCTCTTTAATCTCGCTCTTTTTTCCATTTTATTCTCAGCCCGCTGCCTTTTCTCACTCCTCGACCACCGTCTTTTGTTTGTCTGCCTCCCTCTGTAGATGCCGAATGAAGGCTCGTTGGTGCTGGTCATAATTCTGATCGTGCTGCAGGGCGTCACCGGCATCTCGTTTGGCCTCGTCATCTCAGCCGGAATCGACGACGAGCAGAGCGCCAACCAGGCCGCGCTGGGCATCTTCTACCCCAACCTCATCCTCAGCGGTAGGCCTCGTGACAGGTAAAACTTATTTTAATTTATTCACATACATTTACCAAAAATATTCTTATTAATCTGCTCACACACCGGTTGTAGCTACAGTACTGTATGCACCGGACAGGCAGGGCATCAGCGTACAGAAAGTTGTGATTCTTTTGTGGTGAGGCCATTTCAAACCTCTTTCTAGCACGTAGCCTATATCACACTTGAAGAGCACCCTAGAGGGAACTTTATAATATTTTATCTACCATCTAAGAAGCAACTTTTGCTGCGCTTCTTTCAAACATCGGGCATTAATCTCTCCACTGATCGTATCAAATGATTTCCATCAGCAGATGGAGTTTGCCCCGGCTGTCATGGGATCAGATTTGCAGAAGTGTGTCCAGGTTCAAAGCTTCTTTCTTGACCTTAAAATCTCACCACAAGGTCCATTTAGTAGCTGCTCTGGGGACTTTCGATCATACCACATGATCTTTGTCTTTGAACTTCAGCTTTTAAGTCAGGAGCCCTCAAAGTGCCCAGAGCAAAAAGCGGAAATGGCAGGAGGGCGAACTCCATCTGCTGATGATCATGTGATGCTGATTGAATCCTCGAGAGCAGCTGCTAAATGGAACTTGTGGTGGAGTTGTTTTCAAGTTTCAGGGTTGAATGTTTAACCTCATGCAATGTTTATCCTTCTTTGGAGGGTCTAAGAGAAAGATCACAACAAGCTTCAGTGCTGCATGATGAGAAAACATCCAGATCAGCAGGTTTAAATGACGTCTTACACAATACCCAATCTGTCTCGTACTCTAGGTATCATCTGGCCCGTGGAGTGTATCCCCTATCCTCTCCGCTACATCAGCCTGGCTCTTCCTCAGACCTACGCCTCAGAAGCTCTTCGCTGTATCATGTACAGAGGTAATGTATTCGCACATGTTACACAACACTCATCGGTTTCATAATGTTTAGGTTCCCGGCGTATAGTAAGCATGTGTCCGGGTCAGACGCATGCACATGGCTCAGATTTGTACACACACCTTAGCCGGCGTATCAGCCAGTCGTGTAAATCATTAATCAGCTCTGGGTCGTGTGTAACTCAGCTTCCTGGGCTGTAAGGGATAGCGGTTTCACTCTATCTCCCGATCTTTCTCCTTCTCTATTTGACCTCATCGTCTCTCAACAATGAGGCCCGACGACAGCCCCGAGCTCGCTCCGTGTTACACGATACACGCTAAACACAGGAAGTCAGAGAGGAGCCGTTTCCTGTTTGAAAAACCGTATCGTGGAGGCGCAGTGGAAGATGAGACGCAGGCATGAAATGAAATGTGATGTTGCATCACGCGTGTTATGCGCATTCACTACGGCCTGGATAAGCTTGATACAGATAATATGAAGTGGTTACTGGGGCATTGCTGGTTTTCATGCTGGTTTATATTTACATAAAACCTTCCAACAGGTTGGGGCCTATCTCAGATGATGGTGTGGCGAGGCTTCGTGGTCACCCTGGGCTGGAACACTTTCTTCCTCATCCTGGCGACGGTCATCTTAAAGCTGAGGACGTGACAGCCTCGCCCCCCAGAGAACCTTCGTCAATGCGGCGCGGAGGACAGAGCCGCCAGGTGACGCCCAGGAGCCAACGCCTCCACCTGGGCCTCCCGGGTGTACTGTGGCAGACGACGAGAGCAGGAGGAGGGAGAGGTCACTGTGATTTAATGGACCGATGAAGCTGATGCGTCAGTCTCCCTCCTCCAAATAATCTGTCTCACACACACACACACACACATACACCAGTCAGCTGCCTGATCCTGCAACAGTTGCTTTGGCCTGTTCAAGCGTGAGTGAAATTTCAAAATGCTGCATGTAGAACACAAGACAGAAAAAGCACATGCACAATATGAGAATATTTGTTAAACGGGGATAGAGTGAAGGGTTTTATTTTCATTTCTATGTGCAGCTTGTTGAAACTTCACCCCCAGAAAAGGGCCATGTGCCAACTCAGGGTCACTTTTTATTTCTGTTTGCCCTCGGTCTTAATACTAACAGAGAGATTTGGTGGTGAACATACAGAATATAACTGTAGGACAATGTTTTTTTTCCATAAAGTGTTTGTTGTCTACCTTAAATTTGCATTAGTAGAACATTTTGCGTGTAATTGTGAACTTTAAAACTGTCAGAAAAGGAGTCAGCACAACAAGAAAATGTGAATTTTTTATTATTTTTTTTCCCCGGTTGCTTTGCAAGCAGGACAAACTGAGGAGAGGAGCCTTTTGTCGTGTTATGACAGAAAAGCTTGATGGCTTCATATTGTCCAGGAAATGCGTCTTTCCACAGCGACGCTATCTTCTCGAGTTGCTTGCTTGTTTGTTTAAATTGACGTCCTGTCGGATGTGTGACAGGAAGAGGAAGTGTTACCAGGTGCTCACCGTCGGCGTAGTTCAGGTCGATGGTGTCCTCCGTGACTTGTGTGTTGTGCCTCCCTTTTAACATTGGTGATGGGAAAGTATCGGTACTGTAATCATTGTTTTTGACTTCACTTTGCTGGACAGAGTGGAGGCCGTCGGATAGATTCTTCAAGCCGTCTTACAAAACATATTATACTTTTCTTTTTTTTTACACAAAAGTTTCAAACCACCATCTATAACACAGAATAAAAGCACACAGGAGTAATGCTAAGATGTGCCTTGTGGGATGCTGTGGTGTCGGCAGTGAGGGAAAAGGGAAACTAAATCCTAAAATGAGGAATAAATATGAAATTATGTAATCTATGAATTGTTGTAGGTGACTGGAGGGAGAGTAGAAGCAAAGGGGAAACAAAGGACTGAGTTTGTGCACAGATAGTCAGTAATAAAGTTAGGTACATTTTAAAATAACTCTTTAGGGTACTTTGACTTAGCATTATTGAATATTTTTTAAAGATGCAATAGAATTATTATTTTGTTTTTTGATTATGAGGTGTATTTACAGTGATAAATGAGATTTTTTTAATGTCCGGTTCACATAAAGAAACAAAAAACATGTTGAAATAATGGATGACAGAGTTGGGAAGGCTAATTACTAGAAAGTTGATAATGTTATATCCGGTGCATTTCTTTGCATTTTACTCATGTTGCTCTCGAGGTCTAATTCGCTTGCAGTCTTGACTAAATGCGTTCAACTCTTAAAGGAGTAGTTCTACATTTTGGGAAATATGTTTATTTCGCTGTCTTACCAAAACTGGATGAGAAGATCAAACCACCTTAAAGTTTAGCTTAGCTTAGCACAAAGACTGGAAACAGGTGAAAACAGCTACACGCCCAGCTGCGTCCAAAGGTGACAACTTTTAAGCACCAGTCCCAGCCAAGAAACAATCCAGCAATGACCACCTGCAGACCACAACATGTCAGTTTCTAGAGGTGATGGTAGGCTAGCTGTTTCCCCCTGTGTCCAGTCTTTATGCTAAGCTAAGCTAAGTTAACTGGCTGCTGATTTTAGCTCCGTGGCAGTATTTCCCCAAAATGTCAAATTGCTTCTTCAGAACTGACAACCTTTGTCTCAGTCCAGCATCTCATGTCGTGCCAATCTCAGAAAGATTTGAAGATGTTTACATTCATCTGGACGCATGCCTAATAAATCTGCACATTCTTTCATTAGCAGACGCTTTGCCCGGTTCATCTGCGGGACTAAAAACACAAACCAGCATGTGATATGTTTAGATGTGTTGTGGATATCTCCTTGCGATGATGCTATGTGTTGCAGTGCTGCTAATGCCGGTTCTAATAATGTAATGAAGAATTTATGTGTCCATTAACAGGATGAATAATTAATGTAAGTGACTGTAAATCACTCTGATTGGTTTGGTTCTGGATTACGTCATGATCTAATGGTAACGATGTATGTACACTATGGCGTGTGTAAATGTTAGATGTTGAATCTTTACGAGAGAGCCCGCTGCGCTATAAATCTGTTCTTGCTCTGCTGTACATTCGTCAGTGTTCCTGTCGCACATTTTAAGGGACGCTGCGCTCTTGTTTGGTAGGAATTAGGCTCCTATGCAAACAGGTTTTTTTTAATCATGTTCAGATGACACCAACACGCTCAAGTGTATTTTTGCCAAACTGTGAGGATATATCGCTCTGTTTATATTCTTACCTCAACAGAAAACTGAAGATGAATCCTGGTGGGATTACCTGCGTGCCTCGATCCCCATCACACAATAATGTACCTTCATAAAATGAGTTTAAAATGGTGGAAAATCTCTGACAAAAATTGGTACCGTATATGTGAAAGCATGGACAATATTTGGTTATATTGTGAGTTCTCTTTTTTTGGACAATCTCTTGACTATTCGGATATTATTGCTGGCTAATTTTGGTTCTTTATATGTGCTCTCGCTTTGCTCTCAATCAAGGATTACAAAGTATTTCACAAGCTTTACATAACCTGCAATTTTACTACTGAAGAAACTGTTTCGAATAAGCTGATTACATGTTAAACTATTCAACTTTTCCACTCCTTTTTTGCACCTATAATGTCTTATGAATGACTAAGGATGCCTCCCCGCTCTCCGCGTGATTTATGTCTCTGTTGTTTGGTCTGTGGCTTGAAGTGGGTGGGACACTTGGCAAAAGGTGATGGCACGGTATTTCTGTGCACCGTCAATCAAATCCAATCAGCCA
Organism: Nibea albiflora; assembly: GCA_014281875.1. Lineage (NCBI taxonomy): Eukaryota > Metazoa > Chordata > Actinopteri > Sciaenidae > Nibea > Nibea albiflora. The sequence continues at coordinate 4,597,183 of CM024797.1, forward strand.
CACAGTCCTAAAGAAGAAGATGATCTCAGTTTGTGCTGGTGTTAAACTCTTCATAAGTCAGGTCCAAATGTTTGGGGCAAGTCTGTTCATCAACAGCTGAAACTGTAATATGTTCTTCTTTAATACTAAGTAAATCAGAACTATATGCAACAGATTTGACTGGTTAGTATTGGAATATTGAGATTCATATAAACATGTTATTAAAGATTTGTGATGCCAGAATTTCCACTCTGCTCCAAAATTCCAGTCGACTACCTCCGCTGTCTCTCCCCAAAGGGCATGTTAAGCATTTACACTCCTGTGTTGTGACATGTATGCACTGTGATAGCAGACCCGCTTTGATGAAGTTCTGTTCATGTATTTTGAAACAATAAACCTCGTTGAGAAATCCTTCCCTCTGTCTCGTCGTCCTGAGTCCTGCCAGATTTTACTCAATACCAAAAGTACAAAAAAGCCCCCACAATCCCCGTGGTTACAAAAACACCCGCAGGCCACGGGCGATTTATTCAATGACATCATGCTTGCTTGCATCACTGTGTTGCCTGTTGCCACGGTGATGGTGATGACCCCCACCTCCTTCAGGAGAACTTATATCTTTACCTGACTAGATGAGCTGCTGTTTGCATGAATGAAATGCATTTCAACTTATTTGTGTTTGTATGTTTGTGCCTGCTCTTGGATGTGTACGGTAAAATTGTGTCTTCAATCAAATGCAAAATGCTAAAAAATGCTAAATTTATTAAAAGTTTTAAGATCAAATCTATTGAAATGAATATTTTGCAGTACAAAGACAAACATTTATAGTCCAATTAATTTAAGAAAACATGGACACAAAGTACTTCATGTGCTCAGAAAAAAAGGAACATTTGAACATGAACGTCTCCGTTTGTCAACGTCTCTTTTCAAAAGTCGATGTGAACATTGTTTGTCTTTCACTTGCATCGTCACTATATTTGGTTGCTGTCAAGTACATTAGACAAGTCTGTCATTGTTCTGTATTTTTGTCAACGTGTCAACAACATGTTAGTCCGCCTCTTCATAGTTTCCTGTGGCAGTCGGCCACAACCCCTGTTGCTTTCTAAAGGAGTCGCAAACATACAGCTTCATTTGCAAGAAAATACTCAGAAATGAAAGTACTATTTTCAGATGGGGAGTAATACACATTGGTGCCCGAGGGAGTAGCAGGACACAGAAAATAAACTAGGGAGCCATCTGGAGTATGGCAGCGTGGCTCTGTGATACGTCTTTTAAAGTTTTGGAGCACATCGGATGAACTTTGGATGCGGGAAATGCTTTTTAGTAGGATCAACTCAATTGCTTCTGAATTTCAAGTAGATTTCCTTGAATATGTATGCAGGGTGCGTGCACGGGAGTCTACTGAACATACAGTGTGTTCTTACAGTAAGTGTCTCAGATGACTTCCCTCCGCGGAGCGTGAGGAGATCACACATGCTAGTCTCCAACAGCTATCCGAACTCCCTTCAGACTCGTCACATGCACTCCTGCCTTCTCATCTCCTCTCCCTTTAAACCCACGATTACCATTTCAATCAGGAAAGTCTTCCTTCCTGGAGTCTTGTGACCTGAAACATATTGTACGTACATCAAGAGAAGCTCCACAAGAAACAACTTATTTCCAACGGGCAATGCCCCGGGGCATTTGTCTCAAACGCACATGTGTGTCTTCGGCCTCGTGTGAAAAGCAGTTTTCTTTTGTGCGTGTTAAGCGTTGATCACCGTCTGTACACTGTCGTGCAGCTCGGAGTATAACATTTCAAATAAGGCCATCGTACACCTCGTAATGTAACCACTGGAAAAAAAAAGATAACGACCTTACTGACAGGCTGCTATTAAAATGCTCCTTTAGTTTAGTGTGAAATGAGAGTCTGGGTGTCTATCCACGGCCAATTACAGTGGTTGGTGAGCTTAGTGACGACACCCTACCTAATTACAGTCAGTGACTCTGTAATTACATGCAATGACACCCAATGTCTCGTAGGACTATACTGCAAGCTCCTGCTACATGCGAATGTGTCACAATATATGTGACATGATATGGACAGAATGTGCAAAATGCTCCATTAAACTGTAATCATGTGAGTCAAATGTCAAGATGATTAATCAAACATGTTCGAGGAGCGCTCGGGCTAACTGATGAAACTGATCCAGATGTCGAAACGTTGCTCAAACGTTATTTAAAGGAGACTTCCAGTAACGTTTAGAGTTAAACCCAATTTACAGCTGTCTACATCTGGTTTACATTTCCTCTAATCATTTTGCAACACGTCATGTGATTATATTTACAAAATGTTCCATTCTTTATTGTTCTTGAAAGCCTGCTGTACTTGACCTCAGCGCGAAATGAAACCCGGCTCCAAATGAACTGTTGTCCAGGCTAACGAAGGGGCTCTAAACAAGAAGAGTCGTATATATACAGTAGTGCAGTCTGCGGATCCTTCGTGGCAAATGAGCGGTGATTTCATCCCTTCAACCGGGAGAACTACAGACGGGCATGACTTCCCCTTTCGAAGGAAATAATACCAGCGTGAAGAATGAATGTCGATGATCCTCAGTACAAACCTAGAAGAAATAAGACAAGATGAACTTAACTGAGGCAGGGAGCCTGCCTTCTATTTAAAAGACAACAGGCAGCCAATACGAAGCTACTATGAGACAGATGTATTATTTACATTCAGCCATGTTCTGAAATTACACTAGGGGACATTAATTCCTCTCTTGCTTGTAATCTACAGTTACATTTAGGCTATTTGACACTGAAAAACTCAAGAGACATGAAAATAGTTGATGATTCACTTTCCTTGCCGATATTAACCAAGTCTCAGGATTTTAAGCACCTTCTTCTGTTACCTGCTGCCCACAGCTGACACCGCTGTATCTGCTTTTCCACCCTTTTCAGTTTGTCTCTGCATCACTATCATCATTACAGAGAGACAGCTGCCTGAAGGTCCAGCTGATGGGGTTTGATCTCCGGGTGACCAGCAGGATGCCAGATGTAAAATGTTGCTGTCACTGCACCGTAGAGGAGACTGAACTGCTGAGGGTGATTGTCTGTGGGTGTGTTTGCTTCTGCCTGAATCATCTGAGAGATTTAGAGAAAACAGAGTCAAAATAAAGTCACAAACAGTTTTACCATATAACATGAATAACATGCTATCTCAGGGGGCTTCAGGGTACGATGTTCAAACCCCCAAATCTCACCGTGAATGCGAATTGTAGTGTACAGACAAAGCTAAATGCTAACATTGTGTGTCAAGTGTCGTGTCTCGATGGAAACCCTGCATTTGCAGAACTCTTGTGAGATTTGAACCCGTTGTTTCTGCATGGTGGAGAGGTTTGACTTTAGAGCTATCAGTTTTTCCAATTCCAAAACATGAGTTTCTCCTCATCCACCCGCAGATGCGAATCAAATTCAGTGTGTGGGTTAAAAAAATCACGACAGGTCCACAAATCTAGGAATACCATCAAGGCATGGAATGAGCCAGAAACACATCTGAGGCTGGTTTGAATTTCATTAGTTTTGCAGGTATTTAGTCATAAACCAAAGTATAGGACAGATTCAAAGTTTGACCTGACAAGGAAAAGGTTTGACATCTGGGAACATCTGGGCATGAACGTACTGAAAACGTACTGAAAACGTACAACATTTGACCTGCTGGTGTCACCACAGGAGACATCAGGATACCAAAGTTAATAGGATTCATCCTCTGTGCTCCATGAATATTTCCATGAAGTTTTCAAGGCAGTCTGAACCAGCTGATACATCGTTTACATCCAATATCAAACCTTGTATCTCAGCTACAATTGCATGTTTTTGCAAATAAACTGCTGGCTACTAATGCTCAGATAATAACAGTCATTATGGAGCCAGCGTGCTCCACACGGCTATAAATAAAGGCATTGTGCTCTGTATAAAGACCCTGCGGTTGTTTAATTTTGCACACTTTATCCAGCAGCTTTGGGACAGTTTTGAGATCCAGCCTCGTCTTCGCTGCACAGCCAGCTGGGCGACCAACTGCTGCCAGCTGAGATGGAAAAACTTCTTGCCAGTTGGTCTGCCTCTTGTCTTGGCATGTTTATCTTCTCATAACCAGTTTACAACCTAGATATATTCAGGGTTGCCAAATATCAGTTGTAGGCCTACGTCTTATGATCCGGGCAGGCAGGTGCTGGTATTTTGAAATCTTATGAGAAAAGATTAAGAAATGCTGTTGCCATGTGTCCCTCTATTTAGTTTACTACAAAACAACGCCGGGAGAATATTACAGGACACTGGAACTTTAAACTTTTTGACTCGGCACACAGAAATGTTGCTGTAAAGTCAGAATATTTTCAGACGGGGAGGAGGGAAGCAGCCACACGGCACAGTACATCCATTCACAATATGAGCGATTGGCTTTAGTTTGTTAATCAAATGCAGAATGTAGGACACATGGACACACAAAACAACAAAGTCTGTCAGTTAAAAATGTGCTCAGTGTTGCAATGCCAGCACACACACACACGCACGCACACACACACATTTGATTCATCTGGTCCAGTCACCCTATGTGCCTGCTTTGTGATATGCTAAACATTCTGTAAACATTATCCAGTGCATGGTAACTGTCACCATGGCAGCATGACAACAGTGCTGCGCTCAGCCCCTCAAACACGGGACAGTAGTGTTATTTAATATTTGGCTACGCATGAGCACAGCATGTTTCTATCACATAATCCTGTCACACCAGTGAAGACTTCTCCGTGCAGCCCTCCTGACTCCCTTGTGCAGCTGAACGCAGCCCAGCTGTTGCTATGTTTTGGTCTTATCGCACAACAACAACAAAGGATAAAATGCTCGCTGAGAACAGTCTGCCCTTATAGTGCAATCCCACACAGTTTGTCCACTGTCAGCATCACATGGGAGCTTTTGTTGAGCTTTAGGGGCACTTACATCATATTCAGGAAACGTATCAAGTTAAGTAAGTCAGGGCAAAAACAGATCTGTTTATGTGACTGCGAGCGAGGAGCTTTATGCCAAAATAGGACTTGATAGAATATGAGCTATTTTAATCCCTGTTTTTCTTTCTTTTTTTTCAAGACAGCAGCAATTTCAAGCTTAAAAAGTTCTATTTTTTTGTTCTTCTCGATGAACAAACTGTCTCATAAACCCGAGGTCATAGTTCAATCTCTAGACAAGTGTCTTGTCAAACACAAAAACTGCAATAACCTGCCCAATGAGCCATAAAAATCTATCAGGGTGTAGCATTTTTGGACTGAAACTCTGCTGCAAGAAAGACACATCAAAGTCCCAAACTCTCTTCAATCAGAATGCAGCAGCGGATGTTTTAAAGCAAACGCAAGCCAAGTGACTTTATATCTACATCTATGATTACAATTTAGAGGTTGATTTGAATCTTTGACAATATTTAGCTTCACTGCAGACTTCTGCAGACTACAGGCCTCTTCAGATCCTTGAGATTATCTCGTCGTTGTTTCCGGAATAGAAAATGATGACGCAAAAGGTGGCAGTTTATTTTAAATGTTCTGTGAAAACACAAAATAAAAGTTAAAAAGTTCACGTTACTTTTACTGCACTGCAGCTTGTGGTGCACACTTTTAAAAATATTTTTTAACTTTTATCAATTGTAATCTGTATGTTTTATATTTTTTGTGTGTTTATAATTAAATTTAAATCATTTAAGGCTCTTTTCACTTCAGTATTTTACTATGTTTTTATAGCACTTTTATTCTACTTTGAGTTAAAACATCAACCTGTAACTGATAATATGCCCTAAACTTTGCAAAAAAAACAACTTTACCACACTTTACCATATGTGTGTGTGTGTGTGTGTGTGTGTGTTTTCGTAATTTCCTGACGCTTCACACAGAAGTGCAGCTCATTGGCTTTTGGAAAGAGAAGCACTTGTCAAAACATCCATCAGGAGTGGAGTGAACTGGCTGCAGGGCCTTCAACCGTGAAGTCAAAGGAAGGTGTGTCTGCTGAATACAGCCGTCCAGGAGAGGTGTTGGCCTTGTAACCATAGCGACGTAAACAGGAGGACTCAAACACAGATTAAAATGTGTGCAAAGATTATGTAAGGTGTGTGCAAGGAGGTGTGCGTGTGTGTGTGTGTGTGTGCATATGTGCAGGCACACATGGCTCCTCATGAGTCGTCTTTCAGTGTCTGCAGCTTTTTGAAAAACACTTCAACTTCACGCCCACTACTCACTTCTGGTGTCCAGTATAGCAGCAGGCGTGTATTTTATTACCGAATGTTAAGTGTGTGTTTTACAGCATCTCAGCAGCATAAAAATAAGCCTGTCTCTGTGTGCATATGCATGTGTGTGTGTGTGTGTGTGTGTGTGTGTGTGTTATTACCGGGGAGGGAAGTTCTATTTAATCAGTTCTTGGCCTCACCGGAGTTTTCCACTCATTCTCACATCGAAGGAGTTGTCTCCCACTCAAACGCAGTATATATACACACAAAGACATCATCTCACAAACTGGAGGTTTGCTGTTGAAATGGATCTTCCAGAGATCATATACACACAGCTGGAGCTCTATTGCAGTGTTGCTGCTTGCTCCACATCTGGGACGGATTCGCTTCTCAAGTGAAATGTCATTTCATATGAATAATTTAGTCCTCTGTGCCCACAGCTGTGAAACGTCTTAATGCCATCCGATACTTTGTTGCACTCTTGACTCAGTTTTAAAAGGTTTTATTTACTATTTATTGTTATTGCAGTTTTAAGGTTTATTGCCTGTTTGATCCGTTCCAGGTTCATCATTAATGACCAGCCTTTGATTCATTAACTGACTGATTATTTCAAATGCTCTCACATGTTTTCTAATTTAGTGGCCGTGTGAGTTTCTGAGCTGCACAAATGCCGCCTTTGAATGAATGCATGCTATTGTTACTGCGCTCTGCAGTCTTTTGTATGTCATCTGCTGGAACCTGTCTAACTCAACAGTACATGGCCCAACAAACCAGTTTCACCTGGTTTGCAAAATCACATTATTTTTCTCTATCTTAAGTAAAAAGAGTCTTTTATTGGGGATGGACAATGTGATAGACAGACAGGAAACATGGCTGTAATCAAACCAAGGCTGCCTTAACCACCAGGTTAGCAGGCACCCTGCACGGCAGTCTTCCTTCTGGATTTAAACAGTTCATTAAACTTGATTTGTTTGTTATTCCTGTGCAACAGGTACAAGTCATAGAATCTGACCGTTGGGCCTGTACTTATGGTTCGAACATGTCTTGATTAGTGTGTGTGGATTTAGATCCAGGTCTGGATAAAAGGACATTTTTGAGGATTTTCTAACATTAAGGGGATATTTTGAAGAAGTTGAGCCATATCTATCCTGCAGTTGTCTTTCACTGTGTGTGTTTCTGATGCAAAGTCAGAATTTACTAAACTTTACTTACTTACTTTCTTTCTAGTTTTATTATTTATAGAAAATAACATGAACATGCATCTCTGCGTCTTTTGGATGAGCTGACATTGCTATATGCAGATCCACATATTGTCTATTTCTTATGTATGCTGGAGGCCAGCTCTTGTACGCACTATTTTGGATAAAAATGACACATTTTGAACCAGAGTCATTTCTTGGAAAGCACCCACACACACATCGTGGAGATAAATATAAAGATGGAGGTGGCAGCAACACAGATAGAAACAACTCCAGAAAGCCATCATTCCACTCAGTCCACTCAGGCTGAAAGTGTAAGCACTCACGGTATGCCAGGTGTTTTGAATGAAAGCAGCATGAACGTGGAATATGAGGGAGAGAGAGGGAGAGGGAGTTACGTGTGTCTGTGGAGCTTGAATCTCGCACGTTGACATCAAAGTTCAACATGGAGGCAATCAAACCGAGGAACTGCTGAAGGTCTCACCAGTGTTCAAGGTGAGTTCATGTCTCCGTCTGCTGTGTGTCAAACCAAAACACTCGATGTGGGTGACAGATCATAGAAATAGTTTAGTTTCTTGTGTTTGTATTTCTACTCTTTTGGAAACATTCAGAGAATCAGTCGACTACATTTATTTGACAGATGTAGTGACTCCTTTGCAAACTGAAATATTACACTATATCCAAAATGTACAATAAATTAGCATTGATAGAATGTGAACTAGTACAGTATACACTGTATAATCCACCGGGGGGGAAGGGACCAAGTGAATTTCTCAACTTTATGCCTTATTTCTACATCATAGTATTTACTTTACTTTGCTGGAGCTCATTTTGTACAGGAGTGCAACCAATGGTTATTTTCATTATGGATCAGTCTGCTTATTATTGTCTCCATCAATCAAGATGATGATGATGAAGATGAATCTGTCTTGTTGATTTATGTTAGATGCTGTTTTGTCAGTTAAAGATTTCAATATTAGGGACGACGTTTAGCTCAGTCGGTACAGCAGTGTGCGAAGTCTCAGTCCTTGCTGCGTGGGCCCTGGGTTCAAATCTGACCTGTGGCTCTTTGTATCGTTCTTCATCTCTCTCTCTCCTCACATTTCCTGCCACTCTTGGGCTGTCTCTGTCAAATAAAGCCTCAAAAAATAATATTAACTATCACTCTGGACCTTTAATTCATATAATAAGACATAATAATGGATGCAAAATTGCACTTTCCCCATTATAAGTTATTGCACAAGAGTCAATATGTATATTTTTAGAGGTAGCACCACATCTGATCCGTAAAACATGCAGCAAAAGGTGTCAAACACCTGTATTTGAGCTCGAGGGCTGGGCAGCGAGATAAAAACGACAAGCCCCAGAATGCTTTGCGGCGACGTGGGTCTCCTCCTACGTCGCACGCTCGCACGGGCAGCCAGGCAGGGGCCGGGCAGAGCGGCTCGGCTCTGTGTTTACGTTGAGATGCTCACAACAAAGGACAGCGCACCGCGGAGAGGGAGGCTGTCACTTACAATAAAACAACACGGCGGATATTTCGTCTCACGGCGGCGTTTGTAACTCACAACTCCGGGGAAACGGGAGCTTAAATAACGCCGGCCATTATCGCCTCGCATATAGATGTATATTTTTTTATTATTTATTTAGCGTTAAAGCCGCACAGAGGAGGAGAAATTAAAAGCAGAGCTCCTGTTTTTTATTTTTATTTTTTTAATTTTATTTTTTTGGGATGCCGGTGGAGCTAGCTTAGCTAGCATCAGCAAGTTGGGGAAAGCAGCAGCAGCTGGTGGAGGTGGTGGAGGTGTTGGTGGAGAAGCTAGCAGCTCAGTCAGCCACACCGAAGACAATACAAGGACTTCATCATTCACACCACAGTGAGTACACGTTTACAAGACACCTGACTTCGCCTGACTTCGGGACGGTAGCGTTAACGGGCTAAAACGGCTCGCTCCTTGTTGTTGTTGTCTCGGTAACCGTCATCCTGCTTTGTCCGTGCCGCGCGCGGACTGATTGTTATTTATTACGGCTGCATTACCTCATTTAAGTCGATGCACTTAACAGGTAAGTCGTGGCAGAGCTGCTGCTGCTGCAGCTGCAAAGTGCTGATCTTTGTCAACACACACTCACACACACACACACACACACTCATGCACCTGTTTTGTCTTCATCTCAGTGGAGAAGGTAAAGCTTGTGTTTGGTAGTGACTGTGTGTGTGTGTGTGTGTGTGTGTGTGATAGGGTATTAGTTTACATCACTTCCAGTCTACATGCTGACCTGTCACAGACTGGATGGGGAGGGAGCGGGGTTGAAAGGGAACATTGCCTGATAAGGAATTAAGCAAATGCACGGACTCTTGCCATTACTGAAGCTTGATTGCCAGTTAATGACTTCCCCTCCTCTCCTTCTCTATCTCCCATCTCATTCTCCCTCCCTCCCTCCTTCCTCTCCATGCTTGGCTTTCTCTCTCTCTCTCTCTCTCTCTTACTGGTAAGCGGTGATGTGATAAGTTGGGCTGCTGATACGGATCTCGCTGGCTTCCCCTTCCCCGTGTTGGAAATGTCACAGCAGAGACAGACAGACGTGCATTAGCTCCATCTGCTCCCCGACCAGGATGCCCAAAGCCTTAATCCCATTGTCTGCTTGTCAGTGCGGTGATTAATCAGGAAGTTTTTTTTCGTTCGGTAACTTTACCCATGATCCAACCCAACGAGGCCCGATCTGTACTGTAGATGGTACATGTAGCTCAGCTGGTAGCCTCCCTCTCGAGGTATGTGGACAAAACTCACAAAAAAAACAGATTACGCTACCAAAATGTTACAAAACTGAGCTGCACAGAACACACAAAAGATTAAAATTAACGGGAAATATTCCTCTTTTCTGGTTCTTGTTAGAATTCGGCAGTCATCAACAATAATTAAACCCGCGTTAACTGTCCGTAGCTGAACAGAGTTATTGTATTTTAATGTCTGTCGTCGTGATGGTACCAGAGTGGCTCGTCGTATTTGCGTTTTAAATCCTGCAACTGCTCCATAAGCAAAGCAGCTGGCTGAGAATAAGGTGTGAGTGTGAATAAGTTAAACACAGGAGAACAAAGTGCGTAAACAAAGTGTGGGTGTATGAAATTATAATCATGAGTGTTAAAAGGTTGAAAAAACCCATAGATCTACATGCAGCAGACACCATGTGCATGCTGTGCGCTCTGTCACTGCTCCATCTGTTTGAGATTCATCAACTTCTCGCAAACATAAAGTGTCTCGGGCCACACTGAAGTGTTTGGATCCATATCAGGTCTAAAACAGTGAGCTGGATCTGGTGTAAAGAACTAAACAAAGGGTCAAGTTGCAACACCGACACCTGCTGAAGCAGTGTTGCCCCGTTACAAGGAGGGCCGAAGAACGTTTATTATATTTTAGTGCAGACTATTTAAAGTCTGCATTCTCACAGTCCTATAAATGGTGATAACTTCCAGCGTGAAGTGCTCGGGATACAGTGTTTGCTGCGTAACAGGGGAGTGTGTTGCATATACACTCCTGTGTTTGCACATTTGTATTGGGTGTGTTGCCTGTGCGGACGTTGTGTGTGTGTGTGTGTGTGTGTGTGTGTGTGTGTGTGTGTGTGTGTGTTTGTTCTCCGGCACGGTTTAGAGTCTCAGTTTCAGTGAGGAAACCGGAGCCGATGGTGTCAGACGGGAGTGCAGAGAGAGCTCTGATGTCTTAATGGAGGCTCAGTGCTGCCCGTATCCTTAGTAACCCGGTCTGTGGGGACACAGAGAGGCCTCCCTGTCTCGGCCCGGGCTGGATGCTGTATCACTGCTGTCCAGGAGCTGGAAAAAAAAAAGAGTAACTCAAGTTTCATCCTTTATTTTTTATTTGAATTAAAGCGTTTGTGTCGTCTTGTTTAGGCCGAGCAAGTTTCGAACCATGAAACTGTTTTAAAACACACAAAAGTTCTTCCTGTGAGTCTAAACGACTAGATTATTAAAGATTAGATTCAATCGCATCGTCATGGTCGCATGGAAAATTCTAAATCTGCGTCTGGACGTCTCCGCGACTTCCTTCCAAATCCTCATAGCAACATAGCACATCATGTAACACCCCCACCCCCCCGTCCTTTAATGCCCCTAATATATATCCTTCAAGTTATTTTAGGGGGGTAATTAATTTCAGGCCACAAACCGGTGAGCAAGACTAAGCGAGGTTTAAAAACCTGCTTTCATTTCAGTGTGGAAGCAGATAAAAGCTGCGAATGTTGAGTGAGTATATCTGAGAGTCAAATCAACACCATGCCCAAACGGCTGTGTGCGTTTGCAGCCCATTAAACCTTAATGATGTGTACAGCATGTTCATCACGAGAGGAGACTTTTTGTTGCGATAACGCGTTTGCATTTATCTTTCGGCGTGCACGTGCTCGTAGCCGCACCGTGTCATCAGGGAGGGTCGCTGAGCTCAGCAGGGATCCTCGGGTGTAATCTTCGGCGCAGCTGAGTAGCAGCTTTTCCCCCCACTGTGTGTGAAGAGCTTGGCATTCTGTCCTCTCTCGCTCTCTCTCTCTCGGTCCAGCTTACTCGCTGCTGGGCTGGTAAATAGGCTGAAGTTTGCGAAGGGAGATTACGTCTGTCATGGAAAGTGGGTCAGACAGTGGGCACGTTTTTATAGCCTTGTTTCTGCAAGGTAGGGAAGGAAAGAGGAGGGAGGGGGCATGAAACCACCAGCGTTTTTCCACAGTGTTGCTTGAGCTTGAGTGTGCGCTCTGTGCAGATCTCTGACACTCTCCCTCTTGTCATATGTTTGCTAACAAGGCATTCATGCTAAATTATTGGCTCCTCTGTTATGGATCAAGGATAAATCTGTTTTTTTGCTGATAGGACGTCATTAATTGACCTTAAATCTGTATTTAGCCACCCCAAACATCCAAAGTACTGACTGTACAGATATTAGTGGTGACTGGCTAGCAAAGTACGCAGCGGTTGTGTGTGTTTGGGGTGTGCCTGTGAGCTCAGAGTCTGATAGATGACCAGAAACTTGTGGTTTTCCCCCCCATATCTCCACATGTTCCTGAAGTGGACTCTTAAATCTTCGGGATAAGTGCCCCTCTTTGTTACGTTAAGTTATAACGTTTTCAAGTAGCTCAGACGCGTCCTCGCCTCTTCTCGCACTGCAGCAGACGTCGCGGCTCTGGCCACTGTCTGCTGAGTAAAAAAGTAGTTAGGTTAGTCTATGGAGATCAGAGGAAATAGCTTGAACCCCATAGCACATCCTTTAGCCTTGAGGTACAAACACCACCAACCCTCCATTTCCCTTCTCTTACTGTATTTTACCCACAGCTCACCACACATCTACATTATCATATGAATCATGTAAACAAACAAACATTAGTTTAACGTGAGCGCTAAATCTTCAGAGTAACACACACGTCAGGAGCGCGCGATGAAAGATGGTTCCAAGCACATGGGCAGAGCGAGCACACCTGCACTACTGCTGAATGCAGAGTGTACAATAATGTGTAGCCCTTTCTCCTCCCTCCTCATAACACATCTGTCTCTATCTGGCTCTTCTGTGGAGCTCATTTATTATTTATTTAAGGAGCTATTTCGGTAGCATGTTTGAGCGCAGGGATGAGAGCGCTCGCCTGTTTTGTCCTGTAAAAAAACCCCAGAATTTCTCTGTGTCTCTTTTTATTTCTCTTTCACACTTATTCACTCTGTGTTTGTCTGTTTTCCCACTCTGCTTCTACGTCACTGAAAGTAACACGGAGGCCTCTCTCCCCTGATGCCAGTACCTGAGTCAGAAAAGTAATGGAGGGAGGGCGGGGGACCTGACACATAGTGAGGCTGTTCAGCACCTTTTTCAAAATAAGCCGTCGAGGAGCTCACAGTCCTGTTTGGCGACTTTATTACTTTAACGGTAAGCCAGCTGAAGTCATGAATAGAATCCTTATTTGTCGATGTTGGTGGAGTCCGCAGGGGGAAAAAAAAAACCGTCAGAGATGTGCTGACACAGAAAAAACTAATAACATCGCAATATTTTATTTTATTTGTGCAGTAAACATCGTGAGATGAAACCAATTGCATGATTTCACCACATATGTGCTTTTTAACCTCTGCAGCTCCAAAATACTCGCAAGGGTCGGCCTTTCTCTTCCTTTTACACAACTGTTTTTGCTTTAACTTATCAGTACAAGGTAGATGCTGATCGTGCAGTGTAATGGCTACATAATATGACACCATTTCTGCGTTTATTGGTTCACGGTTTATGAGAAATGATGAACAAACTTGTGCTTTTTCTTCTGTTTTCTTCCAGCGTTAACATTACTCACCCCCAACGTGCATGCTGTAGTTCCTTGTTTGAAGAAATACTCAAACTGTGTTATTACTACGCAGCGCACGTCATTGCTATAGCATATAGCAACACTGGACACAGAGTTTTGACACGTTGACCTCTTCGGTGAGTCTTCCTTCTCTCTTCTTTCCAAAGTGCTGTTGATCGTCTCTTCACGGAGCTCGGCTCTGAGGAAAACAGGAAGCGCTCCGGTTCTCGCTACAGCGGCTCAAGCAATAATACCGCTTGGAAACGCTAGGGGCGACGTTAAAGAGTTTGTCTGGTTCCACTTTAGGTGGCCGATCCTGACTCCAGATCCATTGTGATGAACTGCTTCTTTTCTCTGTTTTAGATCATTGTAAACGGACACACTGTCGATTGGGCGATACGAGACCGCAACTAATACTTTAACAGATCGTGAAAATAATCATTAATTATACAACCCTCCTCTGACTAATGGCAGAAGCAGATGTTCCTGAACATTTTACCCTGGTGTCCTTCTTGTTACTTATTTTCATTTGTTTTTATTTGCATGTTAGATTAAGTCTTTAAAAAGAAACCAGATGTGCTCGATTGGATGAACTTTGTGAGGTGAACCAGTTTTCATGTTCCGTCCATCCACTCGCATCCTCTGCAGTGTGACAGTTGCACATTCATTGTGATGTAGATACTGAAAGCATGTATTGTAACACCAAAAACAGGAAAAGCTGTCAAGCGCTGTTTATTTCCCACTCTGAATGGTTCGGCCAGCTGAAAAAGGCAAACGGCTTTCTTGATCTTTCGGTTTTGGGCGTGTGAAACACCTCTGCCCAGACGGAAAGCTTCCCCTGTTCCAAAGAAGACCGTCATTTCCCTCTATGTGACCAGAATCTTTCATTTTCTCAAGCAGGAACTGAAAGTTCTCTTGAGGTTACGTAAAACTTGAAAGAAAGAACACTTTGTGTGTGTGTGTGTGTGTGTGTGTGTGTGATACGATCTCTGCGGTTTCCTTGCTGTATAGTACATACATGCGACTGCAGCTGAAACTACTGATATAATTGGGCACCTTCTCTTTTTCACACGCACAGTTGCAGACACACATTCTCATACGCGCAGGCTTGTAATTACCGACTCCCCTCTCATCGCGCATGATTGCCGTTTCCTGCTTCACTTTCCAACCTTCCTGTCTCAAACGAGCTCCCGTGTGCATCCGAAGCGGTCCAGAGTTCAGCTTGTCGAAGGGAACGGCCCGGGCAGTAGCTGCTGAAAATCCATTAAGTAATCAACGTCTGGAGGGTCCTTGTGATCAACGCAGCAACAGCAGACGGTTGCTGAGATGTGAAACACAAGAATTGTTCATTCTTAAATGTGATTCATTATGTAACATGTGTAACTGTTTAGACCGAAGATAAACTTCAAGTTCCTCTTATTTCCACAAACCTTAAGTCTGCTTTATTTTAAAGAGCCAGAAGTCTGAAGCGGAAGCAGTGCCAGAACCCAAACTCGCCCCAACTGAAGCCTGAGCGCTCGCAGCACTGAGCACCAGCTTGTCTCATTCGTCTGGACAAGAGGCTAATGATTACAAACTATGACCAGGTGCAGCACAATTAGACCTACATAGACTGCTCCCTTTTCAATCCCTGAAGAAATGCAACCGTCATCAACGGCACGAGGACCCAAACAGGAACGGAAACATGAATCAGCCCCAAGCACGCAACTGCAGAAACCATTCCCCCCCCGATGTTACTGGAATAATGACATTTAGTTTAGCTTATTTCATACTTCCATCCCGACTATTTACCCTCAGGACGATGAAGAGCTTTTATTTTGACATACTTTTACAGACTGCTCCGATTAAACAATGTGCATGACAGCGACACGTGTCATTATTCATTTGTCAGACAAACATAAACTGACAGAAAGCAGAGCGCTTTGGAGAATACGCCGCCTCGGTGTGTGTGTTTGAACACTGCAGGATGACACATGTTGAACCTCGACGGCACCTTGCAGTAATGATGTTTCATTGAGCGCTTTTGTGAGTTCTTTAAATTATGCAGGTGCCACAAAGCGGTTTGCAAATTTCATAAATATGTATTGGAGTGAATTACAGCAATTTAAGTACGATCTGTAATTTTCTCCTCTGCGCTGAATCTAGATAAATGAATCATGAGCTCACACACACACACACACACTGATCCTTGCACACACTCTTCTGCTCTACCATGCTTCTAGGAAGGTCACTTTGTGTGCTGTGCACAATCAGGAGATGCCACCTCGCTGTAGAAGCAGTTGGTGGGTGTGTGTGTACAGTATGTCCTTGTGTGCATGACTGCACACATGTGACAGTTTTGCATGCACGCCGTACACGTGTAGTGGACTTGTGCCTTGTTGCACGTCCACCAGCGGGCCTGTTTGTCGCCCCGCGTGCATACGTACGCCGGCCCGTGTTCTTCCCACTGAATCATTGATGAGGCTGTAATCCGAACGCTGGCCCTTCTATTTCTTCCCCCTGCCTTCTGTCATCAGTAAGCCTCCTCCCAGTGCCGCTTACAGGAAAACCAGTATGCTGCTCTGACAAAGCACAGGCAGCGGACCGGCCCCTGGAAACTGAAAAAAAATGGACAAAACATCACAGAAACAAACAGTCACAGTAACTTTGAGGCTTTTCCAGTTATATATACACGTGAGCGTTCAAAATTCCAGTGAAAGAAACAGTTACTCACCTTGTTTGGCAGCTCCCCATCCAATAATATCCACATGTTTACTCACGTGTTTTTGTGGCACAGTCCTATTAGTTTTACTCCAGATTTAAGCCTCCAGTTGACCAACGTCTTAAAGGTCTATGACACAAAATGATTATAATATTTATTAGTATGTTTTCATGTGTGTATAATCACAAAAAAATAAGAATCATTTTGTTTTTGTTGAGCCCTTTATATCTACACAGAGACTGGGTCCGCTTCTACGGGCTCTGCCATGTTGAGCCGCCATGTTTGTACAGTAGCTCTGAGTAGACAATCCACACACTGCTTTGAAGAAGAGGACGAGGCGTGCGGAGTATTTATTCGGTTGCAGTCTGCAGCTTCACTGCTAGGTGTCGCTAAATCTTACACACTGGAGCTTTAACATGCTTGTAAGTTGAAGAAACTGAATTTTGTTTGCAATAAACCACAGAGCACAGTAATATTATATTTATATATATATATATATTTTAACACAATCTAGTGATACATAGGTGGTGAACAGTGGGCCTAGTCTTAGCTTGAAGCAGTCTTTGGTGTTATTTGAGAAGCATTTCTTCCACTCCTCACACAAAATGAGTTTTACTGTTGTAGACGCTTTTCTGAGAATGCAGGCTTATTCTAATTCTTTTTAATTCAAGGCAGCCTTAATTAGACTCTGGGACGTCTGATTCACATGCATATTTCAAAGGTTATTCACAGGAAAAAACAAAACAAGAACAGGAACCTTCAGTTTTTTAAATACTCTTCCTAAAATGATTTTATTAGACAGCACCGGGAACGTCGGAAAGAAGGAGACTTTGGGATGACATGACACATTTCTTGTGAGTCAGATTTACCTTTTTTTTTCTCACAGGGAAACGAGGACCTCACATGTATTTTAGTCCACTGAGCCTCCAAACAGGCGGACCCTGGACGCGAGTCCTGCCGTGCAGGGACTGAGGACACTGCTTTCTCGTGGGAGTGATCCTGCATCCTGGATTCTTTGGAGATGCCAGTCTCTTTCGAGGCCTCCAGAGCAACCAGTAGTTTGTTTTGATGAGTTAATTTAATTCTCAGCAGGAGTTTGGCGCCGAAGGGTCCGACTCCAGTCTGCTGTTTTAGGAGTGAATGGCGGAGGTGTGAATGGTGCTGTCGTGCACTGGGAAAGAGCCGGTCCTGTGTGCATACTTCTGAAGTTAAAAGCGTGTATTTTTCTCCCAGGGATTGCTGCTTTGGGTGACGTCTGATGTTCACGCTTGAAATTGTTCAGAGAGGTGTGACATGTGTTGGCTTTTCCGCAGCTTAGGGAATGTTTACAGCTACATTTCAGCATTCGTCCCCATGTGTTGCTTTTGTTAAGTTTGAGGCCCGATGGCGTTTGATGCCATCTTCACTGCGTTCGCGTCTGCTTTCGACGACGCAGCTCGGGTTTACATTCCTCACCTTGTTTCTAATGTTCAAGTCCTTTTCCTGACCCGCTCCACATATTTCATGCCTTGCTGTTTATAGCCGATGAGTGTGAGTATTGTTGTGGCAACGCTTCCTCAGGTCAAGTGGTTGGCTTCGGGCCCAAGTGGATTATTCTAATCTGCCTTGTTACCGACTACTCCTTTTTTCCGTCATAGTCACAGCTACGAGAGCAGCTCAGCGTCGCTTAATACTGCCCACTGCAGTGTCTGTGCAGACTCACTGTGTTGGTAACATCATATGGGGAAGTGGTCTGCTCTGTGTACCAGTTTATAAGCTCTCCAGTGTGGGCTAATGGTTACTCCAGAGAGCCCAGACACCACAGAGTGTGCATGTCTTGTAATATGTTTCCGTAGAAAAGGGTCATAAAAAAAAGGAAAAAAGACAGATGGGCTGAAGCTAATGAATTTTTTATTTGCCATGTTAGAAAGCATGTGTGCACCACCCCGAGTTAGCAGGTTGTTCATCACACAGTGTGTTTATTCACATTTACAGTTATGGCATTTGGCAAACTCTTCCGTCTCCAGTGAATTGCAGAGCCGCTCAGCTCTCACGATTCAGACGAACAAAACAGAGTCTGACCCAGCGAAGACGATACGGTGGCAGTCAAATCATCCTCGGCCATAAAGCGAGGAGTAAATGTGACGACTGGACTTACCGACATGTTTTTTTCTGTTTTTCTGTTTCATCTAAGGAGAGTTTCCATCAGATTTTTGAAGGTAATATCTTCCCAGACACAAAGATGATCAGTTTACTGTCATTTAAATGAAGAAAAGCAACAAACACTCACATAATCGAAGCAGGATCAGAGAGTTTTTGCTCTTATCGCTTAAAAGATGACTGAAACAATCAAACGACTGCTAGATCATTTCCTGACTGTCGATTAATTGACTGATTATTCACTATTTACCGCTTCCAGCTTCTCAGACGTGACTGTTTTCTGCTTTTATTACTCGTCTGTGACAGAAAATTGAATATCTTTGGGATTCAGACTTTGTCTGTGTGTGTGCTCTCTGGCTCGAGTGTCTTGAGGAGGCTGATTAGGACGAAGTTAAATGTGAACTCCCACCTTTTGTCTCCGGCGTCCTCTAACATGTCCATCTGCTGTGCGCGAGTGTCCATTATTTCTCTTTCTTCGTCTGAAGCAGCAGTGTGTCGCGGGGGCTCGTGTGATCCTGGCATATAGTGCTTTCCCATCCATCCTGGTGTAAATATTGGACCACACATTAGCGAAAACCTCCTGGGACGACTGAACATGAGAAGTGCAGGCCTGTCTGTGAGTGGGCAGGGAATTGGGACTTCATATGTGCATCGACACGCTGGCTCTGTAAATCACTCTGGAGCAGAGAAGCGTCGGGCACGTCTGTGGCCAGACAGAAATGTTCCCGTGCTCTTGGTTCTAGCATGTGTTGAGCTTCGGGGTGATCAATAAAATATCAGAACAAAGGTATCTTTAAACCAAGCATACATGATTGCACAGGCTGAGGAAATCACACTCTGGTTTGTCTTGATAATGCTGTCTTATCTGTCTGTGTACACCCGGCTGAGCTTCAAGAGTTATAACTCACACCACATTAATTTTCTGTAATGTTGCATCAGCATTGATTTTTCCTGTCAGAAGGTCTACTGTGGCTTTCATCGTTCCTCCGGCTGGAAACGGTCTGTGTGTGCCAGCGCGCACTGTGGGCTTATTTCGAAACTGTAGTTTGGAGGGGTTTTTTTGTGTGTGTGATCTGGTGTGTGAATGAGTCTGATCATGTCCCGCTGGAGTCTGGAAGAACCGTCAGCAGCCACAGATAGATGGAGGGCTACGGTCGTCGTGGAAATCTTTACGTTCTGGAAGTGGAGAACATGTCGGAGCCCCTGTTTCTGAAATCCAATTCACACCGCTGAGAAAGAGTGTGAGCAGACTCGAGAATTAACACCGGCAATTTGCCAAAGCAGATCATGTAGCTAACTTGGCAGGAAACCAGCAGTTCTCTGAAAAAATGTAGTTCCCAATCATCACGAGGATGATCATCATTCATCATCCTCTTTTTTTAATTTTTTTTAATTGTGTGGTTTCCTGCTGCACGTCTTATCATCGATTCGGGTTCTTTGTGAGCAGAGACGTGGAAATGACTTCAATCAACCATAAAACTGATCTTATCATTCTGATGACTGTCTGCATCATAAAACACTGTGGCTGCAACAATCAGTGCCAGTGATATTAAATGCTACTCACTTCCCGTCTCTTAAGTGGCTGCTGTGTCCTCGCCCCGACCTTTTAACCCCGCTTGGAAGCGCTGCATCGCGTGGATTGAGGGAAGCAGATCGGCTAAATGGTATGAAGGCACGATGATTCAGAGAGACAAGATATTCGTGTCGCCAGATCTCGAGAGAATGTTGCTGCTGAGACAGAAACACGTCATAATCCATACTCGTGTTCATTTGATCCATTGAAGTCAATCGACTAGCTCTAGTTTCCTAAAGGGGAACAGGAGTGGGGACCCAGATACAGGAAATGATGCTTAAGTGCTCTTTTCATAACCATCTCTGACCATATTGTTACATCAGTAAGCAGCTGAGTGCACAGAGTTTCTTCAGAAAGCCCAAGAATTGTGACGTGATTGATGAGGTGAGGTGAAAAAAGAGGGATTGATGAAGTGGAAGTGGTTCCTGTTCAGAGTCTCGATCACAAATAATCTAAGCTAAGCTCACATGCTTACACACTTAAATATCTCCAAAAATCCCGGATGACTTCCTGCCCTCTCATCTTTGTTCTCATGTTCTGCCGATGCCGTTGCCATCTGTTCATGTTCATCGATCGGACAAGTCCGACCAAAGATAAGAGGCAGGGTGGAGGGTAGAAGAGAAGAGAGAATCTGGCGTCAGGTCGTGCCGGATTCCTCCCGTCCTTCCACCCCGCCCCGCAGATCAGTTTCCGAGTCATCGGGCGTCTAATCTTCACAGTGTGCAAACCAATACCTCTCCACTGACCCGGCCGTGCAACTCTACACACCGGGGACCGGAGCAGACTGGAGCATCTGAAAACGAGCTCCCGCCCACAGAAATGCATTTCACTTGCATTACAAATGAAATCCCTACTCATGCGCGCACACAGAGCGTCCCACGCTCAAACGGAAGTCTCCGAAATACTTTAATTTACTGTAATTTGTAGGGTTAACACATGCTTTGACTTGTTATAGAGGCTAAACTGTTTTTTAGACAAGCACCACTTACACGGATGAGGTTTATGGTCGGACACAGTCCTCCCTTTTCCGACAACTGTAAAAGCTCCTGCATGATGTGCTGCATAATGCTCCGGTTTAGTCACCATTTGGAAAAACAATAAAAGACATTCCAAGAAACTGTAGGAAGCCTTTCATCTCGCAGCTCTTTCCCTTCCTTCGAGTCCATAAACAGAAGAGTGATGTGATTTTATTCTGTCGTTTTTCTTTTCTCATCCTGCCAACTGCGCAAACTAACCTCACATTTCGACATTGGGAAGGCCGTCCCACCTGCTGACGGGCAAACAAACACGATCGGATTTACCCGAATATGTTTTCTTCAGAGCGAACAATTTATTTTCGAGTCCTCGCTTAAACAAACATCGTGTCAGCCGTACTCAAGGCTTGAAGAGGTAGCAGTTAGTCTCACAAACCGGGTTGCTCCTTTCCGAATGAAAAAAAATCAGAATCTGGCCGAGAGCTGTCATTTCATAATTTTGAGCTGAGGATTGTGCGGTCTTTGTCTGTGAGCTGGCTGACTGGCGCAGGACCTGCTGCCTAGCTGCCTCTCCCCAGCGAGCAGCTGGTGTTTATCACAGGAGGCTGAGGTTTCTGATTTGAGGCATTGACGTGGCTTTGTTTTGGCACCTCTCGCGCGGAGGTTCTCGCTTGTTGTCATCAAGCTGAACGCGATAGCTCGGCGTGATGACTGGATAAACTTTGGGCTAATTGTAGATGTTTAACTCGGCTCTTTAAGGCCGCTCGTGGCGCGTCTGAGTGAGGTTGCTTTGTAGTAGCTCAGGAGCCTTTTTAATGACGTTAGAATAAGCAGCTCAGAGAGGGTTGTACCCTCACCCCTCACTGATTAAAGGTCTCAAACGTCGTTCCCCTAATCGACTCTTGCCGGCGCCACATCAAAGAAGTTTCTCCTTAAAAGAACTTATATTTACCGTCATAAGCTGGTACGTTATGAAAGGAAGGGGCCGTCTTGGACTCTTTCATCTGTTAAAAAGCTTTCATTGTAGTCGAAAGTGTGTTGAGAAAAATGACATTTAAGTTTGTAGTCATTCCTCCCATGGGAGCTTTTTACTGCCGTTCCACTGGGCTTTCACTGTGGCAGCGATCGTCTCTTTCCCTTGGCGGCTCGTACTGGAGGCCATGAGTTTAAGCACGTGGATGTACCTTTTACTCTTCCACTCGGCTGGAAGACTTCAGCTGCTTTCCAAACAGGACACGGGTTAAGTGGGTTGGAGTTCCTCTCGTAGTGAAGCTTTCGAGGTAGATCGACTGAGCGCGCTCACCGCTCGTACTCGCCTTGTTTGCTCTGAACTTCACATGTAACCGCTTTACCGTCTACCCGACCGCTTTCTTGTCTTTAGTTGGTACGCTACATCGAGGATTATCTGCAGACATGAAAAGACAAGACGTCTGCTCTGGCAGCGGACCCTGAGAGTGTGTACTATAAGAGATTAATAAAGTTGACGAGTGAGATGAGAATAAAGCAATAACTGAAGAAGGGGCACACCCGTGTTTTCTTTAATTATTATGTAATACCGTAATAATAAAATGTAATGTTCTCCACCTCAAACATTTCATTCAGCTTCAGAGTTAAAGGATTAACGGTGGCTAGCAACTCTACATATATTGAATGCATCAGCTTTGGACAGATCTGCACAGAGGTGTTCACGACACCGCTCGTAATGTCTGGTCTGATTCTCTTCTGGAATTTTGGCCAGCCATCTTCTCAGTGTGGAAAAAGCCAACGACCGTTCCTTCCTCCTCACGCACGATGGTCATGTTTTGGTTCAGAGCGTGCAGCAGAGGAGCGGCTGTTCACAGACGGATCCATTGTCAATGTGTTAGTGAGTTTGAGAGAGTGGGAGCCGGGGCAAGGAGCGAATCGGTGTGCTGCAAGCAGCTGTACAATGGAGAGGCAAAGATTTGACCACACTTATATATCATTGTAATGGAAACACTGCGGCTTTTATCGTTGATCGGTGCCTGTGGGCTCCTTCTTACCTTTCAGAACCGTGGACTCTTCTTCTACATTTTTCTTTTATATGATTTGTTTATTGATTCACATTCACGAGGGTGTATTTTCACTTCAGTCTTGCCCAAACTCTTTATCAGAGCAGATGTTTGCTTTCAGTGAGACATGCACCCGAGCCTTCCAGGTGAATAACGTCTTCTATCGCACTCTATCACACCAGGAGTTAGCCGTTAGCGCTTCCTGTCTGCAATTGACCCATGGACGTACGGGTGAAGAAGTCAGGAAGAAGGAATGTCCTGAAAAGTAGTGAGGTAATGACGAATAATGACTGTAATGAGGTGTGAAAGTCGAAGATAGGATAATGTGCGGTGCGGAAAACAAAATAGAGCTCGGGTGAAGAGTGTTGGGACTATTTATGATTTATAGACGTCTCTATGCGATAAGCTGTAATGTGTGTGTGATGTCTGCGTGTTCAGATTTGACAGCATGGACACAAATTGCAGGGATGAGGCGCTAACTGTTTAAGTAGCTTAATTGCCTCCGCAAACGGTGTCACAGTGCGCGTTGGCGAGCAGGCCAAACTACAGTAACCAACTTCCCAGCATATCTTTGTCTCCCACACACACACACACACACTGGAGACACACACACAACCTCTGTTTTGGATCACCTCACAGGTGGCATCCTGCTGTTCCAGTCGAATGTCGGTAATCTGTTTTAAGTCCCGCTCTGCTCAGTCATAATTGACAGCAGACATTACTCAGTGTCCTTTTGAAAGTTAGTGTGTCTCCTCGGTTGCAGACTTGGCTTTGGCGCTTGTGTAACTTCATCTGTCCGGGACTGTTACTGTACGTGATGAACCGAGCACCTCTCTGTAAAGCGAGCTGCGGGCACGACACAGGAAAACGACAGCAACAGAAACGTGTTAAAGCCCCCTTCTTGTCACAAGCCATGCAAAGATGAAAAGAGTGAAGAGGAGGAGGAGGAGGAGGAGGGAGAGAGAGGAAGAGAGAGGAAGAGAGAGACTTTCTGCTTTTTTTTTTTCTTTTGAAGAAAACGTGTGTTTCTGCTTCTCGGCATGGAACAGCTGGAGAGCTCAAAGCCGCTCGCTCGCGATCCACTCCAACATGAAAGGTGTGAAAAGCTTCAGAGCGCTCGAGGATGTGGTGAAAGACAGTAATACCGGGATGATTTAGGCATCCGATGACCTTCTTAACGAAGGGCTTTTACAAAGATCACAGAAGCCACAAGCGAGATGACGATCTCATTATTGTTATTTTTTCCTCTCGCAGAAACACAAACCGTGTTCCACTTTCAGCCTGCGTCGTATTGATACCAGTTTTAGCTCCGTGGGCAGAATATCGGCAGCTCCCTGAGTGAAACAGAAAGTGTGCAAATACATAATCAGCAGGTTTCAAAACCCATTTCAGAAACCGGCGGCCAATTTGCTGACACGTGAGGACGTCATTCAGGGTGAGAACTGCGAGGAAATCCCAGAGGTGGGAACATTACGTGGAACCAAATCAAAGTTAACTATTTAAATTTATTTCTAAATGATTATCAGTTTTATTGAAACACAAGTTCATTCAGGTTATTGTTGTTTTTTCCACATAGCAGCAGGTGTCTTTCATATTAAACAGATCCACATGTTCAGAAACATGTCATCCTCTCTGAGCCTGTGCCAGGCATCTGTTATTATTTATTGATCTGCTGACCCGCTTCAGCACGAGGATATCATTACCACTTCCAGTAATGAAGATGTTACTGTGCAGGAGGTCCTGCTTTTCTCTTCTATCTAATCAAACCTTTGTGGCCGTCCCTGCCCCGGGGCCTGTTTTTGATTCTGCTTTGTTTTAATCGCCCGTTGTCCTATTTTACAGTGTTCCCAGTAAAGCTGGGGATTTTTGACCATGCAGTTCAAATCAAAAGCTCATTGCCTACATGGTTTGTCAGTGATGTCCAGCTTCAAGGTTAATTAATAAGGCTGAAACAGTCTGTCAGGTAACCAATCAACAGCTATCGATTGGTGAATTATTACTTACAGGTGAAATATTCCCAGCCTGTTTTCCTTAGACGTACACAGCAGTAAACTGGTCACACCATCTTATGCCAGGGCAGCATTTCCTCCACCATTTCCTGACTAAATAAAAGTCAATTAATCAACACTGAAAACAATAGTTATTGTTGTAACACATACTTCTCTTTGCGCTATCCTTTTGTATACTGCACTGCAGGCACAAAAGCAAGTATTATATCTAATATTAGCTGTATTGTTATGAAGGTTTCAGGAATGTCACATGAGCTCATAGCTTAAGGCCTCAGTGCTGGTAGTTTTTGGCTGGTTGTGTATCAGGTCCTGCCTTTTACCTTGTTCCTCTTTGTCCACGAGCATGTTAAAGCGTCTTCTGACCCATTTTCCGGTTCTTGTCCTGCCATCCGAGAAACGCTGCCTCTGGTTAATTTGTTTGTTCCCACAGAGCTGCGCCTTTGTGATCCTGAAAGTGTGTCACACTTTGATTCACGACACCGTTTGGCCTTTTCAAACAGTACCCACCAATATGAAAGCATCGCGCGGGACTCGAATCCTGCAGAGAGCTCCGTTAACAGTGGGTGTGCCGCGTTCGATTGATGCGGGCTCTGTTTCCCCGTGCATGCTTGTGCGTTGCCCTTTGGCATGTGCACATGCTAAAGAGGTTTGACATGTTGCACTGCGGCTCGGCTGGCTAGGCATTCAAAAAGAGAAGTGCAACCGCCACCCTGCTTTGCTGTTCTCAAAGCAGGGTGGCGTGTGTGTTTGAATCTCCCCATGTGCATGCGCATTTGTTTGTCATGTGTTGGCAGCCGGCGGGAATGGCAGGTGTCGTCCGTGCCTCCTTGCAGTTAAGTTTTATGAGGGCTTTTGTAAGTGTGAAGTTGCTGTTCCTGCTGTCAGCAGCACGCTGTTACAATCCCTGACCCCGGCCAGCAAAGTCAGCCTCGCTGAGCTCCAGATCTATTGTTGTAGGACTGTGTGTCTCGGTAGCTAAGCAGCAGCTGGCATGCAGCCACACCGAGCTCTGTGTCATGCAGAGTTGCAGAGGCTGAGCACTTAGTCAGACACACACACACACACACACACACACAGTTAAAAAGAAATTATACACACGCCCATACATATAGCACATGTGTACACGGCATGCCGATCTTGAGCGAATTCCTCAACCTTTTTTAACGATCAGCGTGCGTGCTTTTTCTCAAACTGTTGAGCCGGGTTCTTCCACAGCACATAACAAGTGAGTTAAGCAGAGAAAACAAAGGCTGAGTTAGAGAAAATACAACGGCCGCTCCAAATATTTCCTGCTTCCACTCCACCTGTCATTATTCTTCATATTAAACATCAGTTAGCGGAGCTTTAAACTTAAAAACAGCCATCGGTCAGTAAGTGGAAACCTCTCCAGTCTCTGATGTTCAATTCGAATGTCGAGCGTTTCCGTGCACCACCCCGCCCCGAACTCTTCTCCATACTTTTGGCTGCTTTGCATAAAGGATGCAGCGGTGAATAATGGTCCAGTATGAACATTATTTCCAGCGAGACCGGGCTTGGTGAGTCGACGTCCTTGAGCTAAAGGAGGAGGAAGAGCATATGTGACTGAAGAATGATGGATACACGTGGGCTCCGGAGAGGCAGCTGCTGGTTTTTTTGATAAGAGTAAAGTCGAGACAGGAAGATAATTCAGCACTCTGGACACGTGTTCAATAACTGGACCCACCGCACTGAGACTTATTTCTCTTTTGGTCCGCGCTGTCTGGATCCATAGGTAAAAATCAATTCTTGGCGAGTCGGCTAACAGCTCCCCTGACTGCTCACGGTGCACACACGCGAACGTGCGTGTCCACAGATGATTTTACATGCACACCGTTAAGAGCTTAATGTTTTAGTATGCGCTGACGATGCTGACGTGTGTGTGTGTGTGTGGGATTAACCCCTTCTGTCGGCGGAGCAGGTGGGGCTCAGGCTCGCGTCCGGTTATGCAGTTCGATCACACCCTTCTCCACCTCCCGTGTCTTATCGCCCGCTCTCCCAAGTCTTCCATTTTGCTCTTGCATCCATCCAGCCCCGCCCCGACCTCACCTCACTGTCACCGACTCTTCCACCTCTGTTTCACCTCTGTCCTCACGCTGTGTGATGAAGCTTTTTATAATTTCATAGCTCTACTGACGCCGTGGTGTGACACACTGAATATAGATTCATTGTTAACACAAAGCTAACACTTTCGGAGCGAGATATCGGGATGTGAACGATAACTCAAGGTGTTACTGTTTCGAGTGTGAGGCTGGTTTGCAACAGGCAGGTAGGGCGCCTCGAAACAGATCACGTAAGCTGTGCTAATCATTTTATCTCTCGGATATAAATAAGATTGTTTTGAGTAAAGACTTTGTAGCTACAGAAGACCAAACCTGGAAACTCCGCAGTCAACCACACTGCATCAAAACTGGCCAACCTACAAGATATGTAAACACCCTGTTCCTTCCTGTTTCTGTGTGTGTGTGTGTGTGTGCACCTACAGTTGCTTGCTAAGAGCTGCCCTCCTTACGAGACGCCGCTGAGCGTGTAGGCTGTAGGTGTGATTGACAGACTGGTCAGACAGATTGGCACCAAACACATTGTACTGAGAGCTGCAGCGTGCAAACTGTCAGATCGCAGAAAACTATTGAAACAACATCTATTAACACATGAATGATCACTTCTACAATTAGGTTCTCCTATAAATTAAAGAAACAAACATGTAACTTAGAAAACTGTGTCATGATCTCGGTGTTGCAGTTCTTCAGAGCCGGTGGACGGAGCCAGGCTCCGTGCTAAGCTACATCTGTCATGGGTGATAAAATGATTTCAGTTTGTTAGGGGGAGTTTTTCCAAGTTGTTGCTAGACACTCAGGAGACATCTGGTAAACTCTCCAAATGCTCACTGAACACAAACATCTCAGTACGCGTTAGGTCATGTTCGCATCGGGACATCTGGCATCAGTGAAACCAGCTGAAGATATCGATGATCGTCATCGTACCTGCCTCAGACAGGGTCCATTTTTTAACGCTTCATGCAAACATTACCACCGTCCATACTGAATAACGCTTCTGTCTGACATTACGTCTGAAATATTTACTTGGAAGGCCTCGCTGTGAACTTCTCCCACACAGTCTGAGGGGACTGCATCGGCCTTCCTGCTCTTCACTGCTCAGTGTTCAGGAACAAAGACCCCACACCCCACTTACCACCCAAACACTTAACTACCTATGCTTTATTCATGTGTGGTTTTGCCTTCCCTTAGCAGAAAGGCACTCTGGGACTTGTAGGAGAAAATGTTCCGCTTCATGTGAGGAAGTGAAGTGATGATGCTATCGTTTATATCCTGCCCTTGTATTGAAAGATTACTTTATTATATTTACATTGTGTTTTTTAGGTCAAGTGTGTGGGAGAGAAGGGGCGCCTCGAGTTGAATGTAAACGCATCATGTCGAGGGCGCACGAGAACTTTCACTTGTTGCAACAGGATGTCCGTCCTCTCCTTTTTCTCAGACTTTCTTTCTTTCTTACTTTTTCTCTGCTCCTCGCTGTGATTTCCTGTGTATTTAGAAAGAAGTGTGTGTGTGTGTGTTTGAGTCATTCTCTGAAGTCAGCGTTTACAGACACTCACCTCACTCAGCAAGAAGAATAAGTCACATGTACCGCCGACCTTAGTCACGTCCCTGGTGTTCTGATAACGGCCTTTTTTTCTGAAACTTTGCAATAAAATGTGAGATTGAAGTTTGCAGGCATGTATTTAGCATTTTATACCTACTGAGCAGTTTAATGTAAGACTTAAAGGGATAGTCCTGTTTTCCTTGTTTTCTCTTGTGGTGCAGCGTGAAAGAGATTCATGATGTCTTCGAGGTCCTGCCGGCCGATATTTGGTAAAATATGCGATCGGGAAATCGGGACCGATGCTTTCGAGTCGCAGGTTGCGAAACCTGATCGATGATGCGTACTGTATTTGTTTTTTAGTGGACCACGGCCTCTCCAACATAAGCACATACAGCTTTTGACACCTGCTGATATGAATAATGGGTAAACATGACCTACATCAGGGCACGTGTACTGCAAGGAGACGTATGTTAAATCACATCTAGTATTCAAGTGTATTTTGTTGCCATGGCAAACTGATAAACAGGTGCACATTTAAATATCTGAATTTGAATAATGCTGCTTCCAGGCCAACATAAACAAACATTAATATTTGTGTTATTCTTTTTCCCTCTGTAGCATCACAAGTGCCGCTGCGAAGGACGGGTGCATGAAGCATGAGAGGGTGGAGCTGAGGCTCAGCTGACCCCTCCCCTTCCTTCTCCTCCTTTCCCCCCTCGTGCTCCATTCGATTGGCACCTTCCCCCCCCCTTCCCTTCCCCTCTTTCCCCTTCCTGTCTCCCTCGCCGCCCTGCTGGATCTCACCCATCTCGCCTCCCCTCCTCCTCCTCCTCCTCCTCCTCCACCACCACCACCACCACCACCACCACCTCCTCCTCCTCCACTAAGCTTCAATCAGCCGTGCCCAATGTACTCCCCGGAGCAGGAAAACATCTCCACCACCTCCTCCACCAAAGTGCCAGTGAAGTATGGAGAGCTCATTGTGCTGGGGTAAGTAAACAACAACATAGCTCTGTGAAAGTTTTTATTCTGGCATCAATGAATAAGAAGTAATGGTTCTGTCGATGCTGACATGCAAATCAAACGCTTGTTTTGGTCTTACAGATTTCTGCTGTATGTTTTATACAATATTTTAATTTCTTGCCAACAGTAATTAAAGCGGTTATAATCAATACTTTTATTTAAATATCACGTCGCAGTGTGAAGACAGTGTGATAATGTGTTTGTATTAATGAACCTACAGAAAAGTCACGTCAATCTGCAGCTTCGCTCACGTTTGCAGAGTCTGACCTCATCGTCTAGCTGCCGTGGATGTCAGCAGCTACGCTGTGAACATATATGAGCATTTTGTGATCTTGGTTTTCTTTTATTTCGTGCAGCCTGAGCGCGAGCTGTGTGTATTGGCTCTGATTGACTCCATTAGTCATTGTTGGATCTGTGAGTCACGGCTGATAATTGTTGGACGTGTTGGTCACAGTTGTTGGCTGCTGGCTCGGTCCAATCGGTGTTCCCAACACTCCCAGTGTTTGATGACTGAATCCTCTCGCTGCATATGGACCTGGAAATGTGTTTTGGGTTCTCGTGGTGTATTCGCTGAAGACGCGCACGTCGTCAGACCTCATTGTATTTTGATAAGAGACATTTAATAGAAGCATAATTAATGTTTGTCATAAGAAAACTCCTTTGAGGCGCAGTGAGGCCCAAATTACCGAGACAAAGTCTCTTTTTGCGCATATATTTGATGTGACTTTGTATTGTTCTTTTGTTTACACTATATGCCGATGATGATACATTATAATTAAAGAGATAATCATGGAAACAGTGTTGACAAGGAGAAAAAGAGCCATTGTTGTGGTGAGAGATGCAGTGAGGCTCTCTGATTGGTCAGTTGACTCCGGAAAGCAACATAAACATGTGTGATATTTTTGTCCGGTTGCTGCAGGGTCGTGCACACAGATGGGAACGTTCAGCCAGACTTTGGATTCAGTATTTTAGGACCATGTGATGAACCCTCCTCCATTACTTGATACAAGATGAGATGAGTTTTGGCCAGGAGCAGCACCGGATGCTCATCATAAACACCTTGGCTGTCTGTCCCGTCAGAGATTTGTTTTGACATACTCAGCTGTAGGAAAAAGAAAAAAAAAACCTTCACCCCACCCCGCATCTTCAGCATAGAAGACATATAACTACACACACACACACACACACACACACTTTCTCCAATAACAACTGGCTGAGTGAAGGACTTCCTTTATCTGTCTATCTCCTGTTTATTCCCCAAAGGGCTATTCCACTCCACTCCCCGTCCCAGCCCACTCCACAGAGGAATGCAGATGTCGGAAAGACTCGCACGCACACTTTCTTGTGCACGTACAACACATAGATATATATACATACACACACACACACACACACACACACACAGACATTTTTCATGTCTCACTCAGACACACAGTTGGTTTCACAGCTGACTCACAGTTTGTTGTTCTGGGTTGTGCTGGAGCGAGCATTGTCAGGGAGATGACCGACCGTGGAAATTTTCCCTAGTGGAAAAATGCAGCCAGCAGTAAACGCGCTTCCATGGCTTTACAAGGGAGAATCCTGGTTTTCCGCTTTGCTCGCCTTTTTTCCGTGCCTAGTTTTTTCGACTCAGGGTCAGGCCGCTCTTTTTAAAAGGTCAATCGGGGCAGTTTTCTGCCTGCTGACATGAGCAGACGCACGCTGTGCTGCAAGTAAGGCCGCTCCAAGTGTGGTGAGCACTTTGATTTGCCTCGCTTCGTACGGCCTCTAAGCCTGACATTAGTGCCACGCTCTGTCCTGAGTGTGGATGCTCTTTTGGCCCGGTCACAGCTTTGATGTAGCTGCTAACACACAGAGCAGAATCGTAAAGGCTACCATTTGTGGTAATTAACCCATTACTCTAACATCAGGCTGCGCAGCACCCTGCTGTGAATGACGATGCCCCTGAAGTCAGCGTGACTCACCGCTAAATGGTAAAAAGCTGCCGAATCTCCTCCAGTTGTAGCTAAATTTGATTCCGACGCCGACTTAGAAATGTTTAAAACCTAGCATCATCCGCCGTCTCCGTCTCTGTCTCTGTCGGTGCATTGCTACACTCGCCGTGCCCGCGCACAGTACAAACAAGAAGGGCATCACTCGTAAAAATGTTGCTCCATTGCGGTTCTAGTGGTCAGAACTTCCCCGGGGTATGTTTAAGCTGTGGCGTGGCTACAAATCAGGAAAGGTCTCTCAAACTAAAGTATTAAAAACAGCAGCAGAACAACCACAAATGAGTTCCGCTCGCTCGAAGCATTGCCGACATACCCTCTGTCTCCGAGTTTAATGGATTGACTCACGAGCTTTGAGAGTGAAACGTGTGCGGCAATCGCGTTTATTTGATTGGTAGTAGTTTATAAGTGAAGGGCAGTCGCAGTAAACAAACGGTAAGCCAGCGCAGAGCGCGATCGCGCTAACCAAACGTCTGGTTTCTCCCGGCAGTCTGCCACAAGTGCTCGGATTAAAACTGAGATCCTGCGGCGACCAAGAACAAACTCGCACATGCAAATACTAAACGCAGACCGACCCCCCCCCCTCTCTCTCTCATCAACACACAGGACAGTGTTGTGTCTGACCTCCCCGCTAACCCCTGTCCAACATTACCATGTTTGAAGCTCAGTGATGCTAATGGCCTAATCCGGAGGAATGCTGCAGCGTCTCTGGGGACGATCTGTTTACAGGCGTATCCATCGCTGTCTGTCTGCCCGTATGTGTGTGTGTGTGATTCTGTATTGACATAGTAATTGTGTGTGGGTTGAATCTTCACATATCCATACGTGGAATAATGTTAAAGTCCACTGAAGGAAACATTATCTCAACTTTCCGTCCGCTCCGTGCGTGTTTACTTTGGCTCGTCATGACATCTGTTTTATCTTTTAATTTCAACCTTTTAACTAATAAACTTCACCTGGCAGCTTCTGCCTGGAGTCTAATAACCTTATAATGTTAACACATATAAACAGAGACACACAGAGAGTGACTCAGCCAGGGCGGTAATTACCCCCACAACCTGTCTTTATGTTTTTATAGGTTTACTGTATAAATGGTAGCTTGTTGCTGCACACCGAGCGTCGGTTTACTAGTGTTTGGAGGCGCTCGCACACTCGTACACAAGCTCGTTGCTTATTGTGGGAAGAATACAGTATGTAACTTTTTCCTAACTCGGATTCTTCCTGCCTCACTGTAACGACCTGTACGTACACACACACACACACGCACATGTTGCTGACCTTTTAGCTTTTCTTCCATTGTATTGAGCATATTTGCAGGCATGTATGTGCGCTCACATCTGACTGCTACCCATGGGAACCTGGGTTTGAACCGCCAGCAGACTGCCCTACCCTCCCTCCGGATACGGGCTAAACTTCACCATGGTTACACTCTTGCCATGGTTACTCTTCCCAAACGTTGCTGTGGCTCTGTTCCCTCACCATGGTTACTCATAAACCCTCCCAGCGTCGTTTGATCCCAGCAGATCCGCTCGCTCACAGAAACATTTTCGCTGCAGGCTGGGCGTCCTCACAACCTGTCTGCGCTGTCTTTGCTGGACTCGGTACAATGGGTGGTTTCATTTCAAGAGTCTGATTGGCCGAAGGCACGTTCCAACCGTGCGGAGGTCCTGCACACCACGGCTGGTTCTGCTGTGCCGCTGAAGTCACAGCGCTTTCTCTCGCTGAAGAGAACTTTTCAGACATTACACACGTGTCTGCGGCGCTGCTTTAGAACAGTGAACCCACGCTTGCTGCTTTTCTGAGGCTGTTGAGTTCATCGCTGGATCCTTGTCCTTTGAAAAGTTTCAATACATCATGTTTGTTGATATTTAAATGCCTCTTTAGACGAAGAGTACCTTAAACTTGGATAACTACGATATTCTTTCAGCAAACTGCAAATTAATAATCGCAAACATTAGCCTGATTCAGCTGCAGGAAGTGGTTGAATCTCCGCTCACGTCTGTGTTTTTCTGAGTTATCGCGTTGGCATCTATTGCAGTGGAGTATAGCTGCAGTATATCAAAGAAGCCAGAGGAGTGCATAACTCATGTGGCTTCTGGATGTCATAACAATGTTAAAGTAGTGAGCGGTGTTTATGCATGTGGTGATGTTTATAAAGCCGTGGTTCTGTTAGCAGGAATATCACCTCACACTGGTGATGCCTTATCTGAAACATGTGTGCACACATATACATACGTTTATACCTGGAAACATGCAAAAACCGGCTGCCGCTGCCAGTTTATTTCTCCGTCTGCAGCAGTTTTTAATTACCCTCCTGCACCGATCCGCTAATCTTGCTCTGTTAATCACTTAATATTGTTGTTTATATTAATGTTGTCCTGCTGTGTTTGCGTATGCTACTTTTCTGGGGAGAGATGAACCCCTTCTTCTTCCACGTCGCCCCCCGTTTCTCAGCTGCAGACGCATCCGCAGCTCCCCCAAAACACACAAACACACGGTTGATGTACTGAACGCTAAACGGAGATAAGGCAAGAAAGACAAACACGCACACACACACACTCTCAGAGAGACACAACAGTACAGTCGCAGCGCTGTCAGGAGTCACAGAGGCTCCATTCTGTTGCCGGGAACGCCTCTGTTTATTCTCCCTTCCTCGTCCATGTATCAGGATAAATGAGCCTCTGTGTGTTTATTTTCTCAGGCCTTTCTGGGGATGTGTTTGGAGGGCTTTGTTGTTTATGGGACATGATGTGCTTTTGTAAAGAAGCATGTATTAAAAGTATAGGCTGCTTTCTGTGTGTGTGTGTGTGTGTGTGTGTGAACATGGTCTTCGAGGCATGGAGGGAGTGCACCGAAATGCCTCAAGCATTTTCCACAATTGTTTTTCCAGTGTTTTATACAGCTGCTCAGACAATAATGCCCTATTGTTTTCTGTATGTCTGTGTGTGTGTGTGTGTTTATGTTTGTGTGTGCATGTGTGTGTGTGTGGTGTGTGTGCAGGTACAATGGCTCTCTGCCCAACGGAGACCGAGGCCGACGTAAAAGCCGCTTTGCACTTTGCAAAAGGCCGAAGGCAAACGGGGTGAAGCCCAGCACAGTTCACGTCGCCTGCTCTCCACAGGCAGCCAAGGTGAACACACACACACACACACACACACACACACACACACACACACACACACACACACAGTATCATTTAGTCCTCCCAGAGATCTTTTAGTTGCAGTCATTGCATCCGTACACATCAACAGTTTCGATTCTTTCCTTCTGTTTGTGGTGATTTATTGAGTTTTATGTCTATAGTGTTCATATTACAAACATGTGTAACGGTAAAGAAATGACACATGCGTCAGATCTTTGTAGGTGTGTGATTTTGTTTGTCTGACAACTTCAAATAAAACACACCCTGTTCAGTGGATTTGACCTGCGCTGCCACGCCAAAGGCTTTTGTGAGATTCTGTTTGCTTTTTGTTCTGTGATATTAAAGTATCACACACACACACTCACACACACACACACACACACACACGCCCCATCAACACGACAGGAAAAGGACAGAGTTCAGCAAAGCTTCCCTGAGTTAGCAGAAAAAGGAAAACAAGCAGGTACAAGGCCGTGTCCTGGTTTGGAAGGTGCTTGGTTTTCACACGGCGTTTCACTGGAACGCGCGGCAGGTTTGTAAGAGAAACAAATGTGAACGGTCAGGTGGAAGCTAGCCGGGTGTTTTCTAGCAACGACCTGGAAAACACACGTCTGCGTGTCTAAGACAATTGCCCAAAATGTGCTGAACAGGAGATTGCAAGGTGTGTGTGTGTGTGTGTGTGTGGGAGGACCTTTGCTTTTCTGGTTTTACATCTGCACTTCATGGCTTCATGGATTCTGTGTTCTCAGGCACAGGGGACGTGTCTGCTGACAGTAGCATCATATTTAAAGAAAAACACAGGAGGAAGTGTACGCACTAGGACCACGTGGAAACTGAACCAACTCACACTCTCATTCAGCCTGATTCAAACGGCCGTGTTTAGATGGTAACCATAGATTTGCGAACTCTCAAACAAGCAGCACTTGATTTAGCGGGAGTTGCTTTGAAATATTCCTCTTTGCTGAGGCGCATCTACGTCTGAAGACTGCGTTTGTTGTTTTACAGAGGGCCAAATAGTTTGGAAATTGGCAAGTTTGGAAGGAGATAACGTAGTCCAAAGAACGGCAAATGTTGTGTG
Organism: Nibea albiflora; assembly: GCA_014281875.1. Taxonomy (NCBI): domain Eukaryota; kingdom Metazoa; phylum Chordata; class Actinopteri; family Sciaenidae; genus Nibea; species Nibea albiflora. The sequence goes on from CM024797.1 coordinate 4,633,180, forward strand.
GGGAGTTTCCACTAGATGAAAAGTCCAAACTCTCACCCAGGAAATTGGGCTGGTCCCGTCTAAAGTAAGTCTAGTTAGTAATCGCTCAGAGTTTTATTTTTAGATTTAGTTCACTGATTTTGAGTTGCTGTTTGATTTGATTTTAAACAACAAAGCGACTTGGTTATTTCAAACCTCGGGTTACCATCTGGACACGGCCGATTCAAACCAGCATCAGCTACCTTTCCAACAAGTGGTGGTAATCCAGCCTGATTATGCTAAACCATAAAAACGAGTCCACCTCAAACCTCAGCATCAGTATATTCAGAAACAGGAGCCCCTGCTCGTTCACTCTAACGTCAGGGCTCAGCGTCAGGATAACTCGACTCTGCTTTCATGTCAGAGCTCAGATGAGGTGGAGTCGACTTTGAAAGACAGGGAGAGCCAGGCAGGGATAAACAGCAGAGCATGGCAGGTATGTTGTATGGATATTTAAGAAAACATCCTGATTTTCCACCTTAAACTGCTGCAAGTGTCTCTCAACAATGTACAGTATAGAGCCCCTCTCGCTGCTTACTTAACAGAATAACTCGACTCTGCTTTCATGCCATCAGATGAGATCAAATAAGTTGCCGTTCTTTATGGAAAGCCGGGCAGAGTCAAACAGCAGAGCAGAGGACAGAGGACACGAACAGCAGCTTCCTGCGAGGAGACCTGAAAACAAAGTAACAAACACGTTTGCAAAGCTAGAGTTACTGTCTAGACACGACCGATTCAAACATCAAGTGGCAAGTGAAACATGAGCCTGTCACACATTTCCAATGCGTGGAAAAAAATGAAATTCTACAAACCAAATACTGATTTTCCTACTAACGTATGGAGCTTGACGACAAGTCCACTTTAGGAACAGAGCCCCTCTGGCTGCTCGTTCACTCTAACGTCAGGGCTCAGCGTTAGGATAACTCGACTCTGCTTTCATGTCAGAGCTCAGATGAGGTGGAGTCGACTTTGGAAGACAGGGAGAGCCAGGCAGGGATAAACAGCAGAGCATGGCAGGTATGTGTTGTATGTATAGATTTAACATGATGACCAGCTTAATCACATCAGAGATTTTGTACATTTTTGGATTGTTACCGCAGTCCTTAAAAGTATGTCGATAAGTGGCAATTTGATAAACCGGATATTTAAGAAAACATCCTGATTTTCCACCTTAAACTGCTGCAAGTGCCTGTCACCTCTTGCTGCTTTCATGCCATCAGATGAGATCAAATAAGTTGCCGTTCTTCAGAGGACACGAACAGCAGCTTCCTGCGAGGAGACCTGAAAACAAAGTAACAAACACGTTTGCAAAGCTACAGTTACTGTCTAGACACGACCGATTCAAACATCATTTCCCATGTGGGGAAAAAAATTAAATTCTACAAACCAAATACTGATTTTTCCACTAACGTATGGAGTCCACTTTAGGAACAGAGCCCCTCTGGCTGCTCGTTCACTCTAACGTCAGGGCTCAGCGTTAGGATAACTCGACTCTGCTTTCATGTCAGAGCTCAGATGAGGTGGAGTCGACTTTGGAAGACAGGGAGAGCATGCCGGTGATAAGGAGCAGAGCATGGCAGGTATGTGTTGTATGAAAGGTTAGGTGGTTTTGGTTTGTTGAGTGAACACGGCTGAATTAAAGCCCCGGCAGGGAGCTTTAATCTTGCGTTGATTCTGGTGGACGAAAGTGGTTTCAGTGATTTCGAGGGGAAACTGACTGAATCTGACGTCTGACAGTATTTTACACATTTCTTACATGTTTGGTGTTTGTGTGTTGTGTGTGCCGCAATAACAAACCACAGATCTGCATAGAATAAGTCAACAACTCAAAGTTCAAGGGTTAGACAGTTTTGAGAAAAGAAAGGTTTTTTAAATACACATTTCTGACTATTCTGACTGAGTTTGTCGTGACGACCAAGTGAGTTATTTCCCGTCATTTTGGATTGGTTACCGTAGTCCCTAAATGTATTTAGAAATCCAGGAAATGGGATTCAAAACACAACATTTTTGTCTGGGGGGAGGCCAAAAGTGCCAAAGCCAGAGTTACACAGTCCAGGCTTTTAGCCGCAGTGATTTAAGAGCCTCAGTGAGTGATTGTCCTCTTAGTCCTGACTGACTGAAACAATGTTGAGGCTGTGTCACGTCCAGAAAGTGACGACATAGCACTCTTCTCATCCTTCCTAAGTGCATCTGTCACTCTCTGCAAGGAGCCGTGAGCCGACGTTCCCGGGTGTTTTTGCTGTAAAGCATGTTCCGGCTCAGTCCTCCTCTGGATTTCAAATGAAGGAGTTTGATTGCAGAGCATCTAAAAAGTCTTTTTTTATTCATCTATTCTTTCTTCCCTCTGTTCCATCAGGCCATAAGCAACAAAGACCAGCACAGCATCTCTTACACTCTGTCTCGAGCCCAGACGGTGGTGGTGGAGTACACCCATGACAGCAATACAGACATGTTCCAGGTAACAAGCTTCAGTTTTTTACCACCAGGACTGGAGTTTTACAACCGGTCCTTAGTTTTTCCACTGGATTTCTCCAAATGGAATAAACGTGTAATCGCTACACCTGGTCTGAGATCAGCTGTGTAGTTTTAACACAACAGCAGTCTGGGACGGAAAAATGCCTTGTAGTCTGCACAACACAGGAGCAGCAGCAGAGCTGTCACACGTCGATCGTGGATAATCGTGATATTAAACAATTAGTGCTAGTGCAAGTGATTTGTACTCATTATAATAGATATATTTTCAGATGGTCCATCGCAAAAACCCAAACTTGAATCCTGTTAGAAATCATTACGAACTGCAAGGCACGGACAAAAGGTTTTGTTCCTGTTCCTCTTGTCCCGTTCTTTGCTTGATTATAGCATTAACGCTCTGGGAGGCCGTCCCGTAGAGTGATTACGGTAAACTGGTGATGCAGGTAGCTGTCAGGGGCAGAGAAGTACCTGTCGTTATAGTACAAAATGTTCTCAAGGGGTTTTTGATGCATGTGAAGCAGCTTAAACTCGTCACCAATGTCACCATCTACTGTACATGCAGTCACCGGTGTACCATGAGTTTTGAAGAGTCCATATTTTTCTGTTCTTATTCTCTTCTACAGCTGCAGCTATCATCTCGTGTCTTAAATGCGTTGTTAATTAATCTGGATATCTTGTCTGCTCGCTAGATCGGTCGATCGACGGAGAGTCCGATAGACTTCGTCGTGACGGACACGGTGGCAGGCAGCCAGAGTAACGCAGACACCCAGTCGGTCCAGAGCACCATCTCCCGCTTCGCCTGCCGCATCAAGTGCCAGCGCACGCCGCCTTACACCGCTCGCATCTACGCCGCAGGCTTCGACTCCTCCAAGAACATCTTCCTAGGGGTGAGCTAAGGTCACTGAATGTGACCGAAAACAGACTAAAATATGAGTGGAGAGAAGGGTCAGTCAGCTTGTTTTATTCTTTTCACAGTCGTGTTTTACTTTCTAATGTTTTTATGATCAAAGTAAAAAAGAGGAACTGACTCTTGCAGCATATCAAAGCAACATTTTGGCATTAGTCTGTTGCCCCTATGGTCTATTGTGTACAACAAAATGCAGCTGCTAAACAAGAATGAAGAGTGACCTTTCCACTACTCCCTCTCCTTCCTGTGCTTCACACCCTGCTGAATTCAGATGTTTGGGGCTAAATGCTGAGAGAGCTGGCTACGTCCCAGTATAAATAACACCGTTTGATTCGGACAAAGCGTCCGGCCTGATCACACCCCTCGATGTGTTTGTTTTGTCAGGAGAAAGCTGCTAAGTGGAAGACGTCTGACGGTCAAATGGACGGGCTGACCACCAATGGCGTGCTGGTGATGCACCCTCGAAACGGCTTCACCCAGGACTCCAAGCCGGGCGTCTGGAGGGAGATCTCCGTCTGCGGCAACGTCTTCACCCTGCGAGAGACGCGCTCTGCGCAGCAGCGAGGAAAGATGGTGAGAGAGGGACGCCAAGCACGCACCCAGAATTCACTGTATGTGGTGCGTTCATGTGCTTCAGAACAGATTGGACAACTGAGGAGCTTTTGTCTTTCACAGTCGGGGCGTGTTCAGTACTTTTTAGAAAACGTTGCAAACAAGAAAACAACGGAAAAGGAACTGAGCAAGTGATCTTTTAAAACAACACGATGATGATCTCATTATGATGTGCTGTTGACTCACAACTAAATCTACACTAATTGATTTCTTGGCACTACGGGGCAGTGAAAACAAGTTGTCAACACAACACAACAGCAACACATTAGCTACAATCGTTTTGAAGTGGGTTAGGGATCAGGCTGAGAACATCAGGATCAAGCCAATCAGAGTGGAGCGGGTGCACGGCCGACATACTCACCGGTACCCTGTCCCACATTTTAGGCGGTATCAGAGGCATTTATGATGCTACCATAACAGCTCCTGTTTTTGGTCCCTGCCAAGCTCCAACCTGAGGTAAATATCTGTCAGCTGATAAATGCTCCACCATGTTCACCAGCTCGTTGCTACAAGTGTCTGTTTTGGCTGTTTGGTGCGGAGCTGGAAGCTTACATGCTTTTTTGGGGGGGGGTTGCAACCAAGTGAACAACCCGGCGTCTCATCCATGACTTCTAAGTTTGTATTAGAGACCACGGTGGCTACCAAAAAACCTAAACGGCCGATCTAGAGCCAGTGTTGTGTTTGTCCATTCTGGGCTTCTGTAAAAACATGGCGTACGTCCTCTGTGGGTATAAAAGAGCTCCTTCCACAGTGACTTTTTATTTATACACTTGACATGAGTGCAGATAGTGATAGAAGCCTGGACAGAGTGTCAACTAGATGACCTGGTTTTCAGAAAAATGTGTCCAGGCCGACTGCTCTTTCAACAAAAACAGCTTCCTTCTTTCTCGCTCCAGCTCGCTCCCTCTCACACACTTGCGTGCCGACCCCGTCACTCAGGCAGCGGGAGGTCAGTCAGAGCCCAACATCAACCGGGAGGTTATTCGGCTGCCGTCTCCATGACAACAGGTGCGGCTGTCAAAGTTGTGTGTAACAGGACCTTGTAAGGGGATCCTCCGGCTGACGTCAGTGCCTCTCAGGCCAATCGCAACGCTCCCGCTGCCTCGTCAGCGTGGCCACCTGTGGCATTCATCGGATTGGGGTTGGGCTGTCGGTGGTCGGTGGTGTGTGTGTGTGTGTGTGTGTTCCCTCCTCGGTCCATCTTTCCTCCCACACATCATCAACCACGAGCACACAGTCAGCTGTAACGTTCAGCGTCTCTTTATCTGGCGTCCCACCTGTTTTCAAGCCTCTCTCGCGCTGCAAAAATGAATAGCTCTCTTATCTCCACCTGACCTTTACCATGCAGAGGGTTAACAGCGTGTGCATTATCTCCCACTATAGACGCCGCTCATTATTTCACAGTCGATTGACAATTTAGGCGGTCGGCCTGTTTTCATTATGTACGGTGACAGAACATGACCGGGCTTCGCTGTGTGAGTGGAGACCTCTCAGTAGGGTATTCCGGGTGACGGCGGTGCTGCCGTACAGATAATTATTTGAAACTTTTAGTCCACATTTTGAGGAATTGTGTTAGTTTATTGTATTTGTACTACTGCACAGATGTAAAGTGACAAACTGGAGGATTAAAATACAGACTGAAGTGCAGCTGAAATGAAATAGTTTGTCTGCTCTGTAAATTAAATATTCTCCTTTGAGAAGAAACAAGAACAGAGCCACAGACTTAGAGCAACATGCATTAGCTTTCCTGCTAAAGTCTCCTTAGTATCAAACTTACAAACATGAACACGTCACGCTGCACACGGCTTGTTTACGCTGCCTCTCGTTCCCTTGCCGGTGCTCAGCCTGCCAGCTACCGTCAATCAGACACAGACAAACCACCGAGACGAAGAGAAGCATTTTTTTCATCCTTTAATTATAAAAACTTTGACACTAGATTCAAAAGAACACACAGACTATTTTTGGCTCCAGCAGCGGATGACTGAATATGATCTCCACAGTCATTTCAGACGAAGCTCTTCCAGCTTTGTGATCCCGTGCGCCGCACTCTCCGCTTAACGCCTCCGCAAAGCACACGCGGCTCTCTAAACGGCGATAAGTGACCTGCGTTAGTGAAGGTTAACAGCTGAAGGACTTTCTGATTGAATGGAGGGGAAAAAAGTCGCCTCAGCAAGTTTGCCAGAACGCTATCTAAGCTATCACACGTTTGTGAGGTGTGCTGTCGAATGGATTTTGTGTTTTTCAGTGTTCATAAAAACAAAACAAACATCCATCATGAGAAAAACGTGCTCAGGAGAATGAAGGAAGTTATTTATTTTACATTTCGTGCAGGTTTGTTTCAGTTTTTGGACAGACTCACTTGGCCTTGCCAGCGGGGCAGCTGGTTGCCCTTCTGCAGATGGACACAAGGTTGACGCCAGCGTAATTAGGAATATCTGTGCAGCTCGCACACACACACACACACACACACACAACACACACACACAGATGCCCAGTGTGCGGGGGCTGTTGTAAAGTATAATAAATGAGCAGGGTACAGTGTCTGCGAGCTCCTGCTGTGTTTAATAAAAGCGCTTGTGCTGATGAATGATTAGCTTCTTTATAATTAAATGATACCCGTGTGTGTCGAGGGTGAGAGCGTTGCCATGTATCGGATTGACCCCGAGCACTCCGATCATTAGAACTGACTGCGGGTATTTATCGATTAGACAAAACACCTTTTCATGTCCTTTTGTTTTTTTGACATGACGGTTAATAATTAGACGAGTCGTTGCGAAGCGTCTGGGAAAATCTGAACAACAACAACCGTTTCCCTGGAGCGAGACACTGAACTCTTACTCGTTCCAGTCGAGCAGCTTGTTGGCCAGCGGTAGAGAGGCTGTGGTTTCACTGGGCAGATGTGGATGTGTGTGGTAGAGCATCAGAGCGCACATGCACCCAGTGAACCTTCCCCGGGGGAACATGAAGGTTAGAAACTGTCACCGGGAGGAGAGATGGCACGCCGTGGCAGCGCCGTGCCGCTGCGTGAGTCTCGCACTGACAACATCAGCATTAGTACGAGTGATCTCATCAGAGACCCTGGGAGCTGCTCCTCCCCTCATCTGTGTATCACTTTTTAAAAATAGTTTATTATGTTTTCTTGCTTTCTTCCCTCACATCCATCCTCTTGTTTTTTCCCTCCGCCCTGTCCTCCTCTGGTTATCTAAACGTGGAATTTCCCACTGCCTCCCATCTGACCGAGACTCAACCCTAAACCTAACCCCCCTCCGTCATTGTTGCTCTTTCAATTTCCTCATGTCATCTTGCCTCCAGCTGTCAGTCCCAGTCGCACAGCTGTCCGAGGGAGTAATGAAAGAGCTACACTGCCACCTACTGTGCTCAGATCAGTACTGCACACCTCAGTGCCCCACGTCCATCCGTCTATCCAGTAACTGCTTTTCCTGCTCAGCGTGCACTGGGTGAGAGGTGCGCTTAATCCACCCAAAACTGCTGAAACAAAAACCAAGTGCAGATATTTGAAAAATCGCCTTCCTCGTCTGTTTTCTGTCATTTGAACATTTTTGGGTTTGTTGACATTTGAAGATGAACTTTGTGCTTCTGATGGGCATCTTTAACTTTTCACGAGCACATTGATAAATATCTGTGAGATAACAACACTCACAGCAGCAGAGTGGCTGTCGAGGAAATGTCTCGACAGCGTATCGCTGCAGATGGACAGCTGTGACACTTTGTGCAGACCTTCACGGTGCCCTGTTGGGTTTGAATCGTGCAGACATCGGCGATCTCCTGACTTTTTGTCTCACACCATCAAGAGGTTAACAGCTTCTTCTGGTCTTGTGTGTATACTACTGTTGTCTGCAGCAGCTCATCTCTACAACTTCTCTGTGTTCCAGGTGGAAACCGAGAGCCAGGAGCTCGTCGACGGCTCCCTCATCGACCTCTGTGGAGCGACCTTGCTGTGGCGTACCGCTGAAGGCCTGGCGCGCACTCCCACCCTCAAACACCTGGAGGCGCTGCGGCAGGAGATCAACGCAGCCCGCCCCCAGTGCCCCGTGGGCTTCAACACGCTGGCCTTCCCCTCCATGCGCCGCAAGGACACGCCGGACGAGAAGCAGCCCTGGGTCTACCTCCAGTGTGGCCACGTGCACGGCTACCACAACTGGGGCAACCACCGCGAGGAGAGGGAGGGCCGGGAGGGCCGCCACAGGGAGTGCCCCATGTGCCGAGCCAAAGGGCCGTACGTGCCGCTGTGGCTGGGCTGCGAGGCAGGATTTTACGTCGACGCCGCCCCGCCCACTCACGCCTTTAGCCCGTGCGGCCACGTTTGTTCGGAGAAGACGGCGGCCTTCTGGAGTCAGATCCCTCTGCCGCACGGCACACACACCTTCCACGCCGCCTGCCCTTTCTGTGCCCAGCAGCTGTCTGGCGAGCAGGGCTACGTCAGACTCATTTTCCAGGGACCCCTCGACTAGCAGGGGCATCTTCCCAGCATCCTTTGGGAAGTTCTTTTTGTTTGGACCCTGCATTGACGGCGGAACTGCCCCGATTTGTTTTCCTTCCTCTGCGGTTCAAATAGAAACTTTTTTCTGGACTTTGTGTCTCTTTCTCATATTTAAGTGACCTTTGTATTGCTTTTTCATGAATGACAACAAAGATTTCTATATTTTCACGTGAAACCAGAGACACAAAAACCAAACAAAGAACACTGCTGGGTAAACCTTTTGTTTGTTCCTCGGAAAGAACTTTCAACCACAGTATTTTTCAAAGTTACTAACATACTGTAGCGCAGACATACGGTTTTTATTCCTGTTTATTGTTGCAATATACATCCGTGTACATCTCTTAGAGCTAATTTAAACAAAGACGTTTATTTATGGCCCAGGAACCATCGCTTCATCCTTTATCTGTCAGATTATGTCTAACTTCAATCCTATTTAGCATTTTAATTTGAAAATACAGTATATTGTTAATCAGATTTAAACTTCTAGGTGTGTTCTGAGGGTTTCGTTCTGTGTCCTTCCCCCCATGTTCACCTCTCAGATCTCTTTGTCGTATTTATACACCCCGTCCCCCCCGGCGTGCTCTCACTCTGCGTGTCAACCCTTCAGTTTTAGTCTCATTAAGGCGTCGCCATGGCCTTTTCACATTCAAAGCAATAGATCTGGAACGGAAACCTCCTGAAGCATTATGGGAAACTGAGTCCTTTCAGGCGTCAGACAGCCCGAGCGGCTGCTCCCTCCCTTTAAAAGTCCGAGTGACACGGTTCTGCTGGGTGAGTGAATCTTTTCCGATCACAGGTGAGCCATGATACCGCAGCTATGTAGCTAATGTCAGACATCCTGCACGCACACACACACACACACACACATACACACACATACACACACACACACACACACTCTAACCAGACCTGGTCAAATACTTCTTAGTGTTCTAAAAATGACAAAGTGCTGTTTGATGCAGTATTCTGATCAGTATTAATCTTAGAAATGAGAATGAATTAGTCACCTTTGGCATTAAACACTTAAACGAAATGGAAACTTTCACTCCAGCCAGTGTTGTGAGACGCTTTCACCCGCCAGTGATGCTGCGTCTGATCATCGCGTGTATTTTCTTTTGGGAGCTGCAGCATCTTAAAACAGCCGGCCGTGATTTGTTAAGCCATAACGAGCGAGCAGTGCGAGAACTCCCAACACGAAGCAACAGAACACACTCGAGAGAAAAAAGACAAGTGTAGCTGTTTGACTCAGGTTTGATGCACACACACACGTGTTATTTATTCATGGATGTGTGTGTTTGTGTGTTTGTGTGTACTCATCAGGGCTTCGTTATTCATGCGTGCTTTCTGAATCAGTGTGTTGAAGTACAAAATATCAGGGCTGCTGAAAACTACGATGAGGAGCTGCATGTTTATTTATTCTAGAAGCTTCCTCGTGACGATCACGAGGGGTCGATGATGAGCTGCCATCTTTAAAGGGTGAGTCTTAACGAGCTGCAGGAGAGCCTGTAGTTTAATTTCACATGGATGCTGTCAGGTGGCCAAACACCAAAAACAAACTGATGGCTGACGTCTAGTTAACGCGGCCATGCAGTCAGACAGAAGAGCACTTATTTACAAGCTGACAAGAGCTATCAGTTTATTTCTATTTATGTATGTTTGTGTTTGAAAGTCATTAGAGAGATGCCAAGAAACTGAGGCTGAGGGAGAGAGAGAGTAGAGATGACTGATGAAGGTGAAGAGAATTTAGTTACACTTCAACAATTCTTTAATATTTTTCGCAGCTATGCCTGGAGTTTTATTTATTGAAAATAGTCACAACATTGGTCAGAAAATCCTTCAGCGACCTTTAAAATCCGAGTCTCTTGTTACTAGACAAAACAGTACAGAAATTGTTGAACCCGACCTTCCCGAAACTCATCAGAAAACCTCCGAAGAATTACATCAGTATTATGAAACAGTGACCGCACTAACCGAGGTCACACGTCGCTTCTCGGATGCACAAATAATGTGAGATGTTAAAAATAATCTAAACGAAGACACAGAAATGAGAGAAAAACTGTCCGAACTGCCGTGATGAAGATGGAAAAACCTCAATACGACACAGACTGAGACTGAACAGCAAGTGAAGAGAGGACAGTCCTGATGTTTTGTACATAGCACAGAGTCTCCTGCTGCGTACACACACACACACACACACATCCTGCAGCACCACTGCGGTCCGTCCAGTTTGCTGGAGAACGAGACACACACTCCAACTGTAGAAACTTCCCAACAGTGAAGCAGCTTTACTGATCAGTATACACCTGCAGGTGTGTGTGTGTGTGTGTGTGTGTGATTGTAATTTATGTGTTCGTGATTGTTTGTATGCTGTTTTCAGTTTGTGTGTGTTCATCTGTCCACACAGTGAAGTTCTCCACACGCAGATTATTTTCATCACCCCAGTGCTCGGACTACACACTAACTCACCTCAGGGAGAAAAACAATGACCTGTGTCACATCTACACACACACACACACACACACACTGCTAAAGTCTTCTGAGGATACCTCATAAATAAAAAAAAAAAGTCTATTCTGGATTTAAAGTTTGGTGTCTCGCCTCCCCATCACCCAGTTTTTGTTTCCTGGACTCTGAGGCACCGTGTCTCTCTCTCTGTGGATAAAGTGTGTGAGTAAGGGCTTCACTCTCGTCTCTGTACTGTTTAATGTCAGACCCCGTTTTTACACAAACACGCGTCCGTCCGTCCGTCCGTCTGTCCCGCTTCCTCCCACTCGCTCCTCTCCTCCATCGTCGTCTCCTGTCCGGAGTCTACTTGTGCTTGTAAAGGCGAAAGCAAAGAATGTTTCCAGCAAACACTTTTTTGTAACAACTTTAAACAATAAAGTGTAAAAGTGACACATTTCACCGTGTGCTGGCTTCTGTTTGCATCACTGAGACAAAGTCTTCTAACGTGTCTGTTTACTGAAGCCTGATCAGGCAGAATAAAGGATTTATCAGCACACTTGTCATGACGTGACGCCGGCTCAGTTCTGAAGAAGCTGTCTCTGCTCACAGAAAGGTAAAATGAAATGCAATACTTCAAGAAGACAAGAAATAATCTGTATGTATGTGTCCCCTCACATTCACTCCTTATGCAGCACCAGGACAGTGAGCTCTGTCAGTTATTTCCTGTAAATATTGTTCTACATTCACACATATTAAATTCAAATATTTATTTATTCTTGTTGCCTTTTATGTATGGAAGTGTATTAGCAGCTAGTAACCAGCAGAGTGCGCCAAACATCAACCCAAAATCTTTAATTCCCCCTCTGCGCCTTTCCATGCACTTACTTTAAATCTAGTGTGTGTTTTTTTAGTGCGCCTGTGCGTGTGTGTGTGTGTGTGTGTGTCAGTAAAATGGCCGTAATGGCTACATGCATGTTTTACGGCACATCTGTTCTCTTAAACAGCGCGCAGCTGGCAGCCAAAGACATTAACACGAAGCAGGGATCCAAAGATGCTGATGACATCGCACCTGTACCTGCTCACTGTTCTGCATATCCTCATAATCCTCATTCATCCACGTCCCTCCGCTTCAGTTAGTTATTCCACTATTTAATTATAAACAAACTGTCAAAAATCAATATGCTTTATTTATTTTTTTCTTTTTTCATTTCCCTCACAGTGGGTTCTTTGTGTAAGCCAATCAATATTCTTACTTTGGCCCTCGGGGGGAGGTTAAAAACGATCCATAACAGAATTCAACTCAAGCAGCAGGAATAACAACAAGCCAAACCAATTTCCCGCAGGCTAACAGCGAGGTTTAATATCTGTTTGCTGTCCCTCTGAGCTTTAAACTAGTAGATCTGTGCACAGAGGCGTGGATCAGCAGCTCGCTGTCCATCAGGCCTGTCTTAAACAGGAAAGGCTGAAGAACAAGCAGACAGGAGTTACATCCATTCACACATATTCAGCCAGAGACGCCACCAAGAATGAATCTGTCTTCCTACAGATGACAGAGAAGACACGGTGTCTTATTATCCTGACGCCTGTGACACCAAACTCTTGCAAACAATTAATTTTCCTCTTCATAACCCTCCCAGTTAGTTAATGAATATTGATGTGGAAAGGGTGCATATCTCCGTCTCCTTGACCTTGTCATTTATCTCGACTTGCAAGGCGAAGCAGAACCCAGATCAGTATTCCCATCACAAGACATTTGATAAATACCCTCCCTAATTTAGAGGCAAGGCAGATGGTCTTGTTGCTGGCAAAAGAGCTGAGAAATTAGGGCAAAGAAAGAAGTGTATGTCAGCAGCAGCAAGGTGCGGCGCTGGGAGAGAGCAGGAGGTAGTGCTGTGTGTCCCAGGAGGGGTGTATAAAGGAAAAGCGAGTCTGCAATAAACCAGCTGTTTCCTGAAGAAGTGGCTGGCTGCCAGGATACCTGCTGTAGTCAGATAATATAGAATCTAAGTAAGAATCACCCAGAGTGAATCGGTAAGCTAAATGTGACTCCAAACTGTGTGGAAGGCAGGAAGTGACTGAAATGGATTTGGACGGCTTCTCGCATGAAAGTGGATCCACAATATTTGAATATTGTAGATTAATGTGGCTTGAAAATAAAAAATCAGTCTCATTCATATTTTAGCTGATGAAGATGGATCTTCTTTTGCTCCACGCTTTGCTGAACAGTCTGATCATCAGCAGTCACTGTGGCCGTTCCTGATACGTTCATTTATCTTTTCCCCCCAAATCATCAGAGACTTTGTCTCAGAGAAAGTGACTTTGACGTGAGACCGTACTCTGCATTTTGCTGTCTGCACCAACAGTCGCCGTTGGTTTCTTTGAACTGTGACGAGAGAGAGAGAGAGAGAGAGAGAGAGAGAGAGCAGCAATAAAAATAAAGTAGAACTATAAACTTTAATGGAGATGCGACTAATAGTAGCATAATGATAATAATCTAATCTGCAGTGGACATCAAGCAGCAGCAGCAGGCTCGACCTATCGGCGATCCACATGTAGACGTAGCCACGATCCATGAGAACCTGCCAGGTGAGGAAGCAGAGAGACTCAGAAGTTAACTTAATAACGCATTTATGGGACGTCAGTGTGTACAGATGGAGAGGGTGAGGAGAAGAGAAGAGCTCAGCGCATCATGAGCAGCAGCATTACATAAGAGAGGGTTCAGGACTCACCTGAGCCTGCCTCCATCTATTAGCTCTATCAAGAGGAAACATCTTCAGACTACTCTTAAAGGTGGAGAGGCTGAACGCAGTGCTCTCAGTGGGCTCTTAATGTTATGATGGTGCCTGACCATGGAGAGCTTTGTATAAGAAATGATACCACAGATAGCCAACGCAGAGAAGCCAAAATTACAGAACCAGACCTGATCTCTAACCTTCTGCTCTCAGGTCTGGTTAATGAGGGGATTTTCTTCACCCAGGACTGGCCCAAGATACACGCCTAAGTGATGCCATAACTGTGCCCTGGGAGCTCCACCTACTGGTGCACACTATTGCTGGACTTTGCCAGTTCCAAGCCCACGTACTGAGCCCATAGGTTCGACAGCGAGGTGTTTATACCATTGGATTGCGCAGATGAAGGCTGGTGGCGCGTCTTGCACATCTCCACATTATTGTCTCTGTGAGGGAAAGGGTCACCGCGACCTTTTCTTTGTGTTTCAGGCTTTTGTTTAGTTGTTCATGGAGGTCGGGTCCAGTACCTGGCAACATCAAGCATGTCATTAAATAGAGGAAGCTGGGAACGTGCAGTCTGTCGTGACACAGCAAGAATGTAAGACTCTATAATCACCTAATCTGACACAGTGACCATGTAAACAGACACAAAATATCGATTTAAATGAGCGAAACATTATCCAAACCCATAAGTGTATTGCACAAATTTCCTCCTCCAACATGTTTGGAAACTGCACAGCTGCGTTTCAGAACATCAACAGCGATCAGGGAGGAACCTTTGGGACGCTATTGGGTAACAAAGTCATCAAAATGTGTTAGCAGCACAGCAGGTCTCTGCTCAGATATAACTTCTGCAATCAATACCCCGAGCTGGAACCTCGTGGTTCTCTTCATCACGCTGCAGCAGAGTAATAACTTGCCTGAGTCGAGTCTATCATTTGGTTTGAGGATTATCGTCTTCTGGCTCGCTGGATGTTTTTGTGAGCCCTCCGGGAGCACAGATGCAAATCTTGGCTTTGTTTTTTTCCAAAAGTACCGCTTAGCTCCAAAGAATATCTGTGTGTCTTTAAAGCCTTCAAAATGAGATAAAGTTATAAATCAGAAATACGGTTTGGGGAATTAAAACCTCTGCTGTGTCAGTCTGGGTTTAATGTTCCTGTCATATCTCTGGATCAACTCAAATACACCCAGGCAACCAGAAAGTAGAGTGCCTGATTTAAAGACAATCTTCAACATCCCAACTCAAGTAATTATTGTGTATGTTCACTGATCAGTGACTGATCTCTGCAACACATTAGACATCCATAACTTTACTATCTCTGAATATTTGAACAATACAGTGCACCGGACCTCGCTCGAATGGATGCTGATATTCTGCTGTCTCCAGATTGACTCAGTCAGTCAAGTACGAATTAACATTTGGCTGCAGTTTTATTAGCTATCATTCCCTGTGGTTATAGCCTCTCTCATAACAATACGACAGGGACGGCGTATTTCTGTTGACTGGGTGACAAAATTGGATTTTTGGTATTACAGTTATACTTACCCAGCCTTGAAAAACTAAATACAGAGTGTTTGAGTTTCACAGAAAAATAATGAGATAGTTATTTACCAAAAGATTTTAGGAGTTGCTTCAGACGATGTCGAAAGACCTTTAATCTGCAGACATGGATGAAGCTCGCTGAAGTTCAAACCGGTCTTGAGACATGCTTTGTTTTTAGAATTGCATCAAACAAATCCCTGGTCATAATCCCGACAAACAGCATTATTTGCAGAAGGCTTTACTGATCTCCAGTAAGAGAGTGAAGGATCTATTCATAACATATTCTTTTGATCATTACTGTAATACAAGCCGCGTGAAACCGTCACGTTTGTCGTATGGTGAATTTTAATGTATGTTGGATTTGGCATTTTAATAATGTTTGCAGTGATTGAAGGTAGTTATCAAGCAGAAACCTCCGTGGCTGTGAAGTGAAGCCAAAGTGGAAGTGCCAAAAAACTGCAGTTCCTCAACTGTCCACTTGAGGCTGGCTGCAGAAGTGAGTCAGTCTCCATAAGTCCCCATGTTAGACAGCAGAAATAAACATGTTTACAGCCTGGTACAAAAAACAGTTTTGGTCTCTGTAGCTAATTTCCCCGTTCATGACAACTGTACTGAAGGTGAATTTATATACAACTCACCTGTTCACATTATATTAAAGAATTAAGAGTGTGGACGCTTTGATTGACAGGTGGGTGCTGTTGCAGGTGGTCTGTTTGAGCACTCGGGCATTATTCAACCCGCCTCAGGTCTACCGCCGGCCAATTTTTAGATTAGCCAGGGGGCGGCAGATGCACGACTGCCAAGATGGCCATCCATTCTTTATGCTGTCTAAAGCAGACAGCGTCATCAGGAGTCCAAAACACTGAGACACTAAGTTCACTCATACACAACTGAACAAACTGCTTTAGCACCTGAGCTACAACCGCCTGCTACAACTTATTATGCTCAAATATGTATCAATATATATATATTTATAATTTTCTGACAGTTTTATGCAGAGTAAGACAAAAATGAAAACTCTGACAGAGATGGGTTTGTCTTTTCCAGTGTGTACACAGCAAACAGCATCATTCAGACATATTTCTGAGGTTACATGAGCTGGTTCTCCACCCAACACATTGTTATGATGTGCATATCTGTATGGAAAGCTTAGATCAAGCACCCTGGCTGCATATTAATAAAATAATAATAATAATAAATCCTTCTCTGGCTGCTTTCCTTCTTCTATTGTGAGCCTTGAACATCTGCTAAATACTTCAAGTGTAAACCTCCAATAGGAAAACGCACAGCTGCAGACAAATGCCTGCTGCATGCCTTTGACGTTTTTAAATGGAACTGGCCCTTTAACCGCGCGGACCTACTGCTCATGCTCGGGGCTTTGTGCAGGAGTTTCCCCGTCAGAGACCCAGCTGTGAGGACCTGAGAGCGAAAGCAGACGGAGCAGAGAGAGAGAGAGAGAGAGAGAGAGAGAGAGAGAGAGAGGGAGAGAGAGAGAGAGGGAGAGAGAGAGAGGGAGAGAAGAGCTGCGACTGTCGCATCTTCTGTAACAAACCCGGGCAGAGAGCACGTCTTTGTCTGGAGCACAGCACATCCAGCAGGAGGGCCGATCACCCGAGCTCCGTGGTTTCTGTTTTATCTCCGGGATTACAGTCTTTGACGCCGAGGCAGGATCATCTGGTCACGGTCGTGTGTTTACATCGGAACCTTGACCACGGTGGAAGTTATCCGGTGGACTTGTGCGGACGCACAGCACAGCGCTACACGTTAACGTGGCTCTCCGTGTTGTTGTCGCCCAGAGCGGATCGTTTCCAGCGGAAATGTGCGTGCAGTGTCACTAAGGACCAAACTGTTGTCATCAAAGTTTCATGTCTTTGTCCTGTCCCGCAGCTTTCCCCCCCTCACACCGCTCGGCATGTTCTGACGGTGCGTAATTACTGTTTTCCTGCGCCCTCTCCACAGGCGTCACAGGTAGGCTACCTGAGCCTGCACACACCGCTGCTGATGACAACAGATCATCTCACGGCGTAAAGGTGACGCTTTGGTTCCTGTGACAAACACACACACACACGCATACACACACTCCGCGTCAATCATCATGGGTGATGTTGGGGGGATCCACCTATGCACCTGGACAAAGTCGCCCAAAAGGAGCGCCCGGGACTTCTTGAAGACATACCTGGGAATATTTGTGATGCTCATCTCGTGCTCCACACGGAAGCCTCCTCTGTGTCCAAATCCTGCGATAAGAACTGTTTTTCGGGGAAGTGCATCAACGGGACCTGCGTGTGTGACCACGGATGGGTCGGAGATCAGTGCCAGCACTGTCAGGGGAGATTCAAGTAAGTTTGTTGTGTGCATGCGACAGAAGCCACTCTGAGTTTAAACCTTATCTGCCTGCTTGTTATTGTATCAGAGCTGTTGTGTTGTCCAAAGTCCAACACTGACCTAATGTGTGTGTGGGCCCGTGGTTCTCTCTAAGCTGTGTGAATGGCAGGTTGGTGACATACATGTGCAGCCTGTAATGTCAGTTATCTCACCGCTGCTTTGACCCGGTTCACTGACTAACAGTAAATTATGACTGTCAGAGTCTTTGTTGTAGTTCAAGTGGACTCCTTTAAATGTGACAAGGCTCTTTTTCCATAATGTATGAGGTGTGATTAATGCCACAGCACAACAAAGATGGAGCGCCTCAGTGTTCTGCGCTCGCTTTTGACTGCTTTATTATTTAGCAATCGCTAAAGCAGACTTTTTTGTGTCTGGCTGTAATCTCCAGAGGGGGACACCACGTGCACACATGCCTGTGCATGAGCACATTGTCCATAAGCACAGATGGTTCACTTCAAATACGAGCGCAAAACACTTTTCTAAATATGACAACATGTAATTTTAATGCCCAGACAACAGATTGCTGTCTGCTGCTCCGAGTGAATGGAGCAGAGTGACTGCCTCGCTCACTGTCACTTCAGAGTACGACACACACACACACACACACACACACAGGCTTAAAATGGGCTGCCCCAGCTGCCGTCAAGCAGTTTAAATAAAACAGGATTCGGTAGCTGCATGGTTGATGGTTGTCTCACCTCTCTTGTTTGAACACCAGACACGGGGCTGAACATGGCTGCCACTCAGTCGAGTTGATTGTGACACACCCCGTGCTTCATTTTCATCTGTATGAGAACTCAAATTATCTGTGTCGCAGCTATTATTTTGAAAGTCCAAAGAAAGTCAGTCAGGCAGCAATTGAAATTTGCCACGTCTCTAATTTTGATGCAGCAGGAAGATTCCTGGTTTGAACCCTGTCTGGGGCCTGTCTGTAAGGAATTTGAATCAGCTCCTCAGCGTCCTGCTTTGTTAGGAATGATTGTACTTTGGCAGACTTATTATCAATGTGGAAGAATGCGGTCTTGGTTCCTGTCCAGAACTGACACCAAGACTTATTACCTCGGATTTGTTCTGGTGATCCAGGTTCCAGAATAAGTGTCCATCTCTTGCAGTACCTCTTTAGTCTTCATGGATCGGGAGCTGGGTCGTCAAACAGCCAACAATTGGCAGACCTGTCTGATTATTATTACAAACGTCACTCTGTCTGTATGTTTGTGTCTCTTTGAAACAACCACAATCGTGTTAGGTGCTGCTAAGCCCAGGATGCAGTTGGAACTTGTTTTGGTTGAACATTTGCACAAGGAGAGGCGCGTCCTGGCATCACAATGGCAGAAATGATAACTGCTGCGATCTTGTTTATGTTTGTATCATTTGAGTTACTCCATAAATTCCACCGTACGGCTCTGTGACGCTCTTTTGGCCTCCTCACAGCGGGTGCTTAACCGACCCCGAGCTGTTCCAGAAGCAAAGCGTTTTTTGCCCGCTAGACTTTGTTAAATTGCTCAGATTTGTTCATTTTTGGTGCTTCTACTCTTGTTAAGTACACTTTGTAGTTAAATTGTTTCCCTTTTGACTGTTTTTACAAGTGAGAGTACACTAAGGGCGTTTTATTTTGAAAATTAACTGGACTCTCTTTGTCGTTGCTGTATCTGAACCTCCAGGCCAGCTCGATCTGCTCTATGCAGCTTGAAGCGATGAGTATTTTGAAAATGGGAACACGCAGGGAGCAGAACGCAGTCAAGAGGCCGCCAATGGCAGGTTTACTTCCTGAAGAGCCTATTACCTGCGAGGTCGACTAGATAACAAAATAACCGGTTGTAATGATTCAAAACATCTTACACAAAGAGTGTGTGAATAATAACTAAGCTGTGTCTTACTTTTAAAGCTTCAAAGCGTCCTGAAGAAAAGGGCAGAGCATCAGGCCGTCCGCTTCATCCTGCATGTAGCCCGATTTAATATATTATTAAATTTAGCAGGTCAAACGAGCACCTCTCCCTCCGCTCCTCTCTCTGTGTGGCATTAATCACCCCTCATATCCTCCAGAGAGGATGACGTTACCTTGTCACAATCACCTACAGCCTGGTCTGCACAAGTAAGGACAGAGAGATGGCAGGACCTCAGTCTTATATTTTCTCTCCGGAGGATTGTATTGATTTCTCAGTCGATGTGATTGTTGAGCGAGTAGGGGAGCAGAGCGGGCTGTAAGGCCGGACGACAGACAAACAATGCAAGAGGGACAAGCTTTTTATTCCTGTGGCTTCCCAGTGGCATGATATGAATGCCCATTAATACCTGAGTAGTTGTCACAAAAAGGTAGAATGTGGAGTCTAACAGTCCGAGCCGAACTGTGCAGGCTAAAATCCATATTTGAGAAAATTGCAGTATCGCCTCTTGAGATGCATCAGCTCATTTTCAAAGACATTTCATTGTTATTGTTATTATATAGTGTGAACAGTGAACGGGCAAAGATGTGGATGGAGGGAAAAAGAGAAACACCCACACAGAAAGTCTGTGTACTTTCTAGGTGTTCAAGTTGTTGCTTACTGATGAAAGATGTACCTCTATCAGCCGTGACATCGACAACATGACGGGTGAAGTGAACGCTCGTTATCGTGTCATCATGGCACCTGTCAGTGGATGGGAGAGCAGCAAGTGAACATTTTGTCCTCAGAGTTGACGGTAAAAGCAGAAAAAATGTCGACAAGGCCCAGATTGTGATGGCTGGATGACTTCCTGCAGCTCTCGTGGGGTGTTCCTCAGCTATGCTGGTCAAGTGGTGAGCCTGCAACGGGGTCACGTACGGCCACGACTAAGGCTGACCTGTGCGGTCCGATCCAACAGATGAGCTGCTGTAGAAAGGTGTCAGAACACTCTGCGTATGGGCCTGCATGGTCTGCAAGAGCTCTAATAGCCGGCACATGAGCATCAGAACTGGAACAATGGAAAATACAGATTACAAGCGATGGCAAGTAGCTGTGATGTAAACCTCAAAAGAAAAGAATCACGAAGAAGAATCGCGGGGTTGATTGGTTAAAAGCAAACGGACATGAATGCAACATATATCTTCATTTCTGCAGTGTTATGTTCTGGTTAGATGTCAGTACTTGTACTTCGCGATGAGAATAAAGTTTAATCTAATCTGTTATAATCTAATATAATATAATCTTGCTGCTTTTAATACATCTATGTTTGGGGACTCTGTTCTGGCTCAGGCTGTAGTATTCTGTTCACTAAGTTCTACATCTCAGAGCGGATTGTGAGCTCGCTGCATCTCCCAGTCTGCCGCCGTCCAAACAGTTGTGTTATCTAAAGGCTTCACGGCACTCGTGGCCGCATCAGCTGTATCTATTAGTGAGGACACGACGGGACAGGACTGGAGAGCAGCGGAGCGGAGAAAGGACCCGTGCTTCAATATCACTGCTGTGGCCTGAAAATACTCCATACCAAAGCTTCACTGGTCACAGGAGTGCAGTCGGGATGCTCACGCACACACACACACGCACACACACACACACACACACACACACACACATGCTGTTGTGTTTCATATCCACACAGACAGATCCAATAAAGGAGAAATAGGGAGTAGATTCTAGTCTATTGATTTAAGGTATTGGTGTTCTGTGTAGTTTTATTGGCCTGCAGTCTCATCCTTTGTTTTCCTATGGCGTCCTCACGTTCTCTTTGTTTTCTTTTGCTCTCTTTGTCCAGACTAGATAACATCTTGCTTGTTCTTACATACAAAACCCACACACACACACACACACACACACACGTCACCCTGACATGTAACAGCACACAGAGTCTGAACCAGATATGGAGAATTAAGTGAAGATGTTGAGATATGGAGAAGACATTCTTGACTTTACAACCTAATTATTGAAGAAAGAAATCCCCCTCTGAGACGCTCTCTTTGTCCCCCAACTTTGCGTGAGATGGTTGTTACGTTCAGCCTTCCTCACCAGCCAGTCTAACTAAGTTTATCTTGTTAAAAAAATGATGGATCGTAGCATCTAGACTGAATCAGGCAGTAAAGCTGTTGTAAAATCAAAAACAATGAGCTAAAAGTGGCTGAAAAGTCACTGAATCCATCCATTTTTAGGAAAACCGTTGGTCGGAGATGGGATGTAAACAGCAGCTCCTCCTGCTTCGATGCTACATCGGTAAACATCGACCATTTCAAGCTTTGCTGTTGAAGAGACCATTGCAGTTTCTGAGTTTTTAAAGTATTAATACGGACATTTCAGGTAGGAATGTCCTTACATGCATTCATGAGTGTTTTTAAGTTGAGCGCTTGGCAGAATCCACAAGAACAAATCCTAAAAGTCTGCACGCTCACCCCTTCAGGGCTGTCGACTGAAGCGACACATTCAGGTAGAAGCCTTTTATCAGTGTAAATAGGTTACCTGCTTATCCTCGATTAACCTCACGGAGGAGAGCGGGGCTGACAGACGCTCGTAGGCCTGATGTGACGCTGGCGTTTGGCAGTTTCAACACTGTCAAATGCAGCACATCAAAGTGAATCTGTTTGCCTAAGGTTTAGCTAGTGTAAACCGCTGCATTAATCTCACTTTGTCTCTTGAATGCTAAGTGCAGGCAGCCAAAAACACTTGAGGCCAGAGTGAAATGAACTCTCAGCGATCAAACGGTTTCGAGCCAGTATCTTCCAGCAGAGATGCAGCAGGCGGTTCTGGAAAAGGGATGTTGATGGTGCTAATTGATAGAGGAAAGAATAAAATAAATATCTTGTCTCTCTCAGTGATGGCGTGCTGTTGTAAAACCATCGCTCAGTGTGCAGAAGCCGCATTGGAGGGTTTTTTCTTTTTGCCACTCAGACAACTGGAGCCGGGTAAAGTTGTATTTATCACACTGGAGCCTGATAAATGGACTGAGGCGGCTGAGAGCTCATACAACACTCTGCAAGATGGGATTTAAAAATTGACTACCTCTTCAAGTCAGTCACAAGAATTACTGGCGTGAAAATAATACTCCACCTGCTCATTCTTCAAAAGGAAACGCACAAAGTACTATATTTATTTCCAAAATGGGATTATAGTTTTGGATCGAACCCCTCCGCTCCATGTCTGATTTCATCTATCTACTAATACTGTGAGCTCAGTTTAGATGTTATGGTTGCACCGAAATCCTATTACATGACGTTGGAGCCCATTAGGGCTCCTCTTCATCTCTTCACATGACTTCTATCTGCGTGTGGCAGCAGTATGAATGTCATGAGGCATTTCCTCTCTGTAACTTTGTGGTGAACTCACTTTGGACTGGAGTGAAGAAACTTTTGAGTACTGCATCATGAGTATCTGCATCATCCAGTATTGAAATGGATTTGGTTTTACTTTTAAATTGCAAAACGGTCAGAAGAACTACAACTGAAGGTTCCAAATAAGTGATCCTCTCATTTTTCCGTAGTCCATCAGAAGCCGACACAGTCCTGCCTCTACCGACTCCCGCTAATTCAAAAATGGGCAAAGTGGTGCAGCGCGGGTGGAGCTGAGTAAAGTCTGGTCACTCAGACAATCCACCTGTCAATCAAAGTGACCACACTCTTAATTATACATAACATTAAGCTGTAATAAAATTTGAAAAGGTGAGCTACACTCACTCTCTTCTTCTGCAACTGTCAGCTTAGAGGTCCATCACACAGCTTTTCTGCCACATCGCCTGCCCAGAATACAGCAGAGACACTCAGCTGTTGGAAAGGTACGGCCAGACTTCTACACATTTCTGCCGTCACCGCACCCTGCTCTGCAAGATGCTATGTAATGTTTAAAGTTTGGACCGTATCTGCTCATCGCAACTGCGTGGCTCTGGTTAGGGAGAGCGTGTGGCTAGAAAGGCAAATGTTAATTGTCGGTCTGTCGTGAGAAGTGAACTCCCTTCCCCACATGAAAGTCTGACGTGCTTTATCGCTGCAACCTCCAAATTTTTTACTGTCCTCGCAACATAGAGGGCACACTCCCTGGCACCGAGCAGCGGCTTCGAAAATTGCGGAGTGCAAGATCATCCAATTTGGACATAATTCACAGGGCTGAAATAAGACAGTGGGCATATGGATGTTGCTCGTTTTAGTTTAATTTGATGGTTACACATCTTGCATGAATTTTTATTTATGCAACCAGTGTGCAACCTGCGATCATGCATGTTTCAAGACTTTCCCACAAGTGACTGCAGGAGAAAATCTGTATATTCCTGACTGACACGGTGACACGGAGGAGACTGTAACAACATCGCCAGCGGGATTAAACACACTCATTATGTTTTACAGTACTAATATGCATGGATAGAGATCAACCCTGCCGGCTCTGTGATGCCTGGAGATAAAGGAGGGAAGCCATTCAAGGACAGAATAACCACACGAGTGAGAGACAGGCTGAGTGCTTTTCTGACATCAGTCATCATCTGCTGACACGGGCTTCAACCCATGTGTGTGCGTGCACATGTGTGTGTGTGATTATGTGTGTTTAAGCCTCGGGCGCTGTGCAGTGATGATGACACAGCCCGTGAAGCGCCGCCGCGCCGTGCTGAGGGTGTGTTTGTGAGAAAGCATGTGAGCGTTTGGGAGGGGAGGAGCATCGGACGGCCATCTGTCCAGTGTGTGTTAATCCCGCTATGATGAGAGTGAAAGCAAGGGTGACACACACACACACACACACAGATCCAACTCTGTGTGTGTGTGTACATGAATCATAGCCCCTTGTGTTCGTCCCTGAGGCTCTGGCAGTTTCAGAGAGATGGCAAAGGTCTGTTCTTGTGACATCATCATCATAGGACAGTGAGTTCTCACCGACTGTTTCTATAACTCCTTTAAAACAGGTCTGCTTTCACTCCTTTCATCCTCTATTTGACCTACATAAGCAAAATCAGATGAAAAGGAGTGACGGCACGCACGCCTGAAGAGCCTGTGTTTAAATGTTTCCAGGCAATGTTTCGCGGTGAGTGTTAAAGCCAGTTAAAATGAAGCAGGAGGACATTTGTCTTTGAAGAAATCTAAATTCTGATGTTATATTTTGTGGTTGCGGATGATACAAGGGGAAAAGAAAAGAACTGAATGAAGAATAAAATAAAAGAGCATAGACGGAAACACGAGTTGGTCATTGAACATAAATAGTGAATGTCTTGCTATTATGAAAATAACATTACTCAGGAATGTTTATTTTTATTTTACAGTTATTAATCTGACATCGAACAGATACATCAGCTTGTCACTGTGCATGTCCTGTTTTAAAACAGTCCACAGAGGCTGCCAGAATCAGCACAAACTGAGGCTGAGTGTTATATTCAAGAACATATTGGCAGTTTTGCCAATGTTTACAAGCTTGCAACGGACAGATCAAATACTAGGAAATTCATTTTGTCGAAATCCGTAAGTTGGTGAGCCAGAAGAAGGTTCTGCAGTGGAGACGTACGTCCTCTAGAGATTACAGATGTTTTCAGTGACGTTCACGACAGCCATATAGTTTGATTTTGATAATAGGGCACAAAAGGGAGATTTGGACCCATTTTGGCTACACCAAGGTCATTAGTAACCGTCCTCCCGGGACCGTGAACTTAGCAGATTGAACAGTAATCTTGTAAATAGTTTTTAAGATAACTCGCTCTGAACCAAGGCCAGGAACAATCCAATCAATGGTCCAATCAATCAGTGGGGTCACCAGCAGCATCCAACCGAGGAAAACACTACAGTTTAGATGAGACGTTTTCTACAACGCATGAAACACTCAAGAGGGATACATGACGAGAGATTCCAGGCAGGCCGTTATATTTTAAACATACAGTGAGCCAATACATTCAATCTCATCTCATAATGATGACCACAACCTCTCCGTCATACCCAAACACAGGCCCGGTGGATCAATAGTCATTTGGCCGTGAGTGTACAGTCTATACGACCCATTAGACACAGTCACCATTTACCTCCTTTGGCAGTAATCAGATTAGTGTTTGTTGTAAAGTCTAATGTCTCTCCATCACAGCATAATTAGACAAGTGTTGAGGGAAAATGTCTTCCATTAGAGAATAACAGAGGGAAAAGTGGTAAACTGGCTTTTTGTTCAAGATCCTGCGTGTGCGTCGAGCTCAGTAGGTGATACAGGATGTCTGGCTGTGAGGTGATTTTTGTAGGTGGAGCTCAGGTGGGCTGAATGAAGCCCGGCTGCCCAAACAGGCCACCTGTAATGGCACCCACCTGTCAATCAAAGTGCCCACGCTGTTAATTCTGCGTAACTTTAAGCCTTCGGACATTTTAACAGCGGGATTGACTCGCTCTGTAGCCTGCCTCGAGTGGCCGCTTTTTTTCACAGTGGATTACAAAATCTGATTACGTGCTGCATCATCATCATCTTCATAAAAAAAGAGAACAATGTGTGAAGCAGACGGACGTGTATTTTGCTGCTCTTTACAACCACGGTTGGTTCATGAGTGGAGCATCATACCACACACCTGCAACAGTTTTATTAGTGTCTCTTTAAGATGCCCACATTCTGATCTAATTACCATCTGGGCTAGTTTGGACTGGTACCTTTCTGATCAAGTGTGTTTCTGGTGATTTAATTTGTGACTGCTGTGGACTGGGTCCAACATTTTTGAAGATCTCTTGTCTGAATGCAGCGTAGTAACAGATTATACTAAAAGAAAAGATAGAAATAAGATTATAGTTACACTGTCAGCGGATATTTGAAAGGAATAGAAAGAATAGATTACATTACTAATTACAAGAACCGGCATGTCATTTGTATTCATTAACTTACTGCACTTTAAGGTGAGCCGCCTCACCTCAGTCTGAATACACTAAATACTTAAAAACCTGCAGAATGAGTAAGAGGAAATATCTTTCATCTGCGCTGGACCAAACCTGCGTGCAGCTGGAAGTCCACCTGTCAGTTCGCTACACAAACCTAGTCTAACTAATCCATAACAAGCTACTGCCAGTTTCTGCCCGTCCTGACCTCGCGTGGCTACATTACTGCAAAATCCATGCAGGCTTTTCTTTGCTAGGAGGCTTTTATTGTGGCGAGCAACCACACAGGAAGTATTGAGTTCACATTAAAAGCATCTGAGCAAAACACTCTGTGTGAGTGTGTGCCTCCGTCTGTCCGTGAACTTTAACCAAAATGTGAGTCACAGAATAAATGTACAGAGTTATTATCCTTGTGATAGATGTGTGTGAGTGTGTGTGTGTGTGTGTGTGTGTGTGTGTGGGTGTGTGGTCAGGTTTGGATCGCTGACTGTGTGTAGATGATCCTCCGAGTCTCTGCTGAGGCCAGAGTTATTTTCCTGGCAGCAGGGAGCATCTCTTTGGATTCAGACCTTCCTCTCTGTCCTCTCTGTTTCTTCCTGTTCTCATCTCATCATCTGTGTGCACTTCATGTCTCTTTATCTGTCCCAGCAGATCTGCTCACACACACACACACACACACACACACACACACACATGCTTTTACTGCAGTCCACCCATAGAAAGACGTATTCCCCTCTCGCTTCCAAACTGCGTTTTCTCACAAATGATTTCACCACAAAGGCATGTGCTAGTTCTGCTTCCCTCTGTGCCTGTGTATTTTTTGTGTGTTTTTCTTATGTGTGTGTGTTTTTATCTTTTCTCTCTCTATGTGTGTGTGTGTGTGTGTGTGTGTGTGAGCCTACACGTGGTGGGTGGGTGTATTTACAGCGAGTGCAGGGGCTGGATTATTTGTGTTCATGTTTGGTTGTTTGCCCATGTTCTCTTGTAACTCTCAGTCCACTTGTTTTCTCTTTCTGCCTCTGACGTGATGTTCACACCACTCGCTCGGCCAGGTTGTGTGTGTGTGTGTGTGTGGTGTGTGTGTGTGCGTGAAGGAGAATGTGACAGAAAGCAATAAACACATACACATGTTCCTGGTGAATACACAGACTTTGCCTCGGGGTGAGCACTCATTTTGTCTTTCCCTGTCACTTTCTTCCAGGTGGCCTGGTCAGGGCTTCATGTTCGTTACAGCTGTGCTTATCTAGGATCACCTGGGGCTGTTATTGTGCTTGGCAGCTTCTTTACACCTGTTTTTCAGCATTTAAAAAGAAACCACGGGACATCAACACTTCTCTTTCGCTCACAAAGGCAACTTACAACCTATCGCTTAATGTGTCTGATGTCCAGATAAAGTTAAACGTGGTTTAATCACCTTTATTCATGCTTAGCCACATGCGTCTCCATCAGCCAGATAAGACGTTTAATTAGTTTGTCTTTGTTCTTCTGCTGACTGTAAAGAACATAAACACTCCGAATCCTAAAAGAAAATGAAGAAGACGCTTAGCACTTTTCCTCCCTGCAGCTCCGATTAGAGAATACACTACTCTTCTGTTGGTCACTTATGTGTGTGTGTGTGTGTGTGTGTGTGTGTGTGTGTGTGTGTGTGTGAGAGAGAGTGTGTTATCATACTAGATAATGAGCTGCAGCAGCTTCATTCAGGCAGTCAAAAACATCTGGAAGAAAACGAGCTAATTGTCATCAGAGATGTAAAAATGTAACTTTCGTTCCTCCCAAACAAAAAAGTGATTTTCAAAGTTACCTTTTTTTGTTTGAACAGCTTCCAGTGTAGATACACTGTCCGTCCACAGCAGCTTATCCTTATCAGGGTTGCAGAGGCTGGAGTTGATCCCAGACAGGGTACACACCGGACGGGTCAGCAGTTCATCAACAACCATTCAGGCCTCTGTTCACAGGTACCGGAAATTTAGAGTCACCAAACTAATTCATGAACGTCTTTGGACTGTGGGACAAAGCTAGAGCACCCCAGCCGCAGGAAGGCCTCAGCTGTTGTGTGCCTACTGATACCTAAGTGCTGCGCCCCCATGCGTGCACCACCCATAGATGTACACATTCATCTACACCTTAACAACACCAACAGGATGCCTGCGGTTCTCCTGAACTTGTCTGGTTGGGTCCAGCGTGGACAGCGATAGCGACGCTACAAATGCACACAGATACTGTCAGTTAGAAAAAGATCCACTCTGCTAAAGAAGATTTCAGGGTGACTGCTTCCTTACAACAAACACACACGTAGGTGAAGGTCATTATTCGCAATGGGAAGCCTGGCTTTGCATCCTGATTTGTTTTGCATTTTAACTTTAACTTAAACTTTGATCCTGAACGTGCCTTTACAATGCAGATTCAGGGTCATTTGAGACCATTTCATCCCTGTTAGAAGGTATTTGTGTGTGTGTGTGTGTGTGTGTGTGTGTGTGGCCGTATTGGATGTTGTACAGATTGTAAACGCCCCTGAGGAAAATGTATGATTTGTGATTTTGTGCTACATGAATAAAATCTAACTTGACAGTTAAGATGCTGCTCATTTAAAGTCGTTTAGTAAAGTAAATAAAGCTTGCCTGACTAATTTTCCAGAGTTATGTAATATATTGTGAGTATTAGGGCCAGGTGTATGGTTGCTTTACTGCATGCTCCACTTAGTCTGCAGACTGCGTCTTATTTTGACTTGTGCCATAAAGTGAATCCAGTTTTCCTTGATCCAATAAAACCATGATGCAACTAGGCAGGAAAACACGAACGAGGGACTTTCTTTAAAACATTAATAACCTACAGCGTCATACAAGATGATCCAATATTCATCCTGCATCTCAAACTGGTTCATTGCCGACTTAATGATCTACTTCCACATGGTCCATAAAACTTGTATCGATCCAAAGCTGCGATGACTTCTCCTAAACACTGCCTCACAGTGCTACCAGCACCTATTGTAAACTGCAACAAACCATAAAATATCAGCAACTCGAAACATGAGCAGCTCCCGTTCAACATGCACACTGACTTTACACATGAATGATATCAGGACATAAATGATAAGTCGCAACATGTTTTACCAAATGAAGTTATGGAAGTTACAGCAGTCACAAGAGGGAAGAGTTCTTTATTTTACATTTCAGAATAATCGACATACTCGGGTAAAGGCACGTGTGGCTGCTTTGTGTAGATCAATGAAAGTAAAATAGATTTCTCTTTCAGTGCATGAAAACAGCCTGGTAATAATTATTAGGAACTTGAAGAGACTGTGCCGAAGCGAACAAATCTGGAAGAGGTGTCGGTCTCGCTCTTACTACATTTGACGGACTGGAAGAGTCGACTTCATTCACGACATTTCAACTTTTAAGCTGGAATAACAGATTTTTCACTTCTTCTTGTGAAATGATTGTCACAGTGTGAGTTATTCCTGATAGATGAAGTGTATGTCATCAAAAATGTATTGATCGATATCTTCCAAACGTGTCACAGCACAAATAAGCTGATGTGTACAGATAGGAATAAACTTCATGGGCAGCAGTGTGTCGTTGTTGTCTTTTCATAACCTTCTCACGTGACAGCTGCTTTATCATCATGTTTTCTATGAACCGTAAAACTATCTTTGTTCAATACTGTCACGTCTGCCGTCATTTTAACTCCTTTGTATTATTTCTATCCTTTGTTTTGCTCTGTGTTATGGTATGTGTCAGCGTGAGAGATTTGATGTATGAGACATCGGTGTTGGAGTGGATTCAGGGCTTAGCAAGCCTCTGTTGGGTGTGGTGTAGGGATTGTGTGTGTGTGTGTGTGTGTGTGTGTGTGTGTGTCCTTACAGAGTACAGGAAGCCATCCCATAATATGACTGAGAGGCTAACAACATGGGATAGTGATTTCAGTCTGCATGGCAACGCTATACAGCCCCTGTAACACACAATAGTGTTTTAATGCAGACCACATGTGATGGGGCTCGCCATAGGGGCGGACACACACACACACACACACACACACACACACAGAAACACACACAGAAACACACACACACACCTCTGCTGGCTTCAGAACACAGTGTATAATCAACCTGTGGCCTGGATGGGCTGGGTGCAAACTCTCTGTAATAATACAGCGGCTTGTTGTCAGACTGTAATAAAGGCTCTATTTCTGTGCACACACACACACACGTGCGCATCAGTGGCGATGCATGCACTGTCGAGCTGTGTCAGGACACAGAAGACTTATTATTTCCAAGTGAAAAATCATCCTGACTGACTGACTTCATCAACCTGGGTTCAAACACGAGCTGTGAGGACGCGTGTGTTCCTTTTAACAAACCTGAGCAGCCTGTCTCATTTATAATGACCAGCTGGGTGACACATTTTCCCTTTGACTTGTCACAATTTGCCTGTGAGAAAGTAGACCCGTGTTATAGAGCCCGGTGGGGAGGTTCCACAAGTGAAAATCACATTCAGGATTTTGATCATTATCCATATTGTTGGAAGGTAGATTTTCCACACACTGTAGGTGTGTAAAACGATGGTACATGCTACAGATCTGTCTGTTAGTAACCTTGTTTTAAGAAAAACTATTTCCTAACTCGTAACAGCAATGTCTCTGATTGGAGGAACTAGCTGTTACCATGGGATGACCTGTAAACCGCAAACGGCTAGTCAGGGTTAGCTCATGAGTTACTGCTACCGCCGACCTCTGTGAGCGTCTACTTTGACCACAGAGCAGCCGTGATTTCATGCTGCGTCAGTGTTTGTGAGGATTCAGTGTTAAAGACAAAGACACAGGCTGTGGCACATTCTGCCTTCTGTCTGGTTAAGTAGCTAACTTAGCTTAGTTACTAGTGTAACTAAGTAAGGAGTGTTGTATCTTTGCATTTTTTGTGTTTTTCGTAGCTCTGAATCGAATTTGTTGTGGTCACGATTCCTCTCGTACTTACTTGGGTTGGTTCCAGGCTTAAAACTCGTTTCTGGTCAGGTCAGTGAAGCAAACGAACAGAAAATGGCTGAAACTGGAGCCGCTCACTGTCGAGCTCTGTTTATTTAGCTCATGATTTTATTGAGCTCATATCGGCAGAGCGGACGCACATTTCTGCTTCATGCAACCGTCAGGTGTGAGAAAGCAGAAGAAGTAAAATTGATCTGTCTTCTGTTTGAGCGAAGGTGTGCTGTGTTGCTGCTGTAGAGCTGATGTCAAATGAATCATTTTGCAGACAGCAGTGCTCTTGATTTAACTACAGGCTGTATTTCCTCACTGAGGACCTGGCTGTCACCTGAAGGTCTCTCAGTATATTGTAGCAAAACTGCAGCCGAACTTATTTGAGCAAGAAAGTGACAGTATACTGTAAAACCATTACCCGAACTGTCGGTTCGCAAACATCTATCACACTCCCCGCTTTCACTTTGACCACACTTGGAATACCGTACTTACCGTAGTTGTGTGCAGTCGGGGAATAATTAACATTACAGTGTTGTGCTTATCTGCAAATACCACCACTGGCTAGACTGTTTAATCATCAAGTGCTTTATTACGGGTACGGTAGTTTAGTCATGATGGTTACAGTAATAAACAAGGTCATGGAGCTATCATGCTTAAGAAAAACACAGTGTCGACTCTCTGAAACTGGAAGCAAACCCCGTGTGAACACATCTGGCTATAGAGACCAAAACCATTTGTGCACCAGGCTGTAAATGTGTTTATCTCTGCTGTGAGGTTGGATATTTTAATATGGGGGCTTATGGAGAGCATGCACACCTGGAGGTTCTGCTGAGCCAGGTTCTGTCGCTCCCTATGATTGGCTACAGTAGCATCTAACAGCTAGTAACTCTCGCAGATAAAGCTGCCTGTACATCAGGAAACTGTCGGTGATATTATTGGTAGAAATTTCTTGATTCAAGCCAACGTGAGCGCACGTCCCACGATTTTCCAGTCCATCTATGTTCCAGCCCTCACCTGCTGGACTGAAAGAATAAGACCGCGGATACAAGCGGCCGTAATGAGCTTGCTCTGCTGGATGGCCGGGCCCAGCCTTAGAGATAGGGCAAAGAGCTCAGGCATTCACGGGGAGCTCAGAGCAGAGCCGCTGAAAGGAACCAGCTGAGATGTCGATTAGGGCGCACCCAAGGGCGCCTTCCTTTGGCGGGCACGTCCAACAGGGAGGAACCCGCTGGAGGGACTGTACAGCCTGGGAATACCGAAGTTTTTACTCAGATGATTTAATATTTATTTACAACAAGAAGTACAGGAAAAAAAGAGTACCTAACCCATCAGCTACATTCCCTTAAAATAGTGTTTTGCGATCATTAGCTTGTGATCTAATCTCTGAGGACAGGTTATGTGAATTTCCCTCTTGTATGACATTTTTAGTCTCCTCAGATTAATAGACTGTCTCATAAAGTCTGTTAACCTTTCGAGTGCAGACAGTCATCAGGGAGTCGGCTCTTTATTCCGAGGTTAAAGCTGGAGGACTGATGAGGTTCTGCTGATGTACCGGAGGAACACGAGGCTCGTGTTTGCTCAAACATGAGAGGATGAATATTTGAATATGACTTTCATATCCCACAGAGGCAGATGGGTGAAGCAAAGTCACCTCATGTGTATGGATGTCCACATCGATATGCAGCCCGCTGTGTGTTTGTGTGTGATCGTGGGCGGAGGATGGAGAGCTTTATGTGTGTGTGTGTGTGTGTGTGTGTGTGTATGTTGTGTCTTCTCTTGTTTTCTTTGCACTTTTCTCCTTTACTGTCCTCATTTCTTCTTTCTTTGTTCCTCTTTGTTCATTGTCCTTTCCTTTCCTTTCCTTTCCTTTCCTTTCCTTTCCTTTCCTTTCCTTTCCTTTCCTTTCCTTTCCTTTCCTTTCCTTCCTTTCACCTCCCCCTTCTGTCACTGTCTTTCCTATTTTATTTCTCCTTTTTATTTCTTGTCTCTTCTCTCCTTTTCTTTGATATTTTCCTGTCCTCTTTTCTTCTTCTCATTTCATTCATCTTCATGTATTTTCTTCCTTTCTTCTTTCTCCTTCTCCTCTTTGTTCTCTTCAGCTTTTGTTCTTCTCCCATCCTTTTTTTATTATCATTATTTTTTCTTTCTCCTCATCTTTTATATGTTTTACTCTGTTTTTCTTTCCCTCCCTCCTTCTCTCCTCTCCCCTTTTTCTTTCTTCTCCCGTTCTCCTCATTTTTTTTCTTCTTGTTTTCTCAGCTCTGTTTCAGTTGACTCTGTTCTATTTAAACGTGCCATGTTCCTATTAGCTTTGCTTTGACCTTATTTGAGGTACAGGATCCATATGAGGTGTGTAAGGTTTGTGTGTGTGTGTGTGTGTGTGTGATTGTGGGTGTGTGTTTGAGAGAGAGAGAGAGAGAGAGAGAGAGAGAGATATTGGGGGGGCGATGAATGATGCGGCGGTGTGAAAGCCATTGGACCATGACTATACCGTAGGTGATAGAGACCCAGTAACATCAATCATATACACTCACACATATACTCACACACACACACACACTCTCACACACACACACACTCACTCACTCTCTGCCCTCGTTATTCCCAGTAGAAAGGCTTTTCTTGATTTTTAATAAAGGATATCTGCAGAGAAGGTCAAGGTTATTCAATTGTTGGTCATTCATCTCCCCTTTTTGCTCTCCCTTGACACACACACACACAAACACACACACACCGCACAGATCTCTCAATCTTCACTACTGGCCCCAGACCCCTGCACCTTGTGTGTGTGTGTGTGCACATGTGTGCATGCTCATAGGTGTGAACAATGCAGCCGTCGTCTCTGGACTGTCTGGTTATCCATCACTGGTTTTATGTAGCTCTGCCGCTATCTTCTGTGTGTTTCATCCACCGCGAGAGTTTTGCAGCGTTCAAGAGGTGTCACAGATAATATTACTTACTGTTTTATCAGAGGACTGTTTGGACTTAATACAAGCCTAAACGCTGTGGAAATTGGAAGCTGGATGTACTACCAGTGGCAAGATAATATCGCTACTGTACATGTGAAATAAGGTATGTTGGATTCTTGTAAACTGGCGGCAGTGGCAGGGCAGAGAAGCTCTGAGGTTATTGTGGAGGCCATTGTTAATCCGTTTCCTCTGGGGAGACGTAAGCTAGAGAGATTTGTGAGGATGACAGATTACTGAGAAATACAATAAATTACAAAACCAAATGTCTGTTTGCGTCCTATCTTTGTGTGCCAGACAGTTCACGTTTGTCTCAACAATCTCACTAAAGAGACTTTTCAACAGTTCTCACCCAAAATTGTTTAACGCACTAAAAATCCAACCTACCAACACTCAGAGAATCAAAGATTGTTTTTGTTCCAGTCACTGCACGTCACGGTCTCTAGTTTCTGCCTTTAAGATGTTAGACAAAATGTCAAAATTCATTTGGAAAAATTAAAGAGCTACACTACAAGCTTGTAGAACAACTACTGGACGGATTCATAATCTCCTGAGGATGAATCATACTGACTTATTACATTGACGTCCTAAGAGGTAAGAGGTAAGAGGACCTTGTTTTTCCGCATGAGGACTATTTCAAACTTCATCGATTGGCACACAGTTTTATAGAGACATTCATAGTCCCCGCAGGATGCACCCTAATAATGTTTCAACAACTGTTAGATTGATTGCTATTAAATTTCCCTCCGGATGAAGACTCACTCTGCTTTTCCTCGAGCGCCATCATCAGGTAGAAATTATAATTTGCTCTTTAAATAATTATTAATGAACGATATAAACATCA
Source organism: Nibea albiflora (assembly GCA_014281875.1). Lineage (NCBI taxonomy): Eukaryota > Metazoa > Chordata > Actinopteri > Sciaenidae > Nibea > Nibea albiflora. The sequence goes on from CM024797.1 coordinate 4,668,322, forward strand.
TAACGACCATCATAGTCATCCATAAAGTCTGCAGCCTCGCCTCAGTCTGGTTTGGGACAGAAGATGGAAGATGGATGGAACAGTGTCTGTCTGCGCTGCGCTTATTTCACTCAGCTGGCGGTGATTTCACCTCACCAAACTTTAGTTCAAATCCCGATGAGTGTTAAACTTTCTTCCACTTTAATATTTAGAGCTCCTTAAGCTTAACGCAACACACGTACAGAATTAAAATTATTTATGAACTCACGGTTTAACAGGAGAGGCCTCGGCTCCACGGAGTCAAACCTTTGATCACACTGTTATTTTCTTTTTTTTTTTGTACATATTTTCTCCTGATTTTATCAAACAGATTTACAGCAGAGAAAGTCAGCGCTGAGGCATGCAGCCGAAGTCCAAGGCCGTGCACCGCTGCATGATTTGTACACAGATTGTAGCTTGTTCACCCGAGCTTCTCTTTGATACCGAACTTGATGGCAGATTGATGATAACACCACCTTTTTTAATTTGCCGCATTAAAGTTGTTCAGAGGGTGAATTCAGATGAGAATCCAAAGCAGAGTGCCAAGACAAGAAAACTCCTCCAGCCAGATGAAGTGATCAGTGATGGTGAGCGCCGCCAGGCTGCAGGGGCAGACGGTGAGACGTTTGGAGACGGCCCGAGAGGGAATTCCAGTGTGTTGTGCATTGTTGTGAATTATACGCTTCATTCGGATGAGTCACTGCTGTGTGCTGCGTTTTTCTAAATATGGCCATCTCAGACTTTATAGTCAATTAAGGAGTGGTATTATTCTTGGAGGATTTTCAAGCGTGTGTGAATTTTTATGATTTTTTTGTGTGTTTACATGAGGGAGGACATTTTTGCGAAGTGAAGTCAATTCTGGGCGACGCTCTCTCTCTCTCCCTCCTCTAACGGGCCGGTTTTATGATGAAGCTGAAGAACAGGCGCGTGGTGTGAAGGGGTCAGGTTACGATTGGAGGGTTAGCACGTGTGCTGGCGGTGATGTCACGCTCAGCTGACTGGACGCCGTTACTGAAAGTCTTTGTGTGTGGTTGTTTTGATTACGTGTCACCACGCCGCTGTGCAGACCGGCGGTCAGTGAATGTCTGTCCTATAGTGGAGGAGGAGGAGAGAGGAAATCAATACAACAAGGCCCCTTTCATGCATCCTGTGAGACACACTGACCTGTCAGCTGAACTCGGACAGTCTGCTTCACTTTGTGTTATGTAACTCTGTCAGGGACGCAGACGGTTTGGGTGTCACCGCAGACCGTCTGGACACATCACTGCTGTTAAAAGCTAATGCCATGTAATTTGATTTCTTACTGGTTGCCATTAAAGCTCATTAAATCCGGTGATGCATTAGCTGTGACAAGGCCGAACAGTGTGACAGCATGGAGGAGTCTTAGCCAATCTCTAGCCTCTAGCAAAAAAAGGGCTCATGGGAGCTGTAGTTTTCCAAAGTCCAAGGATTACCAAGGAGTGCCTCTCATCTCCCAGCATGCTGTAATGTAAGAAAAACCACAGAGACAGAGCAGGATGTAATGAAATGACGGAAGGACTGATGTAAAGATGAGCGCCTGCAGCTTGAGGTGCGGAAATGTTTCCTCTTCTCATCTCATCATCACTTTCTTTAATTGCAAACCATCTACTGTTTTATTGTACTTAAAGGAATCCTGTAACATCCAGCGTGATCAAATCCATCCGTATAAAACATAACCCCCGCGGGCCATCGCTGTCGACAGTGCAGGCGCATGAACATCAGCTCATCAGCTTCAGGGGTTTTCTTCAAACTCAGATGAAATGTCCACTCATGGATGAACTGATTAGGTTTTGCTGGTCACTGTAACCTCGCCTTAATTGGCCGTAATAACGTTCTGGACGTTCTGCACAAACTCTTTTCTGGCTGTTGTCCAGCGCCATAACTCAGGAACAGAAGGGAGGGCTGCGACCATATTTCACATTTGGTCAGCCACGGAATTGGTGACACTAATTCGGGCGCCCAGCTTGAAACTGGAGTGCAAAGATCTTTTGGGCTGTTTAAGGACGTGTGTGAAGGATACATGTTGTAATCCACCACAAGCTCACTGCTGACATCGAGCTTCAAGCTTCGTCTTTTCTTTCTGGGTTGAACTCACCGAGTGTTAACCAGATGAAATATTGTCAGCGTTGATGCAGCTTCATGTGAGCAAACATGCGTTTTCTTTTCAACTCCTTCCAAGCCCTCAGGAAGGGCTGCGGAGCCAACAGAGTCAAAAGTCACATGATGCTCAGAGAAGACATTTTCCCATAAGCTTACATGTGAGAAGTGGCTGTATAACAGTGGGTGTATTTTTTTTTAGGGTCACAACCGCCATGAAATGTTTTGTTTCCACACCAGAATCTGATCTATTTTATCTGATAACATTCGGGACTCGTCTGGAAGAGCCGCACATTAATTGTATCTCCGTTCAAGTTACTAGAGGGCTAAACCAGAAGTTAGCGGCTTGGCTCCACGGGTGACAAAAAGAAGAACTGTGTAAAGGTCAACCTTTTTCTTTGCACCAATGAGCAGCTTCCATAGGAATAAAAGTTATTCTTATTACATACACTTGATCCGTGGTTACTTCATAGTGCCGAAAAACGATCGATGTCAACTCACAAATGTTTTTACACTTTGTTAAATAAGGGGAAGCCCCTCATACATTAGTGTTTGTTAGTGTCTGTATTCCTATTCTTTGTGCTCAAAAAAGGAAAGCAATACTGATTATTGATGTTATAGAAGCATTTTTTTATGCACGCCAGCAAACAAAAACAAAACTGTGACGCAGCTGGAGATCTAGAAACATAAAGCAGGTGCAGGTCGACACGGGTCCTAATGCTAATGAAGAATAAGAAGCTGCGATGCACAATCAAAGATAACTGACTTATTCCAGACTTATCAGACAGCTGCTAACACCTGAACTTTGTTTTGAAATTCTGATTTCATTGTCTCTGTGGTGATCGTAGTGTGAGACCTGGGCTGTGAAATAAGTGTGTGAGCAGCCTGAAGATGGTGACAGACAAATTGAAACAGGAGATTTCTCCATTCACTACCTGGAGACACGGGGCTCCCTCTCTATCTCCTTCTCTATCCATCCCTCTGGCTCTCTTTCCACCCATTTGTCCGTCTATCCTTCATGCATCTATCTTCTCTGAGCCATCAATTATTCACCCGGAGCAGATGAATATTTCAAAGGGTGTTGGACTCTCTTCCTCTGTACCTCACCCCCTTCGTCCCTGTCTCTGTTTTATCTCTCTGCTCTCTCTGTTTCCTTTCTCGTCTTCATCTACCTTCATGCCTCCTCTGCCTCTGCCACCTTCACCCTCTCATGCTTTTGTCCTCTCTCCTCGCAGACACAGTGTGTATACACTGTATTGTGTATACTGTATTGGCTTTGGCCTCGTGCTGTGAACTCCAAGACTGTCTGCTGTCTTTGGTTACCATTTATAACTCAGCTGTGTGTGTGTGTGTGTGTGTGTATCTTCTTCTATGACAGGCTTTTTTGGGAAGATTAATGGGAGAGGCGTTTGAAATGACGGTTTGTTGGGGCTGCAGGACGCCACTCCAGTCAGTTCCTCATTAAGTATGAATGGGATCTACCGTATGCATGTTTTCATAGACCTGCATGGAGCCTCTATGCATAATCACAAAAGAAAGCTGCGAGCAGAGCCACACCGAGGCTTAACCTGACAGATACAGATACTTTCTTTGTAGTTTTCTGACGTCATTTCTGGAAATTATCGTCATCCATGTACGAAATCATGACCCATACTTTAAATTTTGGATGAACGGCACATTCGAATCATCATCTTAAAAAACAGACTGAGTGATTTTCACTGTTTCCTCACAGCACTAAAGTTTTTGGGGCCTTTCTGCACGTCTGTGTGGGTTTCCAGTTTCCACCCACAGTCTGTAGAAATGAATTTGAGTGGAAATACTTATCTGCTCACATCAGATCTGCAATAAGCTGGCAACCCGCACAGGATGTACTGTGCCGCTCGGCCAGCGTCTGATGTGATAGGTTCTATCCTCCAGCAGAGGATAGACAATGGATGAACGGATCATAGCTTTAATTGTAGTGTGTCATACATTAAATATGAACTGGTTCAAGAGGGATAACATAAAGAGGTCTAACTGTCCTTGATTGAACCTCTAGGTGTCCTGTCAACAGTTATATAGACGTGCCTTTCATAATGTTGGTGCACAGTGAGGGGAAAATGCATTCGAGGCTCCAGAGGATGTTATTGTTGCAGTGCTGGGACGAACCGTCAGGAAGGCTGTCATAATATACACGACTTACATGTTAACCATAGCCGCTTAGCTTAGATAGTTTACTTGGAAGACTAGCCATTGCTGCGTGTGCAGGAGCTTAAAATGCTCCTGAAACATTTTTTTTTATTGCCTCTCATATTTTTGCTTGTTCCACTTTTTCCATTTTTCCATTTTCAGCTCACTCTGTCAAAACACAGCGTCCGGATTCAGGAGAAGCCGGTTACTTTATTTTTTGCTTTGTTCGTTTTTCTATGTTAGATGAGAACATCGCACTCTATTAATTACCTCTGCTGTCTCCTCTCTCTTTTGCAATATGTTCCTGCAATGATCTTGCAGGTTGTGAAATGTGGTCTTCATTTTGAGAAATGAAAGCATCGCTCGCAGCGCCGGATTAATGCGACAGGACAAAGGACAATAGATCTTGTGAATATCACTCCAGAAATCTATTCATGTGTCATCACCTGCAAGAGACCATAAAAGAGAGTTTTCATCATCGCCGTCATTAATATGGTCGTCTTTTGAGTCATACAGCATCATGACATGAATATTTGTCTTCTAATCTGGGATTAAAGCCAGGGGATCAAACTGTGATCATCAGCGGCTGATAGGAGAGATGGATAGAGAAATATATGGAGAGCTAGACGGAAAAGTGAGAGGGATTTTTCACCTCCTCATTCTCACGTGTCGTGCGAGTGTGTGTGCGCAACTGTGTGTCCTGTGTTCATGTGTTTTATTGGCAGGATTTTAGCATTTACTGTGGCCCGTGTCCGACTGTGCTGCAATCTGTTTGCCCTCCCTCTCTTTCTCATTACAGAGAAGCAGCACATTTGGCCTGACACACTCTTAATCTCATGCACTGACTGACGGTGCTGATAATGCTGTGTTGTTTTTTTTTTCTGCGTCCCACCTCTAGTTTGCCTCCTTTTTAGGTCCTTCGGCAAATCCTGAAAAACCTGAGCTGTTGGGTCAAATGTTGGTGACCCTCACTGCCCAACTCCTCCTGTGAAGATCAGTGTTTGTAGGTGGACGTCCGCCTGTAGTTTATTGTACAGGTTGGTGGAATCGGAGGCAGTCAATAGCCGTGTTTACTGAGTTGTGCCGCACTGCTGCACGTTCAGTAACGTGGCAGAGAAGGTCGCAGAACCATTCATCGTAGGAAGAGCACCTTTAGGCTACGGCAGGTTGCACCAGAAAGGTTTCATTTTAATGTTCGCCCTCATTCTGTGTTCAACCGTTAAATATACATTGTGTTTCATCCAGTGGAGTATGTCTTGTTTAAGTTCTCTTTATTTTATTACTCCACAGATTTGAGCATATTCGATCTGTTGAAGGAGAAATGTGTAATTCTTGCATAAGCCCGGAGGAGACGAGGATTGAACTGCTGATCTTCTCATTACTAGACGACCCGGTCAACCTCCTGAACCCGCTTACTACAGCAGTAGTGATGACACAAAATAAACTGAATTTTGCAGATTTAATTGCAATAAATGGATCAGAAGCACGCTGAAATAACTTCATCATGATGGTTGTTTGCAAAAAAAGTCTGAATTCGTACTTTGTCTCTCTTTAAAATGCTGGACAGAGTTCAGATCGGTCAGGGCTGTGCTAACTTAGTTCATAGTAAAGTAAAGCTTAAAGTATTCCAAGAAGCAATGCCTGCTTTCATAAAGCTCTGGGTGCCCAAAGATAGCTACAACAACAGTGCAGCTGCAGACAGGTTGAGAGGTGAGTGAAGATAAATCCACTTTATAATCTCAGAAGATTATAAAATAAACTCCGAGCTCTCCTCTCACTGGTAAACAGCTCTGTGACCAGCGTTTCACACTGAGCGCACCTTCTCATTGTGCCATTATTAACGGTGTGAACGCACTCAGGTAGCAAGTGTCGGTATCAAAGTGTGGGGATTCAGACGCAGCACTAGTCAGGTTAGCATACTAATTTTTGTAGATATCTTGTGCAACACAGTACATAACGTCACGGCGGCTGCCGCTTCACGTTCTGCTGACTATTTTTCTGGGTCAGTTCTTGGACATTTCTCCTTTAATTTTATCTGATTTTATGTTTCACTGTAACTGGCTTTATCTTGCCTCGACCCTGTAAAGCGGGCTGTAGCTCGGCCTTGAAAACCGCTCCACAAATAAACAATTATTCTTTGTTTCATTCCCAGAGGACACAACAAAAAAAAAATCACTTCCCGTCTGGTCTGGCAGCTCCCCACTATGACCAGTAACACTGCAGGCTCAGATAATGAACACACACACACAGTAACATACTGTCCGACCTGAGGCAGGCTGCGATGTCTTCAGCGCCTGTGACGCTGACATGTTGGCGAGCGTGTGTGTGTGTGTGCGTGTCTCCATTTACACCTTTTCACTCTGCACTGGAATGAGATTAGTTTGATTGACAGGTGTGACCAGCGTTAACCACACATGCTAATGCACTCACACCAGGAATTGTGGTTATTACAATTGGCACACGAATATGTCATGTCGGAATTGCTATGGCAACCGTAACATTCACTATCTCACCTTGACATTAGCAGGATGTCATGTTCCATTGGCTCAAAGGAATGTTGTTATTCTGCCACCAGTGTTTCCTTCGTTCAAGGCTGTCTGAGACACTTTGCATCCCTGCTGGCTGAGATCATATATTTACATATTTTGCATGTTTCTTGTATTAATTGCTCATTTATTTCTGGATCTGCTACAGTGTAGAGTTGTTTTTTTTAAAATATATATACCAGGTCCCGAAGTGAAAAGGTTTATTTTTATCAGACTGAAAGAGAAAATAACCTACATTAACCCAAAGTTAAATAATGTAGGCATGGCTGTATGCTCCATCAGCAGTGTCTGTGATGCATGACTAAGGCTGTTCTCCATTTGGCCATGCTGGTGAGCAGCAGCAGCAGCAGCAAGGGCACGGAAATCTACTTAAATGCAGCGCAGGATGTACATGATGCAGCAGGTGTAACGTTGGATCTTTGTCAGCTGGTAATCGAACAGGAGCAGGTAGTGTGGCCAGAGGAGGACTTTAATGAGGTCAAGTCAAACAGGAAAAATGTTCATCACGTTTAAATTGAAACATTTTGGGAAAAACAAGACGGGATCAACCAGAGTTGATGGATCTTCTGAATATGTATATGCATATGTAGCCATTCTAGCATGTAAATTATAATTAAGTCTCAACTTTGACCCTCAGCACATGGTGGTGAGTCGGCACGAGCAAATCCTGCCTATTTTGCACAAAATCAGCACTGCTGGTTTGGTTCTGCGGCTCATAATAAATCAATAATATTGTGGTTACGTTGGATAGTGGAGAGAAAACAAACAACTGTAACCAAGGAAAAGTGAAAGCCAGACTTGAACAGTGCAGCAGGGAGACTGAATCGACTAAATTGTCAGAGAAAACAGGAAATCCTTTGAAAATGCCCAACATGAAGGACACGTTGCACCTTAGTAGCAGCAGCGTTCCTTTCGTTAATTCAGTGAAGTGTTGACTGCTCTTAAAGCCTCACGTCGGCTTTACCTGCATCTGAGGACTTTGAGTGTCAGTAAATGACGCCGTGTTTCAGCGACGAGACATCTCCTGGTGTGAGTGATGGAGACTCGCACTGACATAAGAATGGATGTCTTTGTTTCGAGTTGCCACAACATGAACGTTTGAGAGGCAGCTTCTCAGTTTGATTCAGCAGATTTGATTATCAGACTAATCCTCTGTCTTTCCTCTCATCTGTTTGTCTTCCTACAGGTTAACAGACCTGTCAGGCTCTCTCACAGATGGACCAGTAAACTACAAGTACAAGACCAAATGCACGTGGCTCATAGAAGGATAGTAAGTATCAGTGTTTTCCTCTCCTCCTATTATCATCCAGCTTGTATCAGCCTTAAGGGCTCCGGATAAAGAGAGCTTTATCACTGCGTAAACAGAAGGAGTTGTGTTTGAATGTACTTATTGTGCTCTGAGCTGTTCAGATATGCACGCTGAACCAACTGAGTGCACATAGTAATACGGGAATTCAGCATGACGGATGATTCTCTGACTTTTTGCACACCCAGAAGGTGAAAATGTCCTGATGGTTCTCACTCCAAACAGTCGCCTCGCACCAGAGGTTCTCCTCTGGCATTATGTCTTAATGTTTAATGTGCGGTCAAAGTCAGGTGATGTGTGGATGGTCTAGACTTTCACCTAGAAGTCTGCTGTTTGTGTCCTGTGTCAAAGCAAAAGTCAATGCTGACTTCTTCTAAGTTACTCCGGCTGTCTAAGTAACTAACATGAGTAAAATGAGCAAACAACTAACTAAACTAAGCTTTATTTTGAAAGTTTGACCAGATGTTGACATTTATTATTGATAACTTGACTGCAGAATCCTGCAAGTCCAGAACTGAGACCTACAGTGTCATACGTTGAAGAGTAGCGGCACTGACCATGCAGCAGCAGGAGTATCCACATGGATTGTATAAAGATTCACAGTCACTGAACGAAATCTGAGGACATCCGGTTTTGGATAGATAATTTGTCATCCTCCTAGTTTCCTCCACTTCTTTATCTGTCCTGTTCGCACTCAGGAGTTCCTTTTGATTGATTTTCACAGCTTTTACAGGGAAAACGTTCCAGTTAAGTGTTTCCTATTAAGTCAAGCGGGAGTGGTCCGGTTACGCCTGAACGCAGTAACAAGACAAAAGATGCGTCACAGCTTTTGGAAGTCATTTGGTGATGGTCCCGAGAGGAGAGGACAGTTCATGCCTGTTACGGTCAAAATGAACAACTTTGGTCCCAAATTTTCCATGACATTGTTCTGAATATTCATAGTCCCCGGTGGTTGAACCCAACGAGCTTTTTCAGCATCATCAGATCAAATCTTCCACAAGAAACATCAAAAGTGTCCAACTCCTTGTATTAGCATGTTGCTTGTTTCATCAAGCTGTTGCATTGTGTATTACAATGAACACTGATTACATTTACATGCACACTAGTATCCAGGGATGGAGTCATACTCTGGTTTTGATCAGATTTGGGTTATGAAATTCACATGGTACATAAATCAACTTGCTTATTCACTTTGATTGCAGCTTTTTACATCATTTACCTTCATTATTTTTATTTGTTAACATGAGCTGAGATTGCACATATGGCACACAGCGATCAGAAACCTGATGTTTGTAACCTGCCGCGGTGCGATTCGAAGTAATTAGCATACAAAGGTTTCTCAGAAGAGGAAAAAGAGCTTGTTTCAGAAAGAATTGGTGTTCTGTGTGTAAAAATACACCAATTGCAGCATGAAGGAGACTTTTATTTAAATAAATGACACGTTTAATAATCACCTCAGTGTAGCAACAAGGCTTTCTGAAGCAGTCAATGTGTGATCGCAACCACAGACTTCATAAATAGTGGAAACGCTTTTCAAAAGTAAGAATCATTTGAAGCATATGGGTAATATATATTCATCAAATGCATTTTTGTCATACCTATATATTCTGTGATCTGTCTCCCAGTCCTAACGCAGTACTCAGGCTGCGCTTCAATCACTTCGCCACCGAGTGCAGCTGGGACCACATGTACGTCTACGATGGAGACTCCATTTACGCGCCTTTGATTGCTGTCTTCAGGTGAGCGCTTGCTGTTCTGAATACGAGAGCTGCGAGAGGGGGGGAAATATGGAAATGACTCAGGTAGCCTTTGGCTTAGCTTCAAAAGCTCCAGCAAATTTGCACTTACGCAGTCAAATGACTCCATTTGCGGGCAAACAATGGGCCTCATAATTACCACTGTACCGCAATACGGCGATAATAGAGAGAAAATATTGCAATTACTCATATTAGCCCTGAAAAGCACTTCTTTTTCTGGAGAAGGACAATTTACGAGCGTGTGGGTGGGTCTCTTTCGTTTGACAGAAATTCATTAAAAAAAAACAAACAGTAATAGCACAATAATTTAGCAACCTCCCACTTTCTATTCTGCTTGCAATTTCAGCTTATCTCCTGTCGAGAGTTCAGCTGCTTTCAGGATACGAAGCAGTCTCATTCCAAACAAAGAAAAAACATCTGTACAGTATATACTTGAGTATACAAAGCCTAAACTCATGTAGGATTACTACCTACAATAAATAAGCTTACATTGTTCATTATAAATTGTGACATACTTGTGTTGGGGGTGGCTTTGACTCAGATTCATTATGGGCGAGGATGTTTGCAGCGCATTGCATTTATTAAAAAAGACAGGCCGACCACATAAGAAACCGCCAGCCCCCCACTGGAAAACCTCATCAAACAAATAAAAGCGAAACGCGGTCTGACTCTGCTCTGCAATGTTGTTTTACTTTAAAGCTAATCACTGTCACATTTGTAGCGGAGTCTGCAATTGCTCAAATGGAATCCTTTTTATCTCCTCCTGTGGTGCTTTTAGACCAGAGGCCATAAAAATTCACCAGCATTTCAAAAAGCTTTTTATCATTATTACTTACTAAAAAAATGTTTTGATAGGGAACGTGTGTGTCTCTTTCTCTTTCATTCTCAGTGGTCTGGTTGTACCCGAGTCCAGAGGTAACGAGACAGTCCCGGAGGTAGTGACGACGTCCGGCTACGCTCTGCTTCACTTCTTCAGCGATGCTGCCTACAACCTGACCGGCTTCAACATCGCCTACTCGTAGGTCCAGACGTTAAGCGTCGACATTCTGTCTCAGACCAATCCAAATACACAAAGATGGATTATTCATCATGGGGGAAACATGAACACAAATGTGTTGTTCACCCGTTAACATGCATATACCCACTTTGGCAGGTTGTTGCTGTCTTGATTTTTGACTCGAGGAACTCATTAAAAATAAACCCTGCAAAGTGGGTGCCTCTATGTGCAGAAACACGTGATGAATTGCCCTCTGTGGTGCAGAAAATATATAATATAATAGCTGCCCTTAAAACGGAGAATGCCCTACACGCTAAAAAATGAGATGGCCTCTACTCTAAAGGTTTGATTACAGAGGTGGTAGTAGTTGTACTTTAAATCAGGCACCAGGGTTTGGAACTGTTTCACCATAAATGCATCACGACTCTCTGTTTGCTGGCTCCCCACTGCATGCAGCTGGTGTCCCTTCTTATTATTTTCCACCCCTGTGTACAGTGCAAACACAAACTCACATCGTAATGCTGTCTACACGGTGTCGCCACCTCTTACTCACGGACACGAACCTGGCTGCTTTGTGCCAGAAGTGATGGAAAATTGAATGATATGTGGTAGGTTGGACACGTGGGAGAGAGGGAGAGAGAGAGAGAGAGAGGGGGGGTGAGGAGAGTTAGTGTACACACACAGCCTCAAGGCTCTCAGCACACACACACACACACACACACACACAGAGGGGAAATAAAGGTTGTCATGACGACCCTCTTGTCACGGTAGCAAACCAGCTTTTTGTATTAACGAAAAGATGATTTTCTGCTCATGGTCGTCGTCTCCTCTCTGTTTTTTTCAGCGTGTGTATTTATCTGACATCAATGTTTTTTTGTCCACAGTTCACAGTCGGTGTCATCTCGCTCATTTCGGCCCACCACTTAGCCTGCTAGATCTTTGTATATATAATGGCCTCTCATTTTCAGTCTCCTTTGTGTCTTTTTCTTTGTGTCCTTCTCGTTATATGTCTAATTTCTCTTTTTGCTCCATCTCTCTTATACGTCCCATATTTTTGGGGTATATTACATTCAGCTGGCCTTTTAGAATAAATGCATTCGGGAACAAGAGGTGAATGTCTTCGAGATTTGGAAGTGCACACCTCTTGAGCTGATGTTCACTATTCATTGTTCTGAGCTTCGTATTATATCATTGGTCTAATCGATCCATTCATTCTTATTTATTACAGAATAAGAAATAATCCAAACAGGCTGTGCAGTTATTAAGTCATTCATGATATGATGGCTAATTTACCTTTACAGAATGCATTATTTCCCATAACTTCATGTGTTTAAGAGAAGTTATCCTACTTTAAAATGATCGATTCTCATAGCTAGGGGAAATATTTCTTTCTCCTAAATCAGTAATATGGTAGATTTAAGACATATTGTGAATATGCTTCAAAACTATCAGCTAAAAGGGGCTAAAAAGCTCCATCAGAGCTGCAGTGCTGGTGATCATTTTTGGGTTTATCACTACAACCAGCAAGAGAAATCACAAGACTGTAGTTTCCAGCACTACTTCAGCTTTACTTTCAACAGACATCCACAGTATCTCAAAGCTGTGGCTGTTATCTGGCCTGTCACAATCCAGTATTCTCTGTGCTCATGGTGCTGTACAACCTTGAAGAAGTTCCTTGACATCCTCCCAAACTGTCTCTCCCCGCAGGATAAACTCTTGTCCCAACAACTGCTCGGGCCACGGCAGATGCAGCACAGCGAACTCCGTCTCGGGTCGCGTGTACTGTGAATGTGAGGAGTACTGGAAAGGAGAAGCCTGCAACATCCCGTACTGCAGGGATAACTGTGGCAGCCCGGATCACGGCTACTGTGACCTGACTGGAGAAAAGCTCTGTGTCTGCAACGACAGCTGGCAAGGTAAAAGAGCAGGACAAACAGGACGGGGAAGAGGGAACAGAATATTTTATCAGGGAAATTAAGGCAGATATATGGAAGAGCTGAGAAGGTCTATTGAGGAACTTTTGGGCTCGTTGGCGTTCAGCCAGTGAGGTGAGATGTGGCTTTTTGCCTGAAACTGATGATTTCAGAAGGATGGATGGAAGATGGCGGTCAAAACGTAAGGACAGGAAAGGGTAGAGATGATCCGGACTAGCTCACAGTATCAAAGTTTTAGGTTACATATTGCTGCAATGACTTCATGTATTTCATCAGGACCCGTTTGTCACAATTCAACCTAATTTAGTCGAGTCTGACCTGCCAATCACCAGATGTTATTTATCCTCAGAACAAACACTACATTCCCCATGATGCCTTTGATGAAGACGATCTTTTTGATGTTTCTGTTTTGTTCATTATTAATGTGAAAAGGCAGCGAACAGGAACCAGACAGGATGAGCGGTTAACAAACAGCACGACGGCTGCAGTTTTCTCGCCTGCGCCCGACGTAATGCTTCCTGATTAAACATTATTTGATATCATGAAACAATAGATGGGATATCTTGGGAAATCTTGCCTGGTGGCGCGTAATATATTTATGATTTTAGCTTTTATGTTTCACTTGTGAACACTTTCCTCCTCCCGGCAGAACAACTTTATGATACGGGCAAATAAAACACGTTTACAATGCTGGTCTCCTTTTTCAGAAAAAAGCTGCTTATTTCTTGATGCACATTGATAAAATCGAACATGGACTACCCATAAATATGAAATACACTGAAGATGCTGCCAGTTTCCTCAGTAATTGCCTCATTTGTTGAAAGCACTTATAGTGATTTCTCAATATTAATGTTGTTGTCAATGAAGAATCTTCACATAGTGCTTAAATTGCTTTTTTCCTTATTTGTCTGAGGCATCAATATGAAAGTCACACACATTAATATTAGTTTTGCATCTCTGATGGGAGCTTTGTGCAGTCGCATCAATACGACACTAAGTGTTTAATTATCCTCTGCCTGGCTCTCGAACAATTCAGAGGCAATGTTATCGTTTATATTGATGATAATATTTTTAATCTAACTCCAGCAGACAGTTTCAGTGATCAGCTGGTGAGGCACTGCCCCCTCCTGGAGAAACGGTGTAAGCACAAGTGCAAACAGATGAAGAGGATAGACGTGAAGCACCTTTTAGACTTTATTGAGGCTTATTTTGTCTGCTGACACACGTCAGGCAGCATGTGTGTCGGTAAAAAAACATTTTTGAAGAGATTTGCTGTGAATTGATCGTTTTAAAATGCTGCATCTGCCCTGACCAATTGATTTCTGGCATGAAATTAAAACTCTGTTCACTCTTAATGAGGCTTTCGAAGACATTTGGAACCCACCACACAGGAAAGAGTCACACAACGTAAATATCAGCTCGCAAACATCCCGAACTTCAAGTTAACAACAACAACAAGCAGACGTATAGAGACACCCGTTCAGTACCACACTGGACTGTGGCGGAGAGTCTGGATGGATCTGTGTCCTAATCTTTCAAATTACAGAGCGACACAGAGAAATCTTTTTCTACATGTTGGCCTGCTAGTCATGCATGGATTGCATCACATGGACCATGCTGCTGAAAGTCTGCAGGTATCTTTGCAGTTTAGCAGTTGAGTCTTTGTGTGAGTTCACTGTCGCAAAAAATGATTTTTCACAAAAACAAAGATGAAAGATACGACAGATAATAACACCATTACTGCAGTGTGCGACGATTGAATCAATAATTTGTCCAGCTGGACGTGAAGACATGAGTGAAACAGAAAGGTGTGTGTCAGACTCAAAGGAACAGTTCAAAACAAAACCTGAACAAGTCAACCAGCATAAAAAACAGGTCACCACGATGCAACATAGAGCAGAGAGAGTAAATTCATTTGCAAACGCATTAATCTTGACAGTTACTGCTTTAACACATACGACAAACAAATCTATTTATTCAGCCTTTGTAAGTTGTGCCCTCAGAATAAATACACACGCAACATAATTAACAAGAAAACAAACAAGCAGACGACAACAGAACACGGAGTAGTTTGTAATCGTGGTTGTAGTCAAGAGGCAGCCTGAATCAAATGCTTCTGACTGAACACTGAAAACAGAGCTCTGTGTCCACCAACCGAGATATCTACGTTTGAGACCTTCTCGGTAGTTTGGTCCATTTGTCCAGAGTGGTTAACTGTTTCCTAGAGACGTACACCGGGCTCTGTGCAGCATGACCGGAGCAATACAGAACTCTATAATCTGCACGAAGATAAGCGTTACATAAGAGATGCTGCACGATGAGGCGTCTGTTATCGGAACTTAACGGATGACGGGGGTTGAGAACAAACTCACCCTCACAAACTCTTTGGATATTCAGAGTCTTCAAATACAGTAGATTCTGAGTAGGTGACGAGTCTGTGTAGGTGTCGGTGTGATTCTGCGGGTGCCCGGGTCACACGGGCCTCACAGCCTCAGAGCAGCCATCTGATGCACAGACAAGCGGGGGTAATAAACATGCTGGTCGCCACAGCAACCAGCAAAAAATATGGTTATGTGTTAATGAAAAGAGCATGTTCGTGTCCTCCCCGTCACTGCGCCGCTGTGAATGAGCGTTTTTCTCTCTTCTTTCTTCTCCTCGTGTCTCATTTGTCACTCTTCCTGCCTCGTTAGAAGCTCCCCGGTGGTTTGAGCCTCTTGGACTCTTTGAGGAGCAGAGAGGTCAACAGACCACACTTCAACAAAGATCATACTGGTGATGGTATTGCTGTCAACAGCTCTTTAAAATTTAATCAGCGTGCCTCTCTGTAGTTTCACTTCGTTTCCAAAGAAAAGAAGCTCAAATGCTCTCCAGAAGTCGAAGGATTGTGTGATGTTATCTAAAGTCCGTGCAGTGCATGCTGCGAATTTCCCATCAAAACAAAATATGTGATGCGTCTCTGTTCATGTCGTTCCCATAGAAAACAAAAAGATATCTCCTTTTATAGGTTTTAATTATTTGTATACGCATGAGGGAATATGAAATCAAACTGTGGTTGGTTTATTTGATTTAAGAACAGCTTTTATTATTCAGTTTTTTTTATTGGTTCCCATGAGAAGCAGACTTTCTTTTAATGTTTTCCATGTAGATAAACATCCTGAACCTTCTCCCTCCGCTGTGTAACAGTCAGAGACTGCGGCCTCATCAAATTGTTAAAAGTATCATGAAGATCTTCACGTTTCATACAGTTCGTCTCGATGGCTGCAGCTTGTAGTGTTTGTTTGTGGTTGTTAAAGACAAATGTGTCTGTCCTCCGTCTCTTTGTCTCAGGTCCAGACTGCTCTCTGTCCGTTCCCTCCACCGAGGCCTTCTGGGTGCTGCCCAGCATCAAACCGTCAGCTCAGTCTCTGGGTCGGGCGTCCCATCAGGCTCTGGTGCACTCTGGGCTGATGTGGGTGGTGGGAGGCTACTCGTTCAACTACTCCAACTACCACATGGTCCTCAAGTAAGCAGCACCTGCCTGTCTCGGCAGCCGTCCGTCTGTCTGTCCTGTAAATCTGATCTAAGGGGTGGAAATCGAAGCAAAAAGATTTTTCCATCACGAGTCTGATGAAAAATAAACTATAAATGTGTTTTTACTTTCTGGATCGTCACAGTTAAAGTTTCCAACTCAGTTTTTATTTGATTTTCTTCTCATTTTTGCAACAGTTACAACCCGGAGAGCAGTACGTGGGATGTGGTGCCCGTCGGCAACGGCCCCCTCTACAGATACGGCCACTCGTTGGCTCTCTACCAGGTAATACAGCCGTGGCTGCTGCATTTCATTTAAATGAAGGAGATAAGCAGAATATGAAAATACAGTGCACGCACATGAAGGTGATAAGTCACAGAAATACAGTACAGCCGACACCACACAGAAGCAGACACGCCCGCACAAACTTAAACGCAGACCGCGCTCATGGCAAGATGCAAATTTCATAACTTATTCAACATCTTCAGGAAAGTTTCAGGTTTGAGCTTTGCTCCGTCGTCTTCCTCGGTATCTGAGGGTCAAACAGAAACACCGGCAGCCAATTAAAACACCCGACAATCACTCCACCGCTCTCAACACTGACAGCTCGAGCTCTGAAAATACAATTATGCTTCAGCTCATTTGTAGAGAACAATAAAAAATAAATGATAGTGTAGTTAAAGTGCACCTCTTGTTGTTATACAGCAGAACTGCGTGTCAGTGATAGCGGCACGTAAACAGAGCTTTGTAATTAGATTTTAAATTATATTCGTCTTTGCTCAGTTTGAATCAGCACTTTAAGAGCTGAAAGACGAACTCGCTTTGTGTTTCACTTCATGCAGAAACTTTCGTTAGCTGAGACTTCCTGTTTTAGTGTTGCTGATAAGTTCTAAATCTGTTGATTAAAGAAAAACGACGTTTTGTAGTCACAGCGTCTTTGTCATTTAAAATATACTTTAATATAATAAGGAAAGCGATTGTTACCTCTTGAAACTACGCCCTCAGCTTTACCTGTAGCATCCACGTGTGCAGTATAGATCGCTCTCTCACAGTATGGAGCGGCACATGATGTGTCACTGTCCAAATACTGGGACACGTGCTCATTTTGTGAGGAAGAGATCAATTAACAGTGAAGGACGGAGGGAGGATGAAGACAAATGTCTCCGCGACGAAGGTGAGATTTTAATCTGGAGCAGGTCAGAGTGACCGAGCAGAGCCTGAAGAAGATTTGTAGGCTGCACAATTTGTGCTGTACAAAAGTTTTAACCTGAAACTCTCCGAAAGGAATTACTTCACTTCATCTCTGTAGAGATGTTTTATTTTTATCTCAGGGAGTAACAGAGACATCCAGCCAGACCTGCTGACTCTTCCCGTCTTGACCTTTAGCTTTACGCTGGTATTTTAGGTGATGACACGCAACAGGGCTGCACGTTAATTCATCATTTCAACTCTGAAATGAAACAAAATAATTGATTCCAAAGTCCCCAGTGCAATAAAAATGATATTTTAAGTGTATTATCTGGCCCAACAATGAAAAGAAACATTTCTTTTTAAGGTTTTGTGACGTTTGTCATTTCCTGATAAACAATACAAAGTTGCTGATGACTCATTCTGCACTGGAGGATGAAAACTAAATGTATATTTGCTTCAGCTTCAATATTATTTCGACCCAGCCGGAGTTGGTGATTGTTGGAAAGACAAACCGAGGAGTTTTATTTTGTTTTAATTCAAGTTTGAATCAAATGTCACGATGTTAGGAGGTAAATTACTGAGGATCTTCCTCCCTGTAATGTTGTCAGACACTATAAAAACAATCTGAGCTGTCAGTGATTAAAAACAGCACATTTGGTGGATATACTTTACAAATGCTGATTTTGCTGCTTCGCTCTCTCTCAATCCTGGATCAGTTCCAGAAATTGTTGACCTCATCAGTCACACAGACACAAAAATGAGAAATCGAAATCGAGTCCAGGCTGAAAAATTCCCGAGGTTACCCTTTTAGAAAGTATGACAAACTGAACTCTCTCCATCTTCCCCCTCGTGCAGGATGACATCTACATGTTCGGTGGAAAGCTTGAAGCAAAGTCGGCCAACGTGACGGACGAGATGTGGGTGTTCAACATTCCCAGACGCACCTGGTCTCCACAGAAACCAGCCCCGCCTCCTCCCTACGCCTTAGAGGGGCACACCGCCCACGTGGTGGAGCTGGCCGACGGCGAGCCGGTGATGCTAATCTTCTTCGGCTACTCGCCAATCTACAGCTACACGAACAAAGTTCAGGAGTACAACATCAGTAAGTGCATTTGAATTTGAAGATGTTCCACCTCAGTGATGCTTTTCCTACCCACAGATGAATGTAATGGTCTGCTGTCCACATACTTCTGGCCATTAAGGGTGCATTTATGTTTGTTTCTCTGCTCTGCCAGTAGATGGCGGTGTCACACAGCCTTAGAGTTAGTGTTGGATCTTTGACTCACTCTGCAGAGGAAAACACGCACATGTACACACCTTCCATTAAACACACAACACTATAAAAGGCAAACACGTGCAGCTACACAAAGTACACACACGTACACACACAGTGTGGTCATTAGGAAGAGGTGGCACGCAGGCCGGAGTGTCTGGGCGAAGCCGTTGATTAATGAATCCACTACATTCCCTCACTCTCCACCCTTCCTGTCACTCCTGTTTTCCTCTCTCTCTTTCTCATCCCTCCTTCTCGCTCTTCTTCTGCGCTCTCTGTGTTCCTACCTTTCATCTGCAGGGCCTTGGTTTCTGGCCCCCTTCTGTCATCACTCCTCCTCAGTCCACCCGTCATCTCCTGCTCTTTTTCCCCCTCACCTTTCCCTTCCTTCTCTCCCCTCATCTGTCTATCACTTTCATCTTCACCCACCTCCCTCTCTTCCCTCCCTCCCTCTTTCCTCTGACATTGTCACAGCGTAAGTCTGCACTGAGCATCATTAGGCTTCAGAGGGAGCGACTAACCTCGAAACGAGCAGAGGGAAGTAGAAGAGGAGTGTAAAAGACGAGGTAAAAGGATTTAATGACCACTCAGAGAGGCAGGTTCACACCAATTAGCTGCCAGAGATGAAATGAGAGTTGACCTTCTACTTTCTTGTCATTTCTTCAGAGCTTCTCCTCTTTATCGCTGTTTCTCCTGTTCTTTTTTTTCCAGTCCTTTCACTCGTGTTCTGCTGTCTGTCACTGCCACTTTTTATTGCCTTTTCACTCCCATTCCTCAGTTCAAAACAAAAGATGCGGCCAAAGCATTAGAGGCAGACCGCGGTGACAATGACATATCAGCCAGATACAACATTTCATTTCAGCACTTTTGGTTAAATTTAGTTACTGAAGAATTGTAGCCAAGATATATATTTTTTTACAAATCAAGAATTTGTCAAGCACAAAGATTCTTCGACTCAAGAAAGCTGAAAAAGTGATTTAATGTTGAGCATTGGAGGCACGAAAGAAATGAAAGAATTTGCTGTTTATTAAACCTTTCCTCACCTGTGATTTCTTTAAGGCAGTCAGAGGATATTTGATTACTGATGCAGCGCTGAAATCAGATATGTCAAGTATAAAAATGTGTTTGATACGTCCTTGTTCCCATCGAGGGTTTAACATGATATAAACTGTGATTAAACATATCATCCAATGACATCTGTACATGAACAATGTCTTTTATATGTAGTACTGTGCAGTGCAACACTGTGAACTTCAGTCTGAATCGACCTGCTGCTGAGTTTTGTAGGTGTAGGTGTTGTTACAGGTGAAAGTTTTGCCGTCATTTGCCAGTGGCTGTATTCAGAGAATGAAACGGACACATTTAGGGTGTTCCTCTTAGTTTCTCAGCTTTTCTCTCTCCGCTCTCAGTAGTACTCGTGTTCTCGGGGGTTTACTGCTCCAGATGATGGCACGTTTTCTTTCTTTCTTCTCAGACCTTTGAAGTTCCCCGCTCCTTCTAAGGCTTTGTTATGTTGTGTCTTTTCTTTATTGGGGTCTGCTCGGATGACGTAATTCCTGCCTGCTTTTAATAAATGATTTTCTCGGCACCTGAGTCAATCAGCATGCATCACGCCGGACTAATTAAGGGTCGCTTTTTATAATTCAATAAACTCTAATTTCTTCTGGCCTCTCTTACTGTTTGGCTCACTCTCTCCATCTCTCTTCCTCTCTCTTCCCTCGCTCTGTCGCACCTCCAGAATTAAAAGTGCTTTTTGGCAAGACAGTGAAAAGCACAAGTTGCCAAAGCATCAAAAAACTTTCTAAGTGATCAACTTTGATCTCTCTGCATGAATCTACTGCATTAATAAGAGCCGTCTCTGCACCCTCTGTGTCTCAGGGTCTAACTCGTGGCAGGTTGTTTCTGCCGGAGGCGCGGTGGTCCAGGGGGGTTACGGCCACAGCAGCGTGTACGATGAGGCCAGCGGCTGTGTGTTCGTCCACGGGGGATACAAGGCACTCAGCAACAACAAGTACGGCCTGGTGGACCACCTGTACCGATACCACGTCCACACAAAGACATGGTAAGATGCAGAATGTTGTCACTTATAAATATGCATTTGTACTCACTGCAAACATTTATCTGTTCAGAAGATGTTGACGTCCTGCAGCGACGCTGAAACCTGCCAAAATGGAAATTATGTTGACATCCATTATTGTTTACAAATCCAATCAGCCATCCTCTGAAATGCTCAGGGAGCTGGAGCCAATCCCATCATGCACTGGGTCAAAATCAGGCAGCATTCTGGACAGGTTTCCAGGGCTGACACAGAGTCAGACAAACACATTCAGACCTGTGTGTGAATTGTGACTGAAATATTTACCTGGTATCAGTTAAAAAAAGTCTTAAAGGACCAGCGTGTATGATTTTTGTATTCAAAATGTACGCGAACGCCTCCAGAGGAAGAGAATTGGTGTGCTTCTCAGAGAGAGGAGAGCAGAGTGAGCAGAGGAGATGTGACAGCAGGTCTGACCTGAGGTGACCCCGGGCAGATGGATGGGTGAAAGAGGACGCTCGGCTCGATCAGTCTCTCCTCTTCACACACACACACACACACACACACACGTGAACATATGCTCACACACACACACACACAACCTGCTGTCTCTCCGTGGCTCTCACTTTTCCACATGGAATTTGGAGTCAGAGTCAGGTGTCACTTGAGCTGGTCGACTTTTGAAATTCTCAGACTGAAACATTTCTGGCCATTCCAGTTATTCCATACAGCTGCAGCCTCAACGTAAAGATCATCTCATGTGTGTCAGCAGAAAGCTCCTGATACGTCCACCATGCTGGACGTATCAGGAGCTTGAAAATGTGTGCTTTTATATTTTCTTGATTGTCTTTTTCCTGCGTGTTCATCCGTTGGTCGGTGTGTTCCTTCAAGAAGTGTCACACACCCAAAGTCTGTGTGAGTCTCCGGAGTCCGAGCTGCTGCGGTAACTGAAGGAGCCGCAGAAAGCCACCACAGTTGGTCTCCGATATGTGACCTTTGACCTCAAAGCGGTCACACACAGCAGACTGAGACCTCCTACAACGTCTGTGTTGAATGTTTCTGTATTTTTGTATGTGTGTGTGTGTGTGCTGCTCCCAAAGAACAGTTGGTATGAAGGGCAGTCACCACAGGCCAGGTCACACAGCCAGACAGACGCTATCAATAACATGGCACCGTGGACACACATGTCACACACACGCACACACACTGACAAATTAACACTTTCCTAATATGTCTCAACTTGCAGAGCTGCAGTCTGTGTTTGTCTCTAACTCTGTGTGTGTGTGTGTGTGTGTGTGTTCTTGCAGGATGATCCTTGGGGAGAGCGGTTTGGCACGGTATCTCCACTCTGCGGTGCTGCTGAGCGGCACGGTGCTGGTTTTCGGAGGAAACACTCACAATGACACGTCGCTAAGCAACGGAGCCAAGTGCTTTTCTGCTGACTTCATGGCGTACGATATAGGTGAGAACAAGTCTTAAACAATCACACACACACACACACACTGCGAGGGTGGACCTATATTTTGCAGCAGATGTAACCCATGCCAGGCTCACAGCCGTGAATACTGTAGCTCTACATGCTCGTATGGAAACAGGACCGGGTCCCTTCACTCCCCCCCCGTGATGATCGCGATCACCATGCGAGCACATTTTCAAAAGGCTCATACGGTTTCCTTTCATCGCTCTGCTCTGTGTGGTGTGTGAAGTGGGCGGCAATAACAGTTATTTAACAACAATTTGTACCCCACTCCAAATTTGGAACAGTTCTCACGCCGCAACAAGTGAGGAGAGGCACGTGCCTCCTTTGGATAGACTTCCTCATTCACACACAATCAGCGGGAAAACAACGCACAGCGTGGAAAGAAATAAACACTGAATGAGAAGCTGTGTCCAGGCTTGTAACTGGTACTGTATGTATGATATTTGATGCATTATTAGGTCTTTGTTTCTTTTTAGATTTATGCTATATTCACCATAGCAACCACGTCATCGCCATAAACGACACACACCCTGCTAACTCTTTATTTGTTCTTTTTGTGACCCACAGTGCTTTCACACACACACACACACACAGACAGAAGCACACATACATACAAATGTTGTGCTTTTAGCTCTGATTTACTGGTGTGAATCAGAGCTTTGCAGCAGCAGCAGCAGCAGCAGCAGCAGTATTTGATGAAATGCCCTTAATGGTGCGCACCGTATATGAGAGGGAAAGAGGCAGAGAGAAAAATGACAGACGCAAGAGCCAAAAAAACGACAAGAAGAAATAATCTTAAAGACAGAGGAGCCTGTGTTAGGACTGTGTTAGGATACAGAGACTGCAGAGAATATGGATGATTAAGAATCCCATCACAGGCTACCCAGTCGCACCATAGACCAGATGGCACGAGGATGTTTCCACCTCTCGACAGGGACAGAGAAATGGAGCGATGAAGGGAGCTTTGGGAGAGGAAAAGAGGGATTACACCAACTCTTAACAGGAGAAAAACAACAGGGAGCAGAGAGATTAACACAGTGAGGACAGAAGGAAAGGGGGAAAAATGAAAGATGGATATGCACGGAGAAAGGTGCTTTATGGCGGAGTGTGAATTAGAAAGGAAAAAAATATGGCTGATTTCTTTTGCGGAAGGACAACGAGGTAGTAGAAGCCTGCTGGTGGCTCAGCGGGCAAAGCAGCTGCTGTGCCCTTGTAATGTGGTGAAGTTGCACAAGTAGTTGTATCATATAACTGTATGTTGATGTCGCTAATGGTTAAACAGGCCGTCCTTTAGTGCTGAAACTATTTAGTTTTTGAAAATCTAGAACATTTTTGATTTATTGTGCAAAAGTGTCAAATATTTCTCCCAGAAACTCAGACCTGATCCGAGAGGAAAGTTTGGTCGGAACCAATTATGTCAGTCTGTTTAGTGTCATTTTTATCCCACAGGTCTCTGGTCTGTGCTTTAATATGTATAATACCTGTGAGGATAGCTCCGATCATGTGGTGTGTCATAAAAATCACAGGTGTTTTTTCAGGTGTCATAGTGAGTGTGAACCGTGACATGCAGAGCAGAACAGTGTAGGACTCAATAGGACAACAATAGACTTTTTTGTGGCCTCTTTTTCACGTTACACTAGTTTGGTAAATAAATAAATAAATAAAAATATCTTAACATTTTTTCCAGAGCTTTTCGTCGTGACCAAAGTTCCAAACTTATGTGCTGACGATTGAGAGACTAAACTGACTGTGGTTAAAAGCTCCTTGAGTCTGTGATCCTGGAATACGGCTCTGCTCACGTGGCGTGCTACTATTTTTGATCCTGATCCATCCTGATAGTTCCTATGACCGGTTTTAGTGGTCTCTCTCTATTATGGTAATTTTAGGTTGAACCCATGTTGAATCTTCAGTTTTGGACTTGTTTATGACTAAATTGATGCTCACTCACTAGTTTCAATTCTCAATTCCAGGCTTTCAAGTAAAATTCTAATCAAATTAAAATGATTGTGATTATTTTTCTTTACTTTACTAGTTAATAATAATAACTACAATTATACATTATGTTCAGATCTAACAAACCTGCACGCATCATGGTTATTTTCTGTTTAGGTGGTTCTAATATTTTTAATACACGTCTGATATCGTCTAATATATTTCTCTGTGTAAAAAAGAGAGACTATTATAAATGACCTGAGAAGGTCCCTGGTATTCTCTCTCTCTCTCGTCAGGGTCCTCGGCTGAAAAGAAAATTAAAAACTGTCTGGAGCCACACTCTTATCAAAAAAGTGCAAAATTAGTTTACTTCAGACAACATCAACATTTTGTTTTTCTTGCTTTATCATCTCGACTGTTGTCAGTCCAAATGTGCCTCCCTCTCCCTCTTTCTTTCATATTTCTTGTCACTCTCTGCTCTAAATGATTTAATAAAAGGGAAAAAATACCAGGGAGGATATTGCTGAGATAAAGCAGCGAATGCGAGGAAGCGGATGAAATAAGAGAGCCGGGCACTGAGAAAGTAGTGAGGGATGTACACAGAGCCGGAGAGAAATAAAGAATAAATGAAGGAGGGATTTAGGGAGAGAAAAGGAAACACTAATGACGGTGGAAGAGAATTACCTAAAGACAATAAAGGTATGCCAGGATGAAGCAGATAATAAGCTCGCGTATAAAAGGCAAAATAAAAAGTAATAAACGATGAAGCATCGGTTTACAGAGCGGCCCCGTCTCCGAGAAGTTGGAGGCAACGTCGTGGATGAATGCTGAGCCCTTTTTCGCCCCATCAACACTTTCAATAAAAGTGTGTATTTACATGTCCCTTAACTCTGCGCAAACACACCCCTGTCTTTATAAATATCATCATTTATTCATTACCGCTCGTATCTGCAGATCTGCACTGCTTTATTGTCCACCAGCCGCCTCTCTGCCTCACTGCAGAAACACAGGAGGGAGGGAGGGATGACAGAGAGGAAACAAAGGCAAAATATGAGGCAGCGCGAGCTGGAGAACGGAAGATGCAACAGTGAGAGATGAAATGTTAAAGGAAAAACAAAGGATGAGATGGAAGGGGCAATGAACGGTGCATGAAAAATGATTTTCACAGCGAGGAACCTGCTGTTAATGTAGTTGTATGAACAGTTTCATCCTGCACAGTTTTGATTTCGGAGTTTTACACTTCATTTGATTGATTTTTAAAACATTCGACCTGTTTCAGGTAAAAGCAGTGAAGTGTGAGGTGGATTACGTGTCTCTTATATCCCAAACATACGTTTTATTTTGGAAATCTTTATTGCCAAGACAAAGACAATACAGGAATGTTCATTTCTTCTCTGATGTTGACTCACAGGTGAATAAATTTAAAGGTTTATTTCACATTTATCTACAATATCTTGTAGTTTCTCCTCTCCTCTCCTCTCCTCTCCTCTCCTCTCCTCTCCTCTCCTCTCCTCTCCTCTCCTCTCCCCTCCTCTCCTCTCCTCTCTCGGCTCACCAGGAGATAATGAATTGTTCCACCTGTGGAAGGAAGTCACTTCTCTCCATCCCTTGCTCCTGCGCTCCTCCCGCCTCCGTGCTCTCTGCGAGTGGAGGGCTTTCGAGCGTTAATTTGTTTTTGTTTTGCCGCGCTAACCTTGGAGGGGCGACACGCCGTTATTAGCTTCTCCTGCTCTTCTGCTGCCACACATTAGATTCAGGTCGACACGGAAGGCACTTTTCATTTGGATTTAATTCTCCATCTCACCCTCCAGCTCTCCCACCCGCCTCCCGCATCCTCCCCTCAACCCTGCCACCCTCACACTTCTAATTAGATTTGGGGGGGAAAATGAACTCTGATTAAAAACACAGTCCTCTCCAAGTTAGCACACACATACTGTCTGCACACACACACACACACACACACACGTGGCACAGCCCACTGAGACGCCCAGGGCTTTTTAGAGTTTGTTTGTGAGATGTTGAGGAGCTGTGATATATTGGAGGAGAAGACGGTGGCTGCCGTTCAAACTTCCTCCTCCTCCTCCTCCTCCCGCGCTTCTTCATCAAGTCCTCCATTAGTGCAGATCAGATCAAACTGTCAATCAGCCCGGTCCGCCTGCCTGCTTCGATCCGGACTCGTGATTTCACTCTCAGTCCCACCATGTATTATTAACACAGATTTTCTCATATCCTGAGAGGAAATTAAAATCTGTGTTGATATGTGTGTCTGTGTGTGTGTGTGTGTGTGTGTGTCATTGCTGATTTCATGTGTCTGTTGAGCCTGCACTTCTTTGGTGGACAATTTGGCAGCATCACTCCCAGGTGTGTGTGTGTGTGTGTCTGTCCAGAAGACGAGCTCAGAAGTCACTGAAGCCGCAGTCGCCTCCATCAAACGCTGCAGAAAATAACATTTCATCTCCCTCACGAGTCAAAAGAAATGTAGATACTGTAAAAATCAAACAGCTAAACAAGAAACAAAACCAAAAAATAAGATAAGTGACACCGTATTCAGTGAGAAGGACGCCAATGCGTGACTTCCAAGCAGCGTTGAAACTTTAGTGCCAATCATCAGAAGTGGGAGAACATTTAAACTCTGATTTAAACCACAGATGTCACACGCTTCAGGTGGATTTCAGCTGCCGCACGGCGACACACACCTGGGGCCCCCGTTGACTGATTATCTAAGCAGAAGTGCCAGTCTGATCCCCGGTTAGAATAAAACCCAGCTGACAGAAAGCGTTAGTGTGAGGCCTGTAAATAGATGCCATCACAGGTTCAAACCTCCAGAGTGACGGAAAATGTCTCACGTTAATTGCAGCTGTCAAACATGCCATTAAACAAACTGTTTATCCTCTTACGTTCTTCCTTAGCAACCTTGTTATAATATTAAACATGTGCTGTTGTTGTTGTGCTCGACGTCTGAGGCTTTCAAAAGTTCAGATCTGTGGTTAGAATCAGTATAAATTATGATACCGGGCTAAACAAAAGGCTGGAAATATTTAATTAAACTGTTGTTAAAATGAAGTAAAAGCTGCAGTTTTACCATAATTGCTGCCCGGATCAACATCCTGACGACTCAGCGTTGGATGCACCGTGCTGTACACTGTTGGATTGAATGATATTTGATATTTCCAACACCTAAACTTGATTCCCAATACATTTACACCCTTTGTCGTTCCTTTGCACTGAGGGAACAAACACGCCTGCTCCCACCAGCTTCAGTTACGTTCCATCGTATCAGCGTCACTCCGGGTTTGCGCGTTAACCCGACCGACCTTTAACCTCGGCCGGCGTGGCCTCATTGCTCTCGGTGCTGATTAGAACGACCCGCCTCCTCCTATCCCCCTCACGAGCGCTCCCAATTACCACACCGCTTAACAAGGTCGTTAGCAACCTGGCGGCCCACGGGTCCCCGACTCTACCGGCTCTCCGTTTACGTTCGGAGAAGGCTCATCTGGCTAAATGGCACATTTACACTAACACACTCACACACACACGCAGACTCATCTCCATATTAATATAATGGGGGCATGTAGGGGTCATTAAAACATCGGAGAGTTGTAAAATCCTAATAGTAAAATACACAGAGCTGAGAGCTCCAGCGATAACTAGAGATACTTTATGGTGATATTTGGTGGTATGAAGTGTTTTATGGAGGCAGATTATCTTCCCTATCTTCTCCGTGTCACTGTAATTTGATGTGAAAAGGTTAGGATAATTACTTCTTATTCCTCGTCGTGAAGTTGAAGGGGAAGCAGGCTGAACTGTGGCTCGCCCTCTTCTTCTGTTCTTTCTGCTCGCAAGCAGTCATTTTGGTACGGCCATGATTTTGTATACAAGTTTGTCATGCTGATATTTCCACGTGTGTCCAGCATGTGAAAAATAAACAAGTGAGAGCTTTGCCTTTTATTCTCTCCACAGCTCCAAATGCATTATCACTCTCTGAATAAAGAGCTAGTTTGCAGTTGTCAGAGAAGCTGCATGCAATCCTCTCTCTCACTAATTGAATCGACCTTCAGCGGTTCCTCATTTCAGACACGCTCCCTCACAAACACGCAATGCTTAAATGTTGCATTTAGCAGTTTATACGTGTGTGTGTGCTTCTCTTTAGCTTGTGATGAGTGGACTGTGCTCCCCAGACCAAGTCTGCACCAGGACGCCAACCGCTTCGGACACTCTGCTGTGGTTAGCAACGGGTGAGTTTCCTAGTTTAGTGACTTCATCACTGTCTCCCCTGTGGAGAATATCCAAAGCAGCTCTGTGAATTTGAATTTGTTTTCCTGCTGAAGGACACTTGAGTGTAAAACTGATAAATAATCTGCTAAACTACTAAATTACATTTATGTAAATACCCGTCTCTTCACGATGCATTATTCCTTGGCACATTTTTACATTTTCTTGATGTCTTCCCGTGGTGTCCTCTAAGTTTGTGGAAGCACAGAGAGTCTTGGTTGACTTTCCCAGATCATAGCTTTGTTTATGTGTGTATCTTTTTATCTCAGTGTTCTATTTAGCTTCACTTCACACTTCTCTTGTCCCGTCTCCCTCTGCTGACTTCTCTGACGCTCTCACCCATTACTTACTGTATATGTAGATGATGTTTCTTAGATAGTGTACACGTGCGCGCAGGCTCTATTTATACCCGTCCTATTTTTGAATCTCTCTCTCTGTATTTCACTATAGCTTCATTCACAGAAAAGTTGCTCGATCCAGATCTTCTCCTTTTGCAGTGCTTTATATTCCTTTTGCAGTGCTTACCCGATCCACACTGTAATTAAATCAACACTTGCTCAAAATGCTGCAAGAGTCCCGTCACGATGTAGAGCGACTTATTGCTGAAATAATGGCCTGACCCTTTAACACCATTTACACACCAAAAGGTCAGCTTTGACTACAAAAATGTCAGCTTTGAACTTCGAAAGGCCGTCTTCAAACCACCGTTCCTCCCAGGTTTATCCCCCCAAACCAAAGTTCAGCTCTGTTTTTGAAAGGTTCTCCTGCTTTCTTTGCATTTCTTCATTTGTCCTCATCTCTGTAGGAATCCTTCCACAGCTGTATGTACAGCTTTCTGCCGGCCTAATAACTCTGTGTAACTCTCTTGGTGTCTTTTCCAGTTCCATGTACATCTTTGGAGGTTTTTCGGGCCTCCTTCTGAACGATGTGCTGGCCTACACCCCTCCGTCCTGCCTGGCCTTTTCTAACCCTGATGTGTGTGCTGCTGCCGGGCCGGGCATTCGCTGCCATTGGGTCAAAAGTCGATGCGTTCCCTGGGAGCCGAAACCACCTGAGCACACTTTCCCTGCTCCCTTTTGCCCTGCGCGAGCTGGTATGTCACTTCTCATCTGTTCAGCTGATTCTTCTCCAAGCGAGCATCCGTGCCTGTTACTTTCTCTCTAAATATTTTCACTCACATATCAACATATTTCAGCTAAAACGTGCAGCACAATCACACACAAGTGTTGCTCCCAGGAGGTCTGTCCTTCCATGAGAGTAATAATTATTCTAAAGGATTTGGCTTCTGTAGTTTGTTTGCGTATCATAATTATAGGAACAGAAGGTCAGTGCTGCAACAATTACCTCATTTTGAAATAATTAGGTTCTGTCTGAACCCTCCTCCTCCTCCTCCTCCTCCTCCTCCTCCTCCTCCTCCTCCTCCTCATCCGTCTCTGCCAGATGTTGATGCAGTAGCTTTTCCAGGTATTCTGCTTCAGGCAGCTCATAAAAAACAATCATGCTAATGTTTGTACTGTCAGCCTGAAATAGAATAATAATACACGTTAATAAGGACCGTACATACTTTTTCATGTTTGTCTGTGCATCCTCGCTCATAGCTCCTCCAGCAAGCCTCCTCTTAGGAACTGAGGCATCCTTCAAGTGCACTGAGACTCATTTCCGGGTCACAGGCAGGAGAACAGAGAATGTTATTATGCACCCAGAGAGTACTCGCCAGTATTTGCCAGTTTGTTTCGGCAGTTTGGTGTGGTTCGTTTATTTCTTTA
Organism: Nibea albiflora; assembly: GCA_014281875.1. Lineage (NCBI taxonomy): Eukaryota > Metazoa > Chordata > Actinopteri > Sciaenidae > Nibea > Nibea albiflora. The sequence continues at coordinate 4,698,624 of CM024797.1, forward strand.
ACCATAGCAACCTATAACCAGTGCATGCTGGGAAATCAAGAGTAGAAATACCAACTGCCAACCACCAGCTGCTAACTGCCGCGATCACCTATGATTAATCGTGAGCTTTCTATCAGCCCCTTTGCTAAAGCAACGTCTGCAAGTGTGTTTTTTTATCCTGTTACATTAAGTCATCACTTATTTTTGAGTTTGTAAGATATTGTGATGGTTAAGACGCCACTGAATAAACGCGTCAGCTGAAATGACTGAAGGTAAATGTAAATATGAGGGAATTGACCGTGACAGTGAGCGTGCCCTCCCATTTATCGATCCTGTTTTTGCCGTACGACTAGAGGCAAGTTGCGTCGCGGTTTTAAAAAATATTCAGAAGCTATTAAAAAGGTATTAAATAGTGTTAAATTTAACTTCAGGATCCTGCATAAACCTGAGATTAGCTGCAACCTAATTTACTAAACTTTGTTTTTTTTATCTTTGTGTGTGTGTGTGTGTGTGTGTGTGTGTGTTGTGTTCTCCTCCAGACAGTACAGACGAACAGTGTTTCCGGTTCTCAGACTGTGCGAGCTGCACCTCCAACACACGGGGCTGTCAGTGGTGTGAGGACAGGAAGTGTATCTCTGCATCCAGTAACTGCACCGTGGTGAGTCTGTAAAGCAAGACCCAAATGTAAGACAAAAGATGTTCATTAAACCTTACAATGCAAGAGTTAGCTTGATGGAACAAATGAGATTTTGTTCATCCACTAGTAGAAAATGTGTCTGGTTGTCTGGTTCATCCTCTGTGGAGCATGCTCTGCACATTTCATTTCAATCTGTGCGTTGTGTTAAAGACCTGTAGCCCTCGAAGAAAGTGTCTGAATTGGAATGAGGAGAATGTAATGTATTAGAGTTAATCTGTGGGGAAGCTAAAAGTTTTGTTTTGTTTTGATAGGTCCATAAAAATCATTAAAATGACGAGTGCTAGCTGTTTGTCCTAAAAGCATTCAGTGTTTTAGCTGTTCCCCGTTTAAATGATCTCACACATCCTTTTTTTTTTGGATGTCCTCCAGTGCAAACGTGTTAGTTCAAATTCAAAAATGATCCAAAGTTTGTGTGATTCATAATAAAACCGTTGGCTCAGTGACTTTTTGTACTTCTCTGTACTTTTGCTCATTTTGTTTTCTCTGTCTCTTTCTCTATTTTTACTCCCAACCCTGCTTCCTCTGTCTTTCTTTGTGTGTGTGTGTGTCTGCATATTTTTGTCTTTGTGTTTTTCTGTGTGTGTGTGTGCGTGTGTGTGCTTGGCTGGCTTTACATATGAATGTGTGAATAAATGTGTGAATGAATCTGTGTGTGTGTGTGTGTGTGTGTGTGTGTGTACAGCTGACTCTGGAGCTGGCCCAGCAGCATGGCGGCGCTCTGTCTCTGTCTCCCCCACCATCCATGTTGTCTGAACATCAGCTGAGCTTGTGGAAGCACGGAGGCAAAAGGAGGGGACATGTGTGTATTACTTAACACTTCCTGTTAGGCTCCAGGTCAGGTTGCATTAGGGAGAGGTCAGAGGTCAGAGCAGTCAGGTTATGCGGCAACCTAAATCCAAATTTACATGATCTTAAAAATTGTTTTTTTGTCTGACGACCTTCATTAAAAATTGTGCTTGAATAGAGAACACCAAGCATGTTATTTCCTCAGCCAACAAACCTGAACAAACCCTTTTATTCTTTGCACTTTAATCTTTTTCACCTCATTATGACGTCATCTTCTAACCCTTACCATCCCTGCAGTACACAACAGATAGCAACATAGACTGAAAGCCGTTTTTGTTGACGTCGTGACTGTCTTTACAGCTACCGAAAGGCAGCAGGTGTCTCTAGCTGGACTGGTGTTGTGCACCGTTAACCAGCAGCTATGCACTGCAGATGTGCTGGTTATTTTGTTTGCACAGAAACCTCTGCACCCATATGCATGTTAACCTTAGCGTGTTGACACTTCCTTGGAACATTAGAGTTGAGTAACCGGTTGCATGCATCATGTTTGTTTGGTCAAAATGTCACCCCCCCTATTTCCTCATCGCCTGTCACATGTCGCAGAACATCAAATCAAAACATTTTAAATATCTGAATTAATTTAATTTATGGCACAGTGGTGGAATTTAATTGCAGATGGTTCATTTATTGACAATTTTTATGAGAAATAAACTGAGTGAGAGACACGCTCAGATCTTCAACATCTCCAGAAAAGTAAATTCAACTTAAAAAGAGCCATCATCTGCTCTGCAAGATATCCTTGAGTCCTTGAGAAAACTTGATTCACCACTTATCCTCTGATAAAATAAATAACTAACTAACCAAGATATAGAACCAAACAAAAACATCCTTTTATGAGAAATATGGAGCTTAATCTAATGAAAAAACAAAACAAGGTAAAATAAACAGAAGTCAAGAAGGTATATTCAGCTCAGCCTTTAAATGAAGGTCATAAATATCCGACATTGTTTTGTTATCATTTTGTTGAGGACAGGTCTGAAGGACCGACAGATTTTTTGACAAATTGTCACTTCGTTTCATCAGGAAACCTTAAATGAAAAAAGTCTCTGAGGTTTTAGGACAGTTGTACGATCTGTTGAAGAAGCAGCATCAGTGTCACGGTTCTTCTGAGGTCTTAGGTAAAGTCGTAAAGATGCACACTGCATATAGAATAAACACAACTTCAATAAAAAGTCCGTCTCAGTATAATGTGTCCCTCGTATTGATTTCAGTCTGCATGTTCTGTTTGCCTCAACCATCGAACTCGACTCATCTTCAGCCTTTACTGCCCATCGTATTGATTCCTCCAAGTTTATTACATTTATTGTAAAAGAGGACGGTGATGATGAAGTTTAACTGGACTGATATTGTTTCCTCTGTGTGTGTGTGTGTGTTTGAAGACGGTGAAAGACCCGTCCAGGTGTAAGCGCAGGGAGGAGCAGGAGTGTTTCAGACTGGCCAACTGCAGGAGCTGCTCCCTCAACGTCAACTGTCAGTGGGAGCTGCAGCAGCAGGAGTGTCAAGCATTACCTGGTGAGAAGACACACAAGGCATGCACACACACACACACAAACTCACCATCATGCATGCCTTCCAGCTCCAGTCCAAGGAGGATCAGATCGAGGTGTTATGACATGTAACACAGACCAAAACACAATTTATGTTTCATAAACTGTGATCATCTTTTTGGTTACATATGTGATGTCGGCGTTATAAGGGATGAGGCCACCCCCCTTGTTAGTGAAGAGCAGCAGAGAGTGCAGGGGGAGGGGGTTGTTTAGTTGAATGTGTCCGCCTGAGTCATTGATCCTTTATCTGTCTGAGGCGTGGGTTAGAATCTATGGCCCCGACCACGGCTCTAAGTATCGATTAACCCGCGGCGCTGCCTGTGCTGCTGAAGTAGCGGGTGCATTAGTAACTGCACCCTTTTTTTTTCCTGCATCACAAAATGTGAGAGACTTTAACCTTTTGTGTGTCAAGATGATCTTTTAATTGACCTCGTGAAAAATGGGGCCACAAACAAAAGTGTTGTTTATGTTTTTGTAGAGTTTCACTCTTAGGATTAGGATCATCCTCCCCTAAATCATGCATCAGTCATCATACACTGCTGACTTTAGAGTGAATACTCTTGATTGATACATTATTAAAGGTCTGGCAGCCTAATCGTCTCCGTTCTCTGTAGCATTATTGCTCGGAGCTGTGTCCTGTTAATCACACAGTGCAGCACACACACACAGCTTCAGAGCGTGTGCACGTTCCCACGGTAACCGACTGCATACTATTAGTGGTCTTCACAAATAAACACTCTCCCATGCAGGCATGTGCACAGAGGGGATTAGTGTACATAGGAGGAACACACACTTCTGAAATAAGCTCTCCACTCAGCCGCAAAAAGAAGTCGTCTAATTAGAAGTGTTTACGCGATGTTCTGAGTACGGACTAACAACCTCCGGTCCACAGCGTCCTCCATGCTCCAGCGCTGCTGTGGAGCCTTTAGCTAGACGTGTTCTCGTTTTGACGTCTTGGCTCTGGTATGACTCAGAGCGAAGGAAAAACCCTTGTTATGTGAATCCACAAATGATCCCGCTCCAGTGCTTTGTTGTATCGTGCTGTAAGGGCCTGCTAGCTAGCTTGCTCTGCTATGAGTTGGGAGGTTGTAGCAGCTTTAACCAGAGGCGGGTGTTGCGTTTGCTGCTTTTCTTTTGTCCACATCAAGCACACGTTAGCCTGGTATATGTTGTCCCCACTCGGTTTGTTATGAAGTCAGCTCTGGAGTTCAGCTGAGGTAGCATAGTAAAGATTTGGACTGCCGTCCTTTAAATATCTACACTTGTAAATATCTTTTGACCTGCAGACTTGAGCTTGAATCAGTGCTTACTGCGATGTGATGAATCAGATCATGGTGTGGACATCAGAGGAGTTAGGTCATGCCTCCTGGTGCACTGTTTGACCTTCCTACAACGGGCAGTCTTTGGTCTAGTTTCCATTATCACAGCGTTTTAGAGTCGCAGACTTCCGATTAGTTTATTATCCAAATACTGCTTCCCTCCGTGTGTGTCAGAAGTGATTGCCTTTGACAGATATATGACCATCTGTTAGGTAGTGCACTAGCTGCCATAATGACCAACAAAACAGTGATCAAGCTGATATTTTCTGTGTGGGCCTTTCGATGGGTTCGGTCTGACTGTACGGCTGAACCGATGCTGGGCTATAATCATGGATCATTACTGTGAGAGGACCTCACTTTTTATGCTCTCCTGTGAGAATGTGCTTATTAGCGACAGCTTCAACATAATCTTCTCTGATTGGACACTTGTTTTCTGACTTTTTTTTTTAGCTTGGCGATGTTTGTTACGTCTTGTTTCAGTTATCAGGATGTGCATTGGCGTCCAGTTTGAAATAACTTGCATACTGTCTCTCCTCTCCAAGCCTGAAACATTAGCATTCATGACGGGGCATGTCAGCGGGTCACTGACCATACTGATGCAATTAGTACGCCTTCATGTGTGTATTTCTGAGTCCATTAGTTTGACAGGGCTCACTGTATTTTCTGGGGAGATATATTTGCTGTGGCAGTGTGTCTAACATGGACCGGGGTAATGGAAAGTAGCTCCACCACCATGGCATCTGTGGCCTTTTCTCTGGTCACCATCTCAGGACTGATTATTCTAAAAGGCCTGACATGTTACACACAGACTGTAACCGAGTCTATTTATTTCTGTACTCCTCCTTTTTCTTTTTCTTTTTAACCCCGTTCATCTCGTTTTGGTCTGCTGTTGCCCATTGCTATTGCTTGAGGGAAAGAAAATAAAGGAAGCAGGTATTTTCTTTCCCGTAGCATGAAACGGTCGGTGATGGAAGCCATTATAACCCTGTGAATGTAATCAGTCCTGGAGTCCAAAATAAACAGCGGTGCTCAGTGGAGGCAGAATGACTTTTCTCCCCTTTCATCCTGCCTAATTGAACGGCCTTTGTACTATTATAGTCCACCCGCAAGACGCTATCAAGTGACCCCGATAAGAGCAGTAAGCACGTACATGCGTTTTCATGGGTCAGCTTGTCTGCCAGCATTACTCACAGCAGACATTCACTTCTCGTGATCCCATGTGTAACATATTTGTTCTGGGAATTCTTTGTGTTACTGATGAGTCAGGTCAGTACAAAGCAGGAATGTGGCGCTCTGATCAAAAACAGCATCATAAATCAAAAATTAGCAGCGTCTAAAATCGCTGCAATAATATGTTACTTGTTAACCACCAGAAATATTCCTCTTAAAGCCGTTCAATCGTCTGTTGATTCTGGCAGCGCCGCTCATTTTCCGAGGCGTCGTTCTCCTCCTGTCCACCGGTGGCCCTCAGTCATTTTCAGCTCTTTGCTGGTCACCTGACCACCTGCCTGCACACCTGCACCCTCACTCAGCAGCATGTCTCTATCTCACTGTGCCTTCTTTGGTATTGACAACAAACTCCCTCCACACATTTGTCCTGTTGGATTTGTTTGCTCATTCTGCAAGACTACGTGTTGATTAATGACGGCCTGCTTTACCAACCAAGTAAACATTATGTACTCAACACCTCCTTCTGACTCCTGCTGCCGTAAAAAACACACAGGGATACACCTTTTGCCTTCTGTTTGTGTGTCGTCTGGCATTTTCTCACAGCGGATCGGACATATATGTGTAGACAGAAACTGTGTGTGTCTTTTGTGTGCAGGCCAGCTGTGCGGTGAGGGCTGGCACCATGTCGGAGAGGCCTGCCTGCGGATCAACTCCAGCAGAGACAGCTACGATAACGCCCAGCACTACTGCAAAAACCTGGGAGGAAACATCGCCTCCCTGCTCACCGACAAACAGGTCAACTTTGTCCTTGAAGAGCTGCAGAAATACCAGCTGCAAGACAAGGTGGGTGGTTCATACTGGCAGTGAAATGCTCTCATCCTAGTTCAACTTCTCACAAGAATATTTCTTGCATGTTTTTTCTTTTTAAACTACGATGGAGTCGAGGCATGAAAAATAAAGATAATCGTTCTCATCCCACTGTGAAGCACAAAAAGCTTCATCTCTGCTTTTTTATCATCAATGACGGGATGTGTGTCTTCTCTTTCTTCCTCTCTTTTGAACGATGACGATTCTTCTCTTCTTTTTTTTGAGCTCACATCAGCATCCGTTTACTTCCCATGCTTTAACACGATACCAGCCAGCTCTCTGCATGCTACACAGACACACACTTGCAGTTATAGTTTTCCCATGCTTCTTGTGATCTTAAAGTTTCAGACTGAGGCACATTTTTCTGACAGAAATCGTAGCTGTGGGGAAACTATTTTGATTTCTTTCTCAAATAAAACCGCCGTCTTACAGGCATTCTTAAAATGTCACGTGTGACTGATCATGGATCAATATTCAGGGACATCCCTGCCTCCAATTTCCCACCTCAACACCAAAAACATTTCCCAGAAAATGGCTGTGCTGAGAATGAAAAGCAGCAACACTAGAAACACCTGTGTCTGTCTGACATAGACTCCACTGGCTTTCAAGAAGATAATGTCTGTGTTACGTCAGTGTGTACACACGCATCTGGCCTTTCTCCATCTTCTTCCTCTGAGTTTAATGGCGGTTGGCGTCTGACTGTACCCAGGCCCGGACCCACTGGCCCGGTCGGTAATACGGCCCTGGCTGTACCATCCCTTGCTTCATCTGCTCCATCATTGCCGGCGTTCATGTGTGAATAGTAAAAATCACAAGTGATGTCTGGAGGGCTTCCCAGTAATTTACTGTGAATCCTGTGTTAAAAAGACTCCGCAGTAACAGCTCCTAATCATCACAGGCCACAATGAAACAAATCAAACTTGTTTTGTCAGCAAATAATTCAAACGCTCTTCACTTCAGTCAGCTGCTATAATTAAAGTTTCTGCTTTTAGAACAATTCCAATAATTTGCAGGTTTGATTTAGGATCCACTTTCATGTAAAAGACAACAAGATGTTTCTTTTTTTTTCTTCTGACTTCTTTCAGGAAGCTCACGCTGCTGCTTCACTGTGTGGACTTCAGCTCGGCTGTTAATTGCAGTGTTATTATTCAGTTTTCTTTTTGCTCACGCTTTGAGTTATTGCTCCCATTATGGTGTTTTTCCAGCGTTTCTAGCACACTGTCCCTGTGTGCATGTGATCTGCATACAATTAGTGCTCATTATTTCCCTTTTTTGTGTTTTTAAAGAGAATAAACAACCGAAGAAGAGAACAAGAAACACAGAAGCAGAAAACACGAGTAGCATCAGAAGTTTTTATCAGGATTCATTTTGTTCATTACTGTTTTAAATCTTGTTTGGCCTAAAAATTGGTGATTGCGTTTGTGGTTTTTTCTCAGGCTGACCTCACATCTAAAATGCTGCTGCTTGCAAACTGCCATTGAACTCGTGTTGTGCTTTCTCCAACCTCCTCCTCTTTCTCTCTCCGCCTCTGCAGACTTTATCGCCCTGGGTTGGCTTGAGGAAGATCAACGTGTCGTACTGGGGCTGGGAAGGACATGTCACCTTTCACCAACACCAGCCTGCGATGGTTACCTGGAGAGCCCAGTGACTCGGGCTTCTGTGCGTACCTGGAGCGGGCGCAGGTGTCTGGTCTGAAAGCCAACCCCTGCACGGCCACCAGCGACGGCCTCATCTGTGAGAAACCTGCAGGTGAGAAATAATGAGATCTGAAGAAGGCGAGAGAGTGGAGGGTGTGGTTGAAAGTGTCTCATCATTAAACTGTGAAATGATGCATTGAAGGAAATTTAAAAAGTCATACTTGTATATTTATATCTCCGTTTGCTGGGTTTCTCAGGGAGTCCACAGAGTCAGAGTGCTCGTCCCTGTAAGACGCCCTGCGCTTTGCACACCAGCTGCGCCAACTGCACCAGCCAGGCCATGGAGTGCATGTGGTGCAGCAGCACGCAGCGCTGCGTCGACTCCTCTGCGTACGTCATCTCCTTCCCATACGGACAGTGTCTGGAGTGGCAGACGCAGGACTGTTCTGGTAAGACGGGAGGGTGTTTGTGGAGGTGGAGAGCGGAGTCAAAGTGGGTTCAGGTTCAGCTCATTTCTCAGACACGTAAAGGCCGAGAGACGTGGCTGAAAGTTCCAGAAAAAGCTACAAAGTATATTAGTATTTTTCCATTGTGGTATTTCTTCTTTTACTCAGGAAAATACACAAGTGTGTGTCAGCACAGAGGTTAAAATATGTGTGACTTAGAGCTTAGAGAGATGGAAAGATGAGGTGGAGTAGTGCTCCACAAACTGCTTTGGTGATGCAGCTACAGTACGCAGTGTGAACATGGAGTCATTATAGACTCCCATCGATCCTTCTCTTATCGGCACTCAGGTCTCTGCCTCTCTTTCGCACACGCACACACAAACACACGCATGGTGACACAAACACACGCTCCAACACGAGGCAGCGCTACCTTTCCTGTAGCTACAGGGCAGAAAATCGATCATCTACAGTGACACATGACTGACTCGATATGAAGTCCTCGCTGCTGTCTCTTAACAATGCTCTCGTATTAACACCTCCCTGGGGCTGCTGCCGCCTCTCCACGTGGTTCTGTTGGAGTACACGAGTGTTGTGCAGGAGTTTTTCGTGAGCGAGAGAGAAAGACGAGAGATCACGAAGCACGAAACCAGAAAAAGAGGAGCTGCTGCAGCTTCTGGTGATTTCCATTGTTTCAGAAGTCAACATGACATAAAGGGATTTCCTGCTTAACTACTGAGGAGACTCCTGTCGTAAATAACAGGGAGCTGCTTCTTTGTTCACCTGCAAATTCTCTACCAGCAAAGAAACATGAGGAATATTCCTTTTGCATGAAGTCACTGTTGAACCAAAACAATTCAAGTTTGCCTTCATTCACTGAGAACAAAGAAACAAACAAAAATAAAAAAGCAATGTTATAATACAATTGATGGAAAAGAGCCACAAACCTTTTTGTATTTAAGTTATTTAGTGTTTCAAATTACCAGTTGTCCAATGAACAAACCGTAGCCCGAGGTGGATAACTAACCGAGACAGAATACAGATGTTGTTGCAGCATAATTTAACCAACCCGGTTGTGTGCAGCTTGTTTTTGAGAATGTCCATTGATGTTTTATTTCTAAAAGTTAAAGACTGTTTTATTCTGCAGTTGAACAAGTTTCTTCTAGAAAAAGGAAAACTTTTCATCGGCGTTCTCGATCTTCTGTTAGACAAACAGTCAATTTGTAGTCATTTTTTTTTGTTCCTGAGGAGTTAAGAAGCGGATTCAAAAAGTTGTCTTGTGACTGGCGGTTATCACTCCTGGTTGGTTCCCGTCGTCCGACAGCGCGAGCCAAGATTGTTTCCCCTTCATCCACATAACGGCACCTTTTCCTCACCTGCTTTTCTCTTTTACTATTCATATCTCGGTTTGCTGGCAGAAGGTGTGTAGGATGATTTCGTTCCTTTTGTTGCTCAATATTTAAAAATTCAACTTCTCATATTGCATTATTGCTCTTTTGCAGTCGATCACTCGTCGTTTCATACTTAACTTTCTGCTTCGCTTCTTCTTGTTTATGGATTAATCGTCTCTTGTTTTGGAAAGCACGCCCGCAGGCTTCCAGCTGAAGGATTCATGACCTCGGCTTTAGTATTAGCTGCTTTCACAAAAATGATTTCTTGTCTAAGGACCCACTTTGAACTGGGTCATTTAGATAAATTTGGCCCAAGGCTTTGTGAATCATTCCCGTTTTTCATGTTGGCTGGAGGCTAACTACGCACTCCTCAACGCCACCTCTTGAAATAATTAACTCCAGTGTTGCCCCAGCACTCAGATTTGGATGTTTGGAGCTCATTTCTTTGTAATTGTGCTCATTCTGTGACAATTTTAAGCTTTACTTTCTTTTTTCTTTGTGTTTTGTCAGCCTTTCACCTCAGCCACCAGCTCTGCTCCCAAAAGGTATCACACCTGTAGCTACATGGCAGTGAATATAGCGACCGCAAATGAGTTGATGACGCTCACAGCACTCATCAGCAGTCTTAAAAAGTGGCATAATGCGCGCAGCAAGACAAAGTAGATAACATCCCACTTGAAGATCCCCAAAGGATTCCTTGTACGTAACGTATTTATGCGTGGCAGACGCACACGAATCACAAAATCTGAACAAATCTCACAATCTGGCAGGCATGAAGCCGCGAGGAGACCAAAAGAGTGTTGCAGCATCACATCCCTGTGCTTCCTTGAGTAATATAAGATGCTTCAGCTGCTACAGACTGTGTGTTTACACCCAATAAACGTCCTCCAAAGCTATTCACAGCCTTTAAACTTCACTCTCACTGTTCCTTTGTTTCTCTTACTGTATTTTATCATCTCACAGTTTACGGGCAATCGCAAATATTAGGAACGCCTTTTACTGTCTCACCAGTGAGGACAAAACCAGCACAAACCTCAAATCTAACCACAGGGATGAATTAACCTGTCCGCTCTGTTCCAACAGTTCAAACACAGAGACGGCATTAAGTACAGGTGTGTCGGATCACAGCGTACGGGAGCTTTTCTTTTTTTGTCTCACGCGCTGTGTTCTATTTTGGTGTTTCGATAGGCGACTACAGCGTGTCAGTGACTATTTGATTATAGTTAAACATAGGTTTCAAACACACACACACACACACACAGATACACACACAGGCAGACCAGATGATGGTTGTGTTGTTGTAGCTGATATTGGTTTTGCTGCACAGAGAAATGGCCTTATTTTCTCTGAGGCAATCTTCGTGTGTGTGTGTGTGTTTTCTATCCCACGTCAGTCTGTCTGCTGTTTTGTATCTTCACACGCTCTGAGAAAAGCGAAGGAGAAGGCAGCTTATGGCTCCCACACTTGATGTATTATGTATAGGGGGGCTCACAGATCTGTATGCTACCGGCTTCAGCGATGCTAACTGTCAAGTACTGTAGGAGCAAATGGATTGCACAAGATGAAGCCAGACGATACGCGCTATCGAGGGACAGCAAATGTCAAAGCCGTTGTGATGAACAGAATGTGGCACTGAGGCGATTGTGCCGAGAGAATTTTTGATAAGATGAAAATTCCCCCCAGCAGGAAGGAGCAGCCCTTCTCTTTGCTTAAACAAGATACCTCAGGTTCCTCAGAACGTCTGTCAGCTGTTGTGTTCAGGTTTCCGCTCGGTTATTCCTGTCAATAAAGACCACTAATATCAGGATTTCAATCCAGGGACTTTTGATGCGGTGGATGTTATTCTATACAGCAGCTGGTGTCTGAGAAACGTTGTGCTTAATGTGTCTTGTTGACAGAACTTTAAAGGCATTAAGGCTCTCCGTCTGCGAGTGACTCCAGCAGCTGGAAGTTTTCAGCCACTGCGGCGGAGATGCAAACACATCGAGGTTCCTGGATTTGACCTAGTTACTGAGTTTATGTTCGTTTCCATTCACATGAAGTTGATAGAAATCCGACATATGAGCATATTATGTAAACTGAGTGGATCTGTATCGTGTGTGTTCATGGTTCCCAGCAGATGAAAGTTAACACCTGAAAGCTATGATATGTCACATCTCCACTTTAAGATATTTCAGTGATAAACTTATGTTACACGTTTGTTGAGTTGGGTATTTACATTATTCCAGATGTTTCCTAGAGAAATTATTCTCGGTAACAGTGTGTTCACTGCTTGCCTCTAGTTGCTAAAGTTTCGGCGTAAACAAGAAATATGTTGGATACATTTGAGACCGAGGAAGGAATGTAACAAATAAAACTTGAATATAGATTTTCATCAGCGATTGTGGCTGTTTAACAGTCAAGAAAACAACTCCCATGATCCCACGTTAATTCACAATAACTTGTCTTGTTATTGTTTTGATGTGAGTGAAATGACACATACTGTACCTTTAAATGACCCGCTGACTTTTGATTCGACTTTTGGCTTCAACAGAAGGTTGACGATTTGGGAAAGATCCATTACCTGACACCACAAACAGATTTTACTCAAGATAAAAACAAACTAAATGAATCACGTATGGCTGGTAGTATTCTATATTTCTGTTGTCAGCAAGTCACATAAACAGACCAGATATCAACAATATGTGTGAATATCTGTGATGTTCCTGATAATTTTAATAGTTTTTGGACAACAGTGTAACACTGAGGAATAATACATATATATGTATTGTGTATACATTTAAAGGCTTCGGGTGCACAGGAAGTAATTGCAAGTAGAATCAAATTATTGTTGGTTTTTAATGAGATTTGTTGACAACTACCCGAACCTGAAGTTGAATTTTCACTTTCCATCTTAAGTTCATGAGCGTTCTCCTCGGTACACGTGTTAAATCTACCAGCCACAACTCATAATTTAATTGTGGTAAAGTGCAATAAATGGAAATTAAATTACAGTGGCGCCTTTTCGCTCACCCCCCCCCCCGTCGTCAGTACAGGAGAGTGTTTACTTTGCCGCTGAGCTGTGTATGCAAACAGGGTGAGTGAAGACAGAATGATCACGCTTATTGCAAAAATTTAAAAGGACATTAACATTTAATCAGTTTGAAGTGCATAAATCAGTGTCCCTGTTTTCTCTCCAATATCCACAAAGACAAAAATAGCCAGTAGTCATCGGTTTGTCGATAATTGGATCACATGTTCAGTTTTTAATCATGAGATATGTTTTCCGTCCTCGTGGGAAATACAGGCACCATCCAAAAGGACATTGACTCTCGAAATAGCCTGCAGCTAATGTCACGTAATAGCACAAGGTACAGCTAAATATTTGCTGCTGTTAACTAAAACTAAAGCCCTGCACGCCCCGCAGGCACACACTTCTCTCTCTAATCCTTGTCTACCCAAGATGAGCCACACGAAGACCACACGAAGCAATAACCTTTCATAATTCTGCTCATGTGGAACACGGATGACTGCCAGATAGAAAACACATGTAGCATGTAAATTATATTATCTACACAAGCCAATATCTGAGAACATTTCCTGTCTATGCGGGAATTTCTTTTTGCCCACAGGTCTCTTAGTTCTGTGTGAGCTGCTTTCACCCATCATTCAGTGTCTTCAGGGCCCGTTTCATCATTTTTGTGTCACACAGGAATATTTGATCCATTGGCTGCCTCTGATTTTGACATGTTTCACAAATGAAGTGCAGTGCAGGACCTGCAAATGCACCGTGCGATGTGTGTTTAGGGAGGCAAAGATTAACTCTGCACCCACCAGGATATATTTTAAGATACGAGCAGCAGTAGTGCCGTACTCCCTCTGACCTTGTGTCTTTTTTTTTTTTTTGCAGCCGTTCCCATATTGCTGATGAAAGGCTAACCAGCTGTTCATTAGCAATTTCCCAGTGAGAAACTTTTGTGAAATTTGATTCTGTGAGCACTTTGTGCGGTTTTTATATTAAAAAAAAGGCCCCAAGATGTTATGAAGTAATTACTTTGCAAAGCCAGATCACTGTATAGTGCTCTGTTTTTATGAGATGGAATGAGTCTGGGGGCTTCTGTGCGGTGCTTATCCAGAGTCAGTGTGTTACCTGTAGTAAACGGCAGTCGGCACACCCAGTTTGGAGAAAGAGAGGAGGCACGGCACAGACACTAAAGCAATGCACTGCTATAGACGGCCAACAACAGAACATTTAACCACCTAAAAACAGCTTAGGAGCCCGCTATGTTCAGAATATTTTCACCACGCTAGAACTCGCTTCAAATAACCTAAATGCTCCTTTTAAGTTCATCGATTGAGCCTCTTTCTCTTGATGTGACATTGTGACTGTTTGAACAGGTCGTTAGAGATGTAAGAATACCTAGATTTCATCTACAGCACAACAAGGTGGGATGAAATGATGAAAGGTAAAAAAAAAAAGAAAGAAAATGTTTTGCCAGCGAGGCGTCTGTCTTGAAAAATCCAATAAAGTCAAAGGTATCGTGAAACATTTGAAGTTTCAGTTTCTAGCTCGTAACAGTTCTGGGGTGTCACATGTTTTGATGTATTCGGTGGCACCCGGTGTGTGGATCAAAATGCCTGTTTGTCACCTCAACACACTGAGTTGCTGAAAATTTTATGAGAAATGCGACTGCTCCCATAAAAGCCGCCGTTTTTCAACTTGAAGAGAACTTGGAAGCAAAGACCGATGACGTCCGAGTGCATGATGTGGAGAAATTCTTCATGTTAATGTGAAGGAAATAACTCGCCGCGCCGATTGAGCGTCGCTCTGTCATTATTAAGTGAAGCAAAAATTGGGCTGGCGCTGCAAGTCTAATAACCTGACCCGGAGCGACACAAAATGGCTGCCACCTAATGGGTGCAGATTGGATATGTTAAATCAAAGAGAAGCAGAGTTTTGTTATATTCAAATGGGAAAAGGTTTGGCACATGAAAAGTGCGGGTTTACAAAGAGCTGCTACCAATTTCCTGCAGTTTGAATCTAATTTTTAAATGATAAACAGGCCTGGTATATTTATTGGATATTAAAGTCGGCTCTCGGGTATGTAAATATTGGTCTTTTCTGGCAGAGGAAACCCTACTGTGTGGTGGATTAGAGATATTCTGTTGAACTGCCTCTCTTTGAACTGTAGACTATAGTGGAGATGTCACAGAAGTAGAGAAGAGAAGCAAAAGGAGAGAGGAAATAGTAAAAACTGGAGGGAAGGACACAGGAGGGGAGAGACGGAGAGAGAGAGTTCCATCCTTTGTGATTTCATTTGTGACTAAAGTGTTTTAAAATAATCCGTAAAGAAATCAAATTCAATCAAAATGACAGGAAATAAAGGAGGACGAGGTATCATGGTGGAGAAAGCAGCGCTGAATGAGCGCAAAAGAGGGGAAGTCGGCTCAGTGAATAGGAATAGAAATGGAAGAGAAGAAAAAGAAGAGGATAAAAATGTGGCACGGAGGAGATAAAGAGCGAATCTGAGAAAGAGCGAGCAGAAGTTTGTAATTATAAAGAGGCAGAGAGAACAAATGAATCAGCATTGCTACAGTTGAATAATGCAACGGGGGTGCTTGCAAACACACACACACACACACACGCACGCACGCGCAGGACAAGGAGTGTATTTCAAGAAGAGCTAGCTAGCGAGCACACAGAAAGAGATACAGGTTCAGCTGGAACATCTGTGGCTTATGGAAATGGCTCGTGTTCAAAAGAGAAAGAACTTCTGGTGAAAATGCAAATTTTCCTTGACGCTGCATTTGAATCATCTCGCCGGGCTATAAGAAACTACACCTCGGATAACTTCTCTCAACCTTTTGGTTTCCTGTGTACACGCCGAGATAAAGTCTTAGCTTCCTCTCTCTCTCTCTGAGCGCGCATCGCCACCTTCGCTTTGTAGACTAAAATGTATCATGACAGGCAGACGAGTCGACGTTGAGAACAAGAGCAAAAACAAAGGTTCAAAACAAGCTCTAAAGTTAACTTTGGAAGGCCGGCGTCTCCAGGAAAAACACTTCCTTATAACTGAAAAAGGCTCTCCGTATGGAGATTTTTGTTTTCTTTTACACGTATTGAATGCCATACCATTTTTAAAAAAAGTGTCTTTTTTAATTTGCACCAGTAAAGTGCTTTTGAATGTCACATCCGCTTTATGAATACAAATGGGTTTCTCCACGTGGAATGGGGCGGCAGGCAAAAGTCGATTTTGTTCTGAACGTTGAGGGTCAAAGAAAAGGTGAAGACGAAAGACGCCCGGCGTGTTAGAGGAGGTAGACTGTGTCACCAAAGGAGTTTATTGTGCTTATGGTTTGTCTGAAGCGGTTTGGATTAACAGTAACACAGGGTGAAGGACAGAAGGGGATGTACAGGCTTCATTTTCAACATCTTCCTTGGTTCTTCACCTCCAAAGAGGGTGGGGAGATCATTTTCAGGGGTCGCCAAAAAAAGTCATATCGTGGCAAGCAGAGAGACGGAGAGCAGCTCAGTGATGTGATGAAGACATTTCAAACACGTTACCGGTGCTAGTTACCACAGACGAACTACTCCACAATACATGAAGCTCCATAAATAAATAGTCAGTGTGATAAATACAAGTTAATCATAGTGATGAGACTTTTGTGCTGCAGTTTGAGGCTGGTTTTAAACATTGCAGCGCTCCCTGAGTCTCTAATGTTTGTACATAAGTCCACTTCCCCAAAAAGCAGAATGAACCGTGGCTCCCAGTCATCCTGAGTAAATGCTCTCAAGTAGTGTACAAAGTGTTTTACAACTGCGACACCAGGGATCGCTGCTCTCATCCCTTTTCCTGCCAAGTCACCGTTGATTTCTTTTAATGTAGTTTTTTGTGCTGAAACCTAAGCAGATCTTACACACAGCGGTGGAGAAAGTCTTCAGATCCTGGACTTAAGTTAAAGTACTAATGCCGCACTGTCAAGTTAATGTCGTGTTGTTAAACTTTTCCTCACGTTGTCTCCCTCCTGCAGCCCAGAACTGTTCAGGACTGAGGACGTGCGCGGATTGTTTGGAGCGGGCGGAGTGCGGTTGGTGTGGCGATCCCAGTAACACCGGCAAGGGCGTTTGCATGGAGGGCTCCTACCGAGGCCCCCTGAAGCCTGCTAGCCTCAGAGCCGGGCCCCGGGACCAAGACAGACTCCGGGACAGGGACATGGTGCTGGATCAGAGTCTCTGCTCGTCTGATAGAGGATACAACTGGGCCTTCATCCAGTGTCCCGGTGAGTGACGCACTGGAGCAGACCACATACTCATGCAGTCAGAAAAATGTTATTAGAACTGCAGAAGAAAGAAAGTACACCCATAACTCCTATGAAACATCTTTAAACAAAAGACTGAACAGTGAAGGTTTTAGCCTGCTTTACTTCCTAAACTGCCGCCTGAGTGCATCTTTTCCTCTGTCTGTGTTTGTGTGTGTGTGATTTCCTCCCAGCGTGTCAGTGTAATGGTCACAGCAGGTGCGTGAACGGCAGCGTGTGCGAGCACTGTGGGAACCTGACAGCAGGGACGCACTGCCAGAGCTGCATGCCTGGTTACTATGGCGACCCCATCAACGGAGGGAAGTGCAACGGTGAGTGCAAAGTTCACTGGGGGGGCTTAAAACCTGTGTTTGTATTCAGTCTGTGCATCAGAGCAGTCGTTACGCTTGCACGAGGCCGACGTGCAGCTGCAGACGTCTTCTGTGATTTGTGTCCTTAAAGTATTAAGTTTATTAAAACAAGCTTTTTATTTTTTACTTCCAGTGCAACAACCTTCCTCCGACTTTTTAGGACTGAAATAACAAAACATCACTTCACACTTCCTTTATAGAAATCTTTAGCTATTCATTAAAGCATGACAAGTAAAAAGTGCCACCTGCTCTCTAAAACACTGTAATAGACACAAACGGCCTGAAGGGGGCAGTGTTTAAAAGCTGTGAGTGTGTGCTTTGGCTTCTGTTGAGCTTGTGGTGGCCAGCAGAGCACTGGAGCAGTGAAAAGGGAAGCTACACGTGTAGTTTGGACAGGTTTGCGGTTTGCAGACATTGAAGCAGCAGCAGCAGCAGCTTAGCCGAGCCTCTGCTTCTATTTCTTGTCGTTTCTCAGGTTTAGACTCCCGAGAAATGTGCTCCTAATGTCGGCAAACGCATGCTCCATATTTCTCTGCTTGGAATCCGTCTTGTCAGCAGTTTTTTTTTTTTTTTCCCATGCTTTGTTTTGCTTCATATGGAAATAATCATCCCATGGTTGGAATTGATAACAAGACATTATGCATGTGTGTGTGTGTGTGTGTGATGATAGAAAGCAGAAGCCACAAGAAAATGGGTGTGTGCGTGTGATTTGAAGGCTGGAAGAGGAAGGGAGGGAGGCTGTGTTTAGGTAGGTGTGTGATATGGGCCTGTGTGAGATGGGAGAGTGTAATGAATGAATGAGTGACTGCTGGAGTGTGAGTTAGTGAGGGAGGGAGAAGTAGGAGGGAGGTGCAGTAACATCAGTCTCGCTGTGACAGATGTGCGTTTTGGCTTGGTGGCGGTGTGACATTAAATCGCTCTTAATCATTTTCTTATTTCCTGAGTTGACTGGTGTCTCTGTCCCTGGCGGCTCCTCGCAGCGAGCGCCGTGCTGATAGATGCACGCCTCTCATCGCCTCGTGCAGGACAGCCTCGGATGCACTTTCTCTTCTGCTCGGGCTTTCCTCGCAGTATTTTTCTTTTCACTCCGTCCTCGCTTTAACTTCCTCTGGTCACATTCTCTCCACACATGTTCCTTTCTTGACACCTCCTTAATCTTTCATCCTTTTAATTTGTTCTGTCTTTCCTGTCCTCTCTTCGCCGCTTCTTTCATCTCCTTGTTCTCTTGTTTTTTCTTTCTTCTCTCCTACCTCATTTTCTTTCCTCTTTTCCTTTATTCCCTTTTCTCTTTTTTACTCTTCCTGTTCACCAACCTTTTCCTTTTCTTCTCTCATCCCCTCTTTATCTTTTCTTTCTTACCACTCATCATCTTCCCTTTCTTTTCCTCAGTCCTTTTCTTCCTCTCTTCTTCATTCCCTTCTTTTGTTTTCCTTTTATTTCTTCTCATTACCTTTCCTCGTCTTGTATCCTAACCTCTTTTTTTCCTCTCTTCTCATCACTACTTCTCTCATCTCCTCTTTTCCTTTCCTTACCTCTCATCATCTTTACTCTTCTTTTCTGACCTTCTTTCTCATCTTTCTTTTTCTGCCTTTCCGTCTTTTCCTTTCTTCTCCTCTTCATTCCCTTCTTTTATTTTCCTTTCTTCTCATTTCCTTTCCTGTCCTGTTTCCTCTCATCTCTTCCCATCATCACTTCTCTCATCTATTTTCCTCTCTTTCTACTCTTCTTTGCTGCCATCTTCCCTTTCTTTTCTCCTTTACTTTCTCATGTGTTTTCCTTTCCTCCCTTTTCTTGATTTTATTGACTTTCCTTCCCTTCTCCTTTCCCCTCCTCCCCCCTTACTTTCCTTTCCTCTCGTCTTGGTCCATTTCCTTCCCTCCCCAGTAATATGCTGGTTAAACTGGGCTCATTCCTCCATCTCCATTCTGCTTAAATCCATCTTCCTCCTTACACCGATCCCTTCATTTTCCGTCTTTAACTTCCTTTACGCCTCTGTCATTTCCTCTTATGGTCCACCATCTCTCTGTCTTAAATTCCCCCACTGTTCATCGGTCTATCATTCCATCCATCCCTCGTTTTATGCCCATATCTCTTTATCTCTCTTTATATTAAAGGAGCACTAGATTTACCTTGGGCTAAACTGTTGGGAGGCAATGATGTGTGGCCGATTAGAGGGCTGAATGATAGGATGAGAGGAAAAGGCCTCGGCTCATAGGCTTATGAAGAGAACGAAAGTGTGAGAGAGGCCGTCGGGGAGGCAGAGGGGGGAGGCGGGATGAGAGAGGAGGAAACGGACAAAGACAAGCAGACAGAGAGAAGAAGAAATAAAACCATGTGGTGTGATATACAAGGTTAATATCGGTGGTAAAGGACAGTCGCCCTTGGATGGAGAGACGGTGAAGAAATAGAAGAGATGGAGGGATAAATAGAGAGGAAGAGATGGAGGACAGACAGAGGAGAGGGGAGTCTGTCCGTTCCCTATCCCGGTGACAGATGATTAACTAACCTTGTCAAATCTGGATGAAGTGTGTGTCCGTGTGTGTGTGCGTGCAGGGCATTGGTGTTCCTTTTCTCTGACTGTACCATTCACCTTGTACCGTGCACGTATGAAATCAAATGATCTGCTCACAGCCGCCTTCAGAGCTGCAGCTGACAACATGCTGGATGTCTGTTTGGACTCTCGGTCCCTCAGAGGAGAACACTGCGTTTTAGCAGCTGACAGGAAACCTGCATGTTTTTTATGAACGTCCTGGGAGTCTTTGTTCTGCTGATTTCATGTCTCCTTTTTATGAGAGCGGAGAGGCAGATTGATGTTTAACATTTTTTTAATCATATTTATGACGGAGCGTACTTGCTTGCTTTGCAGATATAACCATCCACACCTGCGGATGGCGTGTGTGTGTGTGTGTGTGTGGTTTGCTTAATAGCACGTTAACAGTAACGCTTGAGGATGAGGAGAGGAGTTAAGGTGGATTTATGCGTCTTTGTTATGGTGTTAGAGAGACTATGAGGCTTTGTAGCTCCTCAAAAATGTAATGAGTCATGGGCCAAGATAGATACCACATGGACCACTCAAGCTGCAAGCGGTCAGCCTGCGCTGC
Source organism: Nibea albiflora (assembly GCA_014281875.1). Taxonomy (NCBI): domain Eukaryota; kingdom Metazoa; phylum Chordata; class Actinopteri; family Sciaenidae; genus Nibea; species Nibea albiflora. Next base: position 4,719,270 of record CM024797.1, read on the forward strand.
TAGTGAGTGCTTGAGGGCATTAGAGGGTTTCATGAAATGAGCCACATGAAGCTAAAGGTTAGTTTGGATACAGTGAAGAGCTGAAGTTACCTACAGTAGGTGGACCTCCAGTTTGGACGTGCAGACTGTGGATGCAAAACATGTTTTAGCCAGGCAAACAATATAAGCCTGAGTGTACGCTATATTAAGAATGTTTCACGGCTTTTTACCCTGCAGAACGCATTGCTGCTCCACCGCTACCTTGAACAGTTAGTCTGTTTGTTATTTATGACTTCGACGTTCAAGTTTGGATCTCACATTTCCACTGGAAACCTGCCTGTTGTCACTTTCCTGTATATCATAAAGTGAACGAAAGAATGAAAAGTACACAAGTGAACGATGAAGCTTAATGGAGAAGCTCTGAGATGAGATGTCCATCTCGTGCCGAGGCATTTATCTGACAATCAATGGGTTAAATCCCACGCTAAACGATAAATCAATTCCTCCACGAGAAGCATCTACAGCAGGACTGCAGGAATTATGATCAGAGGTTTGCAACAGGAGCTAATGAAGGCTAACGAAGCCTAAAAACATCCATGAACAGACGCCAAAGAAAAAAAAACAAAGCTGTGAAATCATAAAATCAGTAAGATTTAAGAAGCTTGACTTGCTTCATGAGGCGCATTTCTAAAATATACTGCCCTGCTCTCCTCACCTGGATTATTGTGTACAAGTGTTATACTTCTTTAAAGAACCTCAATAATTTATGTATCTTTTCAGCAGTGCTCAGGTTTAGTGAAGTATCACCAGCAGCAGGCAGTCCACTGTGCTCCCGTGCCTCCATCTGAATTGTCTTCCAGGCAACACTTCAGCTTGCATTATTTCTTCTTGTGCTTGTTATCTGTTGCTACCCAGCGCTTCAGCGTATAATGCGCCTCCGCCATCGGCGCCTCACGCTGAACAGTTTTATTGCTTCCATAAATTTTGCATGATTCACATCAGGAGCCTCCTCCTCTCATCTCGCTCTGATACTCCATCTATCTTTGCACCACCTCACTTGCTCTCTCCGGCCGTCTCCGAAGACTCTCAGTCATGCCGCTCGCGTGTGATGCATAGAAACACAAGTCAAAGGTTGCTGTTGAATCTTGAGGACATTGTCACGGAGCCGCGGGGGTTTCATCATTTCTTACAGGGTCAGCCCGGTTCAATGCGTCTATGCTACACCGGGCTTTTAGCGTTAAACAGTTCCTCATTAATTAATAAGATGAATAAACATGATTGATGAAGTTTTCTTCTAGTTTGGTTTGGTGTCCATTTGCAGACAAAGTCAGTACTACATGGACTCCAAACACAGCAAATGGTCTGTATTTATATGCAGATATCTGTTTACGGAGATTAGAAAAATATTTTCTCGTAATCATCACTTATCAAGCTGGTAATTGGACTGCAGAGGAGGTCTTGGCCCGGGCATCCGATGTCTTACTCTGTCCATTTTCCTGATTTTTGCTGCCCACGCCGTGAGCACTGAAACACTGGCCTTTGCCTCCAGAGGCTAAATCATCATCAAGCGATGGCTGATGGTTTTGAGATTAACTCGTGGCAGATATCTTCTTTCCAGTAGAGCATTACTTTTTTTTTTTTCCTGGTGTAATCAAGCCCAGTCGCTTGATGTTGTCGTCATCAACACACATTCCTACAAATACTAGCTGCCCTTTGGGGAGTAATGAGCATTTTAATTGCTCCTTTCGGGAGAAGGTCGTGGTGGCACTGTACAAATAATTTGCAACAGTAAGTTTTGAAGGAAACAACGTCGAGGCAGATTGTTTCGAAATATTCTCATTCACTAAGAAAAGAACTTTCACAAAACATAATCACAAGAGGTCTCTTGTCAAAGTAAACTAGATTTTTGAACAAACAACAATGCTTTTGTTTTTTTTTGGTCGTGCTTCTTCACCTCCTTCCCTCCTCTCTCCGTCTCTGTCTCTGCATCCCTTCTTATTTTGAGGTTTTGATGTACTGTCTCTAAGCTGGGTGCAGCAGCAGGAGCTCTTTGTAAATTTGTGTTCAGTGCAGGACCTATAGAGACGTTGAGTGCTGTCTCTGCAAGAAACTGGCAACCCAGCAGCATCAACCAGAGGCCGGGACAGACAGGACAGCAGGGTAGTCTGTCTGTGTGTGTGTGTGTGTGTGTGTGTGTGATAGATCAGGCAGAGGCAGCTGTTGTTGAGCTTTAGCAGCAGTAGAGTAGCAGACAAGGGATGCTGCCTGCAGAGTTGCTCCATTCAGGCCTCTCTGTGGAGGAGCTGCCACATCCACTCTCACCTGCTGTCTTAAGTGTATCCGGGTGTGTGCGCGTACATTTGTGCTTTTTAAACGTGCTTGTGTGTGTTCCTGTACCTGCCGAGCCTCGTGGCAGAATTGCAAATTACCCAGCATTCTTAGCGCTATCCAGTCATCTCCCCTCTGGCAGGTCTATTCCTGGCATCTGACTAGTCGACATAAGAACGTATAGACAATCCAGACGTCCACGGCCTCACACACAGACAAACGGTTCTGTAAATATGATTTTAAAGGGCTTTTGAATCCTTTTTGATCTCCAGTCAGCTGCAGCTGTGACTCATGTCTTGCGCAGAATAAGCTGCTTTAAGACGGCGTGCCTTCATTTATGGCTCGCAGCTCACGCTGACATTAACCAGCATGCAGTTATTATAACTAGCTCCCATGCTGTCACGTAGGACAAGCAGCGGTGTTTAATTAAAGTGTCCTATGCTGTACATACGTGCAGCCACACCACCTGACATTCGGAGCCACAGTATAGAGCTAAAATTTTACCACATAAAAAGTTCGGGGTCACCAGCCAGACGTGGTTGAGTAACGCTGCCTTTGGGACCATGCAGAGAAGTGTCGCCATCCGCTTATTAAATCTATTGATTGTCCTGTGGATGACAGAACATATTAAAACGTCTGAAAAGAATTGCACAATATTAAACAAAGGTCTGTGAAGCAGTTCAGGACTGCAACCAGAGTTCATTGATTCAGTCACAGACACACTCTGCTTGTTGCAACGTACAATTATACATCCAACACACTCTTTACAGCAGAGCAGTGTATTTAAGCTTGTCGTGATCCGCTCACTTCTGTGGCTCTGCCAGGCCGTGTAACTGCTGGCGTTCAGAGAAGTTTGACGTTACTAATAAAAAACGTTTGCAGCCAAGTCAGGTAAGCAAATATAGACAAAGTGTTACAGTGGTCGTGTTTTCTTTGCGTATTTTGTAGTACAGGTTAGTAAAGTTTGATGGAAATTTTAACTTTTTCAATACTGTAAAATGTTTTTTTTGTTTTTTTTCTGCCTTTTTCATAAAAGCGTCAATGCCAAACAACCAAAGTTTGTATCTGCTTTTCCCCTCACAGCATTATTGTTTTAATCCTGCATGATAAAAAAAAAAACACTGGAAGGAAAATGATTGAAACTGCGAAGGTTCACAGTTCAGTGATCAGATTCTGCTGAGGGAAGGAAATTCAAAGGCTCTTTGATGTCACCAAGACATGAAATTCATTTCTTCTCTTTGTATGCTAATACACGTGTGTGTGTGCGCGTGTGTGTGTCTGTGTGTGTTTATGTATATTTTATTGACTTCTTACCCCTTCTTCTTCACTTCATGTTTGCCCCCTCTGCCCTCGACCCTCCCTCACAATATCCCCTTAGTATGAAGCTCTGTTCTGTGTAGATGGACAAAGGAAAAGCAGGAGTCAGCCGTAGGTGGAAGGTGACATTGATGATGAAGATGATGAAAACATTTCCATGGAGATGAGCGTGTGACTGATCTGGGGAATACGAGAGGGTTTGTCCGCCCAGTGAAGGAAAACACGCTCTTAAAAATGTGCAAGAATTCTGTATCTAAAGTGTCATTTGCAGCGACTAAAATTAGGAAGTGCCAACACTTAAAGGTGTCACATTAATCTAGATGTGCACACACACACACACAGCACAGTATCATTAAAGCAGAAGGGCTGTATTATATTCCGCTGTATAGAAACATAATTTCCATGTAGACCCAATCAACACTTTTGGTAGGTGTGAACACATTTCACGGTGCCGTATTATCAGGAAGTCTACGGGGGATTTCACTACTGTTGATGTTAAGACTGTAAGGCTGTTATGCGGGGTCGTGACCTCTAATTAAATTGGCACGAACGTTCTCACCACAGTGACCTGAGCAGGTGAACTGATTCACATCCCAACAAATGAGCTTGCTTAGTTTAGAAATGACTCTAGAGGATGGATCTAATGTCATGCTGATCAGTTCTGTGCCAAATATAAATATTTTACATTTCATTTTTGTTTTATCTTTTTATGATGGGGATGTACTCTGTCTTATTACAGTAGGTGGGTGTTGTTATCCCCTCCTTGGCCCACTCCACCTCCCTTACATCTGTTCTTGCACTACTTAACTTAGTGAGTAAACTGCTGCTGGTTAATGTTAGCTGAGTTCAGAGCACCGGGTTAGTGTCAGTGTTTGTACCACCAGGAAAAAAGAAACATGGGGGGAGAAGATACAGATGTTGGATGTGGGCCGAGTTATTCTGTCCAATTAAGAAAAGGATTCAATGAACACCGATTAAAAAGACAAAAAGGCCTCACCTTCCTCACTCAGTCATACTTATGCTTTGTTCATATGGACGCCAGCATTTAAACATTACAGCATGTCACATCTGTTACACCGATGTATGGTGACTCTTTTTAGTTCCTGTTCATCGACGGCGAATCGTTTGAATGGGGAAAATTTTAAAGAGAAACGATGAAAAAAGCTTTTTCAGTCATAATTCCCGTGGTCAAGAGTTAAAACAGCTGGTTCTGATTCATTCATTTTATTCACTTGTCACTTTCTGTCAGAGCACGGAGCAGAGGAGGAGGAGGTGGAGAGGAGAGGAGGGGCGGCGGCGAGGCTGTTAAAACTTCCCTCAGCACACATTTCCATCTATCGTTTGTGTGTGCAGGGATTCGCGCACGGAGAGATCAGGTGCTTCATTTCAAGGAGAATTTAAGAAGTCTCGTGGATAGTGTTCATAAATTAAGATAATCTAGCTGTCCCCCCTTTTAGTTGTGCTTAAATTAGAATTTCCTGAAACATGCACTGAGGGATACTTAGCAGCAGCAGCAGAGAAGGATTCACATGTTGCGTGGGTGGTTCAGTCACTGGTTCGGAAGTTCAGCTGCATGAAAAACCTTTGGAGCAACGCTTAGCACCACAGGAGCCCTTTATTCCCCCTCCCACCATGAAGTTACCTTGAGTTTTATAACTGCACACCCCTCGGGAATAAGACACGGCCGACTGTAGAGACGGATAAGAGGTTCAGGGTGGATTGTCTCTTATTCCCTCATCTCTACCTGCCTCTGTGTGACTCATACAGACACACAGATAGAAAGACAAACAGACACACACACACACACACACAGATGGCCCAGCTCCCACCTACTCACACATTAAAACACACCCTGACAACAGGCGTCTTTTGTTTTGTGTGTGTATACATGCAGAAGCAGTGGGGTGAGAAATTATACTTTCTTCAGGGGGCTTGCACAAGTCATGGGAAATGTGATTTATATCAAATCAGCCTTTTTTTGCTAAGAGATCAGATTCCTGTTTATTGCAGCTCGTTTCTGTGCTGTCAGCAAGTGTGATGCGTGATGTGTTTTCTCCTCCGTCCGTTTCATCCAGTCACTCTCTCCCTCCTCCTTTACGATTCCCCTGCTCCTTGCACCCTTCACCTTCGGTTGCTCTCTCTCGCTCTCGCGCAGAGAATTGAGTTCACTTCCTCTGGGAACTCTTAGGCCGGTCGGACGAGTGGAGTACTTATTTTACAATCAGGATCTCCATGTTTAGCGTGTGAGACTGGCTGCCTGAATGAATGCAGCAAACCAGCAAGCTGCATCTAAAGACAGCTTTATCTTAAAGTATGGAGGTAGACTAAGTTTCACTTTGATGGCATGTTTGATGAAGTATCGTGCTTCTTTAGCATCGCGCCGTGAGTCAGACGAGGTGATTGATGAGTTTAATCTCTGTGTCCGCTAAGAGAGGTCATCACGGTCTGGTGTGTTCATCACTTGGACCCTGAACACACATTCATAACTACATTATAGGAAGAATGATGATGATAAATTCACCTGTTTGATGGTAATCTTCTTAGCAAGTTATCACATGAGAAGACATTGATTAAAAATACAGGACTTATATTCAATAGAACAAAAGGTGATCTCTTTGTAAACCACATCAAATCAAAGGAGTGCCGCTCAGCTTCGCTGTGCTCTGCCACATGTAGCTGGAAGTTTTCTGTTACTCCTGATGAGTTCTTCTGACGGGTCGTGGGAGACTGGAGCTGATCTCTGCTGACATCGGGCAAGACGTTGGACGGGCTCCTAGTTGATCACACGGCTGACGGGCACGAGCTGTGCAGCCGAACCACTACAGTCAAAAGGGCAATTCAGAGACTCCAGTAACGCTGCATGTCTTGAATGATAAAAACCCACACAGGGGACAGAAAGGCCCGCAGCTTCAAACTCAGAATCTTCTTGCTGTGACCCAACGGTGCCATTGCACGACCGGGCTGTGTCACGGCTGTCTTAGACTCTGGATCATTCTGGAGTCTTGTTGTTTGTCTGCTTATTAAATCAAATATCAGATTTGGGCAGCTATGAAATTCTCGTACATAATGCTGCACATCTCAACAGTTATCAGAGTGTGCAGAGCTTGTAAGACTTCTCTGCTGGAAGCAGGATGTTGTTTACTGTCGAGGGGATTACCGCGGTTTCATGTTGAAGACAGGAGAAACGTTAATGCAATTCTCTGTGACAGAATTAAGTCTGTCTAACTGAGAGACCTGGAATGATCTGACTTTTTTTTTTTTCTTTTGGCAGACTGCCTTCGAGTCTTAGAGTTTTCTGTTCTGTTCATCATCACATTCCTTCAATAATTTCTTGATTTGTCCGTCGAGATTTCGGTTCGATCGCAGCAGCTGGGAGCAGTTGTTGTTGTTTCTTGCATCTTGCACGTCGAGCTCTCAGATCATCGGTCTATTGAACAAACCTCAAAACCACAAGTTACTGGCAGTTTTATTAGCCTTCAACACAAACGCTTCATCGCCGGCTCTCTGTTGGCTTTTCTCAAGTTCCGCTGGCAAAAATCTGCACGAGTGCATGAACGCACATTTCTCCTTAACTGTGTCCTTTGTTGACTGTCCTAATAAATCAATATTGTATGAGCAGCAGGGTGACCCGAGTCTGCGCTAACACACCTGTGATTTGTCTATTATCTCCCGTCTAAAAGCCAGACTCTGTTATCTCCCAAACACTAAGAGTTCAGTGTGCATCTCTGAAAAGGTTCACTTTCTTTGTGACAGGTCAGTGTAATTTCAAGTAATAGATTGTATTTTGTCACTGTTGCTGCCTCTGCTGTTAGTGTCGCTGTATTTCAAGTTGAAAAATGTCAATTTGACTTTCAGCCCGCTGACATTTAAATGCCCCGCTGCACAGGCTATACTCGGTGTGTGTGTGTGTACGTGTGTGTTCAGAAATCTAAATATTTAAATCGGCAGTTTATGTCTGCTACCTTGTTTTTGTTCTGAGTAAACGATGAAATCAGGCAGAGGAGGGGAAAGGGATAGAAGAGGTTGTTTTCTTCTCATCTTCTCGTCTGCTAGTGCCTTGACTTTACCTTGACCTGAGCGCACCACTGTCTTATTACGGGGCCTGTCTCTGTGCCAAATGGAAAGAATAAGAACAAAGTACAAAGTCAATTCAGCTGGAGGAGGGACACGCCAAAGAGCGGCTTTGTCTGGACGCGAACACATACACACCATAACACAAGGGTATAGAGAACGTCCTGTTTGTCTCTGCCATTAGTCACTCCATGCAGAAGTGATTTAGTGTCTAAATTACAGGCTGGGCTCCACGTGAATCATCCGGATACAGCATGCTCTGCTTTTACATAACAAAACGATTAAAAAGATTAGACTCACCAAAACAGGGCGCCATCTCCGTCGCTCTAATCAAAAACTGACTACCTATAATAAATAATTTCCAGTTTTCCAGATGGAGGTTTTTCTGTTTGGGCCAACGTTGATCACATCTCAAATCTGATGTTCATGAACCATATTAGCTTATTTTCCTTTCCATGGTGCACAACCAATGTCATATGTTGACATTTGGCCCCTGACACAGGACATTTTCCTTTCCTTGACTACATTTTGACTGCGGCTTTCACTTGGCAGTCATCTTGACAAAAGTCCAAATGTTTAAAACTCCATCAGCAGCCCTCAGTGACTTTTTTCCACAAAATGAAACATACTGATTATTTTGCTTGTCGTCAAGAGTTAGCGGTTGGTAGAAGTGTGCGGATTGTCATCTTTAAAGCATCTGAAACCTATATTTTTATAATAACAATGAAACAAGTGATGTGATTCAAAGGAGGTCACCTACAGACAGCTTTACAGTGACACTTAGCTCATTGTTTGGCTGTATAGATGCAACTTTACCAGTCCCGCTCCCTCAGACGGCTCTCGCCGTGTCGTATCCAGCTGCAGGCCAGAAGCAGGCAGCTGTTTTCCTAGAAAACGCTGCAAGAAATCACTGCACAGTGCTGAATATCAGCGAGACACTGTTATAGACTAGCTGGTGAAGATAATGGAGCCTTTAGCAGCTGAAGAGGCAGATATTTCCCCCAGGAGGTGGTATGGACTAAAAGCAGAGCTAACACAGAGTGAATATTGGACTTACATTCGCCATGTCAATATTGTTTTAAGACAGCCTGAACTTCCACCTTAAATGGGCACTTTTAGCTCCCTGCTGGGGAATGTTGCCCCTTCACTGTTGACTTTTTGTTGCCCTGAAACAATTTCTACCCAAACAATTTCTTTCAAACCATTTTGTAAAAAAAAAAAAAACACATCACATTGCAGAAACTATTTCAAACAGGAACTTAACACCTGTTTTATATCCACATCTCATGACACTCCTCTCTCTCTCCATCTGTTTCCACCCACTCTCTCTGTCTACATCCATTCCCTCAGCTGGAGTATTGATAACTGCAACGATAAGGATTTATTTGTTTGTATACAGTTTGCAGGTTTTAGTGCTCGAAGCTAAGCAGCTCTGTTACCGGCCCGCTCAAACCTAGCTGCACGAGTCTTGAAGAAACAGTTGGGTTCTGAAAACGGCCTTCACGATGCCGCGTTCTTCTTTTTGTTAAACGAGTGTTGAGACACACCTCTCTCGCTCTCTCCCCATCCCTCCTTCAACTGTTGTCTTTTCTCCGCAGCGTGCAAGTGTAACAGCCACGCCAACGTGTGCCACGTCAACACCGGGAAGTGCTTCTGCACCACGAAGGGGATCAAGGGAGACCAGTGTCAGCTGTGAGTATACTGTCATATGACTGCACACACCGTGCTGGCCTTCAATCATTACATAATCCAATTAAACAATTAAAAAAAGACATGGGGATCTTCTCTGGGTGAACTCAAAGCATATACTGGCTGCACAATAACACCATGAGGCAGCCTGTTTCGGGGGTCAACATTTAAATTTCTGGGTAGATTTTAAGGAAAACATGTACTCGAGTTTTTTGTAATTTTGGATTCAGCGAAACAAGATTTGACTCTTAAACCAGTTTTTGGTGTTTTTGTCAAGACGATGAAAAAATGTGTCTGTGTGTGTGTGTGTGCATGCGTGCGTGTGTGTTTGTTTCACCCCCAACTGTGCCCGACTTGACCGCTGATAGCTTGGCGGACCAGCACACCATGGAGACAGACTGAAAATTACCGCATCAATAAATCTAGCATGGCAAGGCTAAAAACAGACAGTACATACTGTGTGTGTGTGTGTGTGTGTCTGTGTTTGTGTGTGTGTGTGGGACCTTCAGTATGAGAGAAGACAACTGAAGCACTTCGACACATTTATTCTCTCTTGTTTAAAGTGTGATAGCATCGTTCATATATCTTTGATTATAAATAGCACTGAACGTGGCTGTAGATGATTCACACGTTTGCTTTGTGCCTGGAATTGCTCCCATTATGTGATGTTACAGTTGTTAATGTGTTTATTTAGATCTGCTGTCTTTACCTCAGCGGAGACAGCAGCGTTAGAGTTCACTTTATTTCAGCAAATTGTTTCTTAACACGTTTTATTTATTCAAAAAACAAACACTGGTAGAAGTAATGTGCTTTGACATGAAGTAATCTGACTGATTTGAGTGGAGTATACATGTATTTATCATTTTTACTATTAGGCATGTTGAAACTGATGCAGAGTGTCACATGCTTTCAAACAATGAGACTGATTTGGCCAGTGAGAGTAAGGAGTCACACACACACACACACACACACATACACACACATCTTGAATCATAGCTGCTACCAATTATGTAAATTTTCTAACCCTTAACTTAAACTTTGACTTTCGCCACTTATTGCCGTGCGCTAACCTCAACATAACCTTTGAGCGGCTCCAAACGTCAACTTGGCTTCTGACATTAACTTGATTCAAAGTGAGGACCGGCGGACCGGCCCTGAACCCTCACACTAAAAGACTCTGTGCACATGTTTACTGTCAACGTTACTCAGTGTGTTAGACGGGGAGTGTAGCTTTAAGACTGATTCACTGAAGAAATCGGTCTTTTTTTTTGAACGTTTGCCCCCCTATGTGTGCGTACATATCCAGGTAATGTATTTACCTTTAAACTGCTGCTCAGCTGTCAGAGTTCAGCCCAGTGAATCAAATAGGCCTGCTGTTTTGGACTCTAGTGGCTCTTTTGTCTCATTTAGAAAACTCACTGAGCCAATCAGGACTTTCCTGTATATAGGCAGGATAAAGAATGTCGATGTCACCTTCACCTGCCAAAGAAAAAGGAGACAGGTGAGGGTGATATTGAAGCAGTTATGCCGGTGTAAGGCCTCCCGTGTTGTCTTCAGGAAGGATTTGTGATCACCGCTGATTTGTTAGAGCCTGACTGTGCCAGATGTTCTGTTATACAGAACCATCTGCGAAGTCCTCATTGGAAACTGTTATTGTTTACTGAAATCGTTCAAATGAGAGCACGCATCCAGAAAAGCCTTTGCTGCCATTCTTTGCTCTCCTTTCACTGAAGAAACGCTCCTCAGCACTGATACGACTGAGAAACATTGATGCTAACTTCTTTAGCAGCCGCCGTTGTCTCACCTCAAAAGTCCAGCTGCCTTGCAAGGGTAAAATGACAATAGCTAACAAAACGCAGCGGCAATTCAGCCTGATTATCATGCTGCTGACATATTAGCAAATCTGGAAGAATACCCAGCTGTGCATGGGCATGAGTGAATGTTGAATTGGCCGCGTGGCCCCAGTTCTCGTGTTCATTTGGCATCTGGTGTCAGTTTTTTGAGTATAATGTTTCTTTTCAGCGCACACCCATAATTCATTATTCTGCCGGAGACTCTGCAGAGGCTCAAAGCCCGAGATGGTGTGTTTGTGTGTGATCACTTGTGCATCCCTAAGCCACTGTGCTGCACTGTCGCTTTCACCTTTTGATTTGCTCTGATACCCTCCCTCTCTCTCTCTCTCTCTAAATGTCTCTCTGTCACGGCGCTGTTTGTTTTGCTTGACTCACTCCAAAATGGTGTGCCAAGTGGAGGGCCATTTGTTTGTCGTTTTGATTATGAACGAGCAATTTCCCCCCGGGGCGAATGGTAAGCGCCCTCAGGTTACATCAGGTGTGCGGATGCATATTTGTGTGTGTTCTGTGCAAAGTCACAAGTCCTAAGAGTCTGAAATAATGGGGCCATTAGGCAAAGCAGGGCTTGTGTGTGTGTGTGTGTCTGTGTGTGTGTCGTCCGTCTCTCTGTTTCTTTGCATCAAGACCTGCACAGACAAATATTAGGAGTATATTAGTAGTTTTTGGGGCTAAATATTGCATCATAGCTCATTTCTGTACAATACTCTATTGATGCCTCACTTTAACAACTGTAATGTCAATATTTTCTAAAGCATTTTAAACCACAGTAAGGTGAGCGAAGTTCCACAACACAACAGCAGGCTAGCATCTTCGCCGTCACGCTAACAGACCCCGCTGTGAGGCCGGTCTCCTAAAGAAGATCTTATTACCCGTACGTTAGCGTTTAGCGGATGCTTGAGCAGGGACAAGGCCAAATTTACTTAGTTTGGTTCTGTATTCTCTATATATTCTTCTGGTGTGTAAAAATGACCCTTACAATGTGAAGGTATGAACAGTAACAGCTGTTACACAGACAGGTAGCTCAGAGCGTGAAGGCAGCAGGTCACTCTATACCTGAACAACATATGAAATCAGTTTGCTCACCAGATGTCTTCCTGCTAAAGTTTGGCGACTGATTTAATTCGCAGCTTTCATTAATAATCTGTGTAAAATGCAAAACCGTGTGCGGACTGTTGTTCTCTTTTTACCCCCGTTTATTTGAGCTCTGCTTTATTTCTCGTTACACCGTCTGAGTGATTGCTTGATTGTGTTGATTCAGCTTCAATTGGCCTCTTCTCCAAACGGAGAGACCTTCACTAATTGACTGCTAATTTGCTTTTACCAAACTCGACTGTGGCGAGAGAGAGAGAGCGAGTGTTTGTCCATATTTGTTATCTTGACTGCTGCAAAATGAAGGTTAACACACGACCGTCTCTGCTCTCGATCATTTTTACACCCGGAGAAGAACCACGACGCTAAAACAAATGACACGCATGTACACAAGCAGGTCTAACATCACTGTGACCTTTGCAGGGGTTTGCAAAAACAGCAAGCAGAGCACATTATGTGTCATTTGTGTGTGTGTGTCTCTGTAGCTGAGTGTGTTTTAAGTGATGAGGCTGTCCAGTCCTGTGTGGCCCTTATCTCATCCCCATTAGGCCGTTGTAAGCAGCTTAAATGTTCGTCCCCTTTTTGTTGGAGCTCTGCGTCCAGGACTTCAGCGTCCCCCAGGAGAGAAAACTCTCACTCTCGCCCCCCCCTCTTCTTAGCCTGCTTATCCTTCTTCTCTGTTGCTCTTCATGTTGGATTTAACACATATTTTGGCCAGTGTTTGCCTCAAGACACAGCCAGGCATTACCAGAGGATAACTAACATGCTAGCTATCTCACAGCTTTGTGTTCGCTTTGTTTTTTGAGCCATAATTAGTAAGTATGTCATGGAAGCAAGCACATTTGCATTTCCTTTTGCAGAATTACTCAAACTTCACTGGAAGGAAACATGGCTGTAAAGAAGCAGGACAGAGGTTTCATGGATTTTCGCCCTGACTACAGTGTCGGCGTAAAAGTTGCATTAAAACGTGAATTAATGCGACGTACACCCGCCCAATTCTAGGTGATTGACAGCTGTAGCTCCTGCTCATCAGGAAACATCCAACCATTAAGGTTAAATTTGTTGCATAAGTTCACGGTTATTTATTGGATTTTAGATCATTTTTTGAGATCATTTCCAAACTGTAACATGATGTTTTGTTGCTAATTGCTACAGAAACGCATCATGAGTTTGCTCCTGATTTGTGGCTTTTGGACTGGCATGAGCCAAAAGCTTAGCTCCCTCCTATCTGGGCTCACTCAGTATTTGTTTGATAATTAATGAGGGCAAAGTTGATGTTCCACATCAGAGGCGATCATGGTGGTTAAACCCACAAGAGTAAATGTATTATCAGGAGAGCTGCGATGCTTCCTGTATTAGCTAGCTTCCACCCCGCTCAAGTATTCCTCAAACAGCGCTGAATCCTTATCAGCTATCAGTTTCAGTAGCCCAACCTGATGATATCCTCCTCTGGGAGGGAGGAAGAGCCAATTTTCATACATTTTGAAATGTAGCTGCAGCTTATAAAAAAACCCAAATGTGTGATTAAAATGTCAGATAGAAGTGTTTTTAGATCGTGTTTGGCTTCAAAGAGGGCTCTAGCCAATTTATGACATTGCATTTATCACAATAAATCTTGTGCTGAAATTGGATTAGTCCTCAATGTGCTCCTTTGTGACAGTCGGCTGGAAGCTTTTAAAGTCTCAGAGTCCTCTTGAGATGACGCCGCTCTCTCTCAAAGTCTCTCCTCTGGATCCCAAACTGTTTGTCTAATAAGCCTCTTTCATCCTCTCTTAAGCTTCACTTCACTTCTAAAGGACGGTCCACCTTTCTTTCGTTAGCTCGCTCTTCCATTTTCCTTATTAGGGCCCGAGCACGCACTGTGTGCGAGGCCCTATTGTTTTTCAAATGTTTATTATTTTTTTTCGTTTTTATTATTTTCTTTCTTATTCTTCCGCGAAATGAATCGCATTTTTGACTGCCTATATGTACTCGAAAAGTTGCGAAATTTGCCTACCCCCCCAAAGTGGGGTGTAAATTTACGTATTTTGGGGGTCTCGCACATGGACGGACAAAAATGGCTCTACGGCGCCACCTACGTTTCGGTTGTCGGAGGAGCCCCTGGACACGGTTTCATCCACGTGTACGAAACTTAGTGGGAGTATGTAAGATACCGAGCCGCACAAAAAAGTCTCTTGGTGACCGGGGCTATCGCGAAGCGTATGGCGGCCATTTTGTTTCAAAGTTGGCGTTTTCGGTCATTTTCAGGGGTCATATTTGAACAAACTCCTCCTACAGCTTTCATCCTATTTATTTGAAACTTGGCGTGTGTGTTTTTAAGGCCTCAACCATGAAAAGTTATCAAAATCGTGAGGTTCAGATTTACTGCGTCAGAGGGGTGGGGCCACGAAATTTGGCGTTTTGGCGTGAAATTTCGACGTGCTATAACTTTGGCAAAAATACTCCAACCTTCATCAACTTCTGATATATAATCACAGTCTGGCCTAGAATACATTTCCATAAAAATATTTGGAGAATTTCACAGCGCCCTCCTAGTGGCGACAGAAAAGACCACTTTTACGAGATGACGTCCAGCTCGGAAAATATTGACCATATCCACCTCAAACTAGGTGTGGATGTTGTCAAGGCCTTGGTGTTGACATCTGAGAAAGAATTTCAACTTGACATCAGAGGAAGTGGCCGTGACGGCGCGGCGAATATCGACGTTTCGCCATGACTGTAAATGTTGCTCTAACTTACGTGTACGTGGTCTGACCTGCCCCAAATTTCAATGCATTGATGAGATTTCGGCCCTGAACACATCTGCATTTGAATTTTTGCGATGAGCAATAGCGCCACCTAGATACATTTAACGAAGCAGGCCCGCCACAGAGTTTCACCTACCTGTCTGAAATTTGGCATACACGTGCACGATCACAAGGGCTACAAAAAAGTCTCTTTGGGCTCGACTGCCCGATGTTAAAGGGCTCTGTAGCGCCCCCTAGAAATTTTCTTTGAAGCAGCCCCGCCACAATTTTGGACATAGAATTATGAAACTCCACCACATTGTAGAACATGGCAAGACCTACAAAAAAGTCTCTTGGAGCAATGGGCTAAAATTGACAGGAAGCGAGATATTTAATAATGAAAATCACCATTTTTAGTGCATCATTCTGGTTGACAAGGGGTCCTATTTGAACGAACTCCTCCTAGGGATTTTATCCAATTCACTTCAAACTTGGTAGTTACATTCATATAGACTTCCTGAGTAAAAGTTATCAAAATTGTGAATTTTGATGACAGAATGTGGGCGTGGCGCTCCGTCAGATTTGACCGTTTGTCCCAATTCTGGCTAATGTGTGTGTTCGATTTTACTTTGATTTTTCTTCTGTTATTTTCCTTTCCTTTCCTTTCCTTTCCTTTCCTTTCCTTTCCTTTCCTTTCCTTTCCTTTCCTTTCCTTTCCTTTATTCAGGACTATTTTCCACAGCACATTAATCCGCATTTGATGCTCTATTGAGTATTTGTGGCAGCAGGACGGCGTGACTGAGTCAAAATAAACTGCAGTGTAATGAAGGTGCAACGGTTTGGCTCACTGATGTGTTTTTAATAGGTGAAGCTCAGTGGCACATTATGTAAAATATTTTATAATACGATGCAACTGTCCTGCATTCAGACACACTTCATTCTTTTGGTCTTCTAGTGGCATAACAATACTCAATAGTTTTTATCTAAATCTATAGTGCGTGCAAACTGTCATTAACGTCCCTTTTGACCTTATTTCTACTGTTCACATGATGAACTCTAACTCTAAATAGACATATCGACAGAAGGATTAGGCTGGAGTTTTAAAAAAGTGTCTCTCCAGCAGTCGACAGAAACAAACAATTATTTTCTGCTCCTGTTTTCATACAATCAGAGCCAGAAAGAGAATCATCAAATACCAAATGCAATCAAATATACTTCTAGTTTTCAGAAGAAATCAGCATTGAGTGAACTAATCTGTGTGTTACTATTAGAGCAAAAGTATCACCCTGATTCTTTAGCTGTTTTATTGTCGAACAGCTCCTGAATCAGGGTGGAGGTTGGGTGAAGCAGCAGTGGTTTAAGGCCTCGTCCTTGGTCAGGGTTTATGGAAGAATGAAATATTCAGCATCCAGTGCTGCTCTGTGACCTGCTGCAGCACTACAAGAGAATTCACAAACATGTGAGCTGTAAACCTCACCTGCCCTCTTGTTCTCGTTCACTTCCTCTTTTCTTCCTCTGTCGTTCTTTTCCCGTGTTTTTTTTTTTTTTTAAGCTCTGTTTGTTCTCTCCTCAGCCTGCTTTGCTTTGTCTTCCTTAATCCTCCCGCCCTTTCTTTGTTACACAGTGAAACGGTGTGTGTAGACTGTGCTTTGGAAGATTTATTGTCGATATTTAGTAAAACTTGTCAAATACCTGCATGTGGGTTTGATGAGCCGTGTCCTTTTTTCTTTCTGTATGGCCACGATACAGAATTTCATTAAGCCGTCGCAATGAAATGTCAATAAACACCCTTCTTTTGAAGTCTTCCAGATGAATGTCATATGGGCACTCATGCACAAAAACTAAGATCTGTACCCTTCCATCACAGTCCAAATGCTCCTTAAAAACACACTAAAAGCCTTGACATTATAATAACAATTACATCTGTCCCTCTTATCACATTTTTTAACATTTCTTTTCCGGTCGTCTTACGTTGGAAGTTTAATAACTCTCGCTTTTGTTCTCTACTGCCAGGCGATAATTTTCCTATCCGTGGTTTGAACTACTTCAGGTACACGTCATCCATCTAGACAGTTTAATGGCCTCAAAAGCATGCACATTATTTCTTGAGGGTAGCTTAAAAAAAAACACTGTAATCCTGATATTTTTTTCTTTAATTACTTTTGCTGAATGTTGAAATTTACAGAGTCCTTACGTTCCCGGACCAGGGGGCCCTTTGAAACACACACACAAATCCCATTATGTCATTTGAAAAAATTCATTATATTTCTACTGGAAAAATCAATTGTTTTTTTTTGTTTTTTTTTAATCCCATTGTGTGGCGGATGAGCTCACTGGTCATTAGGGACTTTCTCTTAACCTAAAGGTCACAGCTTTCAACCACAGCCAATTACTGCCCATCAACAAATGGGTGTCAGCCTCTATCTTGTCACAGTGTTTAACAGAGAAATGGAAAAAATGAAATGCAAATGAAAATCTGAGGAGATTCAGTGACTTGCAGAGACCGAAGCATTTTTATACACAGTGCATATTTATATACGACCAGCTACCATCCAACCGCCATTGCTAAACATCTGAATGAAATAAATGAATGAAAATGAGCCTTTTGAGTCGGGCTATACACCATGAAGGAGTACTCCACTAAAAAATCTCTCTATAGTCTTGAAATGTTTCTCCTCAACTTAACTAATGTACTACTTTTGTGTCTTTCTCATATATATCTCTTAAGCTCCACCATAAATGTTGTATCTAGCAGTATTGTTTTGGAACATCACGGGCAAATGGATCAAAGTTAGAAGAGCAGAACATGCTGCAGGAGTAGTTTGAAGGGAAACACAAACACAGATTTGTAACTACCACTACAATGTGTGTTCCCTGTTTATTTGCTGCATGGCTGTTCCAACTGCAAGTTATACTTCACCATGGACAGCTGGACTAAGAGACGGGCTGAGATAAACTGTATTTAGTGAGGAGTGAGATGGTTATAATCTAGAATGTCAGCTGGACTTTGATTCATTCCACTCCAAATTATGCAAGCATAAATCATACCAGGCTTCAAGATGTACTTTTGTGTTCAAGCACAGTGATTACGGGCCAAGCGGCGTCCTGTAGACGTGTGTGCAGCAACGTACTGTATGTGAGAAAAAAGAGGTTAGTGCAGCCACGATTTTCCCAGATGGCTGTGTGTAACCATACGGTGAAGACTAGGCGTAAGTACCAAACCCTCCTCATGGATTTCTGTGCAACTCACCTGTTGAAATTATATTAAGATTTAAATTCATGCACAATTAACAGCGTGGCCACTCTGATTGACAGTTGGGTGCGTAATTCAGCCTGCCTCAGCTCCACTCTTAGATTAGGCGGCAGAGGCAGGACCGGCAACCAGAGCCACCGCACTCAGAGCTGTACATGACCGTATGGATATCATGTTGATTCTTTATGTTGTCAGTGTCTAATTCAAGGAAGTTTATGTCTCCATTCGTCTTTAATATTCACAAGATGGAGTTTCCTTCTGCTAAAAAAAAAAGAAAATTGACCCTCTGATGTTCTCACAGATGCATGAAATTTGTTTTTGCACTCCAGGAGTACTTCTCGAGATTAGCATGGCGAACCAAGCATCTATAAGCTGTAGTGTACTCTCTCTCTCTAACACTACAGTTCAAGGTGTTCTCTCCAATAATTATCTGTGAGCAGGGAGGGGGGGGGCAGCTTTGCCTAGACAGGAATGTCAAGGGAAATCACCTCACAAAGAGGTGAGGGAAGACAATACCTGCAGCGAGGATCCACGACACACACACACACACACACACACACACACACACACGAGCATGAAGATGTGCCTCTGTAAAAACTCATCTGTTGTTGAATGCTAATACCTTTTATTCTTTCTCTCTCCTTCCCCGTTTTGTTCCAGATGTGACTCAGAGAACCGTTACCTTGGTAACCCTCTCAGAGGAACATGTTATTGTAAGTATGCTGTCGCCTCTACACCTGAGTGTTCCTCTCCACACACACACACACACACACACACACACATTTACAGACCTGAAGTCTGTTCCTGCATACAGTGTCCGTCTGTGTTCTCATGATTCATTCATGCATGCATGCACCCAACGGTGGACGCTACCCAGAATGCAGATGCTAACCCTGTTAGCAAGTGTGACAAAAATGCTACATAGTTGGCCATGCACCGCCATCCTTCTATACTGTAGTAGCCCAGAATGGTTCACTAAGCACAGGCTCTGGATGGGAAGTCTCACATATTCAGGGGTCACTGTAGTTTCTCTTGAAAGGAGAAGATGGACGAGTGAGTTTCAGTGGCATCTCCACCTGTAGATACGGCTACATGAACAGAACTAATGCTTAAATCAAACAGATAAACTCATACTCAACCAATCTCAGTTTGAACTGCTGTTTGTTGGTTATACTTTATGGTCGTAGTGCACCTTTGTGCTGTTGATCCACTCGCTGTGCCCCAAACATGCATATGTGTGCCAAAGTATTCCTTAAAAAAACAAAGCCTGGTTTTAGTTGAGGGCCTTCGAGGAGGGCGAGGCACCAAAGCAGCGTGTTAAGCTTTATTTGGCAGAGCAATGACTGTTTGCAACATGCTTGGAATTACAGCATGCAGATGGACACAATTGAGCGTACAACACAAATATTGTACTTATTCTGTTTGTAAGAGGTTTCAGAGGTCTATTATGTATCTAGAAATGTGTCCTGATTCTGTGCCGGTTAGCTTTTCGAGTTGAGCTGATGACTTACAGTAAATTGAGCGTTTCTAGCCTTTAGCGAGCGACTCATCTGGACGCTTCATACAGCTTGACAGATCAGCCTCGAAGGTAACAGGATACTTGACAGTAATCTACGGGGAAGCATACACAACGGGTTCGTCCATCCTGAAAACAAAGTCGCTTTTTTAGAATTTCCCAAAAAGACGCGTAACAATTTCTGATGTGAAGCCTCTCGTTATATTTTCAGTGTTTCCTCTTTGGGCGTCTGGTTCTGTTCAATATCTGTTGCTCTTTTGGGTCAGAATAATTTTTAATGTCAAAAATCTTCATTATTACACGATCATTAGAGTGCTTCTAAACGAAGGCATCTGGACTGTACTTAGTTTAGCTGTAGAGGACATTGAATTACAGAGTTTGCAGAGTGGTGGTAATATTCTCGCTATGGTGGCGCTTCACTGTTTAAACGAATACAGAGGAGACGCTGGTTTTAGTTAAGTTGAAACAACTAAACCTCCTGATGAAGGTCAGGGGAAAAATGTGGTCCGCCATCCACCGCCTCCCGATTGCTCTGTAATATCATTCTGCCTTTGATTATGAGAGGAGACAATCGTTGAGGTTAAAAGTTCATACTTGGAAGCAATTTGCATGACCACAAAAGGTCGCTTGTCATTGCTTTAAGCTGACAAGCAGCCAGTGGCACTGATAAGGACAGGATCATTACTATCAAGTCTACCATAGAGGAATGATTGTTTCCGAGACATATGGAGGTCGGTAAATCCCGGATAAGAATATGAGGATGACTTCACAAAAAGAATACCAACTTTGTGTCGCAGTTGGTTACAAAGATTTTCCTATTTTTCAAATGAATAAAGCGAGAGAGAGAGAGAGAGGGAGCGTGTTTCTGCCCAGGACTTTGTTTTCCTGTTTCCAGATGCTCGCAGGGATCACATTGACTTAGCTCATTTGCAACAAATTGCTGGTTTTCCTTATAAAGGGCAGACGAAGGAGGAACGCTGTAGTCAAAACAGATGTTTTGTGGCACACAAGCACATGCACGATCGCTCTGCATCTCTCTCACACACACTCTCGTACACACAGCCTATAAATTGCCATCATCAGGTTTAATATTATAACCGACTAGGATAAAGTCCTGTCAATGTCAATAGCCCTCCAGCTTGAGTGAGGCTATCATTGTTTCGATGATGGAGCCTTTAAAGGATGCAGCAATCAGAGGATTCATGCCACAGACTGCACTGGTCACCTCAAATATGCCTTTGATCACAAAAACAACTTCTGTTCAAGAATATGATTGAAGACGGTAACATGGGTTCACCTTTACTGCTGCACAGCTTCTATCCTTAGTTCAGAGAGTTGTGCTTAACAACGAGGTGCAGCAGATCATATTTGGTATTCCAGTGATCTGTAACAATCAAATTAACACAGAGAAGAGGGCTGAAATATAGGTTTGAACTTGTGATATCATGAGTGTGAGTGAGTTTCATTTCCCTCCAGTGAAGCTTTTGCTTCACAGATCACAGTTGGCGTGGTTTTACTGTCTGCTGGATTCAGGACTGAGGTGTGAAAGCACTAGATGGCACCAATGCAGTGCCCTTGCCCAGTGCTGTAAAGGGCCTGAGGTAATTTAAAGCATAGAGCCAGGCATAGGAGCACACAGGTTTTAAGGGTTGTTAAAGGCTATAGGCGCACGGCTTCTTGATATCTCCTTGGCTGCAGCTGAAATGTTGTTTTTACAGATGTATTTGACGACATTATCTCCCGTCTTATCGTTTCTGCTGTCTCTAATGGGGTTAACTTTGTTTGAACAAGAGCAGGCACACTCAGAAGTACACACATGAATGCACACGCTGCCCTTTCTCACACGCACACATGCAGAGCGACGGCGTGTGTGAATTACAGATTTAAAAGCCATCCATAAGGAAAGCAGCCACAATCACCGCCGAGGTCAATATTAGTCTTAAATGTCATCGGAAGGTAAGTGCTGATAAAACAAGCTTTATCTCTGTCTTGTAAGAATACATGCAGAGTATATGAGAGGCAGCGCTGTCCATGTTGGAGATTCTGACTGAGATTTACAGCAGAAGGTTCAGAAATCCCCTCCACCTGTGGATTTCGCTTGATGTTATGGTGAAATGATATCAAACAGCTGACAACAGAGAGATTAGCTGTCAATATTAGAGCCCATTTAAGCTTTCATGTTGTTTACAAAGTGCATGAATGCAAAGAGAAATTGAAACTTTAAATATCAGCTGTAGGTCTTATTCCTTCTATGTGTATGTAAGAACTTCAGGTCCTGTCATGCCATTACAAAGACCCCAGAAGAATCCAGCAGGGAACTGTGACCTCCTTTTTTCTAGAATTTGGTGGATGCAACAACTTCAGTGGTTTCAGTCCAAGTTGCAAGGCTGGTTTGAAGTCAGGAATGCAGCCGTCTTTAACCCAGATTTGATGGACGTAGCTCATGTATTAAATAAGTTACATCAGATCACAGAAGGGAAGATGCATGTTAGAGTTTACGTATGCGTGGCTGCCTCCAAAGAGCTGCAAGATACAAGCTGCTCCCTGCTTTGTTTTTAGGTTCAAATACTGCAGCGGTCTGACTCTTCAGATGAAACAAGGGACTGCTACATTTTTGATTGCCTACAGTATCAATTTGCAAGCAGTTCAACCTGCAAACATGGCTTCACTTTAAAAGGTCAAAAGCTAAGAAAGGAGGTTAATCACTGCTATAAGGTCGGGAACGTGAGACCACACAGGTTCTACCTTCTAACCTGTAGGCCACTGAAGGGTACGCCTTAGTAAAGCGGTGTGGCTGCTTAGACTTTCTGGGTTAGGGTGGAGGTGCAGGTTGCTGTTTGCCCCAGAGAGCTTCAGTATGTGACGCTGTCCCCTCTGCTCTGCAGTCAAGTATATCTGGGTAGTTTTTGTGCGTCATTCATGTTGTAAAAGTGTTCAGCCCCAAAAACTACTTTAGTCAGATGTAGGAAAAAATCACAAGGTTATATTAAGCAAGTTACCTTGTATGCCTCGTCCTTTTAAAGCAATAGCCTGTCAGATGAAACCCCCATAATTAGCATATCATTTCTCTTTGTGGTGTAATATTTTACTACATATAAATAGAAAGAATATAGATTGTTGCCAAAGGGCTGGATTTATTCTATCCACGTGGCAGTAACTGACTGCCTGTAACTCTGACGTAAAACTGAAAGACCAGGAACTGAGATCAGACACACCTCAGACTTCTTTAAAGGTGAACAGAACGCCATTATCTAAACCAAACACCTACTGAAGGCTGAACAGCTGATTATCATAACAAGTGTAGCCCCTTTGACATCTGCTCTGAATCAGACATGTTCAGTTGTCTGCTCCCTTCGCGCTCTCTCTATGTTTTCTCTTTTCTTTCACGCATTTGTACAGAGGAGCTTTCTGTGAGCACACACATGAGCTGTTGTGGCAGACTCTGTATTGTATGTGTGATGAATTGTACGACGGATTGCAGTTTTGGATTCAAGCCTCAGTCTGACATTTCAGAGCGAGCGGTCACAGGCGATGGAGAAGCACTGTTATTACAGGTACATCTGATAAAACATTATTCATTTCAAGCCATTGCAATCTCTGCTGAGATTGATTTATTAAGATTGTGTGATTGTATCTTTTATTTTCATCACAAATCCCGAAGAAGCAAAACCAAGAACAACTTTGTCTTGCTGACAAATACAGGAAAATAAGTAGTTTGTCAGTGGATGTTTCTAATCGTCTGTCTCGAGGTCTGGTTGACTTTAGACGACTAAAAGTACCCATGTCTGGTTAACAGGCTGTGGTTAAGAGAAAAGAATGGAAACTCCAGTCTACAGTTATAAACCTGTCATCACACCATAAATCCTGTCCAAATCTTTCACTTGTAGAAAGCATTGAATGAACACCAAGATGTATTAGATTGGTGTCTATTTTCTGAGAGGTTTACAGCAGTAAAGCAACATCAAGCTTCTTCACACCGTTGGTTGTCTATTAAGATAACGTCAGTTAGTAATGAAGTGTGTGTGTTAAGAGTTTGAACCCTTTTAGCACAGTGTTTTTCTGGTGAGGCCATTCTTGGATTTAAACACAGACAGAGCGTAGACTTCCTTGGGATAGATCTGCTGCTGGAACTGAAGTCGTAGAAGCAACAGAAGAGGAAAAATGTCAGCTTCTCTATTAACTTAAAGCAATTAAATGAAAATACATAACGAATTCATGTCGCACACAAAAAACGTTTTCATCAGACTGATAAATGTGTGTGTCCAGCTATGGCCGACAGTGTTCCTCATCTCACCCGGGGATAAAATGCGGAGAGAGACGCTCTGGTTCAGTTAACACTGTCATATTGAACCACCAGTCAATTGATGAAAAGCAACTTTGCTATTTAATGAGTTTGCCCCCAGTCAGGCTAGCATTTATGAGCAGGCATCAGCGGGACAACGCTTTAATGAACCACTGTCATATTATATCACAGTCAGCTACAAGGGACGTCTAATTAAGGACGGCCACCAAGTGTCCCGCCACGTCCACTAGAAAACCCAGCAGCCAGTCGAATTATCAGCTAACACCAGTCAGTCCGCAGTCGGTGTCGCTTTCTGCCCTCAGGCGTGCTGGGAACGCTTCGTCAGGCCCAACAACAGTGACTCCAATATTTACTGACAGCCTCGCAATCGCAATTAAAACGACAATTAGTGACAGATGGCATGAAATGCGATTGAAGAATGATGTCATGACCAAAGTCTGAATGAGGAGAATCAAAGAGGGTCGGTTTGTCAAATCTCCCCCCTCATTTCTGTTATATTCCTTCTTACGGTGGTGAAATGAAGACAAAGACAAATAGGATATGAGAGAGCGAACGTTGGGGCCAATTCAGACCTCAAAGTAATTTCATGGCAGTGATCAGCACTCAACAACATTCCTGGCCTAAGGCCGTTCATTAGACCACGATCTGGCGTCAGACCAGGATGCCTCAATATTTGCTGACAGGCAGTCTGTCTGGACCCCTGTCCAATGTGGAATAATTGGTCCTATCAGGCCAAAAACCTTTTTTCCCCCTTTGCAATCCAATAGTTACCCTGACAGAGTATTAAATGACTGATTTTAGATCAGTTTGGGCAAGTTACAATAAGAGTCTGATATATGTTAATGCAGTGTGTGATATTCTGGGACTCCTGAGGGCAATACGAGCATGATTGCAATGCAGTGTCAGTGATGACAGTGTTATATGTGATGTATGTTTTCATACAGAGGCTGTTCGTGTCAGATCTCTCAGACTTCCATACGCAGTATTAAAACGTCTGCTAAACAATCGCAGGTTGTGTGAGTTGATGTCAGATAGGACAAAGTTGCTGTTGTTGTTGTTAAAACCAGCACACCAGCTGGGAACAGACGTAACAATGAGAGGTAATTTGCAGAAATAAGATCCACAGTATCCAATTTATAGAAGAACTTTATTGAGTGAACAAGCGAACAATTAAAATTTGGCTTATTTGTTCTTAAACTTTAAATGTAGCACAAAAAATGTAGATGGTTTCCTCTTGGGGGGGGTAGTTGACACTTGACCCATACTTCTTTTGGCTTTGGATAGGTAAGGAAAGGGTAAAATGGGGGGGTTGCAGTCAGCAACTACGCCACAGGACGCCACTGAACTTACATTCCGGTCCTATAAATATAGATGTAGGAATATTGTGTGTGCTGATCCATGCCTAATGTATCGATTTTCAGGTGTATTTGGCTGAGAATTAGTCCAGTGACTACCCATCTATCAGATCATTGTAAATCAGGGTCTCCTGACCTCATGCCTATATTATCTCCAGGTTTCCTTGACCTCCATTTAGGTGTGATAGTGAGTCTGTCTTGTCCTCGTGTTTACT
Source organism: Nibea albiflora (assembly GCA_014281875.1). Classification (NCBI taxonomy): domain Eukaryota; kingdom Metazoa; phylum Chordata; class Actinopteri; family Sciaenidae; genus Nibea; species Nibea albiflora. Next base: position 4,744,964 of record CM024797.1, read on the forward strand.
CTCCTGGTTTCTAATCTGTTTCCTCAGCCAGGTGATGCTGTAATGTCTGGCCCGCGCTCCGTCAGGGAGGTGTTGCAAATGGGAAATAATAAGTTGTTAACAAGCATTAAATGAAACTTCAGCGAGCGATCCTGACAAACTGGCACTGCAGGTGAGCTCACGCTTGTTCTGGATTTCTATTCGAAGCAAACTGCTGGAGTATCAGATTGCGTTCCGGGTGAGGGCTTTCTCTTCTACCTTCTCATTTCCCATCATCAGTGTTTTGTTTCATATAAGCTGAATCAGCTTACATATTATGGTAATAAGATCACCCATCTGTGAACCTGAGAAATTGACATGGACTATTTCTATTTCAGTTCTTCTGGGGGTTGTTAATACCTTTAGTGATACCTTGATACGATTCATCCAGAGTGTGAATTCACACATGTGCGCGTGTAATTGAAATTGCCTAAGTGATACCGCTGTCAGATTTCTCAGATGGGAATTGTAATTAGCTGAGATGAACTTTTAAACCTGGCTGATGCTCTTGTTTCCAAAGAGAAAACACAAAGGGAGCAGTGTACATCCTTCATGCTGTACTCTCAACTTGTACAAACCTGTAAAGAGCGTCTGAACAAGCGTGTACATACAGAATGCATTGAGGTAAATACCCAAACATACTGTACACACACACACACACACACACAGTTACAGTACAAAAACCCCCAAATACTCTGAAGTAGACCCGTATGGGATAAACAACCGAGCAGCAGCAGTGCACGTCTGCCTGGAAGGGAGGGAGGACGAGAGAGATGCTAAGAAAAAATATTGTCTTTGATCTGATGATATCTGCTGTTCGGGCTAACTTGCCATGAAGGCTGAACAAAACAAGGGTGTTTGTCAAACATAATTTGCTTTCGTCTTGGTGACGCCCCGGGATTGTAAAGCTTCAAGCGAGGTGATGACTAAACATCTCTCTTTCTCTCTCTGCGGCGTGTGTGACACAAAGTTTTTCTGCTCTTTAAGTTGAAAAGCTCCTCCGGTGTCGATCCTGACTGCTGCCACTCAGCTTTAGACAGCAACAGATTACCTGTAACAGCACTGGATGTTCTTTTTCAGGAGCATTCATAGAGTTTCTGACACGTCTGACTGTCTGCAGTCCTCTGGTGCTGACTGTTGAACAACTCCTCTGTGGAGCTAGAGAGAGACCGAAAGTGAAGGGGAGTGATGCAACAATCGGATGCAGTGGCTCGCTGGTGTGAATGCTCACCTTATTAAACATATCGGTCAGACGTATCAGAGCTTCGTTAAATGCTCTAATTCATCACTGCAGAGATGAAGAGTGTGTCAGCGTTTGAGTGTCTCCACTTGTTATTAAAAGGACTTTAGTGATTGCAACCTCCTCCTCCCGCCCTCTCCTGCATAGTGTGGAGGACAAACTATGGTGGCAAAAGAAGTGTTTGGTTGTCTGTTCAAGGCTACTGTAGAAACATGGCGGTGCAACTCGGACCCCGTCCGGTTGCTTCTATTGGTTTCACGTCACTTGTTCTACCTGGATGGATTTTATCAACCATTTTCTACTGGAATCTGGACGACTGACAGTTATGGCAGTAAAATATGACAACTCATGGGCCGAACTATGAAAATAGCATCCGGATTGAAAGAACGTGAACTTTTCTTTCAGCTGCCTGAATCTGTTTCAACCTGAGCTCTGCCCTTGGATGCAAACATCACACAACACCTGGATCACCCTGAAGGGTTAGCACTCAGGAGTCATGCTGATTAACTCTCCTCTCACCCCGTTATCCTCCCATGACCATGGTTATCCTCTCATTCCCTCCTTTCTCTCTTCGTCTCCTCCTCGGTGTCCCCCTCCTCTCTTCCTCTACGCCCCTCCCCCGTCAGGCGTGCAGACAAGGTGACCCAAACGTGGCTCCTGCTGTCTGTCCAGATGTTGAATCGCCGCGATTCCCTCTATACCTCGGCCATTGTGTTGCTAACAAAGAGCCGCTTTCAAAAACGATTAAATCTCAGAGAGAACATGATAATTTAGACCCTTGCTGATGTTCTGTGGATCGAAACCACTCCAAGAAAATGTCATCCTCGTCGAGAGCGCCGGCGTTCATACTTTAGCATATGATCAAATACGCTGCCCTTGTTTATTTTGTCACTGACTGAGATCTTTGAGCAGAAATCCGCCGCCGTAGCCTTCCTCATCTAATTGAATATCGACACATGCTCGGCGTCTCCCATGTGTTTACTTTCATAAGTCTGTCTGGGCTTGATGGTGTCGTCAATAAAAACAGGCAGAATTCTCAAAGAGAACATAACCACTCAGATACCATCACAATAAACTGGCTGAAGCTTTTCATTTCAATAGAGCAGTAATGTACGCCCGCTAATAGACCAACGCAATTCGAAAGATTTCTACATTTTGTCCATGTTTTTCTCTTTTTTCATCGCAGTCTTTCTCTCTTTATCTCTCTCTCTGTTGCCTAGACAACCTGTTGATCGATTACCAGTTTACCTTCAGCTTGCTTCAGGAAGATGACCGCCACTACACCGCCATCAACTTCATGGCTACACCTGAGCAGGTAAACCACACAGGCTTGATCGATAGATGTGATCCAGCTTTTTCCGTGACGCTTTCTTATAATTTAAAAATCAAGCAAGTGATCGTCTCTGCTGCATTTGTGCATTAATTAGACGCTGGACAAACTTAAAATCAGGACAGAGACGTTGTGATAGCCTGCAGCTGACATTGAACAGGGAATTTAGTTGTTACTTGATATGCAGCATAAACAATCTGATCAGCAAGATGCCCTAAAGATGGTTTTTAAGCTGTCCGAACGTTCGCTCTCTAAATGTATCTACTGTCGACAAAATCCAATTTTAAATTCTTTTCAGTTTTCTCAGTCCTGTTTTTCCTTCTCAGTGCCTAAAGGTTTGTTCAGATCCAGCTAAAAGTGGAAGTTCGATGCAGAATTGCAGATAAAATCGATGCAACGATGAGGAAAGAGGCCAAAAGATTAAAATTCTCCCTATAGATGCTGCAAGTTGAGGCGTAGACAAGTCTGCCGAAGTTTAAAATGTTTTTAGCAAAGCGCTTCATGATCGTAGACAACAAAGTGCAAAAAGGTCAGAAGACCTGAAGGGAAATAAGTAAAACAAGTGTAAATACTCAACATGAGGTGCAAAGCACCCCAGCAGGCAATAAATAAACCAAGACTGCAACAAGAATCTGCTTCACGTTGTGTCTGAATGCATCACAAGTCTTCATCATCTGCTTTCCCATCACAATCAGTTCACCTTTCATGTCCAGCTCAGTAAACTAAACTGTGTCTGTGCGTCTTTTGTGTTTTCGTGCAGGCCAACAAGAACCTTGACATGTCCATCAACGCCTCCAACAACTTCAACCTCAACATCACCTGGTCCTTCAGCTCAACAGGTAGACGGCACGTGTTTCTTAAGATCTCTCTTTTCTACATTTTCTGTCAGTCTGTCTTTGTTTAGTTTGTTTAGTAGACAGCACTCATCCAAAGAGGCGTCTTGGCTGATTAGACCTTCTTCTCAGTCTGTGTTCGATTTACATTAGCATTTATCTTCTAATTATTTTCATGATTAACAATTATTGTTTTGCTCCCATCGTTGTCAGAAATTATCCACAACAGTTTTAAAGACTTCAGTTATACATTTTGACTGCCGCATACATCGAGGTTACTCGAGTCACTTGAGGCAAAGAAGCAACTTAATACAGGACACTACTTTGTAATGTTCAGCATTTTTGCACACATTCCTGCAGCACACAACATGCCACGGACAGAAAAGGTAGTCAACACGAGACAGGTGTGTTAGATCGCCACGGCTCTGTCTGCTTCAAGCTAAGAAACCTCCTATGTGGCGTCTGCAGGGCCTTTGAGATGAACTTAAATCTCTAACAAGACTATGAATAGTGAAAACATACAATGCTGAGATGGAGTACATCTTGACTTTTGTGTGTAAAATGGTTAAAAACTGTCTTCTCTTTGAGAGACACCATTAGTCTTTATATTTGTCTGGCGTTTCAGTGCTGGATAATGAAATTCAAAGTGAGCAGTAACTTAAAATGTAATTTAACACAGCGGTTGATTGTTCAGTAGTCTCTGGAGCTGTCTGTAAAGACATCCCACAGTCGCTCTCTGTTCTTGGTGGCCAAGCCTCTTTAAGTAAAACGGTCATAGCCACTTCCTGTTCGCCTCCCAGGGATTCCCTCTCGTGACAAAAAACACATCAAAAGCTATTTTGAATTTTGGCGTAGGGTGTTTTCTAAATTTTCCCTCCTGATTTTAATTAAGATAAAAAGCGCTCTACTTTCACACTCAGTGTCTTGGGGCCCAGAGCCTCTTCAATTTGGGACCGTGGGCCTTGTGTGTGTGTGTGTGTGTGTGTGTGTGAAGACTATTAAAGAGTGTTTAATGGCCCTGATAAAGCAGGAGGTGGAAATATTTTATTCAGAATGTCTGAAAAACTCAGTCATTAACGCAGAACTGCTGATAACGCGCTGAAGGATCCTGAAATCAGAGCACTCCAGCGCTGACAGAAATTTACAAGCTCGCTCTGAATTACGACGAGGTGTCATGAAAATAATTTCCCCGCTCGAGAGGCGCGCTCTCACGTTTTAAAATCAAGACAGTTTTCATCCAGCCTGCCACTTTTACAAGGTTGTTCACGTTGAAAGCAGCCTGTTTAACTCTCACGAGGCTGCATAGTTTGAAACCGGAAAGCTGCTCTACTGCTGCCTACGGCAAGCCGAGAGGGGAGCGAAATTTTCATCTCGGCGGTCCTGATCCCAACCATTAACATACACGAAGAGGGACAACATGTCTCTGCTGAAAAACATCCCAGATATGGCTACTGCCATGTAGCACCAGAGCCGAGTCAGGCCAGTAGGGATTGGGGTTCGAGCCTCGTCCATACACCCGGCCGACTAGACCACGAGTGCAGCTCGGCTGTCCTGATGTGAACCCTCCTTTTATAGCACTAAATAACTGCCGACATGTAGGGCTCGTCCTGGACTGTAACAGAGCTTCATCCGCAAAACCTGCACAGGTTTAAATGTGACCCTCAGTGTCTTTCCCTGCTACTGTTGATATGTTGTCTATTGCTTATCTGAAGGCACTTGAGCAGAAATACAAGAAACAATCTCAAAGGTCTGTTTGTCCCCTTCGTGAGAGCTGCCCACCAGACAGTTGTGAAAGACTGTAAGACGTCTAGGATCATAAAGTAGTCCTGTGCTTGGTTATAGAGTTGTTCTTTACCGCATGAAGCGTCTTCTCTGTTGTTTGTTGTTCTGCTGCATCGTTCTTAAGCTGTCCGTCTCTCACACAGCTGGCACCATCTCAGGTGAAGAGATGCCAATCATAGCGAGGACCAACATCAAGGAGCACCGCGACAGCTTCTCGTGCGAAAAGTTCAACTTCAGACTTCACCACAACATCACCTTCTACGTCTACGTGTCCAACTTCAGCTGGCCAATCAAGATCCAGGTGAGTGGCTGAGGGGAAGGGAAGGCTACACAGTTTGGTTTGTGAGGAGGATGAAGGATACTGACGGCAGAACTGATGCTTTATATCATTTGAGGGGAAAAAGGCCAACGGGCCGGTTATTGGGGCTGGAAATAATAATTATTTTTATTGATTTATCACTCCTCTATTCTTTCTAGTAAGGAAAATAAATAAATAAAAATCCCATCAAATTTTCCAATGCCCAAGCTGAAGTCTTCAAAAAGTACTTGGGGCAAGAAACCATAATCAGAGGTGTTCAATTTGTTGTCACATAAAACAGAAGAACTACTACAACCGCCACATAAACACAAATTGATTCACCTGATTTATCGACTAATTGTTCCTGTGCTACAGGCGACGAGTATGTAAACTCAGAAAGGCGGATACAGATACTCAAACAGAGGAAGAAGGAATCCGAAGACGAGAGCTGGGCAAGAAAACAGTTCAAGTTGTGACTAAGCAAATCGCTGCTCTGATTATTAGAGCCGGGTTGTACTGTTCTTTTTAATCTCTACAACATGTGAGAGAAGTCTGCTGCTGAACTGGGCGATGATGGTAAAGATGACGATGATGGTAATAATGACTTTTGATGCGAAGTTTTTAAATTACAGGAACCACAGAGTGACGCTGACTGTCAAGTCGATCTGAATCCAAGAAAGAAACTAAATGCTCGTGGTGTTGGGCTGTAAATGCACGTTAGTTCACTGCGTTGTGCAAGTGCTCTCCATTAAATTACTCGTGTCTTTAATTTGTGTTAATTTCTTCTGGTTGTTGTTTCTTTGCCCACGCTGTAAATCAATTTTCTTTTGGGAATGATGAAGTTATAGGATTAATCAGAATACAAGACACACGTCTGTTTAATATAATAGCACATTACAATGATTGTCATGTTTACCTTCGCGCAAGCCAAGAGATTTTTAATATTTATATGATGAACTGATTCAAACTTTCTGTTTGACAGACATCCGTTTCCAATAAACCGATGTTTGTCAAATTAATATTTCTTGTGCTTGCCGAGAGAATTTTCTGCAATCTTTCCAATGTTTTAGACACAAAGTTTATTCTATTCACTACGACATCTGGTTTACTATTAAAATATAACAATATTTCCCTCCTACGAGTTTAAAACTGCTTTTTTCTTTTTGGAACATTTCTGTTCTTAAAGTCAAAGAAAGAAAAACAATGTCAAGATTAAGTTTGAGCCCTTAATGATGGAAGATTTTGGTGGTAAAATGATTTAAAGTTGAACTTTTGTTAAAGGTAAACAAAAAACGACTCCATAAGTTAAATATATTGTACAGTCATATCGGATCTCCTTCCCAAGTACGTCAGTTAAGCGCGTGCATCATCGTCGTCATTGTCATCGTCATCTCCAGTTTTTCAGGAGCTGTCTCTCAGCGAAACATATAGCCCTGACAGGACGTTGAGCATAAACTATTCTGAAAAGTGTTTGGCAAATCTGCTACCACATTTAATGATCTGTGAGTTTTCCAATGTCTCTCCATCAATTATGCAGGACCGGATTAAATCTCCAGGCGGCAGCCACACACACTAAATATTCACGCTGCAGCCTTATGATCCATTAAATTGAAGTAGACTTTTAGCGGTGATATTTTAAGATGACTGTCATGCAGGGTGCGGGCTGTGCGCTGATGGATGGAGTCAAGAAGTGACAGAATGGAGAAATTAGGGGAGAGTGAAGACAGGCTGGCTGGTTAACTGATGTTGAGACTCCAGTACAGTCAAAATGTCCAGCGTTGGAGAAAATGGAGACTGCCTAATTGACAGATTGAGGGAGAAGGACAGCAGGTCTGGAGAGAATAAAGACATAAAGCATAAGATGGATGGATGAATGGAGAGATGGTGGGAGAATGATGAATGGGAAGCTGGTCGGTTACATAAAGTTAATACAGATTTAAAATAACGTTTGACACGTGAAACGAAGCCTCTCGCTGGAGATCTATTGATTTATGAATAATATTTACAGTAACACTCACATTAATTCATCTTTTTATTTTCATCGATAAATCCTATGAAGAGACTTGAAGAGGTCCGGTCAGCCTGCTACATCACAGGCCACCGATAGATTAAACTTCACGGGTACTTTGGATCACAGTACATTCTTCTCATGTTTATAGACATGTTGAATAGTTACTTTGTGGCCTTGCCTTAACGTGAATGTTTGCGATAACTTGATTGATTATGATTAAGCGGTTAGCCCGTGAACTCCTTCCGTCTTTCCCAGTACAGTAGCCGGACATTGCTTATAACTGGAAATCTATACGCATTTAACTAACGTGTTCAAGCAACTGGATCATGTGGTCAGTTAGCGATTTACCACACCGAGAGTGAGTATTAATGTATCTTATTTGTATGAAATCTGACTGTGAAAGCTTTGTTCACTAACGTGGTTGTTTCTGCTATAGTTCCTCACCTTAACATTTGTGAACATCGTGCTACATGTCTTCAACAATCACTCCTGTCTCAACCTGTTTGACGTAGAAAAGAGTCACGCTGTTGCACGAGGTAACGATTTACGAGCGTACGTTTAAGATTTTTAATTTTATTTCAGCTGTTATCACCTGTTATCCTCGGAGGATGAAGCGTATGCGGTGGCCAAACAAGGTTACATATGAGTGATTAAAACTTGTTACTCACAAAGTACTACTGCCATAAGATTTCACATCTCTGCTCGTTTAGTGAAGAAAACAGATCCTCTGAATCGTGTCAATCGAGTCACTTGTGTTCAACGATGGTAAAATGTTTTTCTAATTGATACGTTTCCCGAAACCCAAGATAAACTGCACTGAGATCAAGTGGAATCATAATTTGAAGTCTAATCCCGAGCAGATTGTGTTATCGCAGCCATTTGTTGTGTATAAATATTACAGAGTGTCCTGCGCCTCATTAAGGGTCATTTGTCCATCGATTGCTCCTCCTTATATGCATTTCCCATTAATGCAGCATTATCAGAGCTCCATATATCTGCTGGTTGAAAGGTGATATGATAATTACCCCAATGAGGCCGATTTTTCCGCCATGTCAGATGTGCCTGCGTGTAACACGAGAAGCACTCGGCGTCCGGTTTGTGACCTTGGTGGCTTCTGACGCCAGAACAGGGCGAGCATGAGAAATTGCCCTGAGAATTGGTAATGACCCGGTATGATATATTTGATCTAATAGACCTGTGCACACACACACACACACGCAACCAAAACAGCATCAGATCCCCACAGCTGCTGGTCAGATGTCAGGAAATGTGGAGTAGTTACATGTTACTCTTTATTACCCCCTGACCTTTCATCTATTATCACCATCAGTTTCTTTCTCTTCGCTTGGTTTGCCAGTAAACCCAGAGAGCTTTACTGATGAAGACCCTCTAGCTGCGTATGTGTCAATATCTGTCAGTAAAAACACCAGATTTGATGTTATTATGTGTGGCAGTGAAACACAGAAACACACTGACAGACACATGGTCTGGATGTCAGGTCCTTCTTGAATCCACAGGAATCCCCGGGTCGCCCGAACTTCACCGTAGGCCTCTGCTGGAGTGAAATCTGTCGTCGACTCTCTGTCGGACTCACAGCGCTGTCTCACTGACGTTTCACTTCTTTTTATATCTCTTTTCTCTTTGTCTCCGATCAAAGAGCACAGATTTCAACTTTCAACGAAAAACAAAGTCAAGATTTTTATACACAAGACTGTTTATTCATCGGTTCAAACCATTAAACGTGTCATGGCCAGCAGGCAAGAAGAACAGAAAAACAGGGGGAGCAATGAAAGGCAGATATTTCAGGCATGCACAGGCTTCCAGGCTGGTGAGACAGACGTGGGTCAAAACCAGAGAAGGAACTTCAAACTGGCAAACAAATCCAAGACACTGTGCGCACAGCTTGACCCAACGATGGAACAAAGGAAGTTAACATGTATCTGTAAAGGCTGATGAGAAATGAGGGAGATGGGGAGGGAAGTCCAGGTAAATACAGAGCAGATGAGAAGTGGGAACGGGTATGAAAGATGTGAATGACTGCAAAGTTGGAAGCAACATGACAAGTAATGCTGCGTGCCTCGAAGACATTTGTACAAAAATAACAAAAATTTATCAACGTGGCTAGAATTCTTTGATAACTTGCAGACGATTGGCAGATTAATGAAATCAAATAAAACATAGAGCAGTCAATCAGAGTCAAAGTGACCTCATCCAGCCGGTCTGAAACTAGTTATAAAACTATGGAAAGACACAGATACAGTACATGCGCGCAGACTAATGTGACCTGTGAGTGTTTTCCTGGCAGCGTCCTGACATCAGCAGGGAGCTGAGGGCTGGTTGTAAGGCTGAGCGAGGTGTCGGGAATGGTCGTTCTGCTGGAACAGATTTTAAACGGTTCTGTCATGCTGACCTTGCACCTTCGTCCTCACTTTGCTGCACTCCACCATCATGACACAACATTTACCAGAGCGTTCATGGCTTCAGTGTATGACGTGGGGAGTTACAGCACCAGCCTAGATATCGTTCAGCAGTTTACATCATGGACAGACACATCTCTGCATGCTCCATCCTAGGACAACAGTAAAGATCTATCACATGCAGATTATTCATTTGAAATATTCATTTGTTGTTTTAGATCTTAGCTTTGAATTTTAGACTTGCGGGGCTTTACTTCCATTATGGCCCACATTGCAAATGCCGTATATCTCATCTGGTGAAACCTCAATTATGAAAGTGCAGAAAATCAATAGGAATCATACGCGATGTGACCTGAATATAATTAAATAAAGATATGTCACTGGCAAATGTAAATCATCACTGTAATTTGTTCGTTTTGGCACCATTTTTCCACAAACTAGGACCGGCCTGGATTTGTTTCTAATCAAAAAATCATGTTTTATTGATTGAGCCCACAAACATTATGGGAACATGACCCAGTTCTTCTACTCAGCTCTCTGTTTTGAAATAACTAACTGTTAATTTAGCCAGACGTTGTATAATTTGGGACTGTAACTGTTTCTAATTTGAACTCTGTTTGTAATTTAGCAGAAAACGTTATCTCAACAACAAAAGGGCCGTAATAACTTTTAAAAATCGACTGCGGCAGCCTTTTGTTTCCAACCTTTACGTCTCAGGCGCTGAATTAAAATCGACAGCATGAACAAAACACGCTCTCTGCTCTTTTTAATATCTAATTTGTACTTTTTGCTGAACAGCACACATTTGTTCTCGCGTGCACTTCATCCGTCTCCGTCCTCGGCCTCCCTCCGTGCATCACAACCTATAGATCAGCTGATTAAAAGCCTGCTGTCAGAGGTGAGCGGCCATCTTGTTGCAGACGAACTAGGGGCTGGTGTGATTGGTCGTTTGATTTGATTTGCCGTTCAGTGCTTAGTCACTTATTTATCCTCTGCGCCTGCCATCATTAAATAGGATGCCTCCCCTAATCAGATACCTGAAACACACACACACACAGAAACACCCTCTCTCATCAGGTCTGTTACAAAGTGTCCTTTTATTGGATTAAAACAGAAGCTGAAACGGTTAACCAATACAACACACACACACACACACACACAGACATGGAGCAAGGTCTATCTGATGCATCTCACCGAGGCAGTATTATGTTCCATAGGGTGGACGAGAAGAGTGAAGGCTAAGTGCTGCCCATTTCACCAGACAGGAAGTCAGCGGCAACATCAGAACAAATTATAATATGGCCGCGTGGGAATGCAGACCGGGTTGGTGTTAGGGCCCGGCTATCGCTATCATTCATAACAGCAGAAGTTTGGGTCTGAAATCGGTCTTCGGGTCTTTGAATTGAATCTCTGTGATCAGTGCTTCAGAGGAAAAACTAAATCTGTGCAGAGTTTCTGCTTTTTGCTCAACTCGGGTGAACTTTGACTAGTAATTCTGTGCTGCTGATCAACTGCGTTTTGACAGCGCTGATCTTTGAGAGAATGAAGAGTTTTATTTCACCCACAAAATATATATATATAAAAAAAGATAACCTGCTCCACCAAAGAGACGCGACACAATCTGCAGTGAGGTGTGAAACTGGAGTTGTTGGTACAACTTTTTGTCAACTGTAAGTAATCTTGAAGCTGTTCATTTAAATAAATGTCTGTTAAACCACAATCTATCATTGCATGAGGTATCACAGTGGTGACTGAGCCCATGCGTTTGCTAACTGAAGCTAGAGCTGGCCAAGTTACAGCCGCAAAAATGGTTTGAAGATCTTAGAGACCGTTACTTTAACGTTCAGTTAGCAACCCACTACTGCTCTACTTCAGCCAGCCCTGCACCAAGCTGTGAGCGCCAGTCTCTTTCTGGTCTAACCAGGGACTTACACCTTAAACTCCAGGTCGCTGAAAGTCGAGTTTTGAGTTTTGACCATCAGAAACGACTCACGTAAAGCCTCAAAAAATACTTCATATGGAATATACAGACATACATTAATTAAAGCTGTGACATGGCATTATTTGTTTAAAATCCTTATTGCTACTCTCCAGCCATAGTATAAAGACATACTTCACACTTTGAGCTCATTTAAGGAGACATTCATCTGCTTTTTTTACAAGACATTTGGTTATTTTGGAGCACTGTCACTTGCCTGTTTGATCAGACTCTGGTGAGTTGTTGATGGCGACTGATTAGTGAGAGAGCTAACTGAACATGACATCACGGGAGATGACTGATAAAAGAAACAACAAATGAAAATCAGCCGTGTCAAGTGGAAAGGCTTGCATAGCATGTAGGTGGAGGCGGCATTTGGCAACTGCCTCACTTTGGTCATTAGGTCCTCATGAATATGCAAATGAGAGGAATGTGTAGTAAACACATTTTGGTCCCTGGAAAATTCACATTTATATTTGTTAACACGCTGATGTCAACACGTGTGTGTTGTTAACTTAACGTAGTTATCGCAGGAATAAAACCACAAGCTGTGACGCTGTGAGGGAAAGTCAGTGTATAACAGAGTCAAGCCTGTTTGACAGGGAGAACACAAACTACCCAAAGTCACAATAAAAACCATGAAATGAACCTCCTTCCTCACATCGCTACATTGTCTCCCAGACAGACAGACATAATTACTGCCTGGTTTATGTTCAATGACACTTTGATGAGTGTATGAACATTTACATGACTTTCAGTGGCCCGTCGTACTTGCAGGTTGGTGCTCCAATGAATGGCGGCCATACAAAGTGCAGGACTGTGTCCTGGGTTTGCAAACTCTGGTCAGGTTTCGGCAACAGAAGCACAACAGAAAAACATCTGAAAGTGATTCTTGTTAAATGATGATGAAGTCTGAAGCGACCATTTTACTGACATAAACATAAACATGAATATTTCCTCATCACGTTGACCAGTGTTACATTAAATACTAGAAGGGATTTGCTTCTGTTTCCTTCTTGGAAGAGTTTATAACCAGATTATTATTCATTCTTATTTTTCATTTAAGTGTCACATCATTAGGGGCCGTGTTTAGCTCAGCTGGTGAAACAGTCGGCCCATGTGCGGGCTCAGACCTCGCTCAGGGTTCGATCAGACCTGTGGCTCTTTCCTGCATGTCATTCCCCATCCTGTCAGTCTTCAGCTGTCTCTATCGAAAATACAGCTTGAAAAGGCCAAAAAAAAGTTTTGTGTCATCCTGTGATGCTGGTTAAAGTTGGAGGTTCGAGAGGAAACATCAGCTTACAGTTTGTGTGTTTCTGTTCTTTAAAGTAATGAGCAAGCGTCCGTCAGTGACGATCCGGTTTTGCTGCCTTCTAGTGTGCATGAGCAGCCTGCAGCCCTGTTGTGGATGAAGTGAGGAGAGTAAATGAAGTGATTCCTGCTGCTTTATCTTTCCCCTCCATCGTCTTCTCTCCTGTTCCCTTCTCATCATCTTCTAGTCCTCATTCATCTTCTGCCACAGCTTCTCTGTGGAGTCTCTTCTTCACCTCTATCATCCACCCCCCCCCTGCTCTTTCTTTCCATTTACTTTTCTTTTGTTGTTCATTTTTTTTCTCCTATTGATTAGCCAAACACCTTCTTCAGGGTTTTAACAAGCAGTCCTGAGTTCAGGGTTAGGGAAATAAAAGACAGCCCACTGCTGTCACAGCTCAAGGCCTCGTTCCCAGAGGGCCAATGTAGCCCTTCAGTAATGGCTGGACTATAGAAGCAAGGTCCTCGGTGTCCTCTTTACGTCGCTCCTGTTCCTCTGTTCCTCTCATCTCTTACCTCTGTCTCCTCCCTCGGTCCCCGTCCCTCTCCTGTGGTAATTACTGTTCTCGGTTCAAGATTAAAAAAAAATATATATATTGCCCCTGAACAGTCAGCTGACCTCTGATCTCAAAACAATTATATTCTATAGAAAAGAAAGCAGCAGCTGTTTGCTCTGTGTTTTATTTGTCATAGAATTCCCATCTGCAGCCCTTTTTTCTTTTTATTCTGTCATCCCTGCACAATTTCCTCAAGTTATGCTCTGTATCAGAACCAACTCTGTGTCAGCAGTTAGTCATCACACACTGTGCTGCAGATGCTCCAGTATCCAGATTAAACACACAGTTTTAAATCTTAGAGGTGAACATGCTTCGAGGATTCAATCATTTCCAGGTAACTCATGGTGTGCACGCTGCATAAAGCAAACATTTCTTTAGTTTATCGATCAGGAATCATCTCGAAAACGTCAGATATGTTTCTAAAGCTCATGGGAACTTAAAACTGTGTTAGAAAGAATCAAAGATGAACAAATGCCTCCTACTCATTCATAGAAGACAGAGGATGCTTTCTGACTTCCTGAGCTCCTCATGGTGACAATTTTTATAGTGAAGACAGCTCATGACACGTTACACGAGGTTAAACTTAACCCACTTAACACCTAACGCTGATTAACTGGAAACAGACTTGAATAATAGCACCACCCTATCATCACTATGTAATCGATATCTTACCCTCAACAATGAACATACACAGAATTGTCAAGCGGTTCTTTAGCTTCCTTTTTATGTATTTATGGAGCTTCATAGTGAGTTTCAGCTCTGCAGGTCACAACTTTACTCTTTCCGTCTCCCTCTGAACGCTCTCAGAACTCATGTTCAGGCAAACGCTCTGAAAACACTCTGCACACTACGACCTGCTGAGCAGCACACGGCAGACAGACAGATTTTGGAGCTAAAGAGCCGCATATTTCCCTCAGCAGCTGGTGGAGACCAAAAGCAGAGCTTTTGCTCCGTAACTGCCGGATGCATAAACTGTTTGCTAACAACGACAGGTCATTGTTCACAGATTGTTTCTGTTCTGCCCACACGTGGCTACCGCAATCAGGCACTGGATGATAGTTTAGTCCTCACATATAAGATTAGAAACATGTTCAAAGAACAGTAGTACGAAGAATCTGAGTGAGTAAATACATGCACACACTGCGTGTACTAAATGTAACAGCCTGTTTAAAATGAACCAGTTCTGACAGAACAAGCAAACCTCTGAAAGGAGCACAGAGCAGATTTATCACCGCATTAGGTTTTCCGTGTTTACGGTTCGGCTTGCATCATGCGTGTGTGTTTGTAACGGGGTCGTGTGTGTGTGTGTGTGTGTGTGTGTGTGTGTGTGTCTGTGGCTCTGCAGTGGTGTGGATCAGGCAGAAAAGGGTGTGGTCTAAACAGCTTATTGATCATAGTTGTTTTTAACGACTGCAGTTGTTGTAAATTGAAATGATGGCTGTTGGCTGGCGTTGTTGTGGCGGGACTGGAAAGTGTGTGTGTGTGTGTAGGAGAGATAAATTAGGAGGAATGTTGGAGTCTGTATTAATTTACTATATTAAGTGTAACATTCACAATGTTGTACACTCTGCTAGGTTGTGTTTTTGTGTCTTGCCTCTTATGAATATTTATCGATTAGTTTTTGAATGCATGTTTTTATCCACCTGTGCATGGATGTGTTTTTTGTTTCTTTCAGAGTTGGTGTGTATGTGTGTGTGCGTTGCACATCCATAATAAGTCTTTATATTGTCAGGCGGTAATGATGTAAATTGCTGCATCGGAGGCCTGAATGCAAAGCCAGCCTCTTTTCTCCCTGATGCCTGTATTAATGCTGCGTCCCTCTGGACCAAAATCAGCTTTTCTGCAGGTTTTTCACTGTCAGGCCATTTTACCTGCTGCACAAATGCCGGTAAACCTCTTAAGCCCATTCTGGCCCATTTCTTTCTCTCTTCCCCTCCCAACTAGTCTCAGAGGATTCACCCAAGACAAAGACACAGCCTTTCCGGCTATTAGGGCCATTTAAAGGTATCCCCATGTTGAACATGCTTGAAATATATTGCTGTCAAATGTATTGTGATGCCTGTGATCAGTATTTTTCATACTTCACAGTGCCCGTTAGCTGCGGTGCTGCACATTTTAAAAATGGATCTGTGGCAGTCCACCTGTCATGAGGATCAGATGATGTCATATGCTAATTTGCACATCAGTGGCCTCGGCTCTACCACTTTGACATTGTCTTAAAGTTTCATAAAGGAAACGACAGGACTCTAAAGCCAGTTAAAATGAAATATACATGTGACTGTTCACCTCTTCATTTAAAAATGAAATTGAATAAAAGGAGTGCAGGTCTGCAGGCAGCGACGGTTACTGATGAAAGAGCTCACATTCTGCAGATTACAAAGCCGTGAAGATGAGGATGGCATCTAACTTCATTTGTGTTTTTCACAGAAATAGTTCTCACTCGAAATGAAGCGTACTTTTGTTGAGATCACTGGCAAAGAGTGAAGAAGTTAATCTTGTTAAACCACCATGAAAACATCAGGAACACCTACCTCCGGCTCTGAATACTACAAATCACAAATGGCAACTACTCGCTCATTAGCCTCTCTGCCATCACTTTCATGGTTAGCTGTGTGTTAGAAGTTGCAACTATCTCAGAATGCACATCCACCTCCGACTGTCTAGAAACCAGACATCAGGAGGCTGTGAGGCTTCCAACAGAAAACTCTGTTTTGTTCCTACAGGGCAGGAAAGTGAATGAAAAATCAATTATGTCTGTAATAAATAATCCGCTTAACACGGGGGAGTCTAAACATGGACAACAATGGCTTTTCAGGAGGTTTTCATAGCTGAGGGCCAAAATTTGCTCTAAAGCAGCAGGGTGCATCTCTCTCTCTCTCTCTCTCTCTCTCTTCCTCTGAGACACACACACACACACACACAGAAAACAGGTGCACTCATACAGTAAACACACACGGCTGTTGATGAAGACAGATTGCAGAGTTATATTTTGAGGGATGAGATAAGGTGAGAGGTGAGGAGCAGCTTGTATAGTGGTTTGTGAGCCGTGCGTGGGTGTGTGTGCTGATGAAACAAGTGGAAATATGTTTAAGACTTTAACTTATTTTGTTTTAATGATGCAACAGACACTATAATGTGTATTGTTTGAACATGTATGGAAAACCATTTCATCCGTTATGCTCCCATTCATGAGTTCACATGGAGCTAGTGTGTTCCTTTCTGAGGAAGACATGTTTTGTTGGTTTTTATTGATGCAGATAGTTTTGTGGTTTTAGTTGCTGAGGGTTTGACGTGCCTTTAAGAGTGTCCCGGCCAAGACGATGAGTCACGAATGTGTCACAGAGTCAGAATCAAACAAAAAATTGTTATTTGAAAATGAAAAATGGATTTGCCAAATAAGAAAGTGACAGACAACCGCAAGAGGATTATCCCACGTGAAGAGATATTGTTTCTAGAAAGTTTAGATTTAGGTTTCCAAGTGTCATTTTTCAGTGTTTTGAGGAGCATAAACAATTTCTTTCAGAGGTAGATGTTTCAACTTGAAATGAAAAACAGAACTGCATGATTAAACGCTGTGTAATTTGGACCCTGCAGTCTTGTCAGAGTCAACATGCATCAGGTCTGTGGCTCCGGACAGCACAGGGCCACACGCTGCACCAGCATCCCAGCACAGAAACACGATGATGGATGGTGCAGTCAGTGGATTTAGTGGTGCTGTAGCATCCAGCAGGTTTGTCGGAGTTCAATTGAACAAAGTGCTGCAGAATACTGGAGAGCACAAAAGACCAGAAGCTTTTTTTTTTCCCCCCTCTCGCAGGCTAATCTCATAATAACCTACAAACCATATGGGTGGTGGCGCGCATTGTATTCTCAGTGTGTGCGTGAGAGAGAAGGAGATAGAGAACATGTGAGAATGTATTTGGCAGAAAATAAAATGGTTGTCCTTACGTAAGAGGTCTGAACATTGGCCTTAGGTAAGAAAGATGTTCATCCACAGCTATTGCATCAGTGTCACATGATGTTCTACAACACATGTCTGAGGAAAGGATGCTTACGTAAGGGCTCGCTGGTTTTTTATCCGATGTATAGAGAGCGGTTTGGTCGCTTTGTGCAGAACAATATGTACGCTACAGATACAGAATACACTCATTCCTCCTCAGTGATGGAATTATTCAAATTAAAGCACCTCTGGCCTGATCTGTTTGAATCTTTTACCTGTATGACCCTCTGCTTTTCTCTGTCAAATAATGCATTCATTAACTTATTGTGTATATATATATCAAGCAGATTTAAAAAGAGGGTACTGTGGGTCAGACATAAGTGGAGGTTTTTGTCTGTCTTTATGTATCTAGCTTTGTGCAGGTGTAATTATTTGTAGTTGTGAGACTGGGAATTGGGGAAAAAACTGATTGTGCATAGTTATTAATCAAAAAATGCATCTTAAATATGCAACTTTTGACATTTTTCAGGTAGGCAGAAATGATTTATGAATGAAAAAAAAGGTATAAATTAAAATATAGGAAGGTTTTATTCCTGTGTTCATGAACATGACTTATGTAAAGAGAAATATCCTTGTGTCTACCACGGCGCTTTAACTTTGCAGGATGTAATATTAAGTGGAAATCTTTCCCTCTTTCCAACAGATTGCTTTCTCTCAGCACAACAGCATCATGGACCTGGTGCAGTTCTTCGTCACCTTCTTCAGGTAAGTCTTTCCTTGCTGTCATATTTACCGCACGGGTGCAAGTGTTTGCTGCAGAGCATCCGGCTGATCCTCGCGGCTGCTCACTGGGTTCACATCCCACAGGCTCTTTGCACAACTGGGCCATAACCTGAACTCACTGAGTTACAGTAGGTGGCAGCAGCCTCGGGCAAGACTGTTCACTCACAGCAGGTCTGGAGACCTTCTGCATCTGCTCAACAGCAGCAAGAAAAGTGTGGGGCAACTGCTAGGTGCGAAAAATTTGGTCATTTGCATTTGCAGGTCAGACGGAGTAAAATCATCTACGGTAGATTAAAACTAGGTTGGAGATTCTGAATACTCTTTAATAACATTTATTTAAGACCTGCTTTATGCTGGAATATAGAAGTTTATGCTAAAATAATAGTTATATGGAGCCGTTGACCTCAAAATCACTAAATTTGTGAGTTTTCTTCCCGCCCTCTTGCTCCAGATAATAACAATGCTACCAAATAAAAATCTATGATTGAATCTAACTATTGGGTGAGGATGTAAATTCATGTTATGTGCTACCTCCTGACATGAAGCCACCACCAGAGAGAGAGACAGATTGGAGGGAAATGATGGCTCCTGGTGAGAGATCAGCCAGGAGCGAAGCTGCCACGCAAACACAGGCATACATACTCCCACACACATGCTTCGTGCATCTGTTGCTAGCTAGCTCACAGCTAACATCTGCACAGATGGCACATGGCAGCGGATTTCTGTTTGTTTATGGTGCGCTCGCAGACTTATTAATTTATTTGCAACAGATAGCTCAGATAAATCTGGAACTGTCTGCATGACCGGACACCACTGGCACAAAGTGAGGATTTTTTTTTTTGTGTGTGTGTGTGTGTGATTTGGATCAGATCCTGGAGCCGCTCAACATCCTGTTGTGTGTGCATATGTTTTCCTGTTTGTCCCTCTGCAGCAGGGTGTTGTTTAATTACACTAATGCTTAATAACATTTAAGGTAAATCGACTTAAATCTCCAAAATCATCACCAGCATAATTTCCACACACATCCGGCTCATTGAAAATCAACCAGCTAGACAAAGCAGTGATTTTTTTTTGACTGTGTGTGTGTGTGTGAGATGGTGGATATAATGAGAGAGTGTTTTTGGGGAAGAAGTCTGGAATGAAGTCTGCTGTCTTCAGGCAAGATTCTGCCACTCAGCTATGACACCGGACAAGTGTGTGTTTGTCCGTATATGTGTGTGTGTGTGTGCAAGCACGTTGTTTCCTGTAGATGGAAGTGTGTGTCCTCCTCTGTGTGTGTGTGTTTGTGTCAGTGTGCAGCCATGTGAGGAAGTGAGCCATTTTTGTGCCCACGGCCGGCTTCCGGACATCAACGACCTTTAGGCCAGCACAGAGAGGTGATGTCATCAGTAGGGGACAGCGTCAAGTTTTGCCGGGAGAGTTCGGTGTCAGCTTTGTGTATGTGTGTGTGTGTGTGTGTGTATGTTAGTCACTGCTCTGTTTATTAGCTGCTCTCTTCTGCACCAGTGAGAAAAGGTTATGTGCTACAACTCCAGGACTATTTTCTGTATTTGTTGTTGGTTTATTTGTTGTTTTTGTTATATAATGTAATGTGCATGTTTTCTCTCTGCTGGGAAAGATGTTCAGCTTTTATAAAAATAGCAACAAAATACTAAAAATTAAAAGAAAAAACGACTCAAACGTGCTTCAGTCAACATTTTTAGATATTAACAGAGCAAACGATGTGATGGGCAGCGACAAACCCAGAGGTTTTGGCTGAGTATAGTTCAGTCTCCCTGCACTGTACGAACTCTCTTTCAGCAAGCCAGCACCAAAGAGCAGACAGATGGCAAGTAGTTGATGAGGAGGAAGCGGAACATCAGTCAGCTAAAGAGCCGCATGTTTTTCTCTGGAGTGTGGAGGTGAACCTGCATTCATCAGGTAGACAGGAACTCGATTCTGGCGCGGTAAAGTTCTGCATCTTCTGAATATGCAAATAGGAAAACAGTCCACTTAAACAGTCGCACGCAATTATGCAGCCTTAACTAAGAGTATGTAAATATGAGAATTAAAATGCACTTAATTATTACAAATAAGAGTAAACAAAGTGTCAGGTTATTAATGTTTTAAATCATAAGAAGCGCTGTAATGTTTAGGTGTAATTGCTTTAGTAGCAGTACAGGAAATGAATGCTGTTTTTTTCAGGATTTGTTTGTCGGTGCTCGTACAGTACATACTATAAGCTGTGCATGCATGCAGGCATCTGTACATTTTTCTGGCTCCACTGTATGCTGATGTGACCAGGAGGGCCCAGGAGCCTGAATCATGACTCCCAGTGTGTGTTTACGTGTGTGTGTGTGTGGGAGAGAGAGGTAGCCTGTAGGCAGAAGGCCCAGTGATTAGATGCAGTCTGGCTCCGGGCAGGATGAGAGGAGAAAAAAACATGCAGCAAATATAGAAAGAAGCAAAGTGATTGAACGGATGTGTTGAAGATTTACCTGTGTCCTTTATTGATTAGTGCAAATATGTCTGAAGGAAACTGACTCAGACTTTTCCCTCCTAAAGCTGAATGAACATGTCAGAGGCAAACGTGTGATTGACATGTTTGCTGTGTGTTTGTAAAGTCTGGGAACAGTTATGGACTGCAGGCTGCTCAGTTTACTGTAGATTCATGCTGTTGGAGTACGTGCAGGTTAGTTGGTTTGGCATCAGGTCATTCCTGAAAAGATGTTGTCTACTTGGCTCATACATTGAGCCAAAACCTGTATCTATCTCTCAGCCTTAAGGGGGCGTTCACAAACGTGCGGGTCATCCATCCTTCCACAGTGATTCAGCCTCTCTGATTTAATCAGTTACTAATTGTGAAATGTTCCTTCCTACCAACTTTTCCAATATTTTTTTAGACATGCAGTTGGCCTCAAATTCAAATGATATGATACGATTTCTCAGTGTCAACATCAGCTAAGTTTCATCAAGTTTGGTTTTTGGTTTTTACACAGCGTGTCAACGTTTTATGAAAATATATCAGTGCTTATTTTGAAGCATGAGAGAAAGTGTTTTTTCAAAATGTAGCAGTTAATTCAGCTGTCAGGTTTCCCCTTAAATCTGTCTGCAGAGTCACATGTTTGCCTTCACTGAGGCCAAAACAGTTGATGGCTCCAGCAATGAGTCCGTTTTACAGTGAGTCAAATCTAAAACACGTGAACGCTTGCCCGGGAAATACAAGGACTGAAGGTAAATGAACAATAATTGCTTTCAATGCGTGTTCTTGTACAATGTCATCATTTAAAGTGTAAATTCAGTTCCTTAATGGTCCAGGATTAACTCGCTGATGAACTGTGAAATCTCTTTCTACAAAGATTCTGAAAAGTTTAAAACGCTCTTCCTCTTCCCGCCCCTCCACCTCCCTCCGTCCGGCCTCCTCATGTATGTTTTTTCTTTCTAAGACGGAGCTTTGAAAAAAGGAAAATGGCCATAATTAAAGAGCATTTATGTCTGCGCTCTCCACAGTCTCACATGCTAATTGGTGACACTGCGGTTCAGCTTTGTCCAATTACTCCCAGCTCTCGCTCGCTTGATTAGCAATCGGGTTTCTCTCTCGCTCTTCTACCTCTCTTTCCCAAAACAGAAGGGAAGCTACTCGGCACTAAGTGGCTCGTGAGACTCCGGAGCTCGCTCGCTTCATTTCAAAATGACCACGTCCGCCAGGATTCTTTGTCCAGGTTTTTCAAACGTTGTTTACTTGTCTCCGTATTTTTTTCACGTTTTTGAAGTTGATTTGTTTCTTTCAGTCTGTACAGAAAGCAAACTCATAGGCTCTTCAACATGGAGGAGCTGTTTGCACTGTCCGTCTGTGGACCCTCAACTCAGATAAAGAAAAGCGCCATCACCATCTGGATATTACAGATGTTCAAACTACAAATGAAAATAAAAACTGATGACATTTGTTTTTGTCACCATACTTCCTCCAAACCAATCCGATCAAACTGACGGTGGCGTATCGTTTCAGGTGGAAGGAATGTGAAAGTCTAGTTTGAGAAATACTGAAGTAAAACAGTTTGTCACGTAACGAGAGAGGATCGAACAACCTCGGTAAAAAAAACTGTAGAAATACGGCGTCCATGTCACACAGCAGTCGACCAGGATTGTGCTCTTGCATGTATTTGATTGGCCGACATGAGACCTTGCTGGAGGACGTTGCATTGCCTGGCGAAGTTTACATTTTTTTAGCTCTCTGCTTCTCTATCACAGAGCTAAGGTCATCCTGAGCTTGCCTTCGGTTGACTGGTATACAGATAGTTTTACAAACTGAATTTTGTGAGTTGGTCTGTGGGCAGCGACTCTACAGGGGAACAAAAGTCGGGCACGTCGAATTGATTCATGAATAGAGAGCAGCTCTACGTGAGAAGGCAAACGGTTTATTAGGATGTTTAGACGTGTAACGTAACCATCTGGTTCACAGGCGAGCTTCAGCTCATGTAAGTCACATATTTCTCATTTGTAGTGAGTAGTAGCTAGAAAAGGCGTCAAACAGCAGCTAGTTGAGGTTTACATGTTGAAAACATTACAGGGAGAGAACCTACAGCTTCTCTCTCAGGACCTCGGGCCTGTCTCTGCACTCAGAGTTGATTTGCTGCTTGTGCAGATAGAAAGCTGTTTCCGATTGTGTGCTATCTGTGGCTCATGTTCAACGAATAGCTTATTGATTTTTCACTCTGCCCGCTGGGGTTCAGATGTTTCAATGTGTTCTCCTGCATGCGTGTGTGTGTGTGTGTGTGTGTGTTTTGTGCTTTTGGATTTTGCTCGTTGTTTGGTTTAACCAAGCCACAGCACTTACAAGAGCACACAGTCATCTACACGCTCCTCACATGGACCCAGACATTCCCTGGTTGTTTAATCAGTTCGATTGCTATTACCTGTGGCTGAACAGTCTTAAACCAAAACCTATCAGGAGGCTCAGCGGAGTGTTAACAAACCCACAGGACACTCCCCGCCTCCCCCTCCTCCCCCTCCTCCCTTCTCCCTAATGCCTCGGTAATAGCGACAATTAGCCACTCCACTCCATTGGTTAGATGGCTAAGCTTGAGCCCCGTGGCCCATTAATGGCGAGCTGAGGTAATACAGACTGAATGGGGAATCTTGGGCCTGATTGGATTTGAATCCCGGCCAGTGGAAGGTTTTTAGAAGCTACATTTGGAGGATGGAAAATCATTGCAAGTGAGCTACTGTGTGCAAGCCGGCGCCTGGCCTGCTCAGCCCATGAACATGCAAACGGGGTCATAGTTCATTCTCAATCAGTTTATTTTAGATTAATAAAATCTATTTTGTAGCAGTCGTTGGTGATAAACGGGGGCAGCAGCCAGGTTTAACGGATTTAACTACCAGCAGAACCCAAAGGGTCAATCGATTGGACAAGACACACAACACAGCGAACTTTATGTCACTTACAGTGTTACAAGCAGTGATGGTGCAAAATACAGCGTGCAGTGAAAATATAATTCACCTCCTCCTTTAATTCTCAAAGTCTTATCACAGAAAGTTCTGGGCTCAGGCTGAGACTTCCACAGTGTCCCTGCAGAATTAGGATTTCTCAGCCCGAGTGAAACTTCTTGTTAGAGTAGCTGCTTTGTAATTTGAGTCAGACGTTCGGGTGTTACCTCCTGCACTCCAGCCCAGAGTAAGTGGCCGGCTCGCAGGGATAAGTGGCCTGGGTGCTGAACGGATGGTTGGTGGGTAAATGGCGTGATGGGTGTAGATAAATTGGATCCACACTGCAAGGACAGGCAAATGGTGACCTTCTTTGCATGCTGACAGACACTTTGATAGACTGACCTCTTGTATGTGTCGGCCATTGACAGCAAATAATTAGTGGACAGAGCTCGCGAGTCTGTGAAGTGAAACCAACACATTCACCAAAATGTCCAGCAGAGGGCGAATCCGTCGAATGAATGCCGCAATTTATATCACATTGCGAAGTTCCTTCTGGTTAGATTTCGGGAAAGGTTTGAGTTGAAAGAAACACTTAGGTTAGGAAACATTGTGATTCAAGTCTACTGGGTGCAAACTCTTCGTATCATCTTGCAAAACTCAGCAGCTGGAGTCCTGAAACCGGAAGGTTTTCATCCAGCGGCAGCGCTGAGCATCTTGCCCTCATCACCGGAGGGGATTTCCTGGTCGCGCCGCGTCTGACTGCAGCTGAAGGTCGACTGTGGACCGAAGAGGCCATGACTGTAGCCTCTTCAGCAGACTGGGTCTGAAAATGTCACGCTCATTACGGCGCTAATATCCTTCACAAAGCTGTCATCCTCGCATAGAGACACAGGAGGACACATCACACACGCACACACACTGACACACACACATACAAATAGATGAAGAGGGGGATTGTTCCCGCGCTGCTGTCCTCAGCAGTTTCTCAGGGACTTCCTGTTGTTAAGTCTTTGGGTGCGCTTGTTTTGAGTTCTTGTCAGAAGTTCTGGTAGAGAGAGGAGCTTTGTGTTTGGCCAGATAACTTTGCCCTCCAGACATTGAACTTTGAGGCTGGATGTGTGTGCGTGCGCGTGTGTGTGTGTGTACATCAGACCTTGTTCTTTGTTAGAGAGCATCGTGTCGCTCGTTGACCTCTTGCCGCCCTTTGCTGTCCTAAAATCCCCAGCTGCCTGTGGTCACCGCGGTTTTGTATCTCGCCACAGATTTCCCAAGAATTTCTCTCTCCTCGGCCGTCTTCGCTCTCTGAAAAGCGGAGCTCGAGGGCAGTAAATCAGTGTGAAGATTCTGCACTGTGCTTGTATTGTGGTTGTGTGATTTCCTTTTCCCTTTTTGCACTTGGAGGTGTTTTTTTTAAGGACAACTACAAAGACTACGAGCATGAAGTACATTATTATTTTTAAATTATGTTTTCTGTAAATGTATGTGGAGGAATTGCCCAATAATTGCATAATGAAAGATGTACAGTAACCCATTTTCAAAAGGAAAACTACAAAAGACATCGTAAGCGGGAAAACATGTTATTACTGTTATTTCATGTTTTTTCTTGCATTTTTCTTTTAATTCTTATAATTTTGGCCCATTCCATTTATTTCTTGTCAACAGCAGCTTCCTCTGTTAGTTGTTATTGGCCTGTGAGTGCACCAACAACGTGCTATTAAATGTAAATATCTTTAAGTCTGAAGCAGCGGCTCCTAACATTTTTGACTTGTTCCCCCTTTTAAAAGGTTGAATATGTCGAGAAGTAGTGAGCTAATTATCCACAAGACTATAAAACAATTCTAGAGATCAAAATGTCTTGACCCCTCAGATTTATCACGTGCATGTGACTGACAACACGAGTTCAGCTGCATTTCTTTGTGTAAAGGTGTTAATGAACCACTAAAGTATTATATTCTCATACCTAGGCCGCTCGGTCCTGACACTGCTGTAGAGCTGTGTTTTCACCTCCCCAGAGTTTGTTCTGAGGTTGAAACAAAAGAACCGACTTGTCAAGAAAGACTAAAGTGCCGCGTCACGATGACACCATCTCATTCTGTATATTTTTGTTCGAGCACTACCAAGGAATCGTTTATTACTGACTGATTAATCCTGTGTGCCTCTCCTCTCTGCAGCTGTTTCCTGTCTCTGTTACTGGTCGCTGCAGTGGTTTGGAAAATCAAACAGACCTGCTGGGCCTCACGACGCAGAGAGGTAGGACACATCATCGTCGTCTCGCGTATGGTTTCCTGTTTTCCTTGTGCGTTTGTGTGTATACAGTGTATGCACACATTTGTTTACAAGCTCTGTGTGTACTTCACTCTGCCACACACAGAGCTGTGAAGTAAATATACACTGACACACACACACACAGCTGTGAAGGGTGGGTTAATGTCACCAAAAAAAGGATCTCTCCACATAACGAGCGTCTCCGTGACGATAAACAAGGCCATCCCCCTTAATTAGTGCTCCTCATGAACCAATTAACTCAGATGAAGTGACGCTAAACGAAGTGGAATGGAGTGATATATCACTTAAAGCCTCAACAGATGCCGTCTCATTTCATATTTACTCCTGACCCCCCCCCCCCCCCCCCACACACACACACACACACACACACACACACACACATACAGACACATAATTTACACCCCAAATCAATTCAGCAGCTCGACTCTTCTTTACTAATAACTCACGGTCTCTTTCTCGCTTGTTTAATGTTTTAATGTTTTTGTTCTGTTTGAGTCATCGGGGAGGAATCAGTGTTATGAGCAGCGATGATAATAGTCTGTTTTTATTGTTGTAATCCGCACACTGGGTTCCACTGGGAACTATTGTGCTTAAATACACTTGTTGGTTTCTGGTCCCCCTCCTGCCACGACCGCTGTTCTGTCATTATGCAGAAAACGCCGCTGCTTTCATCTGCAAATTAAATTCCAGTTTTTAAATGTTGGTGACATTGCTAAAAAAAGAATTGGCTTTAATTATGGGGATCTGTAATCTGCTTAAGTGGCGTAAACTAAACCCCACGCTCAGAGAGAGAGAGAGAAGTCACAAAAAAAGACAAAGTAGAGGAATATTTAAGGGGAAAGCTCATTGATCTTACTTATTTTATCCAATTTTTATGTTTTTATAAGTAGAAATAAAAAGATATTTAGAGATTTTCTCTAATTGTGAGGTTCATACCATAAACATTCAACATTTTTCTATATTTTTAGATTGACAGTAGATGGATGTGTAAAATAAAATGGGTTTCTCAGAGCGATGAACCTCTGGGATTGCCTTCAGCATTACGTAGCATCGTGACATCTTTCGGCTTATTGTTGGTTGGTTTTACAGCCCACAGTTTATACTGTTGTGTTTCAGTCTTGCTTGTCTTATCACGGGTTATTTCCCGTCGCAGCAGACAGCTGTTTTCATTGGAACCTTTTTAAATACCCAGCGTACGCGGCCGGCTCAGCACACAGAGACAGTTGGGGGACTCGCTGGTGAACATAGTGGAGAATTCAGTAGCAGAGTTGAAAACCAAAACAATGGTGAAAGAAATAAAACTCCAAATTAATTAATGTTTCCTGGCGTCGGCTTCATACGCGAAAAGACATCCACGTTCTCGTACATTCATCAGCCTCGCCTTGCAGGTTTAAAGAAAACAATGAAACCTGAAATAATGAGCCTGATATAAAGGCCATATAGACATGAATTAAAGGGTAATTTAGGTATTTTTCAGCCTGGACCTTATTTATTTTTTGTGTGTAAGTGACTAATGGGGACAACCGTTTTTGAAATTGGTCCAGTATTTAAAATGTGTCCAGTATCGAGCGAGAGGACTGCAGCCGACGGCCAAGACAAACCAAGTCTTTGTACTGTTCCAACTTCAGTGAGTCGTACTCTGTTCCTGTCCAGTTTAAATGAAGGTAAAATCACTGTTTTTGTCAATGAGGTCTGGTGGCTTTGAACACAGCGATGTAACTGCTGTTTCTGGTTAAACTCAAGGATTTTCACAAAGAGGTCCACCCCAGGATCTGTTCCATCCTGTTGCCAGGCACTTAAATTAACAATCTGAGTCTTTCAGTTAATGGACAAACTTTGATGATGTGCAGGCGCCTATAAAGATTGCATTGCGGCAGGTCTCGTGGCTGCCAGTTGCAGGCTCTCCTGCTCAGTGCTGGACCAGTTTCAAAAGTTGCTCCCCCCATTAGTCACACAGACAAAAAATAAAACACAGAAGTTATCCTTGAACGGATTTTTGTGTTCTCATCCAACAGTTGTGCACGCAGGTCTTCATGTTATGGGTTGTACAGCGTGTTTACGGTGGAGTGACTGATACCTGCGCTATGATGTGTGTTTAGCCACCTGTGACCTGACGAGCAGGGCGTTTGTTTAGCCTTGTTTTCCCCAGTGCTAGAAGCAGTGTACCGGCTGCTGGCAGGCCGGCCAACACTCGACTACATTATTTATGAGAGAGTCTCATATCACAGCAGAACCGCAATGCTGCATTTACTGCACTGTTGGTTTATTTACCCAGGCTGCCTGCTATTTCTCCAGCTCTCTGTCTTTCTCTCTGTCAGTCTCTCCCTATTTCCGTCCTGAGGGCTGTTTTCTTTCTCTCTTTTTTTTTACCATCTCTCCCTTTAGATAACAGAGGATCTAATAAATGGGAACCTCTGCCTTCGAGCGAGGAATCATCACTGTAGGAAGCGATTAAACTTCACTTTCTTTCCATCATCATCCACAGTTAATGTCCTATTTGAAATCAAATCAGCTACTTTTTTCATCACATAATTAATTCATCTGAAATGGCACAAAGGAAGCAAATGGGATGCCCTCAAAGTGTGATCTTTCACTTTAAGGCAGCTCAAGCAGCGGCTGAATAAAGAAAAAAAGGAGCAGTGCATTTAATAGATTTCACTGAGTAATGGTCCTCAGCCAGCCTTAGAGGGACACCATGACATTTCAAAAATGTACTTAGTTCATTTTCCTCACCAGACAGTTGTTACATTACAGGGAAATCTTTCTGGATTTGTCCTTTTAGCTACCCTAAAAATGTCATCACTGATTCAAACTGCTGTAAGCAACCGAGACACAATGCAACGTATGTTAACGAGGCGAGTGTCGGCAGAGAAGCAGAACAACGCTGCCTGTCGCAGGAAACAAGCAGATAAATGTTCAAAATGTCAGATTCATGTCTGATGTCACCGTGTCTTATATTTTAATGTTTGTGTTCGCGCGAGCTTTGCCTCTGGCTGCATGGAAATTAAAACCAGCTTCAGCTTCAGGCCGATGATACGAAATGTAGGAATTAGAAAAGAGGAAGAAAGTGAAAGAGTGGCAGGTTTGTAAGACTTTACATTAACCAGAATATAATCTTAATTAGACGTTATTCTCGTTGTTGATCTGGTAGCTGCAGAAAGCACGCTGTTAATCACCTGGAATATATGCATGTATTAAGAGCAGGTCCTTACCGCAGTGACCCGGGGTTTGATTCCAGCCCTGAGGTGCACGTCATCCCCTGTTACTCAGCCTTCTCTCCTCTGTCGCTTAAGCTGTCCAATAAAGTCACAGAGGCTTAAATATTAATAGGCGCAGAATAAATGATTTATTAACCTTCATACGCACTGTTCTCACGTTGGATCAAACCCCTAAAAGAACAGTAAACTAAAAAAAGTACTCACACTCACAAATGTCTAATAATCTAACAATGAGTGTGTTTTTATCTTAATGTTAATAAGCAGCCTTCTTATTATTAACTAAAGCTTATTTTAGTGTAAAGATGTAGTTCACAGTTGCCTAAATACAACATAAAATAAGCTATTTATTGCGTGTGCCGCACGCCACTTTGAATTTACTCCTCGTTACACAACTTAAAGGTCAATCAGTCCCGACTCTGACCTCGTTTGGTGGCGACCTCTTCCTATGGGGAACCAATGAGGCGACAGCTGTCGGTGACAAAAGGCCATTATCTTAGTTTCGGTTCCTATAATTGTAGGAAACCGCAGGTTGGAGGGTCAACAGTGGCAGTTTCTGCCTTCTGGGGCGCGTTGTTGTTGGAAACCACTCAACCTTGCCTTTGCACTGTGCTGCTGTCCACCTTACAGTGAGCTTAATACACTGCTGGTCATGCGTGGAGGGCTTTGGGTCACATGTCATTCATGGAAACAATGACAAACTCTTGTTTTTGTTGTTGTATGATTTTAATTTGTTTCCATCGGCGGTTGTTTGCCTTCAGAAGATAAATCAGCCGAAGCTTTAGACCTCGATTCCCCGCAGTATCATTTCTGATGGAAGATAAACCGTGCGAGAGAGCGAGCGCGAGTCAGAGACGCATACAGAGATAAAAAACCTTCTTCTTTCTACCTCCATTGCTTTCTTGCAACTTTGCCCCAATGAGCTGTGCAGACTCTCGCCTCTTCAGCAGGCCACTGCCTCGCTTTCCCTGCACCACCGAGCGAGAAATTAACAATGCTAATCAATGGAGCTAAATGCTGGTGTTTTATCATCTCCCTGTGCTGATGTATTTAGTGCCGGGCTGATTATTATGGAGATAAACTGCGGTTGTCAGGTGCCCCGGGGGCTCAGGGGAAAGATGGTCAATACGGCCAGATTTACCTAATATATAGATATTGTTATTGTAATATACAGGAGGGGTTATTACTGATGAGCTCG
This sequence comes from Nibea albiflora, assembly GCA_014281875.1. Classification (NCBI taxonomy): domain Eukaryota; kingdom Metazoa; phylum Chordata; class Actinopteri; family Sciaenidae; genus Nibea; species Nibea albiflora. Next base: position 4,775,570 of record CM024797.1, read on the forward strand.
GGTGTGAGGAGTGTGTGCAGCTTTATTCTGTTCCTCCGTATTGTATCTTTCAAACAAATTTCAAAGATCTCTGTGCAAAAACATCTGAACTGATTTTATTGGTGTTAACTCTGGATTCTGTTCGGATGTTGCAGCCATGCTGCGTCAGTTTGTCGCTGCTTTGTTGGCACTTCTGCGGTTCTTTTCATTGTGAGTGTGATATTTTCCAGTAGCTGACACAAACCTGGCATCGTCTGGTTAGGACGTCATGACATGATTTGCTTTACCCAGTCAGTAGCAAAGTCAGAGTGTCAGTATAAGCTGACACAGGAGTGCAGTAGCAGAGCCATTGTTTTCAGGTCTGGGAACGAGCATGAACAGCCGGCCTGGTATCCCAGAAATTATGTTTATATTGGTGACAAATTTTGGCATGAGACATGTTTGTTAGTTACGTTCTGTGTGTGGTGATCTTGACCTTCAGCACAATGCGGGCCATATATTTAAGGTCGGTACAAGTACAAAGGCAAAAAAAGAAAGAAAGAAAATAGTTTGAGACATAATTTAAAAACATCAGTGCAACATCTCGCTGGCAGGTGGTCTGTTTCACAGTTCAGGAGCAAAGTCTTCCATCACCTTTGAACTCAGCTGCCAGATCTGCAGCACAGCTTAATGATGAGATCCGCCTGCTCAACAGTAACAGCTGCCTTTAACTAACGATAAAAAAAAAAGAGTGGTGCGTGCTGACGGATCGTGATTCTGAAATACTGAAGTGTCAATATCTCTTCTGTCAGGATGTAATATTAGAAAACAGTGCGCTGCTCTTTCTAGTTTTTTCTCCCGCAGTGTGAAAGCGAATCATCTGTTCGCTGTTTGCTCTCCGGAGAGCTGGTCCGGTGGGGGAACCTCAGCAGAAGGTGAAAATGTGATCTCTTCACTGTTAATTATGGATCACAACCAGCCACAAGACTACAGAGAAAACCGGGTATTAATAGAACCACGGCTTTATGTTAATTGCTTTTTCCTCACACTCCTTTTTATAACCAACAATCATTTTTGGATATGAGATCAAACAATCAAAAACTACTTTGAAATTCTAATGCTGATGCGCAGAGACAGCCTGCGCAAGATGTCTCCGCTTCTGCCCTAATAGGGTTGCCCCTCTGAAGACTGTGTGTGCATGCATGAGTGTGTGTGTGTGTGTGTGTTCTGGTGTTGCATATTGAAATCCACCACAGCTAATATTGCCTCTCAGCTGGATAAATAAGTCAAAAGACAAATGAAAGGCTCTGAGCCAGCCAGCCAGAAGGACGAAGATTGAGGTCCTCTCCTCCCCGTCGACTCTCTCAGATACATTTTTCATCATTCTCTTCTCGCCTACCTTGAATCTCTCGTGTCAGATAACTAATTAAAACTCAAAACACAACTTTTTTCGGGCCTAATCTGCAAAGCAGAGTCTTCACTACTTATAGTACACACCGTGTAATGTCTAGTATAATCACAGTTTTTCTGTATTTGGATCCTCGATGTTTGAGCATTGTCTGACCTCATGGGCCACTGTACATTACTCCACCACTATGTCATGTCATGTTATGTTCATATCCAGATTCACTGCTGCCAGCTGCTGCGCTCTCGCTCAAGAATGGACCAGTTTTTGAGTTTTCAGGACCCCTTATAGTCACAAAAAAGTTACCAATGCTCTTGTATTCAGATTTCCTGTCTCTAGATGCAGCAGTAAAGAGGAGCGTATTTTAAAACATGTTCAGTAAACAAATCTGATGATTCTTTCGTTGTTTTTCTTCTGGTAACAAAGACAAACTCAACATTTCAGCTGAAAGGAACCAAAAAAAAACAAGCAGGCCTTGAACATAGCCAACGTTTTTACAGAGCACACTGAAAAACGTGTACAGCACAATCCCTTTTTCAGATGACTAAAAATGAAATAATGCCAGAAAGAAACAGAAATACAACAGAAGCTTCTGAATTGTAAAGACACAATATGACCCGTATTAAATAATGAATCATTTGAATCAATGAGCGACGCTAATAAATAAGTCAGCCGCTCCCGTGTTTTCGGTAAACACTATAAAACCTTTCTGCACTCCGCGTCCATCTGTCTCTCTATAAAACTTTCTTTCTCTCACTTTGTTTATTCGTCTGCTTGCTGGAGCATTTTTTCGATTCTCATCACAGGCAGATGTTGCCGCACTTCCCCGTCGTCCCAAAGACTCGTCAGTAGTTTGCAGCTCAGCCAGCTTCAGCCTCGTCCTCCCGAAGACTCAGACGGCTTCACTCTGAGCAGACTGCACTGATTTGGATGGAGGTTGCTGCTAGCTGACGACGCCTCCTGACCTCTGCTGTCTCCAGCGCTGTTACACCAGCTTCCCCCCACGCGCATTCATTTTTCCTTAAATTAGATCTTTTGCGCTTCTCTCGCATGAGGCAATTAACATATTGTGTCATTTTTCTCCCGCACTCATTAAGGAATTACACTCCGAGATACTCCACTCTGAATTACAGGAGGGTGAGAATTTGCAGCATAATGAAGAGAGCTTGATTATAATTTAAGTTTTAAGGCTGTTTTGTTTGTTTAGAACTTGTCAGCGATGCGCTGCATCCAATAAGCAGGCTTGTGGAGCTAATTATGCTGCTGTAAATGGTTTCCCGAGGTCTCTTAGAGTCTAATTTCAACTTGGAGATGACAAGAAAAGGTGCTTAAGTTAATTTCATTGAAATATTGTCTCAAAAACACGAGGTTATTAAGACAGCAAGTAGGCAATATTGGATATAGATATAAAAAGGCGAGCAAAAGTTTAAATAAATAAGCGTCCAGTGTGATTAAACTCCTTCGGCATCTTTTTATTTTCAAGGCTTTTTTTTTTTTTATTGCTTTGAATGAAACAGTTTTCGATTTTGGAGTTGTGCAGAGGTGATGTTGTGCTCTGATTGCTCAGTCCTTGGCCGCCGCACACTCCAATCTGCGGTCGGAGAGATTAGCGCGTCTGGACGAGTGAATGCCAAAGCACTTGTGTACGAGTGTGTTTTTGTGCTTCTCCGTGTGTGTTTACGCCTTACAGTGCGTACGAGCTGTGTCGCTGTGTGTCCCTTATTTAGCCGGCATTAATCGAGGCGGCAGATTAGTAGAAGAGGTTTAATGTGGCTGAGCTTGGCTGGGTGTCCGCGCCGCTGCGCAAACAAATCACAGGGAGCACACACACACACCGCGACAAGCCGCCATGCTGCCTGTGCTTTAACCTCTGACCACAGAGACTAGTCTTCTCCACAGCTAACAAGCTGGCCAACTTGCCACTGTACAAACATACAGCATACAGCGACATTTATTTACCGGGAGGATTCTGGAAGCAAGCATAGCAACAAAAATATTCCTCTTACCTTTCTTTTGAAGCTTAGACAAAAAGTTCTTGTGCATCAGAGACACCAACAGGCTGCAACTTGACAGCAAGTGTTAGCGAAATGTATATAATGTTTATACATAAGTAAGATAAAAGGAAAGACTATGAGGTAATAAACAATGAATCTTGTCAGAGATAGATTCAAACTTAGCTTAGCTTGGACTCGGAGTTTTAATTAGCTGTTGGGGCTCAGGTTGCTCCTGTAATGGTTTGAGGCCACTCAATCAGCATTCTGCAAAACAGAATAACATCCTGACATTTTCGGTTTTGAGATGTCGGGAAACGTTTGACCTTTTTAAATGTAAACAGCTCACTGATCGCGAGGTTATGCCAAGAAGAAAGAACAGGTACTGTGGCCTTTCTGGACCCACAGCAGAAAGTTAAGTCAGGGTGGGACGGACTTTGCGTGCTCTGACAGACATATAGATTATAGACGTCAACATTCAGCACAACCTCACATAGAACATTAAAAAAAGCCATAATTGTCGTCATTTCGCGACGGCTACGGATTTGTGTAAAGATTTTGTGTAACGTTTGAGGCTCCTCAGCTGCTGTAGAAACAAAGTTACGCAACGTAAGAAGAGATACTTTATTAATCCCTCAAGGGGAAATTCTTTTTCTCTCAGAAACACACACACACACACACACACACACACACACACACAAAGGGCTCATAGACATGCAATGTGGAGAGAGAGAGAGGGTGGAGTGATGGGCACCCCTGAGAGGAGGGCCCTGGGATGCAGTTGAGGGATTCAGTGCCCTGGAGGTGAACTGGCACCTCTCGGGTACCGGTCCACCTTCTGTACTTTGGTCCATGCTGGACTTGAACCGGCCACCCTCTATGGTCTGAGCTACTGCCGCCCACAACGGGCAGAACCTGCTGTATCTGTAGATATAAAAGGCTCATTGTAAGGTAACAAAAACATCATGACTCTTATTCTCTCATTCTCAAGTGAATAAACACTAATAAAAATATCATATTTCATTTCTAGCATGTTCAGTGAATAGAGTCCCCGTAAATCTGACGCACTGGACCTGAAAGCTTAGCGCTGCTGCACAAAGAAGAAGAGTGAAAAATGTGTTAAACAACACAGTACAACCACAGAGATGAATAACTGCAGGCGATTAGAGAAAAATAGCAATAAAAAGTAATTATGATGATCATTAAAGGAGCACACATAAGCATCACACGCAGACATGAAAACAGCTATGAAGAGAAGTGCTGCAGAGCTTCAGACTTCGTGTCCATGTATTTTCTGACATCACGCAGGCGTCATGCAGTATTTCGTGTGACGCGCGTGATAAGCAGCCATAAAAAAACGCCTCCTCGGTGGAGTTTCGAAAAGTTCTGTTTACTCCGGCGCAGAGAATCCCAAATTTAAAAAACATGAGATACGGTAAATGTTAATGACGCCTCGCTGCTATCAGCGCGGCCCAGGTGACCGCTGTCACCATCAGAGATCCAGATTAGCTTGAAGGCGCCGGCGTTCAGACAGGAATTCAGCAGCATCGCGCTGCCACCAGCAAACTTCAAAAGCAGCGAAATGAGAGAGACAGGAGGGGGTCTGGTTGTGGAGGGAGGCATGAAGAGACACACAGGGGGGAGAGAGGGGGGAGTTTTTGTAAGGGACACAGCAAGGACATCTCCTCGGAGCCATATGGTGGCTGAGATGGTTTTATATGGTTGTGTTTGTCTGTCTGTTCTGTTTAGGACTTTTACCGGGAAGCGCCTCAGGCCAGCCGTCTGTAATAATATATCTCCCTCCCTCTCCTCTTGGTTTACTATGCTCGGCCATCTTTCTTTCTGTTTTTCTGTCTCTTTGTTTCTGTTGCTATCCCAGAAATCTGCTCACGGTTGTCACGGTGACTGATGGCTGGCGTTGGCTCCAGGTGGGGATGGGTACTGTAGCATTTATTAATAACTCCACACCTGAACAAGCGATTTGACTCCTGGACCTTTACTCCACTGGCTGTTTGTCCTTGTTTGTGTCGGCATGTCCACGGACAGACGATTGATATTAGAATCACTGTCTTTGTTGCGTTCCTGTCTAGACAGTTTGGTACTGTAACCAAACGTGTTGTTATTGCTTGTTAATAGCTTAACACTTCTGCAACACCCTCAAGATTCTGGATCTCATACATAAATGATACACACACTTGGCGGTGTGTTTTCACCATCAAGATCAAGATGGATGGTAGGTGTCCGCCCTTTCTCACTCTCAAGTCATCAGCGGCCCTACGCTCGAGATTATGACTCAGACGACACCCTCAAGTGTCATTTCTACATGTGACCATCTGGTGTTTTTTTTTGTTTTTGTTGTTGAAGTCAGGTGACGTAGTATAAAGAGCGAGACGGTCCACATATGGAGGAGGTTGGGGTGGATGGATGAGTCAAACAAACACAGGACTTAGAGACCTCCGTCTTCTCTTTTTCTGTTAACACAAATCACAATCTTTTCCTGAAGCTAACCGGGTTGTTTTTGTGCTTTGGTGTCTGGACCTGTTCTTTAAGGACACAGTCATGACATAACTGTTGATGATTCGCCACTGTAAAAATAAAACGGCAACATAGGAAGCACAGGGCTGCTGACCGAGCTGTAATGAAAACGTGTTGTGGGTGTACAAAGCACAAGACATGGCAGACCTGGGTTCACGTACTGCGTCCCACATGTTAGGGAAGAATAATAAACTTCAGATCTGGTCACACGCTCTTAGCCTTGTAACATCACATGTTAGCCGACATTGTGCTCTGCTGATCAAAGCCAAGCCCCAAACAGCAGAGCCCAGAGTCTTTAAGCTCCATCCCTTCCACACAGGGCCGGTGTGGGTGTGTGAGTTCTGGGATGTGCTGCTAAACATATCTTTGTACTAACATAATCCTCGTCCTATCATAAACCAGTGGACAATGATGATCCTAATCCTGCTTTAAGAAGCTTTTCATAAACTGGAAGCACACACACACACACACACACACTGCAGGCGCTTCTGCAAAAGAACTTGAGGATGAGAGCTGTGACATATACTTACCTAATGATGTTGGATCAGGATTTTAAAGATGGGTCCCCACATCTGTAAACTCTCAAGTGTGAGGAAAAGCAACGTTGTTTACGTGTAAATTTTGATTCCAATCTGAAAGTATGTCTGTCTCATACAGAAGTATCTTTTCACCATGAGTAAATGTGCTGAGCTCAAAAAACAAGCTCCACCTTAATGTTTCTTTTACAAATGGAACATAACGTAAGAAACCAAACAATCAGCTGATTCCTTCAGTCCAATTAGCTGTTCGCACAAGAAACTCGTCCAGAGGTGGAAGTGGTGCTGCTGCTGCGGCGGCGCTGTTGATTTGTTTAGGAGGCAGATTAAAGTGAATCTCAACTGAACCAAACTTCATTTCAGATACCTGAGCAAATATCAGGCTTGATATTAGGGAACTCTGTTGTTCTTAGAACGAGCGGGAGCCAAATTGCTTGTGGGGATTAAATGAGAGACTGTTCACACACGAAACAATAATGAGGTGCGTCCGTGGAGAGAGCAGTTTGCATAACACACACACACACACACAAAATCTGTGTGTAAATTCTAAGATCGGTGAGTTTAAACTGTTTATTATAGTAAAGCTCTAAATTAAGACGAACACATTATCAGCTCTGATCTTTCAAATTTCTTGATCTTTCAACTACATCTCAAATATGAACTCGCTTACACGCCAGTAAACACCTTTTATAACACCTCTGATGGCATGTTACTGTGGTATGTATGAAACCTTTACAACAAGGAGACCGGCAACCGGTGGTGGGGCGGTGAGGGGAGTGTGTGAAGTGTGTGTGTCTATACCTGCTGAATGTAACCGCTGTGAAACAATCAGGAAATAACTTCTTACTTCTCTGATTTATGGAGGCCGGTGCTCGCTCTCTGTTATTGTTACTTTATGTCTCTCTACCAAAGCGCATTTCAGGCTTTGACCGATCCGAGCTTCTGATTGGCTTGCGGATGTGACGTGGGGCTCCGTTTTCCCAAAAGTTGAATCTAGCTCAACTTCTCTCCCAGACGCCACCGATGTTTTTTTGCAGCAACGCACGATCCTCCACCGGGATGAACTGAATAAAAACGTTGCCGGGGTCCGGTTTGCCTGTCCCTGGATGACACACCTTACATATAAAAACAGAAAACAGAGAAGCGCACACAGAAATACAATAATAGCACCATAAAAATGTATAAAATGCACCTGATTATCTGTGAGTACGTGACAAATCCCTCCGCTTCAACAACCGAGTTCATTTGAGATCCATTTTTAGTTTTGTGGGTAAGGCGTGTATTCATGCTCGGCACAAAGAGAGGCGTCACTTCAAAAGAGGGTAAAAAAAAATCCCAACAGACGTACCTTGACGTACCGTACCAGGCTCAGAGTCCTGAGAGACCTCACCACGTCGTAACGATCATTACAGTTTCCGGCTTAAAGTTTTTTTCAACTTCCCCGCCCGATGTTTCCAAGGGATCTTGTCTCTGCTGCAGCCGATCACTTTCCCTCAGAGCGTAGCTCCGTGAAGAATTGATCAGCAGCACTTTGTAAATAAGAGAAAAGAAAGAAGCATGTTCACTGAAGAGGTAAATTGGAATTGTCAGGATTTCGTATTGAATTTGGGAACAGACAAAGCTAATGCGCATTGCATAGTAATAACATTGTTTGCTAACGTTATTGCTTTGCTCAATTAAGTACCAACAGCACAGGTTGACATCAGGATGGAAGGGGGCGATAAACACGAGGAGAAACATATATATGTATATATATATGTGTGTGTATATTTCTCATAAATTGAAGCGTTATTTTTCTGGGAAATATCGTGCCCAGACAGAATTGCACAGTGAAATCGAAATCTGGACAGTGTCATTATTTTCTAGCCATTACACTGTGCAGTCATCATTTGCTTCACGGTGAGCTTTTGCATAACAGGTCGTAATTAATCACAAAAACGTGTGGTCCACTCTCGAGTTCCTCCACTCTGAACCTGAACATTGTGTTCCCGGCCGTGACCCGGACAGAGTCACTGAACGTGGTATCGTGTTTTTCTTTTGTTCCGCTTCCTCCAGCGTCTGTCTCGCTCATGAGGCTTCTTCCGAAAGCTGCGTGCGGGGACTGAAAAGAAATTTGCATTCTTCTACTCGGCCGAGGCTTCCTTTGTGGCTAAAAGCACTTTGTCAAACACAGGCGCGCCTTCTCGAACGCTTCGCACGCACGATCAAACAGACGCACACGACAGCAAGATGCACAGGTGAATGGACTGTGAGACCCGGTGTTTATTAAAAGTTTAACAGCCGAGCCGAAGCTTTGACTCATCCTCTGTGTGCGTGTGTCTGTGTGTCCCTGTTATGGTCGGGAGTCACAGACAAAGGAGAGATTTGATCCACAATCTGTTCGCCCGCTATATCCTTTCATAAAAGCTCTCGTCCTCATCTTCCCTCTCTCTCTCCCTCTGTGTGTGTGTGTGTGTGTTTGGTAACGGAAAGCGACTAAAATGAGTGTCAAAATATTTAATATATTTTACCCGTGCATCGATTTCATGTGTGGGCAGTCACATGATGAAAAGCCAACAGTAATAATTCCATGTAAAGAGCGAGGCATTGATTTCACTGATTAACACTCTCACCCACTCTCCATTATACATAAACATGATCCGGCTGATTGAGACCGACGCTTGTCCAAATCACAGACGTCCACAGTTGATTTTCATATTTTCCTTTCTTTGACGAGAAGGGTGAAGTGTGCATGACGCTCTCTGCTCGAAGAAATGCCATTACAGTGTGCACTATATAGACTCGGGCCAGTGTTAATTGATAGAACAGTATAATTACAGTTAATGAATGTGATTTGCTGACTGCTCAGAGAAGTCGATTACTCATGGTGTTGGTACGAAAGGAGCCTTGAATCTGAAGCTAATGGACAAGAGCTCACCGAGGTTGAAGTTGTTAACACATCACGCCGTCTGCCTCTCCGGCAGTTATGAAACACAAACAGCATCTATGGCAACCAGCAGTCTGGCAACACGCAACCTGCACACGCAGATACAGACAGAACAACTCACCCACTGCTTATAAAACACCCTGAGAGACGCCGCCGCCTGAAAGACAATTATTGTCCCTGATTAGAGAATCTCCGAGCGGAGCGCAGCATCTTTCCTCCCTCGCTGCCTCCTCCGTTCTCTTCAACGCACTTTTCAGTTCCTCTGTAATTTCTAACTTTGAGTGAGACGGCAGGCGGAACAGAGCATACAGTCTGAGAAGTCAAATATTGTTTTTCATAGACTCTTATTGAAGTGTGTTGTGATGGACAGTAAGTGGAATCTGCTGTTGACTCATCCTTTGGGCAGAAACGTGGCTGCATTCACTCAACAGGGGCTAGACTTAAATACCTGCTACTGTCTAAGCTTTTCTTACCTGGATAGTGGCCGCGTATACAGCAGTCACACTCATATTTGGAAGTCAGAAAGGTTTTACATGGACAGATATTTTTAACATCTTTTACCTGAAGTAAGTCTGATCGAGGTTTTGCTCTCTTCACTCTCTCCTCGCTGAAATCCCAGACAGGCGGGATGAGAGTCGGCGTGACTTCTTCTCCTGCTCCGCTGTAATGGGACGGGGTCTCTCTCTCTCTGCTTGAATGATTGGTTCAGTAATGTAGGCAGAGTGCTGTGGTGGCAGGGTAATTGGCCGTGATTTAAAAACCCTCTGATGGTTTAAGTGGGAATGCAGTTTGGCAAATTAATGCGTCTTAATCGAACATGTGTGAATGGTTTAATATGGTGGAAAAAGACTCCACTGAGGGCTTTCACAGAGAGCGGAGACACGTTGGACTCTTATTTAAACCTAAACGACTACTAGTTGAGATATAGAAGAGAAAGCAGCCGTGTTTTTTGTATGTTTCATCTTCTATAAGCCCTGTCCACTGTGAAAGCCACCGGACCGAACTCGAGTTGTTATTGAGGCAGCCATTTTCTTTCAGTCATCCTCCTTTTCAAGTGTTTGTTTAGCTCTTGTATTGAGTACAGCTCAGTGGCTCAGTAGTTATTCTGTTTATTTATTTGCTTCTTTTGTCTTGTCAAAAATATCTAATATCTTTAGCTAACCTTGATGCTTTTATAAATAAACAATAAACATGTTTAATTAGTAATAGGAAGAGAAAATATTCAAACTTATTTGTTTTATATTAAAGAATAAAAGAAAAAGTCAGCTGCATTGTTTACGTTGAAGTCCTGGAACATTTCAAATGTTGTCATGAATATAAAAACCTACACTTAGTATACGTACTTAAATAAAAATAATGTTACTTTTGGTTGGCAGGCTCGTGTGAAATGGAGCCTCTCTTCAAGCCCTCAGAGTAGATGTTTCTCTCTGATTACCTGAGAAGGTAATTATGGTTGTGCAGCGGAGAGAGAAACAGGTGAGCGACAGAAGCTCCTTGACTTCAGACCTCTCGGTTTCCCATGCTTGAAGAAAGATGTCGGGAAATTGGAATTACATAGACAGGCGCAGCTGATGGAGACACACACACACACACACACACCACACACACACACTGTGTAACTGTGATGTTTGCATTTTACAAAGCGATAACTTGAGACCCGCAGACCGCTTCATTAGCCCTGTCTCTCTGGATAGCATAGCATCCAACAAGGCATCCATCCACCTTCATGCAGCGTCTCTTCTGCTCTTGTTGTTTCCTTTTTTTCCTTCCTTTGTTTCTTTATTTTTGTCGTTTTGTTCTGCGTCTCTCCGTTCTTTTACTTTCTTATGGTCCGCCTTTTCTTACTCTGGCCCTCTCAGCTCATATCATCACTAACACGATCTCGAGGTCATGGCAAATCAATTTAGTAACTGCTTTTCAGTTTTGTTGATTTGATTTAAGCCCAGCATTGCACCAGATTAACTATGACACCAAGTATGAACTCCTATTGAACATTTTTCATATTTGTAATAGCCTCACTTGCAGTGAGTATAAATAACACCATCGTACTGACATATTTAACATACAAGGACTACTGACCGTTCTATAAGAAACATAGAAAATCATGCAAAATGTTCAATTAATTATTACGTCTCTACGTTTATCTGAAGAAAAGAAAAAACCTTTTCCACAAACTCACATCGTCTCCTGATCAGTCAAAATACATTTTATTGTTAAACGATGTATTGTACATCAGGACAAGCTGTGTTAAGGCATCATCCACAGAGTGCATGAGCAAATCTTTGTCCGTTAAAATCACTGACACGGTGCCTTTACCCTTCTAACAGTGTGTCATACTTTAAACTAGGAGCCATGGCAAACATGAACGCAGTAAACAGAAGCTGCACGGACAGATGTGGTCGCTTTGGACTGGGGTCCCCAGCACATTAGTATTTGTAACTGAATGACATCATTAGAATAAATCATCTGTGAGATGTCGGTAGGGTGAGTTCACATCTTTACACCACCAGATATTAAATGTGATTTTCAGCCAGATTATACACAATCCTTCAAAGCACGAGTGCATGAAAACAAATATCATCTTCTGATGTGTTTCCCCGTGATGTTTACAGAAAGCACTTCCGCTCAGACAGGATGTCATTTTACAAAATATCCGTAACTGTCCCATCTTTGTTTTCCAGTCGTGCGCCTTGAAGGGCATTTGAAAATCAGAGATGGTTGTAGTCTTTTTGTGTCTTACTCTGTCTGTAAAATCCCACTCTGTGAGTGAGTGTGTGTGTGTGTGTGTGTGTGTGTGTGATTCTGCCTGCATGTGGAGACGAAGAGCAGATAAAGAGTGCAACTGTGCAGACTAGTGGAAAAGTCTCCAGGGGCGAAAAGCCACTACAATCAACCAAACGGAGATGACATTAACCCCCCATAGGGACACAGGCCTGTGTGTGTGTGTGTGTGTGTGTGTGTGTGTGTGTGTTCTGATCAAGTTAAACCGCTCTCATCCATTGCTTTTTGCATCATTAGCCCAAAAAGGAGGGTACCACGTTTCCCCGTGTACTGCGTGTGTTTGTGTATTTATCCGTACGTTTCTCTGGCTCGCGTGTGTGTCGATGTATCTGATGGTGTTTTCAGACAAATGCGCTTTTAATCAAACACTTGAGTTTCTTCTTTCTTTAATTATGTGAGACTTAATGATGCGTAGAGCTTTGTTATCTTCATTAAAACAAACGCTCTCTCCCCTCCCCCCTCTCCCTCTCTCTCCCCGTCTCTCTCCGAAGTTCAGCTATTCAAAGTTTTTAGCAGACACATATTAAAGACACGTTAAAGAAGATAAGAAATAGGGGGTGAAGGCGTGACGTGTCCTTTTTTATGCTTTGAAAAAGATCCTCCGTTTATGTTTTCAGAACTTGAAACATTCTCATTTGGGCTCTGTGCAGAGAGTAACCTCCATTTACAATTACAAATCAAAGAATTCAAGTACATGAAGTGAAATAAATTGAGTTATCCATAGTACATATAATGTTTTTTGTTAAAATGCAGGTATAAAGCAAAGAAAAAAAAGCCAGGACAGAAAAGAATGAGACCAAAATAAAAAAGGACAAATGAGCCGCAGGCTGGCAGAACATCCTGTACTACCTTGAGGAGAAGAAAACAAACAAAATTCAATAAAGAAAAAATCATGCAGAAAAATGAACCGATCAGTAAACAGCTATTTATTTTAGGATCTTTTCTCGAGTCAAGCAGATCCAGAACAGTGTAAAAACAAACGCAGCCTTTATGGTTATTCTAATGACACTAACGGAGCACGCTGAGTCGTACTTGATGAAGCTCTCTGGTCTGGACTGCAGTTTCTCTGCAGGAAAGTTGAGCTGGACAGAGCGCTATTAGAGGAGGGAAGGCGCAGAGGTAACGCAAGGAAAAGGTTGTCACAGAGAGAGGAGGAGGAGGAGAGAGTAATTGTGTGACAGAGAGAGGTAAAGACAAGACTAGCTGCCAGCGTGATTAATGAGATAGTGAAAAAGCCCGAGCCTTTACGTGAAAAAACCTTCGGGGGAAAGTTTATATTAAGTGTCAATAGTGTGCGGGTACTTTTTAAATGCTTTAAAACATATATAGTGGGAAAAGGTTCCCCGGCATTGTAATGGCTGCTTGTTTCTTTGAATTGGTAAAAGTGATTCATCATCCTGTTAAAATGGGCCATAAAGGAAGCAAATATCCAGAAGGTTTACATAGATTCTGAGCCTGCTGTAATATTCAGGCCATGGAACGAAATGTGCACATTCATCACCCGGCAAGGTTTACCTTTATTTCAAATCAAAGTCTTTATTGTTCGATACAGAGGAGGAGTCTCAGTCTCTCATCACATCCACATGCTACACCTCCTATCATGACTTTCCCCGACTGGTGATGTCAAAGTGATGCCATCACTTTCATCAGAGGTTACTCTCTCAGACGTGACGTTCTCCTCAAGAAATACCGAAGTCATGATCCAGCTGGTGATTAATACCCATAAACACGATGACCAAACTATCTTTGCTGCTCTTAAATAAACCTCGTGCACACCGCTAGTTTTTCCTTCCTCTTCTGATGAGGATATTTCCTCGTCTTTCTTCCTCTCCCTTTGTTTCTCTCTCTCCGGTGTGACCTGTTTGTTAACAAGCGGCCGCCTCTCATTAAACGGCACTAATCTAACTTTTAATGAAGCTGTCGGCGTGAATTACCGGTCAGTACACACGTTTGCACGCACGTCCACAGAAACGCTCCTGTGATAAACTCTGAGATGGAAAACAGTCTCATTAGTCTCGTAGTCATTGTTGTGGTTACTGTCAGCGGCGTTACCGTGGACACAATCTGACATCATTAAGCTCTGTGCTTTCCAGAGGTCGACTTTTTAGTTTGGAGCCAGCAAAGTTAGAACAAATATCGACAAATATATTCCTGAAAACATCAACAAGAATCAATCAAGGCCACCAGTTTCACTGAGTTTTCAGGTATTAGTCTTGTCCATTGAACAGTCCATTATTAGTCAGCCTGGTGAGGATTGCCATAGCTTTTGTGTGTATTGTGTATATACGAAAATGTTTGCTACGAGGGCTGAGAAGGGCTCCAGCTACATGCCGCGGGGCGCCAGGGTGCAGAACGTTGTGATGCTGCAACAGTTCCAAACTGTAGTTGTGGTTAAAACTGTCATGATGAATGTATAACATTCTGTTATTTATTAAACGTTATTCCCTGTTTATTCATTAAGAGACATCTACTGCAACACAAGGTCTCAGGTTTATGGCACCGCATCCCGGGGGAAAAAGCTTCTCTTGCAGTGCGACCGTTCCCCACTATGCCGAGCCTGCTGGGTGCTGATGCCGAACCAGGCATTAATGTTCCCTGACAACACACTCTCCACAGTGCTGGTGTTTTTACTGCCCGTGGGTGCCTTTCTGATTAGGTCTTTGTTGGGACAGGCAGGTCCTTGGTGAAGTCTACAATCAGCTCCTTGGTTTTGTTGGTGTCCTCACACCAGTGTTGGACTCGCCACCTCTCGTCCTGATTGCCTTCTTTATTGTAGTCTGCTTTGTAGTTGATTTATCTCCTGTTTCATTGAGCGTCCTGTTTTATTTTGGCGTCTCCCATCGGGATCTACCTATCTTATTGTCAATCAGACTGGTTTCACATCTCTACAAGTTGATATCTGTAATGGATTGAAATAATGGAAATCAGACGCTTCACTCAGTGCCTCTCCGAGCTCATGAACTGCGTTGTGTTATCAGTACTGATGTGGCTGAGTGTATCGGCACGTCTACGTTAGTTTGTCAGTGAAATTGCTACAGAAATGCAGATTGCTGGTGCGATAACAGAGTTTAGCGATGAGGCGGCTGACAAGAAGCAGCCTCACTTCTTTATTTGACACATTTTGGAATGTTGGATAGCGGAAGCACGCTAACAGTATTTTTAAAGTTAAATAAAGATTGCATAGACATGCACACATCCCGACAACATACAGACAACGTTCTCACAGCGCTTCGTTTGTCTCTATAGATAGAAAGATTCATTTCAGGGTCACAAATCTAATTATTGTTGGTGTTGGATGGCTGCCATTATCTTCACAAGGTGTGTGATGGTGATGCTATTTTACTTTTTCAAACTGACCGACCTGCCCACGCTGCTGATCCAGCTGAAGGTCAAAGGTTACTCTCGCTGCCACATGGATGCGTGTAAACTGCCAGCCCCCCCCCCCTCCGTATCTCCGGGTTACGGCAACGCTGCATCCTGGTTGGCTGACAGACAAGAGGCATGGGCGGCAGCAGCTGTCGCTACCGCGCTGCAGATGTAAATAACTGTCTAACATCATAAGCGCACATTCACAGCTTATACACAAACACGCTCGTAGAGAGACACCTCCCACGGCACCTTGGGAAATTCTCTCGCACTTGTCTGCCATCTGTCAGTGCACGGCGATGGAGACGGAGAGGATGGAGGGTGAGAAAGAGAGAGGAAGATGGAGAGGAGGGAAACAGGTGGGAAGGAAGCCTCTGCAGCACAGGTGGTAGGTTAGCTGGAGAGAAAGGAAATGAACGAGAGAACGGAGGGAGAGGTAACAGTTAACTATTTTAGTGAGAGAGTGAGAGAAAAAAAATGGGACAAATTAACTTTTTCAAATTATTTTGTTTTAATCAGTTACATTGTTTAGTAATGAGTAATTAAAGTCCAATCAGTGTTTTTGATGAGTGCAGAAAAGCTTGAAAAATTTCTTTGATGGCTCTCGACAAAACTTTAGTGAAGTTAGAAGAACTCAGTCCAACCTTTTAAGACATTTTAAACAGAAAGCCTGCTGGGAGCTCTCATGTACGGGGACATGAAGACGTGGCAGCCAGGAGCCTCTAACTTCAGGAAACTTTTGAATTACTGCCATCCTGATTCGTCCTCTTCTCAGGGCTGCATTGCCGTATGAAGACTCTGCACAGCTCCCTGATTCTACTGTTAAACTTCTTGAACCTCTTAGCACGTGACAAATATTCATTATTTGGTGACCTCACATGTGTAGCTCCATCTTCAGTCTGAGCAGAGGTCTAATCAGCCAAAAGACACAAACACTGAGTTTGCATTTTGCCAAGTTAAACATGCAGCACCTCACGCTTGCTCTGCATGAAGATACTGTATATCATCTGTATCGTGCAGCGTCTTTCCTTTTATCTTTTGCACGGCACCTTTATTTATCTATTTATGTAAAACAGCATCAAACCTCATCAGGATAAAAGAGAAAAAATAATAAAAGCTCCAGTCAATACTCTGAAGACAGATTATGTCTTTTTGTATGCTTTTCCTCTTTATGAGCATGCATTCTGCAAGAGATGTAATATTTTGTGAATGATGAATATCTTGTTTTTGGAATGAGCCTCATTCATTTCCACTTCCCGTCATCGGAGTGAGTCAGGAACAGACTCTGATATGCGCCTTCCAACAATCTGGTCCCCCGCTGTCTATTCATCTCTAGTAATTTCCTCACCTCACTAAGTTCATAATTATAAGTCTGCGCAGCCATTATTAGTGCTTCAAAACAAACAACAGAGCCCCTGCAGCTGAGAAGCCAGCCATGACAGCCTAAATACTGTTCCTTTCCTTTTATTAGCTAGCTTATTAACATTTTAGCCATCAGGGCTTTCAACATCCAAGCTGCCACACAGAACTGATGAAATTTAACATCCAAAAGATTATTCAAAGTAAGTTTGACATTGTTGTTATTAGTATGAAATGAACGTGAAGGCACGGCGAGATATGAAGCCTTTAAAAGTTTGACATGGACTCTTGCAAAGTCATTTCTGTTCAGCGTGATGGAAGATGATGTGAGACTAATAACACTGCAGCGGATAAAATCTACTGCAGCATGCGTGTCTTATGTTTAACTGAGGGAAATAAGAACACTTCATGCCCTCTCTAACTTTTTAACGTATACACTATTGGAGCCAGCAGTGAGACTCTCTATGGATGCTGTTCACACTTTGACTGCAGGCTGTAGATTCTCTCCCTTGTTAATGGACAGTGTTAATTACATTTCCAACCTGCCAAACACAAATGAGATGAATGATGGACGTGTAAATAGATCAGAAGTAGACATTAGTGAAGATTAGAGACGATTAGAGATGGGAGGTGGAGCTGGACGAGTTTCATCTTTTCCCCCCAGAGGGAATCTGTTCATGGGATCCAAAAAACACTGACTGTTGACTGCAAAATGGCAAGAATGAGATATTAGCAATTAAACAGCAACAGTTTGAGGCAGGACTGCAGTCGCAGAGCAGAATTAGCTGTAAGAAGATTTTGAAACGTGAACGTATGTGTTGTAATACAGGGGTAAACATTAAAAACACACACACACTTGCATGCGCACAGCAGACGGGCAGATGTCCGGAGCGGTGATGGCAATGACCTCACACGAGTTCCGGAAAGATTCAGGGCAGACCTCTGCACAAACACTATTGGATTAAGTAGGGTGACATCACAAACACACACACACACACACACACACACACAAGACAAGGACGGACAAAAAGAAAGGCCTTCTGTTTAACAAGTGCCCACCCAGACTTTCTCAGGGAACCATTAACTTGACATTCCTGAAGCCAGAGCAGTGCGACCACAGAGGAATTAGACTCCGATTAGTAGAAAATGATCGGTCAACCACCGTCGAAACAAAAACCCTTGCAGCACACGTGGTTGCATTTCTCACTTTTAGAATAATTCAACTAATAACTGCAAATGTTTTCGAATGAGGTCTGAAGGTTTTTTAATTCTAAATGGCTACAGGAAGTTTCCAGTTTGTATTCAAATGCAGGGCAAAAGGAGTGCATCGTACTAAAGCGTGTCCGTGTGAGGAGGAGGGTGACCCAAACCATGATTTTTGTCTTAAATCTATTCAGTCGTTCAGGTACGAGGACGTGTCAGTTGTTCTGTTGCCACCACAACCAGAAACAAGAAGACATCATCTAGAAAATGTGCCACATGAGTGAATCCAACTTCTCCTTATTTTATTTATTGTATAACAGAAGTCTTAATTTGATGAGTTCAGCTCAGTTCTGTGCGCATGAACTTCGAACGAGTCTCTGTTGACTTTGGAAGAGTCTGTTTTGACATGAAGAGAAACATTAATTGATCCAGTTTCATTATTTTACATCTCTGGCAATAAAATCCAGACAAATTGTTTCAGCAGTGCTCTCGTATATTAAAAATATTTACAGTTCTACTTTAAAGAGAAAGAAATGCCCGTGATATCGGACCACCCAGTTCTTTTACTGGTCCAGCTCTTTAACGGGAATCGCTGTGACTTCATCACATCGCATGTCCTCAGGGCTCATTGACTCTGCTATGGTCACCACTCTACCCTGCCAGCTATGAGCTAAACGAGCTTTAGGTTGCGAGCATTGGACTGTATATGTGTGTGACTTACAACGAGGTGTGTGTGTGTGTGTGTGTTGCTTACTGGACATGTGCCTGCATGGTTCCTTCCTGCACTTCCTTTGTATAAACGTCTCACTGGGTGCGGTGAAGCGGGGCTGAAGAGGCGTGGTTTGTGACCCGTGCTTCATTGTGTGTCTTGTAACGGGCTACGGTGGGTGGCGAGGTGTGACGGACGCTCGGCGGGACCAATCCCCTCTCATCGCTGGCAGCCAGACAGAGCAGACAGGTTGTAAACAGTGGTGGAGGTGTCTTGAGGGGGGGAGCGACTGGCCCATATCGTGTCTGGTGAGGTTGTGCGGGATGTTCTCGAAGGATCTATGAGTCTGCTTGTTCACAGTGCCTAAGGTGGCAAGGTGGTGGGTTAGAGAGTGAAGTTTATCACAAGTTAAATGCTTAGCCCGAAGTATAACAGAAAGTCTGTTGAAGAAGAGAAAGGGGGGAGTCAGGAAAAAGAATGTGTGAATGTCAGAGAGAAAGAAGGGGCGGAAAAGACCTTATCAAAGGCTTCAAATTAGCATTTAAAGTGACTTATTTGGCAAGAATGTATGTTGTCGATTCTATGAATTTTAAACAAACTGAAGACTCTCCAAAACACAAGACGGCACCTTTATTTTCAGCCAACCAGACATTTTTTAGTTGAAACCATCAGGGTTTAAATGGTTAAGAGCGACGGGACTCTTCTAAAAGTTTGGTAATACCTTTCTTTGGAAAGTAACAGTTCATGGGGATGGATCTGATGGGGAAAATGTATGTTGACGTGTACTTACACGACCCTGACATGGGCAGGATTTGTAGCCCGTCACCAAGAGCCATTCGTGATGGTTTGGCTTCATTTTTGGGATTTCATGTCATCCATCATTACACCACCGAAGCTCTAATCTTAGCATTCAAGCTGCGTCAAGCTTTGGTCGCGCTAAACACTGTATAATATAGTAAAAGAACAGACACTGAGATCCACCTGAAATCATTTGGAGTTGTGTTGCATGTCCAGGGAAAGATTGCAGTGATGTGCCGACGTTGGCAGTGTCGAATTTCACGATGATCGTGGATCGCAAATTGGAGATAAATATGCAACAAGGTTCGCAAGCTTGGCATTTGTTTGGACGGTGAAATAATTCACAATGACAGAGAGGGAAGCATTATATCCTGCGAAACAATGCTGTTCTGCTAGATGTTATACTTTCTTATCTAGTTGTTAATTTTGTCCTGCCGGACGGGGAGAGCACGCTGGGTTCATCAAAGCTGAAGACAGACATGCTGCCTGCTAAAGATGAGTTTAATAGAGAGGTTTCATGAGCCAGAAAACCAAAACAATGAGCTAAAAAGAGCTGTTTGTCCTGTGTGGGTCGCTTCACCGTCTTTGATCCATTTTATTATATATAATTTCTCCTTTTACGTGGGCACGTAACCTAAAGAGCCCTGTGGCATGAGGCCTTGTTGCACAACTCTGTTTCATAATTCAGTATATTCAGGTCTGAATGCACAGAAAAAAAAAACAGCACACAGAGAGGAAGGAAGGAAGGTGATTGCAGCTGAGTACAGAGCGAACATCTGCTCTTATCTGCCTCAAGAGACACTCAGCAGCTTCTCAAGAGGAACCACTCCTCCTGGGCCAATCAAAACCAAGAGCAAAGCCTCTTCCGGAGTCAATTGCTCAATCACCCGGAAGGACAACAGCTCCTCATCCATCAATTACCCAATCACAGAGAATACTTGTTCTTCCTGTGTTAATTTTTTCAGTCTCAACGAAGGACAGCTGCTCTTCCCGGGTCAATTTCTCAACGGAGGGCAAGTGTGACATGGACAGAACGTCAATGGGAACTGATGACATGAGCCAACTCCTCTACTCAAAGCTAATTAAACAGCAAATAAATACAGATTGGGAGAATCAGCTAGTTCGGACACAGGACATTTAATTATGGTCAACAAGCCAATCAGACCCAGATAATTATATCAGACCTTGTTTTTAAAAAATACAAAAGAGCTTCTGACTGTGTTCCTTTTCACACACATTTGTACTACAGTAACAATGTGTTGTAATTACATCGGAGAGTTGATAAAAATGGTTGTCAATGATTCGTAATAGCATTTTCTGGTCTGCAGCCTGTGGTTTAAGATGGGATGGGATCCAAAACTACCTGGTTAAAGAAAGCCCCTGTGCATTGATTTAAAGCACCAAAATTTTAGTTTTGCAGTGGTGATAAAGTCACACTGCTTTGAACACCCAACCTGACCCATGTAGGGCATGAAAATGTAAGAAAATCGGAGTGCACAGACCGCTCTTATAATCGTGCTGAAGTGAAACAGACAACAATCATCCGAGCACAAGCATCATACACACCTCTATGGATGACATGGTCTGTTTACATTCCTGTTCAGTCCCTAGCACCTCCTTTCTATTGAATGTTTGACTCTATATTAACCTCATCCGACACTGTGACAATCTAAACGGATAAAAACATTGTGTAGTCTGAACCATGCGTAAGAGACACTACAACTCGCTCTCAGAATTCATTATTTGAACCACAAGGAAGGAAGGAAGGAAAATTTTAAGTCTTTGATCAAATAACCAGCGCTGTCTCCGGAAAAATCATGTCCGGCCACATTTGATCAAGGCTCAGTGGCAGGTGACTGTATTTTTGAAACCAAGTGACAGTAACCGGAGTGTATTTCTGAGAAGACGCCATGTAAAGGTCCCCATCACTCTGCATAAAATACGCTACTTTGATCTGTCAAAATTTTTAGCCTTTGATCAAAACAGAAAAAAAAGCATAATGTGAGAAAATGGATTATTTTTCATGCCGGGATGGCGAGGTGTAGACGAGGGAGTTCCAACAATGGGTTTGATATTAGTTAACGTCAAGCTTTGAGTAAGATGAATGGAAGTGCATTAGCGCTGTGTTTATTAATGGTTTGGAACAAAGGAGCTGAAAAGTTACTATGCAGCATAAAATTTAGGTTTTTATTTCCCTCCTCAGCACAAAGATCTGCATTTTATACCCATTTTTAAAGGGGCAGTGTGTGTAATAATCATCAATTATGTAAATCTTGTAAATCTGACATTTATCCTTTGAAATATGCAGATTTTTTTTTATTCATCAGCTGATTAAATTTTCAAAAGCAGGCCTGTTTTGCTGATGTAACAAACATTTTCTATGAATCAGACAATAGTTAATTACTTCAGTTACATTATTTAAGAGCACAGTTAGATTCAGTGAATTTTGTTTTTTTTATTATAAGCCTGTATTTATTCCCATCGGAGGAGCCAGTCTTATTATTTACATCACAAATTGTGTTCTTAATAGAAATGACCATCCATAAATTACTGGATTAATACATTTATTTAAATAATTTCACTGTTTCTGTGAAACATCCCGCTTGCAGTGGCAAGTTGAGTGAGAATTGTCATCCAATTGTGCAGCTCGATGGGACTTTTTGGCACATTTCCATTAAAAATCTCGGCTTTCCAATAGAATATTTTTAACCTAGTTTTCAGCACCAGCAGGCAGCTGTTTTCACCCATTAAGATTTGAGAAACTCAGCATGGAGACCAGATTTCTCTAGTTACTAACCAAGCAGAGGTAGGTGTCGGGTTATAGGACTTGCATTCATCACGTGGAGTCCAGGCAAAAACTTTATAATGGTGTTGTCTTTGACATGAAGGTGTTTCGAGCATTTTGTGAAGTTCTTTCATTGAAAAAAAGAAAAACAACAAACAAAAAAGCTCTCTGCTGAAAAAGTCTGAGGAACCAAACTTCAGTTAATCTCCATCTTGTATTCACACGTATCCCCACTCTGTGCTCTCTCCACTTTTTGTTCCAGCTTTCCAGCCCCGATGTTTTGTCTTCACGCAGCACTTTTATATGCCAGTTTATCCACGGTTCAGGCAGCACACGTGTCTTTATCTCTATCTTCTCGCTGCCTCCCCTCCCCTCTTCACAATCAAACACCTCTCTTCACCCCGTTTCTATCTGGCAAATATAGAGCTTTGGCTCTGGTGTTTTTTCCTTTCTCCTCCCCCTGTTGCTCTTCTTTTTTCCCCTCTTACAGCAGCACAGAAGAGGTTTTTTTTCTGTTTGAACTCTGTGTGAAGTGGAATAGCGTAGCCTTATCACAGCGTGAATCTATCATCTTCTCTCACACTGTTTTTCTTTACTCTGCCTCGCCAGCTACTTTGGCTCGCAATATCCAACCTGAGAGCCCTTACCTCTGTTTGACTTGTGGAATAGTAAGCAGACACACACACACACACACACACACACACTAGAAGGGTTTGTCGGAGAAGCAGATCTTTGACTATGCTACTTTACCTCCAGACGTTGAATCTCGTGTGCATTCTGTCACTCAGCAGCTCTTTCTTTCTCACTGTCACTGGAGCCGATGAACAAATCCTGTACTGAGAATAAATCCAGTCACCTCTGAGTTGGAAAAAATAAAATAAAAATTGACATGGAAAAGACATAAATGCCTAAATATACTGTATAGGAGTGTGTATAGTATAATCTGAGTTTAGAGCATCGGGTTTGTTCTGACATCTTACATTTAGTAGTAAATTATCTGTGAGTCTGGTGCATAAAAATGTGTGTCAAGTAATAAAATATCTGGTTGGCCTCAGAACTCTGTGGCTAGTTAGTTATTTGTACTTTTGGGGGCATGAGTTTGTCTGCAGTGCATTAGAAACCTTCTGTGTCCGTGCACTGCAAAGGTGTCGGTGAGTGACCAGCAGTGATCGAGTATAATCATATCCGTTGTGATGAAACATCCTGAAAGTAAAACTGAGCAGGAAGAAAGTGAATAAAGTGCTTTGACACAATATTAACCAAGTTTTATGAGCGGCTAAACCAGGCAGGATGGAAATCTATTCAATCTAGGTTTGATTCGCCCTCCATTGTTTTGGGGAGCGGAGCGAATCAATAATTTTGTGATTGTAACAGTCCTGAGAGACGGAAGATACGAATCTGCTTGGATAATGAGCCGCTACTCAAAAGCTGCAGGGCAACAAATTACAACAATACACACATCACACACACTGCTGCACACACACACACTCATCACAGACACTGCTGAACTCAATATGAAGGGAGTGTACGAGGACACCTGATGTGCAGGCGTTCATTCAGATGCTTTCATCTTATCAACCTAGATTTCACCTGGAAGTATCATTAATCCTGCTGTCGAACAACAAACAACTCAACAAAGAAATCATACGAATAACACTGATGATACCTTTGTATGTATTTCTTTGTTTCGTTGGAGTCATGAGCGCGCTGTTTAAAAAAATGTGGTCACCGCGCTACTTTTGGTCCTTGGCTGTCTTCACACGTTGGGCTAATCCCCAGTTTAAGGCAAATCTTGATACTAAAGCATAACATTTTATTCCAGACATTGATGTCCTTCCAACTTTGTGTCAGGAATTTTCGATTTGTAGCCCCACGGCGCTGCTGCGTTCGTTCGTATTGCCTGTTTTGTCTGGCACTCGGCCACTTTTAGGAACATTTTAAGCCCAAAAACAAGACAGTCACTTTATTCCAGGGCGCCACACAGTCAGACTCACAGGAGCACAACTCTTGGTCAACAGAAATAACCCGACAATGAATGGAGATACAGACAGCTCATTTGTTGTTTTTTTTAATTCCCGAATTGGGCGACTGCATGAGCTATCCCACCTGCCCAGTCACAGTTCACCTGCCCCAGACGAGCCGTGTAAGGGAAGCCCTTTCTTCTTCAACATAACTCTGCCCCCTGCACACAGCGCGTAATTATTTTCAGAATCTTCAGCGTCTTTTGGAATAAACTGGAACGCGTCTTTCATCCCAAACAGTCAATATGCAGACCGGGACAGTAAATTGATCATGTAAATGTAAATCCACATGAACGCGGTCTCCATTTCTTTACAAACACACACCATTTTCAACACATACTCACACACACACACACTGCTACACAGATGCATGATCAGCTCTTGTTGCATTGGTCTGATGGGGCCGACTCTCTAATGCCTCTATCCTGTATACTTAAGCTCTATGGCAATCTGCAATAGTGCTGTGCTGGCTTGTTTATTGGCAAAACCGTTGGCTTCTCTCACTCTGCTCTTGACCCCCCCCCCATCTTCTCTTTCTCTCTCTCTCTTTTGCTCACACTGTTCTCCAACCTCTCTCTCCCTCTGGCTCTCTCAGAATATTTGTTTATCCCAACATTATTGACTTCTCCCCGTTTGCCAGCTTTCCCTCTTGGACACCCCGATAGCTCAGCCAGAGACGCCGCTGGTTTTTCATTTCCACAGCTGGCACGCTGCACCGAAAGGAGGCCCAACAGGATCAGCGCTATGCGTAGATGTCTGAATTAGTCTGACACACACATGCACACACACACACACACACACACACCTTTATGTTGGCTGGCTCCAGATAGTTATCGATCAGGGATTGATTGACCGGCTCCTTGTTAAAAAGATCTCGAGATGAGGCCTGCAGGCCGGCCGGTAAAGTTGCTGACTCTCTGTCACGCACGAACACGGTGTGAGTTTACATGCACGCACGCGAACACACACACACACACACACACACGCGCTCAGTTGATGAGTTGTATATATTGGCGAGCTGAGGCCATTGTTAATGAGATGGGGCCTTGTTGTGTTGAATAGTGCCGGACTCTGCAGCTTTACACCCAGGTTTCACTGGCACTGAGAGAGAAGAAAAGATGGATGGACAAATAAAAAGAGAGAGAGACAGATGGTGAGGAGAGACATGGAGAGAGATGATGATGCATGATTTAACAAAAACTCTAATGAACAGACACCGGGAAGATTTTGTTCCAGTGTCTAATAAGGGCCTCTGCTTAGCTTGCAGTAACTCCCTGCTCGTCAGCTTGCATTGTGTAAAGTGTACGCTTGTTTGAGTTATGAAATAAATTGATTGTCGTGACACAGATCAGACCAAAATATGTTAGCATAGAAAGCGGGAGCAGGAGGACGCTGCACAATTAAAGGTGCAAAGCAGAAAGTTCAAAACATATTCACGTAGATTTAGGATTCAGTCCTTTATTGCCGTTTTAATGAGGATCTGCTCGGGTGAGCTAGAAAAAAGCAAAACAAGGAGAGGATATAACATGACCAGGCTAGAGACGCTAGAGACACAAACGGCCCTGGTCTAACCATTGTAAAATGAACCTGAGATGCATCTTGTACGTTTAACAGGTTAAAAAGTGAGACATTAATCAGCAGTTTGTAAATCTGAACTATTTACTGACCAACTGACCGGACTCTGCCAGCGAGTGCTTATTAATAAAGCTACAACGTGTCGTACACATCATAGATATCAAATATCTTATTATACTTACTGTCGCACTAATATGTCGTAGTCGCACTGCTGTACCTGGATTGTTTCCCATTTTTGTAAGTCTCTTTGGATAAAAGCATCAGCTAAATGACTAAAGTGACTAAATACAAATAGTTTGTGAGAGTCTGGACCATCCAGCCAAAATCAAAATCTGTGAAGCGTTTCTGTGGGCAGAATCTGTTCATTTGTTTATAGAGCCTTTGCTGTATTGTCAAATGATTCGAGTTAAGGACTCAACGTTACAGATATACCATATATTCTCGCCTAATGTCACCATCTGACTCAGCTGTGCATCGAGCTACAGGAGCAAAGCTTTGAAAATGTTTTGACCTCAGGGTATATCTGTATATCTGTAAGAGACGTATGATCCCGAAGTGTTTGACTCAGCTTACATTAGTGCAGAGACCGAGGCAGAAAGACGGTTTGGAGGGAAATGAAAGCAAAAACTGTTGCTGAGTTTATTGTGTGGACGTGTTCGTTCCCAAAGTGTTTCAAAGTGAATAAAATCATATCTGACAGTGAATTAGGCCCCGAATGATTAAACATCTCCTCACATTACTACATTATGAAGATGTAATGATCTCATTAACAAAAGGTTTGCCAGCGTGGTGATCGGCTCGCTTTAACACCCAATCGGAGACACTCTCCTTGACCTCAGGGCCGACACCCTCAGCCGACCTATCCCGTCTGGGGTCACTTTGTCGACGCGATCTAATTGGACACAGGGCAGGAAATGGCAGTCAGCTGGCCCGTCAGCTGTGGAGTGTAATTGGTGGATAGGACGGCTGCCAGCCAGCCAACCAGAGAGGTCAGAGATAACGATTATCCGCCGCATCGCCGGTGCAGGTGGGGATTGATGAACGTTAATCTGATATTTGATTAGTTTGTGGAGGGTAGGTGCGGCAATCAGAAGGTAACATAAACTGCACACGCTCACACTTCCACAAAACATTCGCCATCCTCATAAACACTAGTTCGCTCACACTCATGCAATCAGTCTCACACACACACACACGCAGTCCCTCTAGGGGCTGAGTAGACAGATGGGAGGTTGATGCTAATGGGACACACGGCTAAATGGACTAAATGGACGGGATAAACACTGTTCCCAAGGAAACCAAAGGACCGTGTGTGTGTGAGTGTGAGAGAGAGAAACAACAAAAAGAGAGAAGGGCACTGTGTGTGTGTACAGTGTATGTTGGCATAATCTGTGGGGCCTCGCAGTGTTTCAACACGAGTGTGCAGACTGAGGAATGTGTGTGTGTGTGCAGATGTGTGTGTGTGTGTGCGGTCAAAGGGATGTACGGTTGTTTAAATCTTGTAAATCAGGCTGTCATGGCGATAATAAGAACCACCTACGGTTTTCTCAACTGCCAGACACTTTTATATACACACACCTACACACACACACACAGGAGACGACCTCACGAAGATTCATACTTGTATATGAAAATACATTTCTTCACTACTTTATTATATACGCCGTGTTATTGAACGTCTGCATACTGTACAACCAGGGCTGTTTCTTACATTAAAGTAATTCATGCCATGTCAGGTATGTAGTCTAAACACATATTTTCCTCGCAGGGCTTTACAGAAAGCCTGATGGTATACGTTACTCCCTCTAATCTATACCAGATCCAGACTGACATAGTAGACCAGCACACAGCACCTGCATGTGGTACAACACAAGACACGTACACCGCTAAAACAGTGAGTAAAAGTCGACACGCTGCAGGATTAAATGTGATTAAAACTCTTGCTTTTCTGGACGGACTTTTCCAACACCATGTAGCGCAGCATTGTGATGTTTAGTTACACACCTAGACCTTTTTCTTGGCTGATGCCTTCATTAGTTTTTAGTGTTCTCCGGATATTTCTGCTTTGTTGAATCGTCCCTTTTCCTCCGCTGTGTTGTGTAGTGCTCATGAATTCCTCTATTTTCAGCAAGTGCGTTTAGAAATTGGGGAAATTTGCTGATTTATTGGCTTTATTTTCTAGTTTGCTATGAGAGAACTTGACCTCGACCTTATCATTTAGCCTCTTTTGGAATAAGCTGGAACTTGGTCTTCTGGCCAAAAACACTGAATATGCAGAACTTTCTAAAGATGACACACGTGCTCAAGTCTCAAAACTTTAATTAGTAGATTCATATTTTCTGAACAGCCAAGATGTGCCGTTTGAAAATCAAGAGACCGCTGTTAGGAGATATTTGTTGCATGTCCTCCCTCTCTTTTCCCCTTATTTCCTGTCTCCCACAACTATCTAGAAAAAAGATTTTCTAGAACAAAAACAACCTTTCTTGGCTTAACTTTCAGTTGTGGGAGCAACTTAAGTCTTCGTGGGAACCAGAAGAATACTGTGTGTGTGGTGAACACACACACAGCAATTCTGTTTGCACTTGTGAAACTTGTTGGATCATCGTAACTTGAGCTTCAGATGTGCCAGGTACAGCATATTAACTCCAGCTGCTGGACTTTTATCAGTCATTGGAAGAAATGGGATGGAGAGACGAGCTGGGGCAACACAGACAGCCTTTTTTATCTTCTGCAGTCTCGTCCCGCGTGTGTGTATGTGTGTGTGTTGGCCTGTGGAGAATGGGAATGGATGACGGCTGTCTGAGCAGGCCAATGATGAGGGCTAATGTGATAGGATATAATGGATGACCCCTGAAAATGGCCCACTTTTCCTCCCTTCTAGCTCTCTCTCTCTCTGTCTTTATGTCGCTCACCCTCTGTCAGTTAGCGGGTGGTGATTTAGTGCAGCGGGTCACCGCACTGCTCAACACTGCGGCCACTCGGTTTGAGGGATAGAGGGATGGACAGAGAGAAAGTGAGAGACGTTTCATCAGCCTGCATATTTCCCAGTGATCTGTCACTTCAGTAGAGCGCTGAGGCCGCTTCCATCTCTGTTTTTTAAATATTTAGTCTGGCCAGATTCACATAAATTATTCAGATTCAGATAAATCCGGTAGAATTGCTGTAAATATGCAACTTAATGCTCCATTTTCACAGTTTTCTGTGTACGTTAGTGTCAGACTTTGCTTTTTATTAGCTGTGAAAGGCTTAAAGAATAAATTCAGTTATTCTGAAGTCCATCTTAATATGGTAGTCCCGCTACTTTAGAAGAGTTATTGATCACTGCATAGCGCGCTGTGTGTTTTGATGCTGCACTGGCTTGTAACTACCACGTCAAGCTTATTGATATCCGTTAGCATCTATGTCTTGCACTGTTGCAGCTGCTTGATTTTTAGCCGTTAGCAAAGTTGTCAATTTGCTAATTTTGCAACAAATGCACGTAACATGCGATGAGAACCACTTGGAATAATCTGACATCCACATTCACATACAACAAATACTTCCGCAGTGTTCATCCTCACTCAAAGGTAAAACGATTAACAGCGTGTGAAGAAATGTAAGGGGAATTTAACCTTTATTGCAATTTGACGGTCTTATACAGTCACACGTTGGAAGAAAGCCACTTTGTCGGTGTTTCTAAAATTGTAGTATTATTCCATTTCAATTCAGCGATTCTACTTGAACAGATATAGAAAAGCCATTTTCTGGCAGCGGTCTGAAAGAGAACTGTCCGCCTCAGATGTTCAGTATCTCTTGTTCAGGCTATCAGTGTGCACATGTATGAGCATTTCACAGTTTTGTTTATCACAAACCCGGATGGTTTGGCCTATTTTTGTTCTATTTGATCTGGAATATTTCTGTCTCTCTCTGTGTTGTCTTGTCACCCTCTCATTCTCTCCCCTGCTGCAGTGTTAGCAGTAATTGTCAGGCAGTTAGCTGTGAATGGGACTTATTGGTAATAATACAAGAATGTGTGTGTGCCTTGTTCGGAGTAACAGCTACAAGCCGCACGATCTATAGAAGCCTTTTTCTGTCTCTCTTTGTCTCTCTGGCCATCTCTAATTAGCTCTCCAAATCAATGGGGATTTATTCCACCACCATGCCAGGAGGTGTCGAAGATGTTCCGCTGTGATCAGATTGTCTAGCTCACTCAGGCTGTAGCTGTAACATCACGCCTCCGTCTGTTGTAGTCTTTTTTTGGGGGGGGGGGGTCATTTTACTAAAGTTACAGACATACTTTGACTTTTTAAGTTCTCTGGGCTGAGCCTGGGTTTCCAAATGAATCGTAAGTAACTTCTTTAAGTCATCTTACAGGACTACAGACAGATCGATGGTGGCTTATATTTAAATAATCCTACGCCTGAAAAGCCTTTGTTTTACAGCCACCGCTGACCAAGATTCTCAAGTGTTTTTCAAGTCCCGGGGATGGTTTGTTGGGAGCTGGTGTGGAGTGGCGGATTCTATCAGAGGAGGATATCTGTGCCTTTGTTTACTCTGCTCAGATCCCCCTCACCACATTCAGCCAGGAGACAAATGTCGCCCGAAAACTTGGCAAACACGGCGGAAATGAGATTTGTTATCGCTCCTTGATTGTGGCCTCAGTGGCATACCAATTCAAGAGGCGGAGGAGTGTGAGCGTTTGATTTCCAGCGCTGGTCTGTCTTCCTCTGCTGACACCTGTTTGCCTGCACACAGCCAACACGCTTCCGAGTGTCTTTATGATGTAAATCCACAAATGCAGCCGTGTGTGTGTGTCCCTTTGTGAAGCAGCTGCATTGTATCAAACTGCCACACCAGCGGCGTCTCCGCGGACTCTGCATCTGAATTGATTCATTCTTTCTTCAGTAGCTGATATCATATTGTGTGCCGAGAGGCAAACTGCAAATCCTATCTGTCTCCAGTCACAGCAAACGGCTTCAAAGGCCACATAATGAGGGAATAATTGAATACATATCAGTATCAATCATGGTTGTATGAATAGCAATGTGTGTGTGTGTGTGAGAGAGAGTACGTATGTGTGTGTTATTTGTGAAGATGCCTATCATGGGGTTGCAACAATGACAGTTAGATACTGTTTGAATCTCTTGTGTCTTTGTATCACTGTTTTTTGCCATCGTTCTGCGCGTGTATCAGAATAAATCCAATGTTTTCAAGTTGGATTTCCAACTTCAGATTGAAGCTGGTGCCCTGACTGAAGGACTTTGTGTGTCTTGGGGTTCTGTTCTTTGATCAGTAGTATGCCTTGTTGACACCGACCATGAAGCGCAAGCAGCATGTCAGCAAGAAAAGAGCAGCTGCTGCAGTCGATACTGCCGGCACTTAGAAGCTTTTCGGCACCATTTACAACCCGGCGCACAAACAATGTAAATCATGCATAAGTTGGGAGAGAACAGACTTCAGACTTAAAAAAGATTAAAACTCAGGTGACTGAAAAACATGGTCCACATTTGGTACAGGGTAAGATGGACTCTGAGATCTGAAGGGCAGACCTAGATAAGTAGATTGGTCACATACAGCTGACCAGGTGTATTGTTGATTTCAGGACAGGTTAGGCTACTCAGAAATGCCATCACTTGCCAATGTGAGTAGTATAACGGGTTCTAGGATAAACGTGATAAGGGTTGAAGGTCACTGGATCATTGTTTTCAATCGCATCGCCCGTCTCTATCATCTCTTCAACCATTTATCTGTCTCTCTTCTGTCATACTGTGTGTTACTCCTTTAGCTAGGAACCGTCTAACTAACTTTCATGTTTGAGAACATTTGCAAAAAATTGAGATCTAAAGAACTGAGGCCGTGGTTTGATGTATAGTCCTGTCCTGCTCTACCGACACTGAAAAGAAGACGGATTTCACAGAGTCACATAATGCTTGACCGGATTTTACATTAAAATAAGATTTTGCCTTTTACTTCTTGGTGCTGAACCGTAAAATGTACTGTCACAATCACCCTTTTCATCTGTTCCTCCTCATATTTGAATTTACTTTTGAGACACCCAGCAGATACCTTTTGAAGAGGGGACTGTATTGCGCTCTTCATGGGACATCGGGAAAGTAACCCACTAGCCATCAGTCCCTGGAGGGATGATAAAGCCATCTGGGTTGAAGATTTCTCAGTGATTTCTTTAAAAACAGTTTTCAGTGGCAGCCAGTGTGCCATGATTGTCTTTTTACCTTATGTTGTTCTCACCCTACAGGACATTATTGCAGCCTGAAGTTAGTTAAATTACACTTCTTGTGAAACATAAAGTTCAACATGGCGAAACTGACTTTCTGTTGATTTGGGAACAGTCAGTAAGAGTTATACGCCCCGTCCAGAAATGGTTGTTTCCCTCGTATCTCTGATTAAAACATTAATCAGACCTAAACCTGCAGCCTTCCGTGGCATTGATTAAACCATCTAGTTAGGTTACAGATGGACTGGAGGAGCATGTACGCTGATGTTGCATTACATCCACAGGGGAAACAGGGGCAGTAATGTTGGATGAGAAATGTGTTGTTTAGTAGTTGCACATCAGCAAATTTTGCTGTGTGTGTTTGAGTCGAGTGTGTTTTCTTTGTAAATTTGCTCTTGTTTGCCTGCGTGCATCTACCTCATCCTGCTCCTTTACTTTCTATGCTTTGTTAATGCGCTCTACATTCTTACTTACTGACTAAAAACTACGCGGCCAAAGTATGTGAACACATCTGTGATTTTCCAACATGTCACCCTCATTAATCCGCTGCTATTGCAGCCCCCACTCTTCCAGAAATTTAGGCTTTCTACATGATTTTGGAACGGAGCTGCGAGGATTTGCTCCCACGCAGCCACGAGAGCATTAGGTCCTGCATCTTGGGTGATCCAATTACAAGTGGGCAGCACTAAGTACGTCAGGATTAGAAAGCATTTCCGCGTGTTGTGATCGGATCTCACTTCTCTATATTCAAGTAAATAAGTAAATAAAATTCATTTCTGGTGGCGAAAACCAAATTTATTGGATTTAACTGAATGAATTTACACGAAAGACCAAAAAATTGTCATTGACAGCATTTCACAGTTCATAAAATTTCTTCCAACTCAACAGCAGGTCAAAGCGATGCAGTTCTTTACGGGAGTCTGGGGATATTGCAGGGAGAAATCCAATGGCGGAAATCAGTTGAAAGAGACAGTACGTTCAGAAACATCTGCTGCTGATCTTGTGTTGTTTGCATTACAGTGACCTAATCAGGCAGCGTGTTTTGTGAGTCCTTCAGTGTGGCCCAGGACACATTGCCTTAGCGAAGTCCAACACTGATGTTGGATAATAAGGTTGGCAGTCTGTGGAGACCAGTCAATTTATTCCACGCCAGAAAGCCTTGGCGGAATGGACTTTGCAACAAGAGAGGATCTTCCCCAGTGTCCACTTGTATTTGGTCATACAGTGCATGTCATTGAAATATTATTATTTTTCTGATAGAAAATTAAAGCACGTGCTGTTTCAGCTGTGACATCCAACCTGAGGGAATGTCTGGACAGATTTGCAGCAATTTCATGCCACAAAATTGTGGGATACGTTCCCCCCTCAGATATCAACCGACACACAAACCGACGTATGTACACAGGCCTCCTGCAGATGTGTTGACATTACTATAGTTTTGCCCTCGCCGAGTTCACGCGAAGTTTAATTACAGCAGCGAGCCACTCGTCATGTCGTGAAACCCGTCATTTGCACTGCAGTGCATCTGAAATCAGCAAACAGCACATTACGCAGATATTTCCAATCCGTCTAACAGGACTGGCAATTTGAGCTTGCAGGTGCTACTTTGTTTGAGCCGCGTTCTGTGAAGCATAATTTACCATGTGATTGGCTTCATTGTTGCAGCACTCTCATTTTTCTCCTGGCTGTTTATGCATCTGTCTGTCCAGCTGAGACGCCTGGATGGATCCATGGATGGATGTTTGGATGTCAGGCCTCCCCTCGAGGCTAGATAAACACTGGGACATTTGGAGTGAAAAAGATGGACAAAGACTTGGAAAGTGGTTAACTTTGTGTCTTCCTCAGTTTAAATTCCAGCCTAAAATCCTTGTAACTAGAATACTAAATATTACTGCTTTCTCCCTCGGACACATGCGTCCATATAGCTCTGCCTCCACTCTCCCCCTCCTTTTGTCATCCAGTTGGTGGCATCTAGCGTGGCACTGCTTGTTTACAGCACAGCAGAGTTAATTAGCCGTTTTATGGCTGATTTACAGCCCGATGGGCAGACAGAGAAGATGGCCGCTGCCTTGTCCTTGTTGCCCACTCAAGGACTTGTCAAAGGGGGCATTAAACATACAACACATGCATGAGTACGCAGACAAGTGGTCCGTTTGATCAAAATGAACATGTACATTTGTATGTATGTATACATGCACATAAAGTCCATATGTACACACGTGCATATTCAGTAGACTCTAAAAGTTAACGCAGTGCTGAATATTACTCCCAGATTTTATATCCCGACATAACTCCACTGTCTAGACTGATTTATCTGATGGCCACACACACACACACACACACACACGTGTGCACATACACAAATGTGACCCGGCTCACCTTGGCC
This sequence comes from Nibea albiflora, assembly GCA_014281875.1. Classification (NCBI taxonomy): domain Eukaryota; kingdom Metazoa; phylum Chordata; class Actinopteri; family Sciaenidae; genus Nibea; species Nibea albiflora. The sequence goes on from CM024797.1 coordinate 4,810,118, forward strand.
AGCACACGAGCGGTGGCTTTAGGGAAGAACGAGCTGAGAGAACACCTAATATGACACAAACTCACACATGGATGCATGCAAACAGAGTGTAAACACAGCTTTAGCTGCGTTATACACCGGCGGCTACCAAAGTTATTCAAATTAACGAAAAAATACCGTTATGTCACTTATCTTGAAATACTTTCTACAAAAAACTAGACAGAACTTTTCAAACGAGAGCGGTGTGATTATTAATGTTATTATTCTGCTGTAAACCCTGATAGAGAAAAGGTTGAATGGGGTCTTCCTGACAACAGAGAGCGTTGATTCTCTCCACTGTCCAACCAATATTCAGCTTTGGTTCTTTGGACATGTCTGCCTTCGAATCGAAACCAGAATTAGCAGGTTTCTTCTAAAAAATCTGTGTGATGTACCAACCACAACGTACCCACCTGCTCTTGGTGTTTCGTTTGACCCCTCCCTTAACCTTGCAGATACAATGAATTATATCAAAGTGGATATACTACCTCACAGTACAGACATCCACACCTTCTTGCAAATCAAAGCTGACATCAGCAGGAGGCTAACAGCGATGCTAGCGAGCACACGGCGTCACCTGAACAGCGTTAGCGTAGCCGTGACAGCTAACAAGAGAAGACATCACATTACGCCGTGCTAGCAGAGCAGTAGCCGCCGACTGCGTCGATGTAGCTACAGGTGTAGTATTCATTCATGCTTAAAGAGTCTGACACTGGCAAGCGAGCAGCCGGCGGCGTGCGCTTGCACAACACCTGACAGCTGGTTAATGTCAATGTGTGCAGCCTTTTCTCAGCAACCAGAGAGGACACACGGGCGCTTCAGTTTAGGTAAAGGTAACAGGGCGTGGAGGCCAGTGACATTTAGGAGCAGTTTGCTCATTTTGTTTTGCCTATTCTTCTTTTGTTGTCTCTTCTTTCTCTGTTTCCTTCTTCCAATTTCTCCTTGTGGCTCAAATTGTTTTTATTTTTCAACCCCGCCTCTATGCCATCTATGACCTGATGGCTTAAGTGACAAGAAATATGGGAAAGAGAAGTGGGACTCTCACACATCAAGCTACAGTTGCATCTTCTTGACCACTACTGTGGCCCAGATTTATTATTCCTCTCATTACTTCCTTGTTTTACCGTGCATGGTTCTGCACAGGCTGCACTTTCCCACACTGATGCATAAAAGTTCACTTCATGTTATTCATCTTTGTGAAGGTTGTAAACAAACCAAAGTTTTCTCTCCTGTAAGGGTCACAGTCTGCAGCCCAGATTTTCCATCTGCTTTCCCGGCATTGGTTTCACCTATCAGAGATCTATATGTGTGTGTGTGTGTGTGTGTGTGTGTGTGTGTGTGTGTGCGGCACCGGGGAGATTTTCTACCGGAACAACAAGCAACATACTGATGATTAGAGCTTGGCGCATAATCGGCCAGAAATGAGTTTGTTTTGCGTGAAACAGGTGGCCACCCCCAAGCTAAATGTAGAAACAAAACCCCATTAACATGTCTGTAGTGGAGTGGAACAAGCTGGGAAGCGGGGCTTTTGATGGAGGGAGAAGGGGTTGATGAGGGTGCAGTGGGCATGTTGTTTTCACCATTTCTGTGTTTGCCTTGTATAGAAATTCAGGTAGATACACCGAGCCGATTGCTGTCTTACTTGATGTTGTTGTGTGTGGGAGTGTTCGTGATGTCTTTCTGTTTCCAACATGAGTTTTTTTTATGTACTGTATATCTGTGTTTGTGTTTTCTGTCGGGTGTTTGGACCTCATGCTGATAAAGGCCTCGGCATATGCCTTTGTTCATCTGACATTTCCTCATTAATGGAGTTTGCCCGCCCTCCTCTTCTTCCTCCTCCTCCTCCCCTCTGACTCTCTCCATACCCCCACCACCACCACCACCACCACCAGCACCACCTGCCATTCCCGACTCCTCCTGTGCATCTACCAACTATTTAGCTTTGATCTCTTCTCCCCACTTCCTTCATCTCTCCTGCTTTGCTTCCATCCTTTTTTCCCCTCCTCTGCTGTTCTGCTCAGTCTCTCTCCAAGTAAAAATCTGCGGTCTAGATTGATTGAGTAACCGCTGAGCAAGGCATTTAACCTCCAGTTGGTCCCAGCAGAGCTTCTCAGTGACCAACGCTCGCTGACTGTGGTCCAACTGCATAAATGACTGAATGTGTTTTTTAGATAAACCAGGATATTTTCCCTCTAAATATCATGTTATATTAAAAATCATTTCCTTTTTTCTGTCTCAATTTGCAGCAGCTGATGAGAGAGCGCCAGCAGATGGCCAGTCGTCCCTTTGCTTCGGTTGCCGTAGCGCTGGAGGTGGGCGGTGACCAAGAGGAGCTGCTACAGGTCAGCGAAAAAGACACAAACATAGACGCCAACGGAAATAAACACCGCCAAAGAAGACACACATAAACACACACGAGAGAATCACGGCGTTGTGTTGAGGAAAACGTACGACACAGTCTTTGAGGGCAGTTTATTCATTTGCATATGCATGCACGGATACAAACACTGCTTTGGCCCTCTGATCTTCTGGTGTCGCAGCCCTGCTGTGGGTGTGTGAACTCTTGGGGGGTGTGTGTGTGTGTGTGGATACACAGCAGGATGCCGACACTGTAAACAACACTGGAATTGCAGAAGTGTGAAATTTAGGGCAAATTCTCTTCATTCAAATTGAAGTTCCTCCTTTCAGTTGAATGGAGCTCTGCTACGAATTATCCCCGGACACCAAACCCAAAGTATGAAATGATAAAGACAGAAATCGTGTGTGATGGGCTGAAATTTACATAAATTGATTCAATTTAAGGTACAAAACACAAAAAAACAGAAAGAACTTTGTCATAATTCATCCCTTGAGTAACAAACTGCCCTGAGAGAAGTCTATTGTGACCGGGCGGTGAATGTACTTTCAATTCATCAAAAAAACGGCTGAGTTCATAAAGACAGTTTGACATCATCTTGTTTGCTCGGAGGGCACAAAGCCATCCCACAGGGCAGTGCACAGCCAAGCCAACATCGACCCTCGTCAATTGAGAAAGAATGGCAGCGGGCACGCCATTGTTTCCTGATTGTTGTTGTTGTGGATTTAAATAGCGTTCAGCTCACAGGCGGACAAACGCAGAGCTGGACTGAGAGTACCGACCAGCTCAGCCGGAAACAATCATCATGCAGTTATTGTGTGGCAGACAGGCGACTAAAAAGCCTTTAACCCTTTAAATGAACCACAGTTTGTACTGAAGTCAATAAAACATACTTCAAATCTGCTGAACTGAAGTGAGAGGTGGAGTATTATTATATATAAAGAATCGGATGTTTGCTACGTAGCGATGTAGATGTCTGCAGAAGGACAGGATGGTGGTAAACCTTGTTCAGGAGCCTCTGCTGAGCAGATGCAGACAAACACAGCCCACTTCAACAACATCCACATTACGCCTCCGGGACGTACTGACGTCAACAGAGGTGGAAGGCCGAGGGGAGAGCGTGCAGCTGGTTCGAACTTAGCTGTCCTGTGTGAGAACACGCCTCTCTCTCTGTGATTCTCCAACATGTTGGCAGCTCACCTTCACCCACCGGCCCTGAAGGGTCCTCATGAGGCAGCGAGGCTGCAGGAGTGTGGGCCCTGAGAGAGGCAGCTGGCCCCGCTGCTCACATCAGCCTCTTGTACAAAGAGATTACGGGCATAAGCAGCAGCGTGACAGTAGAGCTTTCAGTGGAAGGGTAACCACCAAATCAGATGTGTCCTTCTCCTCAGGGGGGGGAGTGGCAGACAGTCGTTCAAACGGCGGCGTGACCTCTGTTGCGAGATGCCGTTCTCAATGACGTACGCCTGCAGGGTTTAGATGAACAGGCGAGGGAGGAATGGCAAGTACATGAAGCTGAGACATGAAGATGGTTAGATAGTTTGTTGGCTTATTGGTTAGCTTTGCAGGGACTATAGATGGAGGAGGATGGAGAGAATGTTAACATGCCTACGTAACGAGTGCTGTGTTGAGGTTTCGTCCCCTTCGCTGTTCAGTTTGTCAGCTTTGAGATTCCTTCATAGGTCCTTCGTAGTTTTAATGCGTAAAGTTGAAGCTTAGCTCGTCATCATCTTTGTCTTTGTCATGGAAAGAAAGGTTGATAAACTTTTTTATCATCTTAGTTTGTATTAACAAATTAACACTGGTGACTTTAAAGATTTGCTCATTGTGTGTGTGCCAAAGCGCCTTACCCAGAGCAGCAGTCACTGAGCTGAACAGATTCATTAGCTAAGGATGCAAATTCAATTGCAGGGACTTCATGATGAGGAGACTATTGTATGATTGCATGTGGAATCTTGAATGACTTCGATTTGTGCAGATATAAAAGCAACATCTGATCATACTTTTTCCCCCATTGCAGTATCTTGTGTTTATGTAATACACACTGTACAGGTATAAATTGTTTAACGATAGATTAATAGAATCTCATTACAGAAGGTCCACGAAACAGCTAAATAGGACGTTTGTCTCATTTACCTGACCTTGCTTTAACTCATTTCAGCATATTAATAATCCTGATCGGAGCAATGCATTATAGGAAATGAACTATTACCCTTTAGTCATCTCTGTCACCCCCGCTTGAAGCCACAGTGGAGCCCGGTGACAGATGTTGCAGGAGATTTGCTGCATGCACGAGGTCGACCGGTCAAAATGAAAGCCAAGAGAACAATCGCCCTCATTCATCAAACTACGTGCAAATAAATGCGCAGGGATGGCTTCGTTAGGTGAGACGTAATTCAAAACACGACAGAGCCTTCAGATTTGAAATTCAATGGATTTTATTTTATTGGGAATCTTGATTAAAGAATTAAAAGATGTCATACAACCTTTATACATTCATAACACGACCTTGACGGAGTTTAATGGAGAAAAAACAACTGCAATCTGTTTCATTCACGGGACCAGTTACCTTTTAATTTACTGATATCAGTTTTTAGATATTCGCATATCTCCTCTTTGTCTTTGAGGTTTCATCTCCTCACAGTGTTCCAGCTGAAGGTTAAAGAGACAATGGTATGGAAGGCTATCAGCACGTGATGCTTAATTAGTTTTAGCTCTGCTTTGACCAGCCTGGACCCGGCTCAGTTTAGTACAGTTCATGTGCCCGTGGAAACCTCGGGAGTGCCTTCCCTTATCGCTGCCTCAGCCTGGTTTCCATTTCACTCCTGAAGGTGAGAGACAATAGGGCAGAACGCTATCTTCACACCGAGGTTAATTACACAACATCTGGTTCATAGTCATGCGTGCAGCTTAGCATAATTGTGTAATGAATGAGCGAAAGGGAACATTTCCCCCGCTGCCCCGCTATTTTATGTTGTTCCGCTTACGCGGCGCAACAGCGTATGCTTAAACAAATAGAGTCATCATCACCCCATTTCATGCCACGTTTAGACAGCGAGCAAGAACACAACACCTGTTGTTGCCACACTCACACAGTGATTCGGTCTGCATGGGAAGGTGTGTGAATCAGATGATGAAGATGTAATTGCATGGAAAGGAGTGTGGTGTGATTTCATGAAGGATAGCTGTGCTTTTCTTTTTCTTATTTACTTTTTTAACCTTCTTTCACAGTACACACATCATTTTCATCCTTTAATCTACAGTGACACACGACACGACAGAAAAGGAAGCAAAGAAAACACATTTCATCTTTTACATCACGTATGTTACATTAAATATGACATTCTTCTTTATTCTCCACCCATAAAAATGTTTTCAACACCATCATATTTTTGGAAAGTGATGGTACATTTTCTCCGCTGTTGTACAATGTGCAGTTTTTGAACCCAAGCGCCGTTGTCGGCTTCCTTTCGGTCCAGGATTATCAGCAGCTTTGCTTGTAATCTACACACATCAGTTCAACTAGAAGAGACTTTTTCATGTAATGCGAGAGCAGAGCGCCCTGCAGGAGGGCTTCCCAGCCTGCTCTGATGATGTCTTGAGTGCTTTGGTGCCTTTGAGAGAAGCAACACGCAGAATGTGGGGGAAGAGTAATTTATGATCGGCACAGTAGAGACTGAATATAGTGATTGGATGAATGAGATGAAGTGGGAGGTAAGAGGAGAGAGTCCCGACCACAGTTGCTCAGACAGTTTCTCTAATCTTTCACCTTCCAGTAAAAGTTGAAATGAAAACATTTATAAAATCATATTAATCATCTCTTTCAGGAGCTACTATTTGTAGCTATTTCATCTCTTAACAAATTAAATGCAACGGCCTGGACATTTAAAAGTATCAGAAATACTATGTAGCATCCAACAAGAGTTGAAGTAGTACTTGATAAAAGAAGTGTTACAACTGTTCCAGCGTTCCAGTATTTTCCAGTAAACCCTGTCACCTCTGCTACTTTTTAAACCAGCCAGATATCATTAACAGATTTTACAAGTCTGTATCCAGAGAGTGAGACGATATAAACTAACTAACCTACTAGAACAAAGGCAAAACAGACATCATACTTTTATAGGAGATGATCGGGTTCAAAATAAAGTCATCAAATTTGTGACTCGAGTCCACACCTCTGCAAGATGATGATATTAAACGACTCATTAAAATGTTCGCCGACGCTGTGTTACGTTGTTTTCCAACCGTTCTTGCTTTGCCGTATCCTGCAACCATGATAAACTTTTTTTTTTATAAGTATGTTTCGGCGAAGACGATGCAAACCCGATGGCTTCCAGGGTCAAAGTCCTGTGTTTCATAGGCCCAGCATGCACAGGGAGCCACGAAACATAGCAGCTTCTTCACACGACGTACGCCTGAACATAATTCAAGCAGCGACTGCATTTCCCATTAGGACGTAATTGTGACTCGTAACTCATCTGGTTATATAAACACAATTTCCAAGAGACAGGGTTGACTTGTAAGCATGTGTGCATACACACACACACGCACACAGGCATATCACTGTATTGCCCACCCAGTATCTGATTCATGATTTATGTCTTCTCTAACCACATTTTGTTGCCATGCGGGTAAATACTGTGTCTTCTTGCATAGTAGAAGACGGCTCCGTCCCCTGAGGTTCCCTCGGGTTTCCTTTCAGAAGCTGCAGTCCGCAGCAAGCATCTGTGTTCAGACCACAGAGACTTTCGCTCCCTATTTCTGCAAGAACAAACGGTTTCAGGATCCATCACTTTATAAATTCATGTGGACGTGCAGTGTGCTTAGATTCCCCAGGACACATACTGTAAAGAATGAGCTTAAAATGCTCTCCAGGTGGCTCTTCTTCAAAGACATCTTCCCTGTGCTCTGAAGAGTCGCAATTACAGGTAGTTTTGAAACCAGAGCGTTCTATCGTTCCTGTTTGAAGACACACGGCGAGGTGTCTGCACTCCTAATCTTTTTTATAATGATACAGATTAAGTGTCACAGCTGGAAATATTTTCTTTTGTCCTCAAAAGACTTGCAATTATACTCTTCAAATAAAAGGTAATAAAACATTTGGCAGACCTCTGACCGTGTGGTGAGGATGAAGTTTTCACATGGCGAGGTGTTTGGGGGTTAACGATACCAGCTATATGTCACAGCTGGAAAGAAATATGTTGGCCAGCATAGTTTCATCTCATCTCAGACTTTAGTAAATGATCCGCTTTGTTTCCCAAGGATGAAAACTCAAAGTCCGACCTCACAGGAAAACACAAACCATGTGCTGTTTTTACAGTTTTTGGTTGCAACAGCTACATGCTGTTCTGCTGTCTTCGTGATATTTCAAAGACTCCAGTTCACCCGCATTGTTTTGGTTTTATTTGTCCAATATTTTGCCTCCACTTTAATACAATGGATGCCATTTTGTTCAGGCTCTGTTTGCTGAGTGCACAGCTTGAAAAATGACTGTAAAAAATCATGTTTCCCGAGGCAGCATCCCTGTTACAGCGGGTAATATTGGCGGTTTCCATTAACCCTGCTTTCTAACAAAGAGAGAGTCACTTTGAAAAGTGCTTGCAGTGTATTCTGTGGATTATTTTAACGTTTGCTGGAAAAGGATAGTGCTCGGAAATGGTTAGATAAATGACAAATATTTTTTTAATGCTGGGTTTCAGGCAGAAGTCTTAAAAAACCAGCTGTGACCAAGCGGCCTCAGACAAAACATTGAGTTTGCAATGATGTGTGTGTGTGCGGATGAACTGATTGATTTTTCATACAGCTGCACTCCTCTGATAGAGTGTTTACAGATATGCAGCGCTCAGCATTTTCCACTTTGTAATAAAGTTGTTGTTTTTTTCTGAATTTTAATCAGTCTAAAGACAAAATTATACATTTAATACAACTAGAGGTGGACGAGTGAGACCACTCAGCATTTATTTGGGGATCAGCAGGATAAAACTTTATTTTACCGATCAGTAATAATTTACTAATAACCTTCATGGACTTTCCTGGAAATCACTTTGTGATGTGATGAACTTGTCCAGGGTCTTGCCTGCTTCTCCTTCTACAACCCTGATAAGGGTTTTAAGGCATTAAGCGGTTATGGAAAATGAACGGATGGATGGACTTCAGTACTAATCATCATCATCATTATTGATTTAATATTCAACTCTATTCTTTCTTTTCTATGAATTGTATTCTTGCCTGTAGACAAATTCCCTTTAATCTGCTGTGCATCGACTAAAAGCCTCTTTAACCTTACAATGAATTAACAAAAGGTTTCACTATAATTTGTTTCAAATGAAATTATGTTTTTCCAGGAAACCTATAGGAAGTTATGAGGAAGTTACAGATATGCAAATCTCTGTCTATTGAGCTCCACTTTCATGGCTACATTCATCACTTTGTTTGCTTACAAAAATACTAATAACAGCTCACCAGTCCAGAACCATGAACATATATATTAATATCTGTGGTAAGATGCACACACCTCTTAACCACCACAATCCTCCGTATGTTAAATAGCGGTAAAAGCCACTACATCACACAGTATACGGCCCTGTTTTGCAACCAAAGGCCACCTCTTCCACTCCTGAACTTGATCAGGGCTTTACAGCGTGTCATGGCTGCATTACAGAACAGAGGCAGAGTCATCAGCATAAATCGATGTTTCCACTGCCTTCATAAAGTACTGCCGTTAGGTCGTAAAGCTGATGAGCCCGCAGCAACTAGCATCTGCACGCCTCCGCCAGCGGAGAGCAGTTCCCACCTTGCCGCTGATTAACGAGAGTCTCCTGTTTTCATAATGCTATTTAAAGCAAAGAATGAATCAATTTCATATCTTATGTTTTAATGTGGCATATTTATTCTTCAATTGCGGGGATTTAATATGCCTCAGGAAGGAGGGTTGGTGGGTGGAGAGGGATGGATGGATGTAGGGAGGAGGAATGAAGGGGAAAGGAGCAGATAAAGAATATTTATGACACCTGGGAGTAATGTATGTTTGGGAGAAATACACAGCGCTAAATACTGATTTAGCCACAGCACCCACACACACACACACACCACTGCAGGGCTTATCAGATAACACAAAAGCTTCTATCAGGCAGAGAAGAAAAATGAGAAAAGGTACAAACACACATGAAAACGCACACAGGCGCCCGCTCATTTGCATTCATCATGGACAATTGCGTGCACCCTGCTTCGGTTTACTTTGGCTTCGGAGTCACCTGTGGCTCTTTGTGCGTATCTCACGACTGAAAGGCATGGCCGCGGACTCTCACACACACAAACACACAGCCATGTTATTAACTCAATAACTCACACCCGTGTCAACACTAACGAGGCTAAAACAAACCCATTTCTCTTCATGTTCTGTTTGCGCTTTAACAAAAAGGCCCCCCCTTTTTTTTTTCTCCCCCTTCATCGTCGGGCAGATTAGAAAAGGTGTCCGGGCCGCATTATTTCAGTGGCTGGAGGAGAAGCACCTGCAGCAGCCTCAGCTGAGCAAATGTACTGACGGTTATTAACCATCTCTCGTTATCCCTCTCTGTTTATCTTCCTCTTCTGTCTCTGAGATATACTTCACATAGTTATTGTTGTTTTTTTTTTAGAAAAAAAAGGGCATGAACAGAAAATCATACTTCTGGAATCTGAAGCATCCTGGGTTTTTTTGTCTCTTCTTTTTCTGCTGGCAATTATGAACCAGATCATCCAGGTTGACGACAAAGATAGCACATGCTCAGACGGGGAGAAACACAAAAATATTATTGTTGCTTAAAGGGCAATATGAAAAACATTTTTCCCTTTGTGGGAATTATTACTGTTCTTTTCAAGGATGTGTATCAGACCAGGCTTCTTTGGCTGAGCTTGTTGTTCTTTTTTTTTCCTGGCCATCCTTTTCTGAATGTCTCATTTGTTGTTAAGATTTGTGCAGTTTAAAAAAAACATGAACCAAACATGCTTAACTGTTACCTGCTTTGCGTTTTACACAGGAAAGCTCAGCCTTAACACTCCCCGTTCACCCCGTCTGAAGTGTTCCAGTCATATTAACAGATCACTCAGTGAAGCCAGTAGACTCATGTATAGATTGGAGTGCCACAGACAGCAGTGCAATTAATGCTCGACATCTGCAATGCAACTCCCCGCATGCTCAAAACCTACAGAGAGAGCGTTCGGGGAGCGTCAATAAACGTCTTTGTACCTGGAAGATGAGAGTCAGAGCCTACAGGCTACTTGGGCGATGAGGTGATTTGAATGCTAAGCTAGTGGCAACAGTGATCGCTGAGAGCAGAGCACTCGACAGTAGATAGATCTCACCCACCGTCAAGGGATTTTTGGTCAGGAAGAAATGTAACGCGTGTGTGTGTAAACATGTAACTCCAGGGTTAAATCAGTGCAGCGTCTCTCCTCTGGTCAGAGACGTATTTAAAGTTGGATGTAAAAGGCTCCATCTGTTTCCTCCCCCTCTGCTAAGCGAAGCACAAAGAGGATTCAAGGCTGTCAGGTGAGCTAAGGACCTGTTGTGCTTTTACTTCCTTCTCCTTCCTCCCCTGCATTAGAGGATTTACCTTGAAACAGCAGGCGGTGAACAATATCTTGCTGAGGACACACACACACACACAGAGAGAGCAATAAAAATACGAGTGTTAACATTTTATGACTGGGCCTGTGTCTTAAATTTGAGGGTTTTTTGCAGAGTTATCTTTTTATTTTTGTCCCTCGAGGCTTGTTTTTTTCTGAACGTCTTTTATCAGTCATAGACACGTTTTTTGTTCTTGGCTTTAAAAACCATCATGCCCTTTTCACCGTGTTACGCCATACGGACCCTCTACATATTTCAGAGAGAGCAAACAGATGTTTCCTTTGATCTTTGACCAAACTTCATAAAACACTGTTTTATTTTCAGCCTCTGTTCTTCTCTTGAGCTGACACATTGGTTCACATTGTTTCAGATCTGGGCCCTTCACACTTTCTCTCTTGCTGTCAGTCTGGGCTAACCGCCCCACCTTTCCCTCCACCTCTCCTCAGGATAAATGAATAAATGGAGCTCTTTGAGCTTGGCAGGCATGCACTGTCAATTAGCATCACTTTGTTTTGGTTTCTGTGACTGTAGCTGCTGGTTTACTGACACGCACGGTCCAGCTCCATATGTCCGTTTGTTTGCAGGGCTGGCTCGGCTATGTGAGGTCAGACAGATCAGGCGCTGAAGCTCAGATATAAGATACAAATTAGATACAAGAGTCATTTTTCGGTGTTTGTGTCATTTTCTTGTAAATGACAAAAAGTTGTTGACGACTCGTCCTGCACAGTATAACTTTATAACTTGAAACTGAGTATATTTTATGCTTTTCCTGCTAATGTTTGCAGCAGCTAAGCTTCATCTCTGTGATTTGCAGAGTTTCCTCATGGACAGATCGCTTTAGTCTGACAACTTGTTAAAATATGTCGTTAACAGGCAACAAAACCAGCTTCAGCAGCCAGATTTGCCGCTTCCTTTTACCTTTATTTTGAACTTCCTTTCGTCTGGTCCATCCGGCCTTGCACATCTCTCATTTTTCCTCCCTCGCTGCAGTTTTCACACACTCCATCTCTCAGTTTCTCCCCCCATTGTCCTCCCTCCTTGTTCTATCAATCACCCCGCCTTCCCTCCTTCCTCTCCCTCCTTCCCCGGCTCTGTCTATCAAGTAGTTTAGTGCCAGTTTCAAGTTCGGCTGACCAAGCAGGCTTGCCCATTATGTCCTGAACACTCAGCCAGTGAATGCATTGTGTGTGAGTGTGTGTTTTCCTGTCAGCACCAGTTCTTGCATCTCAGTGGTGAGTTCAGTACGAGCTGAACGGGAGATAGGTAGTGAAAACAGAATTAATGAGTCTACAGCACGAGCGTGTCAGGTGCGTGATACTGAGTAGAGTGTTAGAGCGTTTAGAGGGAGAAGATAAATGCTGCTCACTAATTCTCAGTCAGTACGAGCTCCGGCAGGTTAGAGTGGTTTTGTGCACACTAATGAACTTTAAACTTGCAGATAAACCAGCGATTTGTTACAGATGTGACACTCAGAGAGAATCACAGCTCCTCTTCTCATGTTTGAATTCCAATATGGAGGCGTTACCATGACCACGATCTTTCCTAGATGCTTCCAGATGTTTGAACAACAAAAAAAAATGAACTGCAGGTTTCTGCGTCACAAAAATCTAACATTAGCCACATAGCCACAGCTTCTCACTCTCTGTTTCCACCTGTGCTAGAGACGCCAGGTGTGACGTGTGGCTGTGGAGACCTTTGGTAAGTTTTAAGTTCAGGTATGAGGACTTGAAGAGTGATGTATGAAGCAGAGATGAGATCGTTTTCTATCTTGTTTTTGATACTGAGGAGGGACAAAAGGGAGAATCAGAGGTTGGTTGGCAGTCAGAGAGAGACCGCAGTGAAACAGAGAGTGCCTGTATTTTCCTTTGTGCTTTGGAAGCTTGTGACAAAAAGATTCTGACCTTCACGCTGAAATGCATTTCACCTGGATTCGTCCAGAAGAGTCTGAAACAATTCCTGCTGGGTGGGTGGTGTTTTGCTCCGCAGCGGCTCCGCACAGAATGGATCGCTGTTTTTAGGTCAGGTTTCCTCAGAATGCTTCATAGGGAGTCAGTCTGTGAGTCTGTGAGTCAGTCTGTCACCAGACGCACACACTTGCAGCTCTCAAATGGACAGAAACACGCTGATATAAACTTGATGCTTCCAAAGATGGCTCGGGAGGAACAAGCTATAATGAATGGAAATGTATTCCTCGTTAAAGAAAGCCACTGACTTTCTGTGATGGGTTTTGACTGGAAACCAGAGCCACAGAAGTTTGTACTGAAGCGAACGTTCGTTTTAACCTCTAATAACCACCAAATACAAACCGTGTAAAATCTATGAAGCTACATTATGTACGGCTTTGGAGTGAAATATTCAAATCTGAGACATCCATTATTTACCTGTAGTTCATCATCACATTTTAACTGTATTCATGAACATTTGGGTCTCTCTCAGCTCTTTGGGTTCTGGCAGTGTTAAAGACATCATCTGAATTGGAGTTACTAAAGCTTGATGTCTGCTGCGTCCTTCATCTCTCTCCAAGAACTACTTTGCTCGTCTTTATAGTCTCGTGCGGCTCCGTTGCACAGAAAGTGACAGGTTGGTTGTTTGAAGAGGTTCAAGCTCTGCCTTCATTCACACCTCTGGACGCCCCGTCAATGATTGCTGGTTTGTCTGTTTCAGATGTTTCAGAGTTACACAGATTAGTGTGACTTTCATTGCCCTGTGATGCTGCTGTTAGAAAGGAAGTTAGAAAATCTGACAAGCGCTTTGTTTGAAGCACATCGAGGCCTTTAATGCACCGAAGATGTGCCGATCGGTCCGTCCACGGAGGCTCCGTTCCTCCAAACGAAGTCGCAGCCAATCACGAGAGGAAAACGCAGACCATTAATCACTGACAAAATTTCACGATGGCGGTTGAGAAGCGCGGGGCCGTGTAGTGCGGTGGCTGGCCGCCGTATTCTTTCTCATTAGGACGTTTCCTGAGCGTACAGCCTTTTCTTCTCTGCCCTCTTAATGATGAGTGTGTTTCTCTGTTCTCCTCTTTTCTCCGTGATCGATATCTCCACTCCTCCTCCTCCTCCTCCTCCTCCACAATCCGTCAATACTGAATTTGGAGGAAAGAAAAAACATTTTCAGAAATGATGATGGCCTTTGGAGCATTGTTATGTGAGCTCAGGTGAACATGCGTCAAATCGTGTGTGTGTGTGTGTGCACGCATTTATACAGTACAACAACGTGCAGGTATATATTTGTGTGTGTATGGTCCCTTGTGGGTGCAACTACACATCCTTGGCAGCCAGAAAACACATTAATCTTTCCAACACTAATAGTGAAAGGAGAAGTGGAGAGGACGGAGAAAGTGTGCGTCTTTGTGGGTGCATCTGTAAGAGAAAGAGGAGGAGGAGGAGGAGGAGGAGGTGAATGAAAGATACACTCCACCTCCCGAATTAAGGAGAGGTAGAAAAAGAAAAAAGAAGTTTGGCTTTCATGAGGCATTAGAGGAATGATTAATTTGTCGTCTCAGGGAGAGAGAAGGAGGGATGGAGGGAGAGGAAGGATGTGAAGTGGCCCTCCTGTCCTCCCTTGCAGTAATAGGATTGTTCGCTCACCGACGTGCTGATTAAAATGGAAATGCAACGCAACTGCCGAGTCAAACGCTCACTCACATCTCTTCTCTTTCACTCACACACACACACACACACACAAACACACACGCATTTATACAATTTGCTTAATATGCAGGTGTGCGTGGAGACAAGGATGTGACCCGATGTCCCACACTGAGGACTGGAGAGAAAGGAGAAGAGGAAGTGACAGGGACAGAAAAATAAACAAGCACAGAGAGATGACGAACGTGGAAATTTAGCAGACGGGCATGCAGAATAAACGGCAGAAGTAGGAGTCATTTCAGGAAAGAAGGTCCAATTCATTGTCTGCATAGGAATTAAATCCTCTAATAGGCTTCCTTTCCTTCTGTTTGCACTTGAAAGACACATCACACATCCTGAGTTTTTGAATTCAAGGTGAATGGATGCATGTTAACATTTTCAGTCAACATATTAAGCTACTATGTACTAAATAGCGACTCTAGACGGGGCCACCGTGGTTTCTCCTTCATGCTAGGAAGGAAAGGATGAGTGGAGGAGGTTGCAATCTGCAACTACAACGCCACACAGCGCTACACTCTGCTCCTTTAAATGATTTAATAAAGTGAAGCTAACGGACACAGTCAGCTAGAGAGACCAACACAGTGTCAGAGCTTCTTCCCTTTGAAAGGCAGACAGCACACAAACCTGATAGCAGAGAATTTTTAATATTGGCCTGTCATCAAGTTACTCATGGGATTAACATTAATTAGCCAAAGCTGATAATACCTGCTGCCAGGTTTGAACAAAAATGTGGAACAGCCACCTGAATGTTTTCTGTCCCGTTCTTTGCTGATAAGAAGTGAATCCGCAAGGTTGCTTGCAGCTGCAACACTAACACGTCAATGTGGACAAAGTAGCAGCAGGCTGAATGTCCAACAGATGACGTTTGTTTGGTGAGAGAAGTCTCTCTGCAACTGGGAATCTAGAATAGCAAAGGAAACATGGAAATATGATCTTAAATATAGAATATATCACAACTGTTTACGGCAATGCATCGTGAAACTTTTTATACGTTTGGCTGGTTAAAGATTCAGGCTGATTGATTGTTGTAGCTGTTCTCAGTTTAATTAGAGTGATTCAGATAATTGTTTTCTTTTTTTTTTGAAAAGTCCAACGAGTAAATAAATAAATTAGGGTGAAAAGAAACTCACATTATGGGTAATTTAATTAATTTGGTTTATTGTTCAGCCTTAGGAAGCAATATTTTGCAACCAGTCACTCCTCCCACTGTGCACCTCCATCGAGAGTGTGATAATAAAAAAAAAAACATGTCTGGAGGAGAGAGGCAAGAAGAAGATGAAGTGTGTGTGTGTGTGTGTGTGTGTGTGAGGCAGCAGCAGAATCTACAGGCAGATTAACACTCTAGATGAAAATTGTGAATAATTTGCTGTAATGGTGCATCCAGGCTCTCGGAGCGATGGGCTGATTCAACGTGACGCTGGATCTCAGTCCCACTCCGGGAGCCTTCAAACACCACGAAGCAATTCGTTTGACAAGCAGCCCGACTGCGTTCCCACCAACACAGAGAGAGCGACGCCCGAGCCACCGAGTCCCAGCGGCGCAACTTAACGTGTGTGTGTGTTTTAAAAGGATATCATTCCTCATTTCCCCTCCTGATTTCAGCCCTGTCATCTCCTCCTCGCCTCTGTCTCGTCATCTCTCCTTCTCCTGCCCTCCACCCTCCTGTTTGTTCTCCACCCTCCTCCTCTCGTCTCCGTAGCTGTGCCGTGCACATTTTTCATGTGTTCTCCTTCACTCTTAAGCTTTTTCCCTTTTCCTCTCACCGCTCCCTGACGTCTCCTTTCGCTGCCTTGTCTCCTCTCCTGTCTACTCTCTCCTTGTGTCCTTCTGTCTCATTTTGTCTCCCTCTCCTTTCATCTACTTGATTTATTCCTCTTCTTCTTACCTCTCTGCTCCTCTTCACGTTTGTTTCATTTTAACCCCTCTATCCCCTCCTGTCCTTTCCTCTCCTATCATTGTCTCCTCTTCTTCTTCTGTCCTCTTCTCCTCTTTTCATTTTATCTCCTCGTGTATTCTTTTATCTGAGCACCCTTCTTCTTCTTTTCCTCTCCTCCATTGTCGTCACCACTCTATCTTTGTTCTCATCTACTCTCCTTTCCTTGCCCTCTCTCTCATTTGCTTTACTTGTTTCCTCTCCTCTCTTCCTCTCTGAGTTTTATTTCCTCTCCTAGCTTTCTTTCCTCCTTTGCTCTCCTTGTTCTCTTTTCTTCTCTTCTGAGTTTTCTTTCCTCATTTTTCCCCCTTGTTTCCTCTCTTCTTTATTCTTCTCTTAACTTCGTTTGCTGTCCATTTGCCTAGTTCCTCTCCTTGTAGTCTCTCCTCTCCTTTCCTTTTCTCATTTCTGCTCCCTTGTTTCTCCTCCTTTCATCTTTATACTCATAGTTAATTTTCTCTCCTCTATCCTCTCCTTCTTTCCTGTCCTCATCTCTTTCCCAATCCCCTCGTTGTCTCCTTTCCTCACCTCACTTAACTCTCTGCTTCCTCTCCTTTGTGTCTAAACCGCACACAGTGTTTCTCTGTCTTCATATATTTGAAATACAGAAGATTGTCAGGATGATGCTGGAGGTACGTCCTCTCTGCAGGGCCTTTTTTTTATATATATTTGCCTGTTTACAAGTTGTAGGTGACACAAGCTGTTTATGAGATGTGAAGAACTGCTTTTATGTGGAGACGAGGATAAAAAGGAGGAGAAGAGAAGGGACAAGGCACACCGTATCTCCTGTTGGATCTGTCTGATTACAGGGATAAAGATGCCACTTTGTGCCGGAAAGTCTCCCCTCACTCTTTGAAGCTTGAAGGTATTTTCTTTTTTTTCTTAGAAATACCTCAAACATGTCCGCCTGCCCGCTCCCTCGTCTCTGTCTCCTCCGGCTACGAGCTGAATTCAGATACAAATGGCAAACCGCACTTTCTTTTGTGTATTCATTAAAAGAGAACCGCTCCTTTCCAAATGCCACAAGGGAGGAAACAGCACAGCTACACATGCTCACTCTGTAGTTCGCTTGCTGTAAAGGTCAGAGGTCACGAGAGGTGCGCCTCAACTGGTGAGTGATTTGCAGCTTGATCTGAAGGGAGCGTTCCATTTCTCCTCCAGACGAGGAAGAGGTGAAAGTCATCAAACACTTTCTCCATCGTGATCTTCATTTGACTGTAGCTTGTAATTAACACTTCTATAAATGCCGGCCCACGTAAATCATTTTTATTGACTGCAGTCATTTTCTGCTGAGGGGAAAATAGTAAACAAAACATTGAAACGTGCTAATACTCCCAAGACGAGCAGCTCTTTAATATACAGAGTAACACGACGGGGAAACAAATGATGTTTTCTGACGCTGCTCAGTGTTTGCAGACTTGTGATATGATATTATGATTAATCCTGATGTTTGTTTGCTTTTTAAACACTAGACCACTTGGAAAAAAGTTGAATCGTACACTTTGTGGCTGTAAATCGTGACATGTTTCCAAAAACTGCACATCAAATGTCTTTTATACGAGAGGGATCATTACTATACTGCATAAAAAAATGTCCTTGCTCATCAAGATAGTGCTTTTTAGTTAGCGATGTCGAGTCAGCAGCTGTTAGGTGATCAACAGCTGATTTGAGAAATCTTTCATGTGATTGTAATCAAAACTCCCAGATTCATATTTGTATTCTGCTTTTAACGGCAAAGCTAACAAGCCAACAGGTTTTGCTGGACTCTTTCGGCCTAAGCATGCAGACTTTAAACTATTCTGCACATTCATTTACCTATAGATGTCTTCATTTCGAAAATAAGTCGAGTTGTTTGTTGTTTTCCTCCCTCAGTTTATGGCCAGCAGATAAATGATCTCTCCACATATTTGCTGTGAGACGTGAGCTGTGCCCTGAACCTAGCAGTGAAAACTCAAATCATGTGTAAGAAGCCTAATTGCATCTGCAAGTCCCATTTACGAAACATTTATCCACCTTCCAGGCACCGCCGAAAGATCCGGAGGTTGCCACGGGTCAAAAATATTACAACAGACTCAAAACAGAAATATTTTGGGTCAGATGGGTCAAGACAAAAACATGCATTAAGACAGACTTGAAAAATAGAGGACCGGAGAACAGCCCGACTTTATCCTGCATAACTTAGATAGTCTATTTAATGAACAGCAGTAGTTTGGAGAGCAGAAATAATTGCAGGGAACATATTTGGACCCTACCTAATCCGAGTTCATGGTTCTGAATTATGTGCACTCACGGTGACCTCTGAATTAGAGGGATTGTAGTGGCAGCCTGCGTCTGTCAAAAGATAATAAATTCTGTTAGGAATTTATCCATAAATGCATACTTACATTCAGAAGCACACTAGGAAAAAGTCCTTAAACTCTGAAATAGGGTTGCTGAATGTTCCCACCTTAAGTAGACCACACACACACACACACACACACACTATCTGTCTTGCTCCCTGATCAGCACCATTCCCTTTCAATCCAGCAGACTCCCTGGGGAGGACAGCGACAGATACAGACAGACAGAGAGAGCAGGAAATGGGGGGGAAAAAAAACAGAGTTTTGGATGGAGAGGGGATTGGACACGACAATTTTCTGCCCCGCGGGGGTGGACACGCATGGCCAGCCTAATCGGCTAAGGAGGGCACGACAGGGGGGCACTCTCCACACCTCAGGGGTCAGAGAGTGACACTGTGTGTGTTTTTCCCACGTGTGCGTGTGCGCCATCTGAGATGTGTTCGGCAGGGAGGCCAGCCCGGGTTACAGTGCGTTCAAAGCTCTTGAATCCAGCTCTGAGCCCTTTGTGTCATTCGAAAGCCACTTAAAATGCCACCAGGGAGGACGAGAACGAGTAGGAGACAGTAAGAAAGGACCAAAGTGATAATTCATGACTATAAATAAGCATTTATTCCCTGTAATGAATGAATTTCTTACATTTTCATGCAAGTGTAGCGTCAAGCCTCCCAACAAATGCTGCTGAGATGCACGATAAATGTGAGAAAAGTCAGAAAAAACTTGATTTGAAGGGTTTTCATGAAACATTTCTCACACCAAACTTTTCTGTTTCTGCCTCCTCAGCCTACGAGAGGCGATTATATCTCAATATTATCTTTAATTTTTAAGGTGCTTTTATTAAACCCAAGTAAATTCAATAAAGGGCTTAGATGCTTGTTTCAGATTTAATAAATCAAACCCCAACCTACATACTGCTGCCTCTTTACACACAGTTTATTTACTCAGAACAGAGAAGTATTAAAAGTGTAACATCCAGATAATCAGCGTAACAAAGATCCTGCTGCGTGCGGAGATTGCCCGCGGCTTTTGTTGATATGAACAAAGATAGGATGCGCGTCGTTTCAGGAGATGCTGCTGATATTCGAGTTTGAGTGCCCGTGCTTTTCTCTGATTGTTAAAAAGCAGCAAAGGCAAATCTTTATATGAATCTCGGGTGGATCTAGCAGTATATAAAGCACATTATGTGCGTACTCATGAGCCGTTTCACCTCAGTTTGCAGATTAAAAGATGCCCGGACATCTTAAAATTGAAGTCATGAAAATGCAGTTATAACAGCGGCAGTGTGTGACCTAAAAAAAAAAAAAAAAAAAGTTAAAATATATTCTGTGTTTGTCCGGCGATGTGTTGTTAATGTCAAAAAGTGTTCGCGACAGACAAAGAGAGGTGGAGAAAATGAGACGAACAGACATGGAGAGACAGATAGAGCGACAGAGAGAGAAGGCCATTAGGAGGAAGAGATAGAGAGTGAGTGATGGAAGTAATGGGCAAGACAGAGAGGCCTGACAGCGAGGACTGGAAGGGACAACGAGAGGAGAGTGGAACTGAGGAGGAGAGGAATTTGGAGGAGGAGAACGGAGAGTCATCATTATGCTTATTTCTCTGTGTTAATCCTCTTTGACCTCCGGCCACTCAGTTAAACGATCCTGCTTGATAATTGGTGTTGCGATTGTTTCGTCACTGCGAGGCTCGGCCGAAGCTATCGGGTCACAAGTTCAGCGTTAAAGGCCCAGTGTGTAAAATCTAGCGTCCAGAAATGGAGTATGAGCTTCATATCTTTGTTTTGGTCCAGAGCGGCTCTAGAGAGTTCCTCTCACGTTTGTCATGCACCCCACAGCCACCGTAGTTTCCCCTCCACACCAGGAAGGAGAGGATGAGGTGAGGGGGTTGTTACCTGAGGAAATGTTTCAAGTGATGATGGATGTGATCACAGACAGTATAAAACCTGGACGTAGCTGTCGTGACGGCCAACATCTTGGCAGTCCGGCTCCACATTAATCCAAAAACACACAAAGACGTGGAGGGCTTTTTGAAGCACATCACCCTCGTGGACGCTAAATACAGTCTCTGCTGATTCATGAGACAATAACCTTTTCCTTTAACCCCGATTCCAAACTCCTAGCTCCATCACAGAGCCCAGTCACCCACAAAGAGAACCACAGCTGCTATTGGAAGGTGATAATGGTGTAAATGGTTGGAGGGGGTTGGTGGAGGAGCTTCAGCTGAACAGTTCAGTAGGATCTGATAACAACGCCTTCTCCCCCCTTTTCTTCTTCCTCTCAGTAGATTGTATTTTCATGCCTGGTTTGCCGTCCAGCACTGAATTACGTGCTTATTTGGATGATTGGATTAGGAGTTTGCACTTTACCACAACTGTGATTTCGCCACGCTACGTTCAGAACAGACATTCAGTGAAAGCTGTTGGAGAACACAGCTTGAGAGGAGGAAAGAAAGCAGCCAAACTTTTGGCTCGGTATCCTGTGGCCTCAGACAATTTATCTATCGTGCCGCTGTAGCAGCACTCTCCACCTATAAATACTGCTCAATTGTCCACTTTGTTCATCGCGGGAGCGAAAATGGCACGACTGTTTCAACAACTGTATGCTTGAAGCGAGCGCAAGAGACAAAAGGAGAGGAGCTGCTGGAGAGAGAGAGAGTGGCGAGAGGAGGAAGGAAGCCGTGAGGAGAGCAGATGAAAGGAGGAGGGAGGTGAGAGCGACACTTTGTTGAATGACCTCGCTCCTCCAGAAACAAAATGTTCCCCTTTTCTCCGTTTGTTATTTCTGATAAATGAAAAGAGAAAGGCAAACGCGCGGGAGAAATGGACTCGAGCGAAGGTGCGGCGTGAAGCGACCTTGTCTGAGTTCCCCTTTTTAGAAAAAAAAAAAATGGATGAAGGCGAAAACACTCTGGCCTGCACCAATTACATGATCTCACATCGACATGGCAGGAGCTGCGTCTTCTCTTCTTTTCTTCATGTTTATGCCGACACGACTACAAAAATAACAACCCGCTGTTCACACTTTACCCTCTTACGCACACACACACACACACGTTGTGTAAAAACGCTGCCGTGCTGCTGCTCTGGTGACGTCGGCCCGCGGTCATCACGTTTATACAACGTGCTGCTCTGTTCTCACAGGACTGTGCGATTAGTCAGAGAGGCGTGTGAATAATTCATTCATCGCAAATGTTACGGACATATCTGCGCACATATAGACGTGACAGATTACAGGACAACCCACATGAAGTCTTAGCTGGGCCAACACGTGCCACCAGAGCAGCTTCAGCATTGATTCTACAAGAACTCTACTCGATGGATGAACGCCAGTCCTCTGAAATATATTACTTTATTTGTTTCGATGGTGGTGGTGGAGAGTGCCGTCTACGAAGCCTCCCGTAGATGTTTAATTGGGTTGACACGTGGTTTTTCTTTTGTCCACGTGTTTTATGTCTGTATGAGTGCGTTTGATATCAATGTCAACAATACCAGAAGTTTCAGAGCCCAGGGACGAGGGTGCTGATGGTTGGTGCAGCCTGGTCTCAGGAAATGGAGTATGAATCATCATGAAGTCAGCTGAAGTCAGAAGTTAATGCTACCAGCAGTTACCGTCTTACGCAACCGATGCAGGCCGACACAACTTCACTAACGCAAACCATCAAAGCACAAAGCACGTGGCCATCCTGTGGTATTATGTTGTAGGAAAATAGGAGAGGACAAGGAGGGGAAATTATTATAATCACATAAAGATAGAACACTTGAACAAATATAGAAAATATAGAAAATAGGATGCAAACGTAGACTTTTGTTGGAATCAGTATCCACATTTTCTGTCAAGTCATGATTGTACCGGTGTGTAAAACCAGTGTAGTCAGTCAGTAGTCAGTTACCGTGTGAGCATAAAGTATGAACGGAGCATGAGTCGTGCATTAAAATGAAAGTGTACTGCAGCACTTCATACACGAGATTAACAGCGTGTTCCTCACAGATAGCATGAAATTCTTCTCCGACCCGCTAGAATAAATGGAAGAAGCGGGATGTCTGAGTCACGACAGTCCGCGCGGCTGAACGGGCTGAAGGTGGCACCAAACCGCTAAGAAACCTGCATGGTTAAAACAATCCAACAGTCTTGTTGGATTGTTTCCAATAATTCTTTATAGAACGACGGGCTGAAATTGCTCGGTATTGCCAAGTAGCCAATCTCAACATTGCACACGGTCAGCAAAAACTGTTGTCTGGGCTTAAGTGGCGCTTGATATTTAAAATATAAATAAAAAGAGAGAGAGAGTGAGACCCTGATGTCTCTCTCTCTCTGTCAGGTCAGAACCTCTGTTCTCTTTAGATCTACTTAGTGGCTGTCAGCTGAGAAAGCTTTTACACTGGACCGACAGCTCAGCAAGATTTTACTGTTGACTTAAATACCTGCGTGGACCCCACCCACCTGACTCTCCTCTGTAACCTTACTAACCTCTCTGCTCACCCCTCTTTTCTCCTCCTCTGTTCATTTCTTCCTCTCCCTAATTGTCACTTCTACTCTCTCTCTCTCTCACTTACTGTGATTAGGTTGGGAAAGGAGCCAGAGAAAGCTCTTACAGTTGTCACATCACGCTGGCTATGCTTCATCATTTACTCTCTCACACACACACACACACACAGACACAGACAAACTCAAACTCCTCTGCTGTTAGATCAGTCATTTCGCTAAGCAGCCTGTTATTAACCAACAAGATCAAATGGTTCGATGTGTGATGTATCAGGCGGTCGACCTGTACACACACACACACACACACACACATCCATTCCTCAAACACTGAATATGTGTAAAACATATTGACAACCAGTCCCATCACTATAACTAATGACCTGTGTTGTAAACTCAGCATGTGGAAATAGTTTGATACTATATCAAAGTTGTCGTCAAAGCCTGCCGCTGTCATAGCGAGAAGAGATGAAGGCCACATGGTGAGCGACGCAGCTTTAAGAGCTTCAGATGGAAATATTTTATAGGCTAGGACATGAAGCCAACATGGTTATATTTCTTTAGTGAGCAATGACACGCCCTGTTTGTTGTTTTCGACCTTTGCTGTAGTTTTTAATTCGATTCCAGATCCTGATAGATCCTCCTAAATCTTCCACTCTGGACCTTTAACTCGGACTTCTCTGTATATTTCAGGTCATGTAGTTTCCTCTTCATACCAGGTAGTATGTGAGGCGAGTGGGAGCCAATCAGCGTCCCAACTAATCCAACACACCGGTCCTTTAAAAGAACAAACCACGCCATAGAGCTTTTTGTGACTTAGCACCAGACCGTTAAACGTGACATGACCTGCACTTGACTCATTGCTCCGCAGGGATCGTCACTGTTTGCTTTAGTGTGAGTTTTAACGACCTTTTACACAACGAACTGTGAATTTCCTGGAGGAAACGGCGTCTCGTAAACATGATGTAATGTAAACACGATGGCGAGCGTGTGCGTGCACCTAAGATCAAAGGAACTACACGGACACACAAACGAGCAAGTTGCTTGGAAAACCGTGCCGACAGTTGCCGCCATAAATAAGTTATTTGTGCATGTCACGGTCAAAGTGTGTGTGTGTGTGTTACAATAACGAGGACAGATGCTCAGAATTTCAGTGACAACAAACACTCATTTTGCGTCATCTCTCCTCCTCGTTTTATTCTCTTCATTCTTCCATCAGAACAATGACTCATTGTTTTGTCTGTATTAACTCAATCAGGAGGAAGAGTGCTCGCTAATAGGACGTGGTAGTTCCACAGCCGGTCGGGTGTGTGTGTGTGTCTTTGTTTGTGTTTTTGGTTAGCGGTGAATTCATCATTTCCTGACACTCTGAAAACACTGAACAAACAGGCGAGCCTCTAGCCTCTAATTATGCCGTACGCTCCAGCACTTAAAATTATTAGCACCGGAGGGGATGTTTACACGCGTGTGTGTCTGAGTGTGTGTCCCCTCTGTTTGTACCAAGGTGGTCCACATTGTGTTAAGTTGATAACTACTTTGAAAGTAGCATGTTGATGTGTCGTCTCATTACTTTGCATAAACGGTGCCTGCTGCCTTTTTTAAATATTTTAAATATGTAGATTGAGGAGTCACCCTTACAAATGAAATATTTGGCTGGCCGTTTTGTTTTTGTAAACCTTTATTTACATTCATTGAACACAGATGGTCTTTTTCGCCACAGTCACCTGCTTCATATTTATGCAGTTTGACAGGGTCGTGCTGCGAGCTGCCCGTTTCTAACGTGATATTTTACTGTTGGACCAAACGTGTGTTCAGGGCTGTTTGTTTTTCAGCAAAGAAAATGAGAAAAAAACAAAACAGATGGCAATCCAGTGGAAACGAAACATCTCGATCACTTTTTATTCACAACAATGAAAGAGGGAGAGAAACACCACTCATCCAGAATCAGATATAACTGAGGTGCTGGAGCTGCAGACCAACACACCCAGTGATTGTTTTTTTTGGCTTGAAGACTTGAAGTTTTCAGATTTGCATGCAGATTTGAGTGTGCAAACAAATCTGCACAAACTTTTCATCAGAACAAATAAAAGGCCTAATTGTTCTGTTTTAAAAGACGTATTGAATTTATTTACAAGGCTAACTTTTACAACCCTGGTAATATTTTCCTTTGTTTTTGTGTCTAAGTGAGTAATGGGGCGGACAGTTTCTGAATCCGGTCCAGGATCGAGCGAGAATATTTAGTTAATATGCGTATAACGCTGTCACTTGGCCACTTTCAGTGGATGTACTGTATGTGCAATTGCCCATAAGGATACACTGCAGCCGGCTGCAGCACTCTCATTCACTACTAGACCAATTTCAAAAATTCTTGTCCCTATTAGTCACCCTATCAGACACAACAACATGGGAAAATAGGGTCCAGGCTGACAAACACTGAGGTTTACCTTTAACAAGGTAACAGATTCACGAAATGTAACAACAGCAGATGAAGAAAAAAATATTTCTGGTCTTCCTACAATAACTGCTCCTGGGTTTGACATAGTTATGTTTAGGCAACGTGTAGCATAGTTAGGGAACAAGCATGGTTGAATATTTAAAAATACATCCTCATGTTCTGTGTACAGTACAGGACAGTAACACCACGACCAATTTCAGGACTCTAGGCAGCAGTTAAATTTCCTTTAAACCTCGTGCGGGGAAATGATTTTGTACTATATGCACACATTTTCTGGCAGACAGGGTTGATTGAGTTTATGTTAAATAACCACACATTATAAGCGCATCATATTTTGGGGCATTCATATCCGGGAAAGCCCCGCTGACTGACTGTTCAACTGTCGCATAAGCAGCAGCAACACGGCTCCTGCTTGTGTGACTGTTATTCTGATTTGTCACGTCAACGAGAAATCCCCAAAGTGTACGTGTCATGTGAGGCTTACAGTTGTCACATGAACTGACAGATACGCCCGTCACTCAGAGCCGAGAGGAAGAATCGGAGGAGAGAGGGGAAGAGGCAGAGTCAGGGAGATGGATAAAATATGTGTAACGCAAAGTGACGTGTAATGAAGAAAGAGCGGGCGAGCGGGCCGGCTTGTGATCTCTTTATGCGTGTGCGTACTGTATACATACTGTGTGTGTGTGTTCCCCACAGACCGCAGCAATGAACGGGGTCTATCTCTGTGACCTTTGTGGTACACGGTGGCAGAGGAGTCAAACCTGATCAATAACTCCATGACTCTCCTCCTTGTTGTGTGTTCAGATGTAGGAAACAGTATCCCGGCCATTAAATATTATTGTACAGACAGCATGACTCAGTACATATACATACCGTATAGTATCAGTCCCAAAGGGACGGTACGACGGGATGGTTTTCATGGTGTCAGGATGAAGCTCATTTTTATTTTTAAATAGATTTCATGGCATTTAACTACTACTACTACTTAAATAGCTGCATGTAGAAACTTTGGCTCCATTCTGCTAACAATAAGAAGAAGTGAAGTTTGTTTTGGATGTGATTTATATAAATAAGAAAAGCGGCGATTGTTGTGTACTCAGAAAACCTGCATGTGTGCAGCTGAATGGATGTGACGGCCGATATCTAAATGTGTGTGTGTGTGTGTGTGCTTGCACGCTTACCTGGAGAGGCAGACAGAATGATCTCCTACCTGTCTGCATTAGCTGCACAGCAGGCGGAGCTCCACAGGCTGCCAGTCAGTCCGCTTTCCCCAGCTGGGAGCTTTGATCACGGGGGAGGTGGCAGCAGGGATCTGGATAGTACAGCATTAGCTGTGGGTGTTTGGGTGTCTGCAACATCCTTCACATACACCTTCTAGCTGCCTATATACACACACACACACACACGCACACACACATAAAATACACTTACACACACTCCTCCTAGTGCTGTTGGCATCTGTTCACTGACATGAAATGCCTCCTCTTCCTTTAAATGATGTTTACTTCAATGCAAGCTATGCTAGAATGTGTCTTGTCTTTCCGATGTGTACCGGTTTGTTTATCCCTATGCTGTGTGTGTGTGTGTGTGTGTGTGTGCAGGCGGTGCCGAAGCCCATAGCCATGGAGCCATGTTGGGGGAGCAGAGCAGGTGTTCTGACGGTGCTGCTGTACCTGCCCAGAGTCCCGTCTGGAATACCTCCGCCGGGACAGTCTGGTATGACTCACACAAACACACACAATCAGACAAGTAAACAACATATAGGATGAGTTTACGGAGAAAGAGCTACAGTTTGTAATGACCTCTTTTTTTATTTGCTAATCCATCCCAAAACTTCCAAATGAAGCTGAAGAATCATTTTTGCAGGCTGGAAATTTACCGATCCCGTCGATATACTGATTTTGTTTTCATCAGCATAGTTCTGAATTTATTTGTTGCCATCGTTTCCCCAAACTACTTCTGCAGTGTTGTGTTTGTGAAGAGGGATTGCCTTCTAATTTGACACTGGACTCTTTGTAAGCTTGGCGTATATTGTCCAGTAAGGTGCTGCACAATATTTAGCTTTTTTATAAAGGGGGAAAAATAACGCTGCCTCAATCATATTTTCCTGCTGATAATCTGAAAAGTCAAGTCGTGCATAATGACCAGCTGCAGTAGCTGCCACTATCAGCAGACAGTTATTTATGTCCAACTGTCGGACGCTTAGCCGGCGCAGCTAATGTGACTTTTTATGATTAAGTGTAACAAATATCGGCTCTCCTACCGGTGATTCCTCCGATTTCATTTGATTGTCGCCTTTGTTGCAAACCGTCAGCTGCCTCGGATCTATGAAATCCCACATCTCCGTCACTGTGGGCTCACAAAAACAGTCCACACCATTTGTGATCCTTTTACAAGCTGGAGCCGCTTTCAGCAGCTCAGCGTCGTCTAAAAAGGCTCCAGATGCAGCGAGCGAGGCTTCTTGTTTGCCTCGCGGCGGCTTCCCATCAGCTCTCATGTAAAACAGGCGCTGGCAGTTTAAACACAAGCAGAGTAAACACTAAAACATGATGGCATCTGAGGCATCATCAAACGTGGGTTTTTGATGTTTTGCAGCCATGCCGCAGAGCAACAGGCTTGCTTAATAGTCTAGAGGGCCGTCTTCATGGCCCACAGGTGACATGCAGCCAGTTTAATTCCTAAAATGTAAATGCAGAACTCTGGCATGTGAATATGAGCCAGAATCTCTCCATAATTTAACTTTTATGGCAACGGAAATTACGGAGAAGCATCATATTTTATCGCATGAATCATATAACGTTCAGTCCAGCAGGATTACTCAGTACGTCATTGAGGTTACTGAGTCATGCAGCTAATATGTTAATGTTTGTATTTGTCTGTGTTGATTCTGTTCTGGCCTGTTTGCTGTTACTGGAAGATAATCTTTAGTAGATTTTTAGATCTAAATGCGCTGAGAGAATCACTGAATGATAAAAATCAATATTTCAATAAGAGGCAGGTCAATCAATACAAAAGTAAAAAATCTCTGAAAATGACTCATTTGTTGTAAACTTGCCACCCACACACTGCTTGTTGGGAGGGTCTGCGTACTCAAACAACATCCGCTGGATGTCAGTAATATCAGAAATGTTATTTGTCTTTGACGGCACTGAAAAGGTGCTTTGTGGTACGAGTGCGTTTCACAGAAGCGATCCCCAAAACATTTATTTATTCACAGACGTTTCACAGGAAGTGATGCTCTCTCTCTCTTGCACTGCCTCACGAGCAAACATCCAGAGACGCTTGATGCTCAGACGATTTGTTGATTGGCAGAAAATGACTCGATTCCAGCTTCAGATCTTTTTTGCTTATCTCGTGTTTTTACATCCTTGCATTTTGAACTGCTCCGGGAAATTGAGGCATTTTCTTTACAATTTTATGAAATCTTCTCTACTTACAGTTAATCAGTGAATCGAAATGGTCTGGAACTTGTGCTTCTTAAAGATAATGTCGGCTGCTTTCTGTTCTCATTTGAGATTTTACTGTTGCAAGGCGGCTTTGTGGGAAACGCTATATAACTCTTAAACTAAAATGCAGAGAGCTGAAAAACGACAGGAAAGCAGCAACTAGATGACTTTGGCAGATCAACAATTTAGAGCATATGGTTAAAATCACAATGTTTCTATATTGTGACACCAATATGTTCTTATATTTAGCATCAGCATGTTTTTCACAGTGATATGATGAATTATTCAGAAAAGAAAACTCTTGACATACGCCCCCTTTTTAAAGAAGGTCTGATGTGGTTTAGACCTGCCTGGTTTCTCTCCAACACTTACTGTTGGATCAATTGTTCCCCCCTGAATGAGACATCCTGACTTTCCACAGTCTGAGCTCACGTTGCCTCTACAGATGGATGACATGCGATATCCCCCGCTCTCTGCAGCCCCGACCACCACACTGCTGTAGAAATCACTGAAAAGACAGCAGCACTTCCTCACAGACCTGACCAAGGCCCGGAGCTTTACGCACCGTCAGCAAGAGGCCAATCTTCTCTCCCTCCAGCTCATCTTCCACCTCAGCCGACCTCTCATACACTCACATGAATACCTGTAGTCTCACAGAGCTCTCTCTCTCTCTCTTTTTTTTTTCCTGCTCCTATTTCTCGCTGCTGTCAAGTTTGTCTGTTGGTAGTTTTGGTCTCTATAAAGTGGACTGTAACTGGAGCAGGTGTGAAAAGACTGTTCTTCCAGGCAGGAAGCAAAGCAGTCAACGCGACCGGAACCCTGACAAAGAAAACGAGCAGAGCAGACGCAAAATAAAGCGCTTTGCATGCAAGCATTTTTGTCAAGCGAGAAGGAGCTTTACGTTGAAGCCTTTAAAAACGTGGCACCGGTTACTGTAGTCTAATAGGGAGGAGCGGAAAGGTAATGAAAAGTGTCAGTGTGTGAGTGCCTGAGGGAGAGAAAGTGAAGCTTTCCTACACCCAGAAGTCATTTTGAAGATAAAAAAAAAATGCTAGAGAGGTTA
This sequence comes from Nibea albiflora, assembly GCA_014281875.1. Classification (NCBI taxonomy): domain Eukaryota; kingdom Metazoa; phylum Chordata; class Actinopteri; family Sciaenidae; genus Nibea; species Nibea albiflora. The sequence continues at coordinate 4,840,464 of CM024797.1, forward strand.
ATGGTAATAAGTGCATTAGGGCAACTGAAGAACAGTAAATGGATAGAAGTGTCCAAGTAATTGTATGGAAATAAAGTAGCTAGCAAATCTCCACCTAAAACCCGTCCAGAGTCTGGTTTTAAATCTCTATGGTGACTTACAGTAGTCGCTTTCTGCACACAGCGACTGTTATAACTGTCTACAACCTGTGCGATCGTGACGGCCCATGCTCCTGCTTTGCTGCTGCAGCTGAGACTTTAGCAATTAACCTGGTCAGTAAAACATTAATAGGGAGCAATGACCAAACTTATTCCTGCTCTTTAAATCGTGCTATTGTTTGCTGCGCTGAGCACACAGCTGCTCAGTTTCTCTTTTGAATCTTTAACTGAACAGTTAGTCTCCAAGTCTGTTTTAATGCCTTTGTTTCATTTTTGTAAAACTTTAACTGCATTGCCCATAATGGAGGTCACATAGGTGAAAATCCTTTACTTCACATCCATCGTACTGATTGGACTTGAAGTCTTAGATCTACTTTGCTTCCAAGTTATGAGAAGTTATTAGTTAAATAAGACTTGCTCAGATATTTTAATGTGAATAAAACCAATAGAGATGCAGATAAATGTAAGATTAAACACATAATAAAATAACTGAGTTTCTAAAATGTTTGAAATTAGAGCTTTGCACAAACATGCCCCATAAATTAACTTCATGCAGCTTTATTTTGTAACTTTGGGTGTGTAGCATGAAGTCCACACTACCAACTATGTGACTGACTTGTGCTTCAGCTATTCCACCGCAGCTCTCAGTGAGTTTCTTGAAGAAATATTTACCTGCTGCTGAAGTTAAGTTAACCACTCAGCTAGTTAGTTCAATCCGCGCTGCCTGGTACTGTAGAGCCAAGCTCTGGCAGACTGTTGTTATTTACGTCACTATTAAAGGAGCTTTGCACCACAGGGAGGAGGAGGGTTCAGGTGAAGGGCGAGGGCAGCCGAGCTGATGGTGTGCTAGAACCAGAGCCGGGGAGGCAGGCAGTGTATCTGGACACAGTACAGGCTCAGAGACCGAAGAAGAAGTTAACAGGAGTAAACCTGGGAGTGACTTTGAGTGGTTAAGTGAAAGGCTGAAAGACAGACGGCGAGCTGGGCTCCTTGCTGTTGGTCTCATGGATATTATAAGCCGCTTGCTATGTCTTGTGTTGCAGTTGCTTGATGTTTAGCTGTGGTTGTTGATCTGCTAGTTTTTGATCATGAATAATGTAATTAAGAAATGTTCGTGTACGGCTGTGGTGTTGCACAATCAAAAGTTTCAACCCGCTTTATTCCATCCGATGCTAACCTTATGCTCCTCGGTCTAATGCATCTTATTGGCTACACTCAGTCTCTTCCTCTACTCACAAGTAAATACTTGACAGTCGATGCAGATGAGTCAGAGAGAGAAAGAGACAAACTTACTGAGAAATGACAATTGAAATGAACCAAATTTGAACCCAACACTATTGGGAACTATTAGATTTAGATCACATCGCAGAACTCATGAATACTATGTTTGCAGCACGTCGACCTGAGAGGCCATGGCAGCTCTGTCATTTCAGATGATAAAGCCGGGCATTTAAATAGCAGGACCTGCATTTGGCAGTGAAGGAACTGTTATTCCACAGGTTGTTTTTGTCTTCTCGCCTCAGACTACCTGATGTTTTGAAGTAATTTTCAGGAAATTAGGCCAATAAGAGGCTCGTCACTTCTAGTCAGGCTGCTCTCTGGGGGATGTCCAGACTCTTCTCATTAAATCAATGAAGTAGCTGTCGCTGTTACCAGCGTTTGAAGCCTCGAGTCGATGGTTGTGTCTGTGTGGTGATCCAAGAGTCAGTCATGATCAAAAAGAGCCTGCGTTATAAACACACGCAATGACGTACATGCAAACATGTAAACACATATGATACGATTTGAAAAACACCAAGGGCCAAAAAAAAAAAGTAGAAATCGCCCACCCATGATCACTCCCCAGCCTCTCACTCCTCTCCTCCCTGCATCCTCCCACCCCTCCACTCCCCAGAGAGGGTCGGACAGCAGTCCTCCATTGATGTTAGCATGTACGAACGTGAAGCTACTGCAGGCTAGCCCCGCCCAGCCCTCGGTGGGAGACACTTCAAGAGGAATCCTCGATGAGCGAGCCTATTTTGGGTTGCCTTGCCTCGCACGGTCTTCCCTTTCTTCTCTTTGTTTTCCTCTTGTCCTCCTTTGCTCTGCTCCCCTGAGGTGTTACCATTAACTGACCCTTCATATGTAAGGAGGGGGGAAAATAGAAAACGCCAATGTTGGTTTCAGAAGAAGAGAGAGAAAGGAAAAAAAAAAAAACTGCATGCACCAGCCTTAAAATGTATAGATTCTTAGCTGCTCTTCAGTCTTTTTGTCCTTCTGTAGTACTCTAGAGCTCTTTATTCTCCAGACCACAGACTAAAAGTGTGGCATTGTGGGATAAAAGTGCACGTTTTGGTGCCCAGTTTATGCTTTTTATGCCAATGTGATGTCCTTCAAAGCAGCGATGCTGAGATTAGCTCCACGCGCCACAACACAGCACTAATATTCTACCTTTAGGTACTTTACTGGATGATTTAAGGGCAAAACATACCAACAGCATACAGTTGGGATCAAATCACATAGGCCTATCATTTATTAAAAATGATTTTATCAGATTCAATCACGGGACTGAAACATTCGTACCTCTGTTGTGTCCTACAGTTAGAGCGACTGAAGATGTGTGCTGTGTTCTTACCTCAAGTCAAACAGAGCTAGTTCTAGCCATCATCGGTTCGACTGACCGGTGTGGAGCCTGTAGGCCTTGAAACAAAGTGATGATTGACATGTACACTGCTTTAGCACCAGCAGTGATGTGGAAGTTACTGACTGTCATGATGAAGAGGAAGCACAACCTGAAAGGATTTAGCTGTCAGTCCACGTTCTTACCCTGAGCTATAGCCATGAGATTCTGGTAGAACACTGTGGATACAAGAGGCCGGTAAGGTTAAAAAGGTTTGACATCACTGCTCGAGTCGCTGCCGTCAGCCAAAGTGCCGTGGACACGCGGTGCTTGCCTCCACGAGTGACTCGCACAGGAGAGGAACAGCTTGACCACTGTGTGACTGTTTTGACTGACTCAGAGTCACAGTGTCCTGACATGATGGACGAAGCAGGAGGGAAAAGACTAAAGGAGGTCTTATTTTTGGCTCGAGTCACCACTCCTCCATCTCCACAGCCTCTGTTTCATTTCTCCTGTCAGTTTTACCTCTTTATGCCGTGGCCTCCCGCGGCTGCAGTCGTTTCGTATAAAACGGGACGCAATCAGTGGTTAATGGATTTACCAGGCTGCACGGATTCTCAGTGAGGTGCAGCAGAGTCGCTGAAGAAGAGAAAGACTGTGGGTTATGTTTCCTTCTCAGCCTCTCTCTCTCTCTCTCGAGTTTAGATAGCGGGTCAATAGAGACAGAGGCACAGCAGCCACCTTCTCCTTTCCTAATCTGCCTATTCAGCAGCAGAGATAAAGCCAGGAATATCAGACAGAGAGGGAGGGGAAAAGGGGAAAAAATACAGGTACTGTAAGATGTTGAAAGTCTTCCTGGGTAAAAATAGAACGAGTAGCAGGAGAGAAAGGAAGTATTAAAAGGCTGAGAAGTTCAATACGAGCGTCTGATACATTAAAAATACTTGTGAGGGAAAACAGGCAGAAGGTTGGAGATGTATCAGGAGGGAGAAGGAGATAAGGGATTGAAGAAGTTGTTGAATAAGTGGAAAACTAAAACCAGATTTGCATGTTGCTGCAGCAACGCTGAGATGATAAGTCCTCGTGGTTATGCTCTAATAAATCCACGCCGGCTTTCCTCAAAACAAACTGAGGAGTAGAAATGAAACAGAATAACTCTCGTCTCTCCCCTTCCATTATTTTCTCACTGTAATCTTCTATTCTGAACTCTTCCTTGTCTAAATATTTGCCTGAAAGTTGCCCAAATATTGAATCCGATTGCCACTACATGAAGAAACGAATTCCATTTAAGCAAGATGAAATTTGACGCTTCTGACCTAAGCCGGCGTTTGTTTCTCATCTCCTGCGCCTCGCTGGGGTTTTTTATGAGCTGCTATGTTGATAGAGAGCCTTGACAAGCAACAAGGGTGTCCATCCGATCTTCAACCAGCGATGTTGCAGTTCTACTTGCGTCCTCGCACCTCCACCTTTTTTCTGTTCTTTTATTTTATGGGCTTTCTGATGGAGTGAAGGCCAGTAACGGTCAACAGCACGGCATGGCATGAAAGTTTTAGCTTTAGTGGAAGAAGCAGATACCAAAGTGTCAAGGTGTAGCCCAATAACCTGTCAGTCTTTGTTAATACATCAACTTTTCTACCTTGGCCAAGCGTAAAAGCTTCTTTGTGGCTCTTTTTTCAAAGCGTTGGCGTGAACACGCGCGTAGAAACAGGTGGATGGAAATGTTTCATATGTCTCCTCATCTGAATGTAGCGCTGTTTTGTTCCGTTCAGCAGGTTCAGCTTTGTTTATTTCTGTCTCTGTTATCCGCTCTGCAGCCCTCCCTCCTCTCTCCAGTCCTGACAAAGCATCTTCAGCCTTTTGCTGTATCATTCACACTTTGGCCGTCTTCCTAAAGGAAGGAAAAAGTTCAATTTAATCTCCCTCCTCAAGAAATTGATTCTGGTCATTTGCATTAAAACATAAAAACACATAACTATAAAAAAAAAAAGATATAGCATGACACAGATTAATTAATTAATGTGCATTTCTTAGTTTAAATTTTTAGCTTTGGTTGACTTACATAAAACAAAGTAAACAAATATAGACCTGGTATATGATAACTGTGTATAGTTGCAGTACAAATGTTGCTTAGTCATCCCTGATAACCTCACTGTACCTTCTGTCTTCATACTTCTATTTATTTTGAACTCTTCTAAGTGCAGAAACTTTTGAATGTAAATATTTATGTCACAGTTTTAAAATGAATTTTGTGAATGGTCGGGCGATGCGTTACATTTTTCCAAAGCGGCTCACAAAATGTTAATACCAGAAATAATGTTATGCAGCCATACATATTTCTGATTTGTGGAACTGAAACTAGTTTAATTGCCTCGTCAGTGCGTCAACACCAATAGAGTCATGTAGCCGACGAGACAGCTGTGCTGATCGGACTAATTACTACGAGGTAATTGAGTTACAGTACTTCAAAACTTTTAAAGTGCTACTGTGTTTTAATGGTGCAAATTAAGAAATCTGTTTTAAAAGTCCGCAAAGAAGATCACAGTTCAGATCGGCACTCATCATTGAGATCAAACAGATTGTGATGTGATTTTTTCATACAGGCCATATTAGTTTAAGTGCAGTTAGCATTGCTGCTGGGCTCATCTTAGTTTTACAGTAGTGTGTTTCCCAGATTTACACGTTGGTATGTATAATACTCAGGTGATAACCTTGGGCATTACAGACCGGTTGGTAAAATGGTTTTGGAGTCGGAGATGATGCATTTTCCGTCTGCTTCTAGTCTTTGTTTTGAGCTAGGCTTAAGACATCCTGGATTTCACTCTACACACACACACACACAGGCAACATATGTGTTTCTCTCCTCATTTACTAGTCTGTTAAGGGTTTATTTCCCCAGACAGACTGACTACTGGCCTGTAAGCACTGCTGTAGCACCAGTGTCCTTTTCTTTCTCTCCCTCTCTGCATCGACCTCCTCAAACCCTCCTCCCTCCTTGTGTCCCGCTGTCTCCCTCTGGGTGTCTGACTGGATAGCTGCTTGACAGGAATCGGAGGGCAGCGCTCTGAAACTCAGCTCCATTGACCCGGAATAGATCTCCAATACTTTGATCCTCTCTGGCTTTGAAACCGTCCACCCCACTGAGATGGACTCTCCTCCTTCATATGTCTGCTTGTTGACTTTTAGTCGAATACTATACTGGTATTTACTCTCAGGCAGCTCATGTATTTATTATGTGGCCATAAAGATTTGATCATAGCGAGTCACTGTTCTTACCGTATTTGTTGTTTGGCGCTTGTCCTTTGTGGCAGACTTTTGTCCCAAAATGAGAAACCTGCCATTTAAAAGAGAAATGGAAAAAAACACAGAAGCTGCTATTAAAATGATTGATGGACCAGTTTAAAAAACTTATGAGGACCAAGCGAGACAATTCAAGGTCTTACTGACAAATCTGATCAGATAAATTAAAAAAAATATATATATAAAAAACAGGAAAGAAAAGTCAAGGCAAGGTCAGGACCCTGATGAGGACCATCGTATCGTCGGTGTGCGGCTGTCTTTTTAACGATGTAGCCACATAAATCACAACTTTGAGGCTACAGTATGTTTTGCAACTAAAAAGTTTTCTTTCCACTTTTTCGTCGTCCTCTTTGCCCAGATACATTAAAAAAGAAATTTCAGGTAATTTGGAGATAGTTTTCATCCTGCATTCTTCAAACAAGCACAAAGAAAGGTTTTGCCAGACACTGCCATGTACTATTAATGAAAGGCATCCTAGTTAGTCAGGATCAAACCTGAATCTTACACGGGAACATCAAAGCAGTCGTAGTTGTGCGTCATGTTTGCTGGTCTTTTAAAACCTGAAATCAGTGCCTCACAGATGCATAAATATTTGAATATCAATGTGCGACTGTTTGACTGACTTTGATTTTCTTTCGCCTCATGCAAAAGAAGCTGCTGTGATATTTTCTGTTTGCTATTATACTGGATCCTAAGCAGGCAGCCATCCTTGGTGCCTTCAATGAGGGTGAGCGCTAACTCAGAAGCCAGGCTTTGATGTTTAGAGGCAGAGGAGGGCCTGGCTGTTGGGTTTGTCACCGGGTTAGTGAGAGGGCTCCTCCCGGCGCAGATGTTTTCCAGCTGCAGTCCCAGTTTTCCACATCAGACCTGTGCCAACGTGTCTTCCTAGGGAATTTTGTCTCTTGCTAATGACCCCATTTGTCTATCAGGATGAGGGGTGGGGTGTAAGAGGGGGTTAATGACGCGTCAACTCACCTGACAAAACAATCACATTAACGCGCCCGGTCGCCACGGCAGCAAATGTGCACTTGCACTCACCTGCAGCATAATTTGATTACTTTTGACCAATTTAATTTCGCAAATGGAGATGTGTGTGTTCACCCAGAAAAATCAACACAATTATTATGGCAATTTGTCAAAGGTGAAAGTTATTTTGATGAGAGAATATTCTGTCACATTAGAAATGAATTAGTATCTTTTTGTACTTTAACTTTTGCGGTCTTTGTGTTCCCTCTTTGGCTGGCTCGCTGCGGTTTGAGATCACCGTGTTCAGACAGATGGGTTATTAGTTTGAGGCTTTGTGGAGGTGATTTTAGCAATGTGAGATATCTGGTGGCATAGCATCTGTCCTGGCCTCCAGTCTTTCCTATAAAAGGAGTCTGTTTACAGACAGCTGTCCGTTTGATCGCAGAAGATTAAGTTAGATCTTGTCTGAAATGTCATTTCCTTCTTTGATATGACCCCGGTCTTTTTCCCTTTTTGTCACCTGTCAATCATTTCATAAACTTTTTTCATTTGTCTTCTCTGACTGGAGGAGATTTAATGACAAGCCCTCTATTTTTTTTTTGTATTTATCAAACCTAGTTTTGATTATGTAATGATGATTCAAGTTTATATTTTCTAACGCAATAAAACTACCAGCTCATAAAATGAAAGCTCAATCTTAGTGCTGCACGAATCCATTCATCTTCCACCGCGTGTTTGAATGAAGTTACTTTACCAATTGTAGAGCTTTAATGAACATTTGTGAATAATCAGTCAAGTCTGTATAAAACCACAGATAAAAGCCTTGTTTTGTTCAACCAGCACTCCAAGTCAAAGACACTCTGTTACTATCATGTGGGTAAAAAAAGTAGTACATTGTCAAATAGGTATTGTGCCTGAATTATTCTCTTAGCTTTTACCAATTATAATTTTTCTGTGCTTAAAGAAATTAGAAGCTGTAGGCAGAATTTTAAAAACACTGAACCAGAAGTTCAAGTCAGATTCAAATTTTCCCAAAAACTTTTTTAACTATTCTAAAAGTAGTCATACGTAAACATACCGAGTTTAAAGAATACTGGAATCAATCTATTAAACTTCCTTTAGTTAGCATTTTGGTTGCTTAAATTAAAGAATAACACTCGGTGGTTTTGTATTGAAGTGGCAACTGCACCAACTCTTCTAGAGGTGTGCTTACTCCTGAAATAGACAGAAGGTCTGCAAACAAGCACTAATGACATCTGGACTAAATCACAAATTACAATAGCACCAAACAGTTAAATCTAAGTCTCTGGTAGCCAAAACAAACGCACCTATAGAGCCACCGCCAAAGTGAAACAAACAGCTGTAATGAGCTGTGTTCCAGCAAACCAGGTGCTGCTACCCAATCACCTTCTCTCCATCATTTTGGATGGAGAGACCACTGTTGTCTGCCATATCTGTCTGTGGCTTGCTGTGTCAGAACTTTGCAAAATATGTATGTGGACAGGTGTGTGCACACACACCTACAGCAGTACTTACACAGTACACCCACAGTCACACACATACACCTGCAGGGTCACGTACACACACTCACAGGCACACACTGAGTGACTGTGTAATCGGCTTTCCCCTTTCCACCCACTAAAAAAAAAAAAATCCCAAGAATCACTTGAGTGTGAAATGCTGAAAACATCCTGCATCCAAATCATATCAAGAGCGCAGCAGATTCCCTCCACTGTTTGCCTGTTTTGTTTATTTGGCTCCTGCATGCAGGCAGATTGAGCCCTTGTCGTAATGACCATGCATTGTCAAGCCCACGGTTGTCGGGAGGGAAAGACAGGAACTAGCTGCACTCGCAAGAGCTGCCATGACTCTAAATCCACATTAACAACAGCAGCTACTGCCAAGGTAACACTGCTTCGAGGCATCTGATGCCTTGGTGCATCCGGCCTGCTCCCTGTAAGCCCTGCTGTGGCGAACGGGTCAAACATCAGATACAGAAGTTGTTTTGAGAGAGGTATGACATCTGGGTGGATGGTGAAAGAGACAGGATGGTGGAAGATTCGCTTCAGTAGCTTCAGCATTTGCCCACTCGTCTTCTGCTGAAACATGACAACGCTGGCTTGAGAGATGTTGATAAAATGTTTCCTGGATGTTGTGCTGAGGTGTCTGCTGGTAGGACGATGTGTCTTCAGCTGTCACACGCTGTCTGAGGCTTTTGCTTGTTTAGTTGATGATGGTTTTCACTTCCATTTACTTCACTCTATTCTTTTCTGTGGCTCTAAAAAGCTCAATAATGACTCCATTCACTTTAGTTTCTCTACATCAACTAGACAACCATGAGAAGAAACAAATTTGATTCACGGAGATAAATGGGTACAACTACGATAAAACGATACTATTAAAGAGAATATGTTAAGCAGTGTCTAGCTTGCAAGTACAGTGTCTTTTAATGTTGTATATTTATGCATGCCTTCACTGGTTTGGTGATTAATTATACCGATGAAGCACATGTCTCTCATTGAATATTGTAAAATTTAACGCAAGTTCTTTGAGAAAAAAAGGGGACCCACAATAGAACCTTGTGGAACTCCACAATTTACCGCTAAGAAATACACGTTAAGACTTTTTAAACAGATTTCAAACTAATGTTTTGATTTTAATATCTATGTTCAGTGTGTCATATTTCTAAATCATACATTTATATACACATATCCATATTGACACTTTAATGATATTGTTACTAGCCACATCCACTCAGTTTGCGTGGCCATGGCTTGTTGAAGAACGGGCCACTTGTAATAAATTTAAAACCCTGAATGATAATACAACTAAAGCAGAGTGTTATATATTTCTCCCCTAACTCTCTTTTCTCTCTGGGCTTCTAGGTATTGCCATAGCCAGTGCTCTGGTGGACACATCACAACAGCGAGTGATGGATTTCAAAGAAAGAGGCCTGGGTCTGAAGCACCGCAAACACAACATGCACCACCAAGGGACCTGTGTATGAACCGGATGCCCTCAATGAGGAAACAACATATCAACTGTGTCCATGGGGGAATTTCACTGGAGATATTCTCATTAACTTTAGAGAGAAGGACACATTGTATACAAAGGCGAAGCCTGCAAAAATTGGTTTTGAATGGTCTTTGATGGTGGCTTGGAAGAAGAGGAAATGTATCCACTGTCTCATCAACAGGCACTAAATCTGGGAAAAATGGTACTTGTGGTCTCTTTCTTGCCTGAATCAGATGGAAAACTTCTTCACCCACATGCTCCTTTTCCCCTTTGTGTGTATATGTTGGTCCTGATGAGCCAGGAAAACAAAAACTTGAACCCCTGAATGGCAGATTGATGAGAATGTGTTTTACACCACAGCTTTGGTTACAATGAGAGCTGGCAGACTTTTCCCACTTCCATGTGGCTGTACATCTCCAGGGCTCTGCTCGTCTGTCTGTCATGCACTCCGCCACATTGACAGAGAAAAACACTTGTTTTACACCAATAAACCAAACTAAATGGCTTTGAGCTCCTGTGAGAGATATTGAACTGAAATTAACTGAGCTGAAATGAAGTCCTCCTGACTTACAAACTCAGTCAGCCCCAGGAGCAACGCTGGAAAAGAACAACATGGACCTAACTAGATCAATGAAAAACACTGTAGCAGGCGGTGTTCTGTGACAAGGATGTGCTTGAGGCGAAGGTCTCCTGGGAATTTTAAAGACTACTGCTGTTGAGATGTTGGAAAACCACATCTTGCTACGAACATCTGGATGCAACTATTGAAATGTGTTCTTTATGAAATACATGTATTTCTTGTTTTTTCCCTGCACCACCAACTGAAGTTCTACATTTTGATATCTGCTCAGGTCCTGTATAACAGAAAAGGGTCCGTTATCTGTAGCTTTGGGCCTTATACACGTCTGTATATGCACTATAAGTGAAATGCTTTACCAGTACATTAAGACCCTCTGTGGGATAATATTATGCAACTGATCATCCAAATGTAATGTTTATTCTGGGCTGCGATGTAACCTCAAGGTCGGTATCATCAAACGCATACTACTGATGGTATTCATATGTCAGTTAATTCATTTAGTACTGTGAAGATACATTATACATCTTTTCACATGACCTCCAGTAAATGCCATACATGTTTATTTGTGATACAAACTTTTATCTTATGTAATATTTATTAATTATGCAAATTACCGTTAAACAAATTTCACAAGTTTTGCAAATGCACTAAGGATTATTTTTTTCCAATACAAAAACTAAATAATTGGTTTTACACAGGAAGTCTGTGCAGTATTCCTTCTTTGTGCTTCTTTCTGAGTCTTTTTATTAGGGCCCGAGCACGCACTGTGTGCGAGGCCCTATTGGATTGCAAATGTTTATTATTTTTTTTCTTAGTTTTTTTTTTTTTATTATTAGTATTCTTCCGCGAAATGAATTGCATTTTTCGACGGCCTATATGTACTCGAAAAGTTGCGAAAATTTGCCTACCCCCCCAAAGTCGGGCGTAAAATTATGTATTTTGGGGGTCTCGCACGTGGATGTATAAAAATGGCTCTACGGCGCCACCTACGTTTCAGTTGTCGGAGGAGCCCCTCGACACGGTTTCATCCACGTGTACGAAATTTAGCGGGAGTATGTAAGATACCGAGCTGCACAAAAAAGTCTCTTGGTGACCCGGGCTACGGCGAAGCGTACGGCGGCCATTTTAATTCAAAATTGCCAGGGTAATTTCCAGGGGTCGTATTTGAACGAACTCCTCCAAGGGCTTTCATCCGATCTGTTTGAAACTTGGCGTGTGTGTTCTTGAGGCCTCGACGATGAAAGTTATCAAAATCGTAAGTTTAGGATTTACTGTGTGAAAGGGGCGGGGCAACGAACTTTGGTGTTTTGCCATGAAATTTCGACGTGCTATAACTTTGCGAAAAACGCTCCAATCTTCACCAAACCTCTGATATATAGTGGTAGTCTGGCCTAGAATACATTTCCATAAAATATTTGGTGATTTTCACAACCCCTCCTAGTGGCGACAGAGGTGTCTGTACAAAATAAAGTGAAAACCACAAAGATATGAAAGGTAACTCTGTGAGCTGATATCTCAAGTTGGTAGAGTGCTCCTTAGAAGTTCTGAAGTCATGGGTTTGAACCCTGTGAGATGTTGCTCACTTTTGAGGTGTCTGTCCAAATGAAGGGTGTGTAGATAGCCAGTGGTTTACTGCTGCTGACTTCACGGGAGACGAGTCGAATCCAGCGTGGACCCTTAAAGCTACCTGCATACTTTCATTGATGTGACAAGTTGATGCTTTTTCATGTTTCTATCTCACTTATCAAGATGAATATCATCATGGTAGATTCGCAGAGGTTGTGTGGATAGCTAAGTGGGAATGTGCTGACTTCACCGGGGAGATCAGGTTCGAATCCAATGTGCGACCTTAGGCAAGGTCCTTAAAGCTACCTGCCTAACTCATGATGTGACACGTGGATGCTTTTTCAATGTTATCTATCTCCACTTATCAAGATGACTAGGCAAGGTCCTTAAAGCTACCTGCCTACTTCATGATGTGACACGTGGATGCTTTTTCACTGTTATCTATCTCCACTTATCAAGATGAATGTTCATCATCATTGGTAGCTTCACAGAGGGTGTGTGGATAGCTCAGTGGTAACGCTGCTGACTTTGACCCCGAAAGATGCGTGTTCGAATCCATCGTGGAGGCAAGGTCCTTAAAGCTACCAGCCTACTTCATGATGCGACACGTGGATGGTTTGAAACCCATCAGTCTAACCAAGGAACAGCTAGTAGCTGTTAGGGTTTCAAAATATGTGATCAGAAACTGCTATCACAACTAGCGGGCGATGAGGTACAATAAAAGCGCTACGGCGAGGGGGAGCCAGGACGACAGGTCAGACGGGGGATGATGATGCCACCATGTGAGATTTTGGGTACCAAGTAGCAGTACAGTAGCAGTACAGTAGCAAATGTCAAAGACTAGAATCCTAGAACTGACTAGACTTGACCTGAGGTTAACAAAGTAAAGTACCACATCCACCCTGCTAGGATGGTGAATAGCAGCTATGTTCTCGATAAACTAGGTAAGTATAGGATATAATAGCAGCTGTTGCCTAGGATACGGGTTGATGATAAACATCGTTCACCATGTTTATTTTTATACTGATGACTTGATAGGTGGTGAGTGTATAGGATAGTGATTACCATACTAAACTATGACTTTTTTTTACCATACTATACTATGACTTTTTTTTTACTAAACTATGACTTTTTTTGCCATACTATACTATGACTTTTTTTTTACTATACTAAACTGACTTTTTTTGCCATACTATACTATGACTTTTTTTTTTGCCATACTATACTATGACTTTTTTTACCATACTATACTATGACTTTTTTTTGCCATACTAAACTGACTTTTTTTTTGCCATACTATACTATGACTTTTTTTTTTTTACTAAACTGACTTTTTTTTGCCATACTATACTATGACTTTTTTTTTTTTACTAAACTATGACTTTTTTTGCCATACTATACTATGACTTTTTTTTTTTTGCCATACTATACCATGACTTTTTTTACCATACTATACTATGACTTTTTTTTGCCATACTATACTATGACTTTTTTTACCATACTATACTGACTTTTTTTTTTACTAAATGACTTTTTTTTGCCATACTATACTATGACTTTTTTTTACTAACTGACTTTTTTTGCCATACTATACTATGATTTTTTTTACTAACTGACTTTTTTACCATACTATACTATGACTTTTTTGCCATACGATACTATGACTTTTTTTTACTAACTATGACTTTTTTTTTTTACTAAACTATGACTTTTTTGCCATACTAAATATGACTTTTTTTTGCCATACTATACTATGACTTTTTTGCCATACTATACTATGACTTTTTTTACTATACTGACTTTTTTTTACTATACTAACTGACTTTTTTTGCCATACTATACTATGACTTTTTTTTACTAAACTGACTTTTTTTGCCATACTATATATGACTTTTTTTTTTATACTGACTTTTTTTTACTAACTATGACTTTTTTTTTTACTAAACTGACTTTTTTTGCCATACTATAATATGACTTTTTTTTTGCCATACTATACTATGACTTTTTTTACTAACTATGACTTTTTTTACTATACTATGACTTTTTTTTGCCATACTATACTATGACTTTTTTTTGCCATACTATACTATGACTTTTTTTGCCATACTATACTATGACTTTTTTTTTTAATAAACTCTGACTTTTTTGCCATACTATACTATGACTTTTTTTTACTAAACTGACTTTTTTTTGCCATACTATACTATGACTTTTTTTTGCCATACTATACTATGACTTTTTTTTGCCATACTATACTATGACTTTTTTTGCCATACTATACTGACTTTTTTTGCCATACTATACAGTGACATTTTTTGCCGTACTATACTATGACTTTTTTTTTACTAAACTGACTTTTTTTTTGCCATACTATACTATGACTTTTTTTTTGCCATACTATACTATGATTTTTTTGCCATACTGTACTATGATTTTTTTTACTATACTATGACTTTTTTTTGCCATACTATACTATGACTTTTTTTGCCATACTATACTGACTTTTTTTGCCATACTATACTATGACTTTTTTTTTTACTAAACTGACTTTTTTTTGCCATACTATACTATGACTTTTTTTTTGCCATACTATACTATGACTTTTTTTTTGCCATACTATACTATGACTTTTTTTTGCCATACTATACTATGACTTTTTTTGCCAAACTATACAGTGACATTTTTTGCTATACTATTCTATGACTTTTTTTTTGGCATAATATACCCAGAGTGGAGCTACTGGCTCACTTTGTCTTTCCGACCTGAATTACTTTTGAAGTAGCGTTCAGTTGGCAGGTTTACTCTCTCCTTCTCTTCTTTTGCATGGACACCTCATAGGCCGACGAACATCTCAAAGGATTGCGGAACCCACAACTTCAGATACCTCTACCTCATGTTGTTGGATTTATTCTTTTTGTGATCTTCACGACAGGAACAACTGCAGACGGTTAGCAACATTACCATTCAAAGTCAGGATAAAGAACAGAAATGTGTTTAGATTCTTCGCTTTAGGCTAACCGTTTGGGTTGTCAGCCAAAGCTAAAGGCTCTCTGATTTCTGATATCATGTCGACTTAATATTGCACTGTAAATGCTGAATCAGCATAGAATGAATTTTTCATTAAGAGGTATTCAAATGAAAATCTACTCCAGAACTGGATGCAGCTCTAGAGTTAGGCCACAGTTATTCGGACGTGTAACACTGATCAGACAGTTTTCAATCCTTTTGGCATGAAATCCTGATTCTATACAATTCATATACTCACACATCACATAATATCACACATATGGAAACATTAGTGAAAAAAAAAATCAATACAGAGTAATTTATAGGTTTAAATAGGCACCACTTTGGTCGGATTATTAGGGCCCAAGCACGCGGTGCGAGGCCCTATTGGATTGCAAATGTTTATTTTATTTGTTTTTTTTTTATTATTAGGGCCCGAGCACGCGGTGCGAGGCCCTATTGGATTGCAAATGTTTATTATTATTATTATTTTTTTTATTATTCTCCTTTTTCTTTTGCGAAATGAATCCCATTTTCGACAGCCTATATGTGCTCGAAAAGTTACGAAAATTTGCTTACCCCCCCAAAGTCGGGCGTAATATTACGTATTTTGGGGGTCTCGCACATGGACGTATAATAATAATAATAATGGAACTCCATTGACTTTTTGGCTGTTTTTCAGGCAAAACTGTTGGGCTATCATAGACTTTGTCAGAGCTGTCTGAAACCTCTTGTGGTTATTAAGACCTATATTCTGCACAAATCGGCTGCATAATTAATTAGGGGGCGGGGCGAAATTGCTCTATAGCACCCCCTTGAATTTTTCTTTCAGGCAGCCCCGCCGAATTGTAGAACATAACAAGACCTACAAAAAAAGTCTCTTGGAGCAATGGGCTAAAATTAACAGGAAATGAGATATATAGCAATGAAAATCACCATTATTTGTGTTTCTGAGTAAAAGTTATCAAAATTATGAATTTTGATGAAAGAATGTCACCGTGGCACTCTGTCAGATTTGACCGTTTGTCCCAATTCTGGCTGATGTGTTCGATTGAGCGAAATGCTTTGAAAGCGCCGAAGGCTCGCGCATTTTCCGACTGGTGCCTTTCGACGTGCCAGCCCGTCGAGTTGCGCGGGAGTGCGAGGGCCCGTCCAGCGCTGCTTGTTTCCAAATATATTTTATGCATATCAAAGCAAAGTTTTATGTGATATTAAAACGTTTTTTTTGCCCCTTTATCAATTTTACCAATTGTGTTAAACCTTCATTAAATATTGTGAAGTCATTTTTTTATCTTCTGCACATACACAGCAGAGGTGTGCACATGTATTGTCAACATATTGAGTCTGGTTGTTTTCAACCAGGCGTTTTGTTTTCATGTAATTTTGCACCAGTTTGTTGTTGAGACTTCTATTAACAAATGGCAGCTCACCACCATCATTTTTGTCCATATGAGCATAAATCTGTACATTTACAATTAAAAACATTTTGATGCCTCTTCGTATGGTAATTTGACCCCATGTGCTGCGTGTGTATTCTTACCTCTGGTGTTGTGGGATGGTATTGATCGGCGTTCTCAGGATGTCAGGAGGGCCAGATGACAAGCTCAGCCAACACTCTACCATTCGATACTGCTGATAGAGTTACATAAAGACTGGATCAGCAACCTGAATGGACAAACAAGAGAGCACAACACATGTATGACATGAACAGCTGATTTACACTTTGCATAATAACGAATTATTATCAAAACATGCTACACCTCATTCAATTCTAACAACTTAACTGAGCCTAAGAATGGTACTACTGGTCCATGGACCACATTCAGACACACAACAGCTACTGGTTGGATTTCCACTAAATTAGGTTTGGATTCATGATCCCAACAGCTTGACCCCTGAAGACTTTCGTGACCTCCTGTCCTATCAATACAATCAGAGAAAACCTTCTTTGATTATGAAAAACAAACCTAACTGGCACTATACACTACAGCCCCAATGTTACTCTGTTACCTTTCCTCCACTGGAAGCTTGGTTATATTTATAATATAGTTTGGAGTTTTACATTTACAGGCATATAAAATTGGCTCGTTTAGATGTGTTAACAGATGCCCTGTGCCTTTGTGTCTTATATCAGCAATTTCTAGTTTTGTGTGTGCAAAAAATAAAACTATCCGTTTCCCATCCTCACTTTATCTCCTCTAGGCCTACTTAGTTAGAAATATAGCAACTTTTTTTGGTTTGTATATGTTAAAATAAGGTTACTAACAGATTAAATCCATCATTGCATTGAATCCAACTTATTTAATAATCAATTTCACTATAATAATTACGGAAAATACAACACATTTCAAGCCAGCATTGAGCATTGCAGTGCACAGTGACACTCCACCCGTGCACTGAGGAACCATCCAAATCGGCCAAAATCCAGCGGATATTAGATCGAATAAATTGTCACAGGCTGCTCCCCAAAAGATTGAACCACTCTCCCATCCGGACAAACTCTCAAACTGTCGACTCATCAGCCAAACTTAATTGCATTAGGACAACATAGAAACATTTGGATTTTAATGAGCCCTTTTTAATCACAAACTGGGAATGCTTCTTCCCTCATGGTCAACACAGTATTCAAACTAGCAACGCTTACAATAAGCTGCCACTGCTCCATGTGTGTCGTTTCAATGGTCCTGGCGTATGGATTGCAGCTGTTTCATACTGTATTTTGCAGTGGGACCAAAACACGACTTCGTGTACACCTGCGGTGCCGACGTACCGATGTCGTTTCATAGATCACACATAAAACAAACAAACAAATCAAATCCAGTCTTTTTATTTGCCATACTATACTATGACTTTTTTGCCATACTATACTGACTTTTTTTGCCATACTATACAGTGACATTTTTTGCCGTACTATACTATGACTTTTTTTTTACTAAACTGACTTTTTTTTTGCCATACTATACTATGACTTTTTTTTGCCATACTATACTATGACTTTTTTTTTGCCATACTATACTATGATTTTTTTGCCATACTGTACTATGATTTTTTTACTATACTATGACTTTTTTTTGCCATACTATACTATGACTTTTTTTGCCATACTATACTGACTTTTTTTGCCATACTATACTATGACTTTTTTTTTACTAAACTGACTTTTTTTTGCCATACTATACTATGACTTTTTTTTTGCCATACTATACTATGACTTTTTTTTGCCATACTATACTATGACTTTTTTTTGCCAAACTATACAGTGACATTTTTTGCTATACTATTCTATGACTTTTTTTTTGGCATAATATACCCAGAGTGGAGCTACTGGCTCACTTTGTCTTTCAGACCTGAATTACTTTTGAAGTAGCGTTCAGTTGGCAGGTTTACTCTCTCCTTCTCTTCTTTGCATGGACACCTCATAGGCCGACGAACATCTCAAAGGATTGCGGAACCCACAACTTCAGATACCTCTACCTCATGTTGTTGGATTTATTCTTTTTGTGATCTTCACGACAGGAACAACTGCAGACGGTTAGCAACATTACCATTCAAAGTCAGGATAAAGAACAGAAATGTGTTTAGATTCTTCGCTTTAGGCTAACCGTTTGGGTTGTCAGCCAAAGCTAAAGGCTCTCTGATTTCTGATATCATGTCGACTTAATATTGCACTGTAAATGCTGAATCAGCATAGAATGAATTTTTCATTAAGAGGTATTCAAATGAAAATCTACTCCAGAACTGGATGCAGCTCTAGAGTTAGGCCACAGTTATTCGGACGTGTAACACTGATCAGACAGTTTTCAATCCTTTTGGCATGAAATCCTGATTCTATACAATTCATATACTCACACATCACATAATATCACACATATGGAAACATTAGTGAAAAAAAAAATCAATACAGAGTAATTTATAGGTTTAAATAGGCACCACTTTGGTCGGATTATTAGGGCCCAAGCACGCGGTGCGAGGCCCTATTGGATTGCAAATGTTTATTTATTTGTTTTTTTTTTATTATTAGGGCCCGAGCACGCGGTGCGAGGCCCTATTGGATTGCAAATGTTTATTATTATTATTATTTTTTTTATTCTCCTTTTTCTTCCGCGAAATGAATCCCATTTTCGACAGCCTATATGTGCTCGAAAAGTTACGAAAATTTGCTTACCCCCCCAAAGTCGGGCGTAATATTACGTATTTTGGGGGTCTCGCACATGGACGTATAATAATAATAATAATGGAACTCCATTGACTTTTTGGCAGTTTTTCAGGCAAAACTGTTGGGCTATCATAGACTTTGTCAGAGCTGTCTGAAACCTCTTGTGGTTATTAAGACCTATATTCTGCACAAATCGGCTGCATAATTAATTAGGGGGCGGGGCGAAATCGCTCTATAGCACCCCCTTGAATTTTTCTTTCAGGCAGCCCCGCCGAATTGTAGAACATAACAAGACCTACAAAAAAAGTCTCTTGGAGCAATGGGCTAAAATTAACAGGAAATGAGATATATAGCAATGAAAATCACCATTATTTGTGTTTCTGAGTAAAAGTTATCAAAATTATGAATTTTGATGAAAAGAATGTCACCGTGGCACTCTGTCAGATTTGACCGTTTGTCCCAATTCTGGCTGATGTGTTCGATTGAGCGAAATGCTTTGAAAGCGCCGAAGGCTCGCGCATTTTCCGACTGGTGCCTTTCGACGTGCCAAGCCCGTCGAGTTGCGCGGGGAGTGCGAGGGCCCGTCCAGCGCTGCTTGTTTCCAAATATATTTATGCATATCAAAGCAAAGTTTTATGTGATATTAAACGTTTTTTTTGCCCCTTTATCAATTTTACCAATTGTGTAAACCTTCATTAAATATTGTGAAGTCATTTTTTTATCTTCTGCACATACACAGCAGAGGTGTGCACATGTATTGTCAACATATTGAGTCTGGTTGTTTTCAACCAGGCGTTTTGTTTTCATGTAATTTTGCACCAGTTTGTTGTTGAGACTTCTATTAACAATGGCAGCTCACCACCATCATTTTTGTCATATGAGCATAAATCTGTACATTTACAATTAAAAAACATTTTGATTGCCTCTTCGTATGGTAATTTGACCCCATGTGTGCGTGTGTATTCTTACCTCTGGTGTTGTGGGATGGTATTGATCGGCGTTCTCAGGATGTCAGGAGGGCCAGATGACAAGCTCAGCCAACACTCTACCATTCGATACTGCTGATAGAGTTACATAAAGACTGGATCAGCAACCTGAATGGACAAACAAGAGAGCACAACACATGTATGACATGAACAGCTGATTTACACTTTGCATAATAACGAATTACTATCAAAACATGCTACACCTCATTCAATTCTAACAACTTAACTGAGCCTAAGAATGGTACTACTGGTCCATGGACCACATTCAGACACACAACAGCTACTGGTTGGATTTCCACTAAATTAGGTTTGGATTCATGATCCCAACAGCTTGACCCCTGAAGACTTTAGTGACCTCCTGTCCTATCAATACAATCAGAGAAAACCTTCTTTTGATATGAAAAACAAAACCTAACTGGCACTATACACTACAGCCCCAATGTTACTCTGTTACCTTTCCTCCACTGGAAGCTTGGTTATATTTATAATATAGTTTGGAGTTTTACATTTACAGGCATATAAAATTGGCTCGTTTAGATGTGTTAACAGATGCCCTGTGCCTTTGTGTCTTATATCAGCAATTTCTAGTTTTGTGTGTGCAAAAAATAAAACTATCCCTGTTTCCCATCCTCACTTTATCTCCTCTAGGCCTACTTAGTTAGAAATATAGCAACTTTTTTTGGTTTGTATATGTTAAAATAAGGTTACTAACATTAAATCCATCATTGCATTTTAATCCAACTTATTCATAATCAATTTAACTATTAATAATACGGAAAATACAAGCACATTTCAAGCCAGCATGTGAGGATTGCAGTGCACAGTGACACTCCACCCATGCACTGAGGAACCATCCAAAGCGGCCAAATCCAGCGGATATTAGGATCGAATAAATTTTCACAGTCATGCTCCCCAAAAGATGAACCCTCTCCAGTCCGGACAAAACTCTCAAACTGTCGACTCTCAGGCCAAACACATTAATTCTCATTAGGAAAATAAAACATTTGGATTTTAATGAGCCCTTTTTCATCACACTGGATGCTTTCTCTGGTCAAACACAGGTTAAACTAGCAACGCTTACAATAGCTGCACTGCATCCAGGTGTGCTTTCATGGTCTGGCTATGGCGTACAGATATTCATACTTTTATGTGCAGTGGGACCTCGTTTACACCTGCGGTGCCACGTACCGATGTCGTTTATAGATACACACATAAAAAAAAACAAATCAATCCAGTCTTTTTATGTCTGCATCGCTTCAAATAGCTGCTGTGCGCTTTTAAAATAGACCACACAGATTATGTCCTCCATCATGAAGGATTACGGCCAGATTGCTGAGGTGATCTCCACACTGATCTCAAATTAGACGCTTTTTATGGAAATGTGAGACTATAACCGGCGGAAAACGCCGGCATACATTCTTTTCTGTGAACATCGGCGGAGGATCTCGTGGCTGCAGCGCGCTGCTGTCTGGCTGCATGTCAAAATCCTTCACAGTCAGTGATGTAGTGGTAAACAAAAAGCTGCTTTCATGTCAGTAATCATCTGCATGCGTCTTCTGTTACCTTAAAACACCTTATCATCTCATAACCAGTGTCACTCTGATGCCGCTAAGCTAAGGATCGCTCACATTCCTTTTATTCAGTACAGAAGTGATTTAAAATAAACTGGTCCGCTTTTTGAAACCCATCCAAATTAAATGTGCAACACTGTGTTTTAACAACAGCATATATCTTTATTAGCGAACACTATTTTCACACCTAGTTCGTCTGACTTCTGCCTTTAACTCTTTACTTTGAAAGTCTTGTTTGGAACTTGAAAGGCTTCTGAACATTACCTGAGGTCAGTGCTGCTACTGTCACCACCATTAGTGACCAGGAGGAGATAAGTGCTTCTTTTTTATGCTCTTAGCTCACTGTATTTTTTTTTCCCCCCTCAAGATAAAAGACTGCAGTATTTAGCATTAAGTGGGCTGCTGGCATCTCCACTCTGTTCAATACCTGCGTGTCAGAGGCAGCGGGAAATGGTGCACTTTTCCTTTTATCCTGATCTAAGATGGTTAAAAACCAGTCCTGAGGATGAAAGGCCGGCCTGTGTTTTTAGTGTAAAGTCAATGGAAGAAGCTCAATACCTGAACACACAAATGACTGCAAACATGCAAAGAGGCAGAGAGGAAAAGCATCCTGCCTTGTCAAGTTAATGACATTCTGCCACTGTTAGAGTGAAGTTACACTGGGATTTTTTTGTAAACCCTTAACATCTGCTTTACTGTCATTAGCATTGAGTAGAAAATGGAGACAAAGAGCCTTGTACGTTTCTGACATCACACCACATGTTCACATGTGCCGACGCCCCAGTCCCATGTCCAATGAAGCGTTCGATGCAAAGTTAACAAGTTACGATCTGCTGAGGATTTTGTGACTTCTGGGAGAAACCCCAGAGCATGCAAGCATGTTTTCAATGCAAACTCCAGACACGACATTAACGGTTCTCCACACCAAGCGGCAACCTTCAGGCCTGTGCAGTGAAGCCAAGGCAGAAAACTGCTGTTCCTCGAATGGCCACTCGAGGCTGGCTACAGAACGACTCGATCTCCACAAGTCCCCATGTTAAAGTGTCCAACTTCAAAGGAGAACTACAGCCTGCTACAAAAAGCGGTGCTGATCCCTCTGGTTAATTTCCCCGTCGACTGTCAGGTGGGTGCCGTTACAGACGGCTTGTTTCAGCACCCGGGCACCTACGTTCCACATCTTTGCCCATTTATAGATTAACCAGGAGGAGGAAGAGGCAGGACTACCTTCACAACGGTTCTTCCAATACTTGTGGGTGACATCACGGATACTACATCTGGTCTGTGCCTAAGACTCACTTATGAGCAATAACTAATTTGATTTCTGCTCAAGATAAATTAGAATCGAGTGAATATTTTTCCAGATTTAGATACAGGAGGGGGCGCCACCCCTAATTTACAGGAATGTTCAGTTGATGTTCTCTCTATAAACTCTTCATTTCCATCCTTTCATACAGAGATGTCATTCAGCGAAGAGGAGAATGATATTTGGCACGAGTTCAAGCCAAAATTCGAGACATAAGTACAACATTTAGCCTGGAATGAATCCTTAATTAAATGAGTAAAATCAACCCATCGTCGCCGCTGCCTTATGTCCTCACACACACACACGCAGACAAACACACACACACACAGAAGCTCTGTGCTAGTGTCTGCCTGTCATTTGACACTACTGTAAGAATATCTTTCCATCTCTGCTGTCCTTCTCACTTCCTTCCCACTCTCTCACCCCCTCGGTCTTCCCCCTTCTCTCACCCTGGGTCATCTTTTATCTGTCTTTATATAACATCTATACAGCTCCACCTCAGACACATCATACAGAAACACAACACTTACAGCAATATTTATGTATTATACTCATCAACCACAATCATATACTGTATCTCACTGGACTGGGGAGACGAGATACATGAATTGATTCCTTCTTTTGAATCTTGACACACCAACATGCAACCGTTTTTTTTCTATCAATCTGATCAATTGCTTCAAATGATTTTTCTTGATCAAAAAATAGTTTCTCAGTTCATCAGGCTCAGGCAGGCTCCAGTCTCAGAACCTGACATGAAGACATGTACATTAAAAAGCAAACAATACTCACTGAAAAGGTCATCTTTATTAAAGTAACTTGGCTACATTTTATGATGTATGAAATCTACTTAAGTTAAACTGAGACTACATAAGGACTGGATTGAAAAAAACATTTAAGTTACTTAGATAAATAAATAAGAAAACACTTGATTATGATTATTCATCTGTGATATACACTAAAAATTAGTAAAAAGAAAGTGTTTCTTGTAACAGTGAGTCAGATCTGGCATTTGAATTACATTCTTGTACAACGTGCTTATAGTGAAAACACTGTTATTACGGAGAGCTGAGGATGTGCAGTTAGTCTAATGGCTGTGTTGAAAGATAATGCAGAATTATGACTAAAGTATATTCAAATGTCAGACTCATTTTCTGGCATTTTATGACGATGATGTGAACACGTCAGACCAATTTCCACCATCAACCTTTTCTGTTTTACCTCGCTGTTATTCACGTGTTTAAAAAGTTAAATGGACTGTACTTATACATAATATTTCTCCACTCAGCGCGCTTTTACAGCACATGTCTCATTCATGGACCTCCGTGGATCATCAGGCGTCATGCGCACAAGCAGCAGGCAGACCAGGCCCTGCACAGTTTCCCGACAAACGCGTCAGGAATGATTGACAGCCCATCACTGACTTTGTTCCTGTACTCACGTGTCTGACTTCTGCACAGTGAGGTCGAGGTCGTCAACAATGACAGCTTAAATCTGCAGAAAGCTTCCCGTGTAGGTTGAAATCTCTCACTCAGACGCGCACCGTGTGCAGGTGCGTTAGATCCCAGCATGCAACCTGTTGGCAGCGCACCGGGTGAGGGGCGCGTGTGTGTGTGTGTGTTTGATTTGTGTCACCTAGCGTCCTCGACGGGCGGTGCGTCGAGCAGCTTCATCAGCTCCAAACTTTATTCTGTCCTCATTGACAACAACTTCAATGGAAGCGTGGTTAACTTAAAGATCCGGTGTTTGATTGACTTGCATAGATGCAATATAATGTTCAAAAATATGTTTTTTTTTTTTAGTGTCTTCAGAAAATAAGAAATGTTTTTGTTACCGTACCATATACAGAGATAGAAACACACACACACACACACACACATTCATCTTCTGACTGACACATCACTGGCACATTCTGTTCTTACCGAGCTGAAGAGTAAAACGTGTTTAACAGGTGCCACTTGGCAGCACTTCCTTGTTATTCTCTAAAGTGATTGTGTTTCATGACGGCTGTTTGTTTTCACAAGTGCAAATTGGATGAGGATTGATTCCAGTCTCGGGAAGCCTTCCTGTTATTTTAATGACTGAGCATCTCAAGATTTTCAGAGAACATATTCAGTTATTTTATTAACCTTTCAGGCTGTTTTTTAAATTTATTTTTCTCCAAACATCTTTTTAGCTGCTGATTACTGATGAAGTTATAAACCTAAAAAACTATTTAAAATGTGTGTATACACAAGGGAAGTAACAGATAGAAGCTGAACATGAACTGACTCATCAGACAAGCTTCTTGCAGGTGAGAGTGTGCACTGGTTTATCTTTTGTTTCTCTGCATGCTGCGCTGGATAATACAGCATCACTCAGAGCTAAGCCGGCATTACGTGACCCCTCCCCATCATGCCAGTTGGCCAAAGTTGTCAGAAACCTCAGCTGACTCTGTCTTTATCCGGTCTTATCTCTTTGTTCTTTACAGTTTGTCTGGTTTGGTGACACCAGGTCAGCATCAGGCGCTCACCTGCGATGTCCTCAAACTTTCTTTAATCCTTCGTGTAAAGTGTCCGCCTGCCAGTTTGTCTGATCATCCTTGTTCAGGAAAATAACGGCACGTACAAACAGTCTGGATGATTTAACAGTTTTTAATCATAACTTTTGTACAATAGATTTTACATTTTCACAAGCTAAGAACTTAATGATGCCAGATATCTGAGGGAGTCTGCATCGCCAGAAAGCCATTTTTGGTATTTTTCAAACAACAGATGAGATGGCGACGGAGAGCAAACATATTGAACATCTTTAATATCTTTGTTTTTGTTCAAAAGTGGGATCCTCACATGAGGAGCAGGTAACCTCTGCTGACCCCAAGCTGAGGCCTTCTGAGCTAATCCACCTTTACAGACTTTAACTCATATTCTAGTGCCAGTGAAGATATGGCACTGGGATTTAAATATAAAATGATCAGATGTACTGTAAGACACAATTCTGAGAAAAGTAATCAGTCCCGCTTTGAGTATTTGTCACGTAGCGACTCAACATTTCTCTTTACCTTTACATCCAAAGTGTGGGAATATTCCCACTTGCTCCCTCAGCCCTCTTCTAAATCACCACGCACTCTTTCTTTCTTGCTCAACTTCTTGTTAATGTCGCCGTAATTCTTTCAGCAGTAAAACCAAAATAATTACGGTGACGGCACTGAACAGTCTTAAAAAAGTTGAACAATTGAAACGTGAGCCGTCGGTCCATCTCGTTCGCTTTAACTCATCGAAACAGCAAAAAATTAGTAAAAGATAGAAAAATAAGTTCAAATCTTAGCCAAAAAATCCACACTATATTTAAGCAACATCATAATGGGGCTATTTAACTACAGTAGGAGAATTACATTGATATCCTCTTTCTCAGATGCAATAATATTCCATAATCATGTACATAGTGGGAGAAATATACACATAAGTTGTTATAAAAAACAGTATTCTGGCTTACTCGATGTACTCTATGTTGTATCTGAATGTCAAAATAGCTCACAATGCTCTGGAATAGAATATCATCAGACATTTATTTGTCCACTTTATAGTTTCAGCCAAGTACATACAGTGCATATACCATGTTTATGCTCGGTAAATAACATTTAAGTTCTACTATACATTAATCATGTTTTGAGAAGCTACATAAACCCAAGCGGCGTGTCATTAATGCTCCTGTCAGTATCCAAATGGCTAAAGTAACTTGCTGAACATGCCACAGCGATGTGTGCAAACGTCTGGATCACGTGTTGTAAAGAAGTCCAAATGAAAAGAAACCGTACGCCTCCATCTGACGACAACGGATGCGTGAGAAGTGAACGCGATGTTGTTGTTTTTTTTGTTATTTAGTTTTTTGTTGTTTTTTTTCCAGCAGTCCTCAGAAGCAGACATACAAAATGCTTTAATGTTTTACATACAGTACATAAGTCACATGTCACATGTTTGCTGGAGTCATAAAAAGAGAAAGTTGACCGTTTGATAAACCCCAACACCGAAACTCTTCAACTGAAGAGACATGGTCTGTATTCAACAAGACTTTCTCAGCTTTGCAGAACCAGAAGTGCCAGAACGAAAGTGCAAGGAACGTTTTAAGTGTGAGTTCTTAGTTGCTAAGGTTAGAAGGAACGCTGGATTTATAACGGCCATTCTCTTCAGTGCAGGATCGCAGGTTGTCACACCAGTTTGAATCAGCTGATTCTGATTTAAATTCTTTGTGTTAATTGAGGTATATTATAAGAATATAACAGTCTGAGCTTAGATTATTCCACGATGCCAATTTAAGATAGCAAAAACTCAGCTGGAGAAGGTGTCCAATCAACGTTTATCAGCTAGCGACAGCCAGAAGCTTAGACGGCAAAGTTGATGGTCACTAGTTAAAATTCAGAAATGAAATCAAAGGCCGCATATTCCAAAAGTTTTAATTTATTTAGAAGCATCTCTGCCGCATTTATATTGGTAAACTAAATTCAAGCTAGAATGCGAGTTGAAGTGACAGTAACTAAGGGCGGCGGGGCTTAACAAATGGTCAATTTCAAGCGATCGCTCCGTTCCCAAACACGCGCTGACAGTTTCACAATTGAGGCAACAAGTCGTAACACTGAAAAGGATGCTGTGAGTCGCGGAGCGAAGTGTGAGGTGCGAGTTACCGCTGAATATACTCGACAACAATAAGTCAGCTCTTGTTTTTGTGGACGCAGTGCAGCAAATTACATCAAAACTGAAGAAAAGAAAGAAA
The DNA here is from genome assembly GCA_014281875.1 of Nibea albiflora. Lineage (NCBI taxonomy): Eukaryota > Metazoa > Chordata > Actinopteri > Sciaenidae > Nibea > Nibea albiflora. The sequence goes on from CM024797.1 coordinate 4,868,395, forward strand.
GTAAAAGTTCAGGTGAGACTGCAGCAGCTTCTCCGTCACCTTCCAACAGAGAAACACCGAACATGGCTTGGACTTCTAACAGTTACAAGTATGTACAATCACTAATGAGTGGAGTGGATTCATCCATCCACAGCAGCGTGCGTGCGTCTTCTGTCCTGTGATCTGTGAGTATCACTCTGTTGGCGGAAAGAAACAAAAAAAAAAAAAACAGGAGTGAAAAAGGGGAGCAGCACGCCCGGTGCTGTGTGTGTGTTCCTGTGTGTTTTTGTCTGAATGTGTGAAAATGTGCAGTGTGTGTTCGTGGGTCTTTGCGTGTGTGCTTCTGCCAGTGGCAACGTGTGTTCAGTATGAGCTACACTAAAGATGGTTTGGGCGCAGATGTTGTCTGAAGTTATCGATGTTCACCCTGGGGTAAAAAAAAACCCCCAAAAACTCTCAAGTGACATTTTTCTTTTTGTCAGGTCCAACTTTCATAAAAATGTAAAATATCAGGTCACATCATTATCAAAACATACACAAACCACAGACTGAATAACACCAAAAAGGCTGCCCAAGTGATAAAATGTAGCCGTTACTGAACTGACTGTGACTTTTAAGCGAAAGATCCCACCGATAGCCTCAACACACAAACAGACGTGGGTGAAAACAGATTCGACGACTCTGAAAATCAATGCTAATTTACATTGCGTGTACCTTTCCAAGAGCCACCAGTTGTGGTTTACTGGAATGTAGTCCTCGAGTATTTTCTCATTTCTGGCCTTTAGCAACACAGAAGCTTGAAATCCTTGTTTTTTTTTTCAACTAACCCGAAGGTAACACACAGCCAAACTGAGTTAACACGTATAGTAGATCACCGTTGTAGCACACAGCTGCAATGCAAAACAAAACCATAAAACAACAAAAGCTTCTCAAAAATTCATAAAAAAATCAAAGTAGGAATCAAAAGAGAGATAGAATCCAGAGGGAAATAAAAGTACAACAGGTATTACTGAGAAGAAAGGATATAATTTCTTGTTTTGCTTTTTCTTTTATACAAATGTGTGTTTGTCAGTCCGTTGTAGTTTAGTGAGGCTACAAGACGCCCGGCGAGGAGAGCCCCAGCAGGCTGCAGTAACACAGCCAGGGCATCAGGGGCAGCAGAGAGGCCAGGCCTGCAGGCCATCTGGAGACAGCCGAGTCTCTCAGGATGGCGTTGGATGTACTTGGACCGTCTATCTGAGGGTCCTGAGAACGAGAGAGACAGACGGGAGAGTTTAGTTTATTAAGAAAAAAAAGCTGAGCTATGTGAGACTCAAACAAATCACAGGTCGTAATGGTAGCTAGCTGGCTCTATTTGTTCAAATTTGGCAGAGACAGACATTAAAAATATTCAAAATCAATCAATAACACATTGTTCCAAAAGCGAAGACACAGATTGGGCAATTATACCAGAGTGGACCATCTCTTCCACCTGCAACTGAGCTGCTGATTAGCCGCTAAAGTCAAAGAAATGCTTTGTTGTATTGAGAAATAGACACCACCATATTCTGATATATTCTAGTATATATCAGTTCTCTCTTTCTCAAGGCTGTAAAATTAAGCATGACATCATCTTGGAGAATCTGTATATTCAGAGACAACTTGCTGTCGCGTCGTCGGTGTGGATGTCCAGATTTTGGCATGAGAGAGTTTCATGAATCAGCTGTGGCAGGTGCCTCTGGATCTCATCCACAACAGATTTGAGGATCTTTTTTTCATGACAGCTTGATAAATGACGACGAATCCAACCAACAATAACGTAAAACACTGCCAAGCACAACATCAAGTGCCATTGTCGCTTTTTTTTTCTTTAGGTATGTAGTACCAGTACTTTCCATCTTATACGCACTGGGACATGACGTGAGGTTGCAGTTTCTTTCACGTATGCGCACAAGACTGTTTAATTCAATGACATCTTGAAAAATAACATCCAGTATGACAGAGTGAAAAATCTAAAGGTTGTTTTTGTAGCTAAAATGCCACAGTGGAAAGCTAAATAGTATTTCTGTGTGCATTTGCATGTGCCACCATGTGTATGTATGCGTATATCGAGCCCCCTGGTCTGTGGCTTGCTAATAAAGCTGCAAGCTAGCCGCTGGGTCATCTCCCCCAGACCTGTCCCTGCCTCCATTAAATGTCAGTCCAGTGCATAACGGTGCCTTATTATTGTACAATGACATTTACAGTGAACTTTAAAAGCCACCAGATAAGCAACAATCCCATTCCAGCCTCAAAGGAACTACAAAGAACTGGAGTTTACAAAGGAGGCAAGGAGGAAGGATCGCCGTGGTAATCACTGTCAGAGGGCGGTCAGTGACTTCCGACAGCAAGGTCTTATTAGAGTTTGTGATCATTTGGTAACTCGAGCGATCTTCCTTGTGGTTGTAAAATAAAATTGTTTTCTGACATAAAATGGTGGAATGGACGCCCTAATAGCGCTTTAACCCGGCGCACTCATACCACTGATATCTAATATCCAAATGCACTGCAACGATCTGCTCTCAGAAACTTGAGAAAATTGCTAAGGCAGCAATTTGTCACTGCAATTATTTTGAAATCTTCTCTTTTGATTTTGCTCAGAAAATGTGGATTTGGCTGCCTTACAGATGCTCGTTTAACTGAAACATCATTAAAACAAAGAGGTAAAAATATTGCAACAGTTTGCCATGAGTACCTCTGAGACAAAGATGTGAGGCAAACACAACCTGTATTTCCCAAACCTGGACTATCTTTAAGTATTTTGTCCTGCCGGTTATTTAAAGTTCAGTTTTGGAAGTAAAATGTTCTACATTTTTATTTTATACAAAATGTATTTCATTACGTAGTTGACAACAAACTTACCACGCAGAAGACACCATCGACCGTTGAGTTTGACTTTAATTTCTGAGCCTGCAACAGAAAGATAAAAAGGAATTAACACGCACACAAAGGTTCGTGTTTGTGGTGATGAAAATGGCAAACACGATATAAACCGATGAAGTTTCAAGGTTAACTTAAAGTTTGCACTCGCAGCATATTTAGCGATTTGATGGCTGAATGTCTTTAGAGGAATTAATCAACAATCGACGGGAACAATCTACAGTCTAGAGCGAACATATTCTGTCAATACATTTACACAACAGGTGCAAACAACGCGCGGGCATCCGTGACTAAACCTCAAATAACCATAACATTCAATCTGTAGTTTTATGAAAGCTCTGTGCTGATCCGATCGTAAAAACAGATTGGAAACTGAAGCGACGGTGGGGAAAAAAAAAAACAACCCACAATAACCTTGGAGAGTTTACCCTGAGACCTGTTAAACTTTAAAAGCCTCTGATATTTTCACTCAGAGGAGAAGACGAGGGAAGCTGAGCACAGAGGGACAGTCAAACCCAGACAATGATTTCATCTCAGATTTATCATTCAGCGGCTGTCGCACACTCAAACACACACCCTTTGATTTTCTCCCACACACACACACACACACACACACGTGAATGAAGGTTGGAGGCTGCTCTGTGATGACAGCAGTGACTGATGCTTTGATTCCTTGAATGAGTTTTTCATGTCACTCCGTGACATCTTTCATGCCCGATGCCAAAGTACTACAATATCTGTCACATTCTACATGGAGCTATAGAATCCTTGAAAAGATCGGGGACAGACCAAACACTTGTTGTTTCGATATCAGGTGTAACTCGGTGAGCATTTTATGAAGGGAACCTCTTTGCTTTGGTATTTAATGTTCAACTTTGACATAAAATGGATATTGGATATTGGGCCGATGTAAAAAAAAAAAGACAGGATGTAATTTTAGGACACCGATGTTGTCCAAGCCCTGAGGGATTGTGCGCCCAACCATCCACCTGGAACTCCTCTATAGGACAGGTCGCTATTCAGGAAAACGTCTTTGTGCAAGCGTAGGTTTGCATAAAGAACTGAAGTACTTGCTGAAAAACATACTTGCTGAAAATTGTCCAAGAAACAACATTTTCACAAGCTAAAAAAGTTGGAGGATAATGCAAAGCTGATGCATTTAAGGTGCCTGGTGCCTCTGGAGAGAGCATAGGAAGATAGAAATACATTAAAACACTGGAGTTGCTGATTGATCGGTTATTTGGTTTGTGTTGTCGTGTGTCTTCACTGTCCAGTGTCCAGCGAGGTGATCAGATTCTCTCTGCAGGCCGTTTTTTCATGTCTATAATCAGTTTTGTAGCCGCGCCTCACCACAGTAGTGCTTTGCCCCATAAAGCACCATAACGCTCTAACCATGACTGTGACCTTGTTACTCCTGTTAGAAACTGTTACATGTCGTTGAGTACACGTGGGTTATCTTCACTCTCTCCTCTGCGTCTTTGCTCTTGAGGTAAATCACTGATTACCACGTGTTGATTGCAAGCCCACGGTGAGTTGATTTGCTGATTTGTAGCGTAGGCCCTGTAATCAACATCTGCACACCTCACAGCTTTATTGTGTGTTTGCTGAATTCAAAATCTGATTGTGAGTTTGTGGCTCAAGAAAAAGAATTTTCTTTACTTCTAATGACCCGTATACTGCATTTCAGTATTCGGGATGTATGCTGTAAGTGAATGTAACTCTAGTTTTGGCTTCTGGGTATTTATGTGCGTGTGTGTGTGTGTGTGTGTGTGTGCTCAGGCAGTACTGTAGGTGTGACAGAATAATAAATGGCTCCAGTACAGAGTATCGTGAATGCAGACCAAAAATAGGGATGTACAGGATTTAGTGGGCATGGTAATACAGAGAGTGAGAAACTGTATTCTGTTATTGCACCTTTGCTTCAGCACTAAATGAAAAAAGAAAAAAGAAGCCAAAGCTCGGGTGGAATGACGGCTATAAATCATCGGGTATTTGCGGGCCTCTGCATAAAGACCCAAACAAAAGAACGAATCAAGAATTCCAAGTGTGGTATCAGGAAATATAAGTGGTCGTACACAGTCATTGTAAGGAACACAATGACATCAGTTTGTTTCATGACGAGGTCTTATCTGCGTGTCGAGTCACTGTTTGGATGCAATAAAAGTTTTCTACATCAGAAACACTGAAAGATCATAAGAATAACGAAGCTTTACAGCTTGTTGATTAAGTCCTAAGCACTTTGAGTAAATCATCAGGGCGTTTAAATGATGTGAATGTAAGATTTCATTTAGATGTAGGGCTCCATCTGCCGCTGCCCCATTTTGTTTTACTGTCATAATGTCTCCACCATGATTCAGGATGAACAAATTCAGCAGTTTAGATGCAGATTTCTGAGTCGAGTCTTGCCGAAATAAGAGATAAAATCCATCTGTGGCACAATCTATGATCCAAAAAGGGGCCGTATAAATCCCCCAAATTACCAGGACTCCAAACAAGATCAGATCGGTCTTTCACGTCTAAAAGACAGCACCACTGGATGATTCAAAACTACCATATGCACCATGTTTTCTCGCTTTCTCACATGCAAATGCCTGATACTTTATATCTTTTCATATGCATGTCTGCCATTTCTGAGATATCTGCAGCAAAAAAAACAAAACAACAACACATCTGCAATTGGGTGAAATTAGATCACAGCTTTGCTTGAAATTACACGCGTAAGAAGCCCATATGAACCTCTGCATACCTTGGAAGTATCCTGGAATATTAAACAACGGCAATGCTTCTTGCGAGTTCAAAAAGATTTGGATGTCAACAAATTCAAATATACATTCCTGCCTCGCGTCCACGTGTTCTGGATTTGCCTAATACCTGCCTGTTCTGAAAAGTCACATTAGCATGTGGTAGATTTCCATATTTGTCCAGGGCACTTCTTGCCTGCTTTGGAGTCAACTATATTCATAACAACAGGCTGATGGAGCCCTGGGGCTTGCAAACTGTGCGTTCATGTGTGTGTATGCCTCTCTGTTCTGGAGTGTGTGTGTGTGTGTATATATATGTTCTTTTATCTGTAGGCCCGGCTCTCTATTGTGTAATGAAAAAGGAAAAGCCGTCCTTGTCGTGTGTTTAATTCCCTTCAAAAGACAATACACAGAGAAAATAAACAAGTACGAAGAAGTCTACAGCCATGCTAATAACTCTGCGATGCAGCGGTGCTAATGTCGGCGAGCTAACACACTTGGAATAAAATCTTGATAAGCAGGTGTAATGTTTGCGATTACCATGCTAAAATGTGCCACAGCCGGGGTAATCTTGTGAGAAAGTTGGACTCGGGAGCTCAACAAATCACAAGATAAGGCGAGAATCCATCTCGCTAGGCTTCAAGCTGCAAACAATCGGCATCCTATGGGGAACTACTGGCCGTACAGCGTGAGCTATATGCATGGATTAGCACTCGGTATGCGAGTAAGTGACTTTGCTGAAAAAGAACAACAGTGGTTGCTAGATCAGAATGTCTGCCTGGTTTACTGACCACTCATTAGAAGAATTACAGCGCTTCATATCCAAAGCACCATGGTGCTGTACACACACTGATGGGAGCAATTTGGGATTAAGTATGCTGCTCAGGGACACTTCAAATGGATTGGGTGAGCCAGGAATCAAATCGCAGACACCTCTCGACCACTAGATTTTATTACCCTTACCTGAGCCACAGGCTGCATGGAGAATTTCTTGGTTGGGGTCATAGTTGGTTGATGGTTTGAGCTTATCCAACACCTCGCCTATATTTTTTTGCATGAACCTTTTCCAACGACTTCCAGAATAGCTACAATATATAGGAATTACGGATGTTTGCTTCAAATCTTTAAGCTCTCAGTGCCACTAAATGAAACACCACTCATGATGATATATCCTCTGGGCATTCTGGCATACCTGCACCGTGGCAATTTACCCAACAGCTGTCAATATATTTCACTAAAACCCAAAAGTCCAGAAAATACCCAAAGTCAGCAAGACCGGAATGGAATGAATCACAGCGCAAACTCTCACGACAGTCCAACGAACTGTTGCTCAGATATTTCAGTCTGAACCAGTCAGCCAAGCAACCGACAGACCAGCTGTGCCATCCCCGGATGTCGTGCTGCTAGCATGAATAAAAACACCTACAGGTTTTTAGTACAGGCATGGACAAAATAGAAAAGTAATCTGGCTTGAAGCTCACAGTCAGAGACACTTTCCTCGTGTCCTCTGAGCGTTTCACAAAGGCGTCATCCTCAATCTGACGTTGACAAAAGGGGGAAGGTGGAAGCTGAGAAGTTTTCGGCTGGTTCCACCTTCCACCTTCTCTTTCAGTCTTTGATTTGTTTCTTCTAAGCAGAGGTAAATGCAACACAGTAAGTGTTGTTGGGCTGTCATTTGCTGGAAGCGAAGAGGTTCTGAGTCGCTGGTTAATGGTTATTATTCTGCATGTGTGTGTGTGTGTGATAGAACTGAGAGATCAATGAGGAGAGCGGAGTGAATCTTCTCACAGGCATGTCCCCCGAGTGTGTCATTACAACGGTCTGCCTTGATGCCTGCTTACACACACACACACACACACACTCCAGTATAGGAACTGTTCACGCACACATACACACGAGAAAAGTGGTTTAACACAACTCTCTCATTAACTTGTACTTGACGTGCTATCAGAGCAGTGCCAACAGCACACACGCACCAGTACACCACCAAAGCTCATTATCAGTACAGACTGTGTGTGTGTGTGTATATATATATATATATATATATATATATATATATATATAAATATGGGTGTGGGTTATTGCATCTATCTACAATATCTGTGTGTGTGAACTGGGCACTAAGCCTGCATGTGTGTGTTTGTGGGGCAGCATTATTGAACTCTAGTCATGTCAAATGTCAAAGGTACGATCTGTGATCTAAATCTAAATCTAAACAGGGCAGCCCGGTCACTAAAGGTAAATAGTCAAAACACAGGATTGGAGTCTGCGATCACTTCCAAATGAACTGAGACAGTTTTTCTCAGATGTAGAAGGATGAATTGAAGTTACAATTCGATATATTTTGACATGACAGTCGAGAGAGACCGGGAAAAGCAGAGGAGAGAGAGAGAGGATGACATTCAGCAAAGACCCTCTGGCAAGACTCTTCAAGGTCCGCTGCAGTAAGGACTCAGCTTTGACACTAATTGCATTATTTAATATCTGTATATGGATCAACTCACAATCTGTAACGTGAGACGGGTCGATAAAAGTGACAAACCCGCAGAGAATTATCACACGGCTCATTTTAGCACCTTTCAGCCTTATTGTTTTGGTTCTAGAAAGTGCCGCCACACTGTTGATGAGCTTTCTGCCCTCATCAATCATCTTTCCAAACTGCAGATGAGGTGAGCGTCGACCTAGCATTACTTTTAGGAGATGGTGGAGACCAAAACAGAGCTAACTGAAGTTTCAGTTTGAACTTAAATGTATCAGGTTAGCCTGAAACATGTCTCACAACGAATGCTAATTAATGACGCTTGATAAGCAACTGACAACTTTAATGAGGAGATAATATGTTAACATCGTTTATCTCTTGTTCTACTGCCCCTTCTTTAAAATCTGGGGGTCAAAAACTGGATTGTGTTTGAGGACGTTGAGTTTGTTTCATTTCATTTCCTTTATATATTCAAGGAGCTGCACGTTGGGGATTTAAGGCCAGGCAGTACTAAGAACAATTCAGAAACTTTGCGTCATATTGCATGAGCGTGGATAAACATATAAATGATATTTATGGTTTAGATTGTTTGCTTCAGTTTGAAATTGCTGGGGGATTCTCTGTAAACGCAGGTAACAATAAATTCAGTGATTTTCTAACGCTTCATCGGGTTGCAGTGTTATTGTATGTGAAATGGCTCTCTGATTCCCTGTCATCGCTCTGCTGGTAATGACAGTATTATCCCCACTTCCTCTCTGACCCAGGAGGAGCCCATCACCGGTGTTCAGGATTGCTGCCTGTGATCCCTCTGTTTCATCAGCCGGATAACTGTTGCTCCTGTAGAGCAGGAGTGGCTGCTCCAGCTGAGAAATACAGTTTCCAAGTCTTATCGGGCACGACGCGGCTGGCACATACAGCTACACAGATGGATCTATACGCATGAGTGTGTCAACAGCCAAACTGACAAACTGGCCAACACAGATCAGGACAAACACGGGAAAAGGACAAGCGTAGGCAAACTGTTATGGCAAAATACAAGCAAGACTGAGACACTTGTTGGCCCACTGCTGTTTCTGAAAGTCAATAAAACTGAAATCAGTTTGATTTTGAAAGCTGACAAAAAAAGGGGGCTGCAAAGAACTTTATTAGTTTCCGGTACAACACAGAATCAAAATCCTGCTGACACTCAGTGGTTTGGATCCTCAGTACGTTTCTTTCTACTGAAAAAGCCCATCAAGTCCTGTCGTCATTTAGCGAAGGTCTCGTGTCTGAGGTCTAGCTCTTTGGAACAAGCTGCCTGCTGACTTGAGATCTGTCACAGCTGCAGCCACATTTAGGGGCGAGCTGAAAAGTTTCCTATCGTGCAGGCGTACGTTTGTGTGGGATGGGTTCTGTTTTCAGCTCTGGTTTGGTCTTCACCAACACCTGAGAAAAATATCCTGGCTCTGTAGCTGTTAAATGTTCCACTTTCTCCACTAAGCCCTGCCTGAAGTTGTCTTCTGTCTGTACGTTTGTATGGTTTCTCTCTTCCAATATGAGCAACCCTGACTTTATTTGAAGTATTACTTGACATATTTTGTATCGTGACAATACTAGATAAACACACAGAGCTGGCTGAGAGTGAAAAGAGATTGAAAGTTAGCCAGAGGATGAAGAAGCAGTCAGGTATGCAACAGAAACAGACAAACAGACTGACAGTAAGATAGCTATACATGAACACAGGCTGTAGATCTATGGATAGGGAGACTGACAGAAATGATCAGCGGGTCAGATAAAGAGCATCGGTATCTCAGAGAGCATCGGTCCATCGCTAAAAACTTTTTCTGCATAAGTTTTGGAAATGTTTGGGATCAGATTTGTCCCAGGGTGACTGGAAACCTCGAGCTTCCAAACTCAGTCATCCTCTGAATCCAAAACTAGCGTGTGTGTGTGCGTGTGTGTGTGTGTCTAACCTGTAGGCTGCCACAGAAGTGATAGATGCCAGGGTCCGTGTTGATGTGGTTGTCGATGGTGTTGGGGTTGCGTTCACGGTTCCTCTGGTAGGGGGTGGTGGTGGAGGTGGTGGTCTGAACGGGAGACATCGGCTGCCACACTGTCACGTCTGTCCCATTCCCAAAGGCCTGGATGGCGTTACCTACAGGCGGAAAGAGAGACACAACTGATCAGCTGCGAACAACTAGGGTTAATTTCTATCTATTTCTTATGTCCATGACAAAGACGAGGGCTAAAAATAAAGCTTTGATCAGAAAAAAAACTATGATGAAATATGTCTGTTCTGCTCTCGTTGACAAGATAGGACTAAGTTGTGGTTGGCTGTTGGAAAATTCAAAAACATGTATGATCATTTCCCCTAATAAGTAAGAGAAAACAGAGGTTTAATACAGGTGTTCAACACCTTTTTGCTTTAATGGATAGAGACAGCTGAAGAGTGACAGGAAATGAGGGGAGAGAAATGGGGAATGTCATGCACAGGCCGGGATTCGAACCTTCGACTAGAACTGGGGATGAAAAGTGTTACTAAAAGAAATACAAATCATCATCTTAAGGCTGAGAAACTAAAATAACTGGACTGACATGGCAGACATGAACACAGTTAGCACAGAAACAAGTAAAGAAGACAAGAACACCTTCAAGTCTTCACCGTGACTAAGACTTCCGACACATCTCTTGATGAGTCCGACTTCGGGACACGCTGAGTTGGTAAATCATTAGTTTGTTCCACCAGAAACACTGGCTCATAATTCCAAGCGGGTCACTTAAGCACCGAGCTGAAGCTCATCGTGAATCACGCGCTTGTTAGTCCCCATGTTAAAATAAAGCTTTATACTGCAGAGGCCTAAACCACAATTAAAGGTGAGTTAGAAGGTACTTAAGTTTAGTTATCACTTCCCTCCATTATAAATTCACCACACAGTCAAAAACCTGAGTGCTGATGTGGCTATTTACCATTAGAGTCCATTAGTGGCCCTATTAATAGCGTTCTATGGCTTTGATGTAAAAGGCACATACACACACACACTCATACACACATCAGAGGAAAGCTGAGCTTCACAGAGCTGCCGTTTGAACGTAATGATATTCTTCCCTCCAACAGTGAATTATGACCCTGATACTGTGGTAAAGGAAGGGAGAGCGGATCTACATAACGGCTCTTTAACCCCACTGAAATATTCATGCATACATGTGAAGAGACACACGAGCACGTCTACATATTCAGCGTATATTCATTCTGTCGGATCAGGTCAAATATTTAACTGTAGTGTCATCCGACATGTCACGTGGGCTGAGTTCAAAATAAGCTGACGCAACAAAAATACGTAAGCAAAAACTGTTATTTATCTGCACTGTGCTATAATTAAACATATTTTATCAATGCCATCTTACATGACTGTATTAATAATCAATCAGTCTTTTATTTCCGTCCCTCTCTCTCTACAGATGCTCTGGATATCTTAAATGCTTAACTTTCTTTTTCTTTTGCTGTTTTCTTGATGTTTCCACGCATCAGCCTTTGGGCAGTGCACAGAGTATGATTCCCAGGTGAGCTGAACATGTTGTTGGCACCAGCCACCACCAAACAAACTCCCAAACTCAACCGGAGACATTTACTTGTCCATTGTCTTTGCTGAGTTACAATTAAGTCGTGAATCGAGTCCCCACATCTACTGAAAGCTGCACTGCAGGGCCAAAGGACTACCTGCTGCAGTGCTGGCAGGATTCATCCTCCAGATGTTGAAAACTTAAGAGTGATTGATAGAGGGTATTTCTCCAGTCAGTGACCTTCCCTCTTCTCCTTATGGTCCTCTCTAAAAAGCACCCATGGCGGCGTTCCCTAATTCCTGTTGACCTTCTTCCAGATACTTCCTCAAGCAAAAGGAAGCAGGGGATTCTCGGGGCGTGTTTGGCATCTCAGCAAGTCAGAACTGCCCTCAGTGTCCTCAATAGCTTGACTTTTGATTGCGACTCTGACAGCTCGCTGTTAGAATACTGGGGATTTCTTGGAGAGAAGCGAATTAAGGCTACCTTTCACTTCTTCTCTACAGTTTTGACAGCTGAACCCGCTCACATCTGGATACATTGGTTCGACTGGACTGACTTGAACATATGCCCTCTCCTCTTTCTCTTCCTTCCCCTGTGGGAGTGACTTCTGCTTAAACTCGCCCTGACCTAGAAAAAAAAACCTTTGAGCTAGTTCCACTATGCACATTTAATAAACGCGACTATTAATCTTGAATTAAGTAGAGCCAGAGACTCCCTCACTTCATCTGCTCTGTTGAATTGAGCTCTGGTAAGACCAGACATCCCAAAAGACGGAAAGTCTTTCTCTGTTTCTTACAGTGACAAGCAATGAATGACTACGTATGACGACGTGATGATTGCTGAAGGAAAAAGATACATTTTATCTGTGAGAGGTGGATTAAACGGGACTCAAAAATAAACTGACATGTTGTACAAATCTTTCATTTTATCCCATCAGAATATTTCACATTTTATAAGTCTTGAAAAATATAAAAAGCTGCCGACACGTGCTGGTGTTTGTCAATATCCTGCAGCTCTGATATGTGCGACTTTGCTCATGGGTGTGTTGTGTGTTTAAATTTTTCTTACGTGTGTGTGAGCATGTTATTGCATAACTGGTAGCTCGGTGCCGAGATAGCAGAAGGCTGATGAGCATATTGTAAGTGTTAATGGGCTCTTTCCTGGCGCCTCTGTCTTCACCTAAGGCCTAATTACATTCGCAGCACAGTGGCCGTGTGTGAAGAACAGTTTGCATCTCAAATGAAGCCTCAGGATGTCAGTGCGCTCCTAGTCGTTGGTTCCTCTTTGGCTTTATACGGCGCAGTATTAAATATTGTTTAGGTTTCTATCCGGTGCCTGTCTGACACATCAGTTTATACGTTCACTGTCCTGTCTGTTATTCACAATCAATCGATTTGGCGAAGCAGTGAAGGCTTACCGTAACTTTCCAGTCAGCTATTACAGAAACACTTCTAAGCTTGTTTGGAGGTTAAAAATCAATTCAAAATTATAAAACAAATTCCAAACAAATCCTCCAAAATCCAATTTTATGACGTCTGCATTTTTATTTCCATTTTGTATATTTGTATTTTTTTCAGTGTGAGCTGAGCTTCCTTTGATCACCGGCTTTGCAAGATAGAAAATGAGCTTGCAGTTACTCTGTGACGTTAAGTGAAAGTCTTTTGTATGCTCAAACTTAAACATAATGAGATATTTGGATAATAAAAGACAGAGTGCATGCCTTTCCTCAGTATAATCAATAGAGATCAATGTTTTGAGATCTGATCGCTCAGACCAGATTCAGAGTTGGTCCACGTTGAAGGGCCACCTTCTCGAATGTCTGCTTTTTATTTGGTTCCCTGTAAAGGGAAATTATGCACTCGGGTTCTCTATCTGCCAAGATAAGCAGCAGAGTTCGGAGAAATTCTTGTAAATTCAGCAAATGTTATACATTAAGTTATTCCTCTCTTTGTGTAAGAAACATTGTGTCTCTTTGTCCCAGTGCATTAGCGGCTTCTGTTGGCCCACGGGTTGAAAACAGCACATGGTTTCTCCAAAATGAAATGAGACATACTCGGAGATGTCCAGCTGTGACGCATGTTAATGCCATGTATGCTTACACACGTGCTGTGTGTCACCACCTTTCACCTTTAACCTCATAATGGAGAATTTATTTAGTTCATAAGTGTCTCTTTAATGATTCCTAAGCCTACAATGCTGCCCTGACGGTCTCCCGAGAGCTGCTGCTTCTACAACCATTCACCTATTCCAGCACACTTGACCTGAAACCATACTGGGTGATTATCACCTTGTAGCAACAATTCATGACTGCGATTGTCCTTATTCTAACTTCGAAGTGCTGACTAGGCTAAAAGCTTTCTAAAAATATCCTCACGTTCAAGGTCTTCAACTCCAACTGTCTTAAAAAAAGATAAAAAACACAGAGTACACGCACAAAAGCACTAAACCAAATATTCATTTAACCTTCACTAATGCAGACATCACTGAGTACTTGAACAGACATGATATCATCATCTTCCCACTGCAGCAGATATTTGTGCAAAGCAGTGAGAGTTTGCCTCTCACAGATTCCTGCATTACCATGTTATCTCACTTTACATGTACAATGTTTGCTGTAATGCCAGAATTACGATCATGTCGGATGTTGTGGCCTTTGCATATTCAGTACAGATCCTGGAAATGGGGAGGCATCACACTGGAAAGGCTTTGAATACATTAAAGCTCCAGTGTTTTTTCAGGAGAACGTGCTTTCACACGGGGGCGGGGACCTCTCGAACGGGTCGCAGGATGACTCTGTGGAGCTGTTAGAAGATTTAAAGGTTAGGAAAACAAACATATGACCTCTGAAAGTCTGTAAAAAGTACTATAAAACCCTGCTAAATCAACTTGCTCATAATCAACAGACACATGACATAATCTTTGATGATAAAGGTTGGGAGCTACTTTAATATTTGTAGCTTATATATCTGTAACGGTATGGCATGTAAATAAAGAAAAGCCAGGCTTTCATCTGAGGAAACGCTCGTCCATCCCTGAACAATAAAACATCTAAAGTGCAGTGTAAGAACAGAAAGTCCCCCCCACCCTCCAAAGCCTTTCCATATTCTCTCTTTCTGTCTCTTCTCTTTCTTTCCTCTCTCGTAGTTTCTCTCTAGTCATGACCCTGTAGCTGGCGTGTGTCAGGATTCTCAGAGTTGTCAGTTCCAGTTACTGCTGAGCAAACTTAATGAGAGAAGAAAGAGGGAGGGCACGAAAGGAGGGAGGGAGTGAGGGAGAGAGAGGGAGATGTAGGCAGAGAGATGGGATGAGCAGCGAGAAGTGAGCAGGAGTAAAAGTAAAGGGCCGTGATGGTCAAATAAGCACGCAGAAAAGGAAGAGCGAGAGAGGACGGACACTGAAAAACAAAAGTTCAGACGTAATCCTGACACTTCGCTGTTATTGTGAACAAAAGCTGGTTTTAACCCACATTAACCCTCTTTGATCTCATCGACACACACACACACACACACATATAAAACCACGCGAACACACAGAAACAGAGGCACGTATGATCCTCACACATGCACTCAGCACACACTCACACACGGACTGTGGGAGCCCTTATTATCTACGGCAGTCCAACCTTGTTAACCAGGACCGGTAAGAAGACAACAGTGCAGAGAAAACAGGAGGAGGTGAAAGATAATAGAAGAGGAGAAGACGTTGGAGAGTGAAAGACAGAAGAGTCGGTGAAAGTGAGGGTGGTATTTTCTCATCTGGTAGCTGTCACTCTGCAAGAAGAAAATCAAACCACCCACTGCTCATGTCGAGCTGAGCCACCAGCAGCAGCTCCACCCACATGTTGTGACTACGGCTCATTATTTTATTTTCTAGATCATACAGCTAGAAACACACTGATTAATTGATTTCTTTATGGAAGTGCCTTGCAGTTGATTGCTTCATCAATTGAATACCCGGCTGATTCATTAACCGGGTAGCTGTGCACCTCGGCGGTGGAAAACGTGCAAGTGAACAGACAGCGGTCACAATTTTTATTAAACATGTTTGATATTTCAGCAGAATTTATTACAGCTAAGCTAATCCACTCCAGGCCTTGACACACACTTGCCTGAAGCAAGTAAACTCTGTGAGTGGCAAGAGGAACGGCTGATTGAGCAAGTAAAAAATAAATGTGATGTCTTTATTAGCGATCTCCTGATAGTGGATTTTTGTGAAGGTCGATATAATAACGTACAGGATCGGAGTAGTAAAAAAGCGGATGGCTGAATGATTGGCCAATGAAAACAAACCCAAGTGAAGTGAAGAGTTTCAGTGTCCACCAGTGAACTGCACTACGGCTCCAGGGAATGGCCAGCCTGGAAGCTGAGTGGTTTGATGGTGGGTCCATGCAGTAATTAACTTAGAGGATGAAGTTGGAGAGTAATTTGATTCTCAAGAACCAGAACCAGGGAACTTGAATTACAAACTTTTTAGTTTGTTGGCAGTTAGCATAGTGTGTGTCTGTGTGTGTGTGTGTGTGTGTGTGTGTGTGAGCCTGCTGCTCATCTCCGTGAGGCTGCGCGGCCATCGGCCACTGTTCCTGTCCCTATAAGAATTTTAAAGATGTCCTCCACTTTCATTGGGGAAACAAATTAATTTTTCAACCTCTAGTCTTTGTTCATGTTTCAACAATTGATTGAGGTTCAATAAAAATCCAAATCCCTTCAAATACCTCATTGGATCCACTGTAGGTAGGTCAACTTTTAACATTGAAGGAGGAGGAGTCACAAATCTGTTAGCAAAGACTGACTGTCTGCTCACAGTTTGATCTGGTACTAGGAGTTGGTTGTGATATTTGGCCAGAGGACAGACACCGGCTAAAAGAAACACATTAACCAGACAATAACCGCGTTTCACGCTAGCTTTTGGTCAAGTTATTTACTGTATCTGCACAATTAAAAATCAGTGACAGCTGATCAGCCAGTGGGCAACCCCAGTTCATCCAATCAAAGTGGAAATTAAACTCTAAAGGTCTGCATCCTGAATGTTTTGCACATTTGGTTTTGTGAATAAAAAGAGATGAACGGCTCTGTAAGAGATCTGGCTGTTTAAGTGCTGCGCAAATCAAACAAGGTCATCAACCTAAAACCTGATGTGATCGAGCCAATTAACCATTTATTGACAACTCATTCATTCATTTCAATCACTATTCTTTGGTCTAATTCATATAAGATCGTCTGGGCGTGACACAGATCTTGTGATTTATAATGAGTTTCCCTCCAGCTGAGGGTCGTCGTTCTTCAGGCGTGTGTGATTACAGACATTCATCCAGCTTCGGTGTCCTTGAGGAAAATGCTCTCTATCTGACCCTGTGTTCTGACCCCTGTACAGGAATCAATGAAGAATCGCATTACACTTAAACAGTGTTGTGGAGGACAGCAGCAGGCTGACTGGCACGGAGTGCACTGTCAAAACAAAAGCAGCAGAATTAGCTCTGATTACAGGGGAAACAATGAGCTGAGCTCTTATCTCTACAGCTCAGTTGGAATGTCCTGCGACTTATTAATCTTGTCTTGTGTTTGTATGTATGTGTGTGTGTCTGCCGGGGGTAGAGACAGACAGTGTGTGTGTGTGTGTGTGTTTGAAAGGGGGGTTGTTAATTAAAGTTGTTGTATAAGAGATCTGGATGAGAAAAAAAAGCTGCTTTCTGTCAAAGATCTGGAGCACAAGTTCTGCTACAGCTTTTAGGCACGCACACAAATGAACACAGAGATATATACACACATTCAGGCACCGTGGCGCAGTGTGACTGGTTCCTCTATAATGCAGAGGGATAACAATGCGAGCACGGCAATGGGATATATTTGGTTAGACCGGGAGAACGAGGGACGAGGAGAGAAAGGAGAGGATAAAGGAGCAAAACAGGAAAGAGCCCAGCAGAGACGAGCGGGTGAAAACAGAAAATAAGAGAACAGAATTCAGAGGAGGAGATAAGACTGAAGTACAGAACAGAGGAAAATAAAAGGGTAAACATCTGGTCATGCAGCAACCGGGCAGGGGGATAACTCACGGAGGCAGGTGTTATCGGTGAAAAACTCGGTGAACTTGTCACATTCGTCCTTGTTGTTGCCGCTGTTGCTGCAGTCGCAGTAGGGAGAGACGCTGATCTTGGGTGAGCGCAGGTAGTTGGGAGTCATCACGGTACCTGCGGCAGGTGAACGGAAAGATGTTTTTCATTCAAGCACTCGGCTGTCTCTTTGTTTAAGGGAGAACATTTAAACCGTGAACACAGATTCTCTGTGAATTGTCATTGTCAAGAGCCCCAATGTGCTAAAAAAAGAATATTTAAACCCTTTAGGACTCACTTATCATCCTCCTTCTGTGTTAAATGATGAATGGCGTAATAACAAAGTTATGTTAGTTAACGCAGTGTGGTGGAGTTTCTGCAGGAGGCAGAATGCAGAGAAGCCCGAGTGAAGAATTGGCTTTCTCTTTGCGAGGGAAAGTAAATAGCTTCAGTCAGTGATTTCTCACTCCCCCAATGGATTGTTCCCCTGTGCTGGCCATGCTCCAAAACAGGCCTTTTTGTTTTGCAGCAGGCAGAATGGATTGGCGCTGGTGGACAGCGCGTGCATGCGCCACTTGGTTTACAGACTTACAAGGGCCGAATCTTGACGGCTCCCTGTTGTGGTGAGGACATAATGGATGTGAGGACAGTCTGGCTGGTCCACATTGAGTGATTGAGACTGCGGTTACAACGGGAGGAGGAACTACAAACTCGGGTCTTGTTTTGATAGTTTTGTCTGACTTTCAGTGATAACACTGAAGTCACACGCTGAGATCAGGAAACTCAGAAACACGAGCAGCGAGACGATCAGACAGGTTAGACAAACTTTAGCGGGTGAATTATGACAAGACTGATGAATCTCTATCAGCTTTGCTTGGCTCCCAGTATCGCTGCCTGTATCGTGTATAGCTGACTCATCTGAGCCCAGAGAATGTTGTTTTTGAAGTTACAGGCCAAAATTTAGAGTTCATTGCCACCGCAGGACCAAACTGCACCAGATTCAACGCTACATTTCCTTGGGTCCTCAGTAATACCGCGGTTTGAAGCCAATGGGTGAACAGTTGTTGAGAAAATCGAAGGACAGACGAACAAAGACTTCTTCCTTTATTGTCAGAACTTTAATGAATCCAAGAACATTTTCGCCACTATTTTGATTTTTACCGAGAGATTTCTGTGCACCTCTTCACCAGAGGTTAGGGGGAACACAGTAAGGGTACTTTGAATTTCAAGTTCAGGTACTTCTGATTTCACCTCCATGAAAGTGGTTCAGATGATCTGCTAAACCGTATTTTTACAACTTGCCTGATCATTTGACTGCTTGTGTTTCTTGCACCATCAAATTGGCACCAAATGAGATCAGCGTTAGTGCTACCATCAGCAATAAAAGCAAACAACATAAGAAGTTGTTTAAACACTGAATGATCCTCTTTAAGACGTCATTAAAGAAAATGAACAACGATCCGCAGAAGCTCGGAGCGAACGCCGAGACAAGGCGGACCAAAAAACAACTGTGTGCACGTGTAAACTCACCGATCAGACCGGAGTATGACAGGAGGCAGTCTGCGTAGTTCTCCTTCAGACAGCCTGACAGAGAGCGAGGCTCTGGCTGGCAGTTGACGAAGAAGTCAGACAGTCGTGACCTGCAAACACACACACACACACACACATCTTCAGAGCCGAACATGATAATAAGAATTTCAGATGGCCAATGTGACGGGAAGGTGCAGCAAAATGCCCGCTCCAAATGAGTGAGCGCTGGAAGTCATTCCTCTCAATACAATTAGCCTTCTTAATGGCTGCCTTCAGTGGAGGGAGATGACCCTCTTACGCATGCCGCGGCTGGTTTATATCCTGGAATGAATGAGGCTAAAGGCAATTCTCCACCACGTCTGTTCTGTTTCATTTACTGCCTTCATAAATGTTTGTTTACACTTTTGCCACAGGTGCAGTGGCATGTGAAATTGAAATGGAGTTTGGATTCCCGAGGAACTCGCCATTGGAAGTCAGATTGAGTGCGATATACTCGCACTTTGACACAAAACAAAAGCTTCTAATTTCACTTTTTGGGATGATAAAAGGCCGCAGGTTTTAAACAGCCGCGTCTTGAAATAATGCACTCGAATAATTCTTCTACAAATCTCTTTGCCTAACGGTAACGCCAGCAAGAAGTTTTAAATAACATCTTTAAAATGTATTATTACAATACTGTCAAACAATGTGATCATCCGACAGCTCGCCTTCCTGTCCCTTGCTGGTTGCTACATTCCCCGATCTCACATCCAGATCTTAGCAACGAAACAATAATTCAGTAACAACGTTACATTTATTTCTATGTATCTGAATGATAATCTGCTACCAGGAGTGAGGACTGCCCGATGTCACGCATCAGAAAAACGTCCCACTGGATCCAAAAGCCCGGTCCAGAATGTGACAATGACACGGCGGCAATAAGAAATATGCAACGTCTAGTTGGGCGTTGAAAACAGAGCTTGCTTTCAGGTGACAGTTAATTGGTTAAAACACAGACAGGGCCAACAGTCACTTCAATATTTCGGAGCGATTGGCCTTCCAAGTGATGGCCATTTGTTTTTGAGATAACAGGCTGTCCAGACAAATGGGCTTCAGGTCCAACGGGACCATTCTTCGGACTATTGGGGTTTGGGATAATGGGGTGTCAGAACAATAGCATGGCACTGAAATAGCTGAAAACGTGGACACACACACACTCACAGTGTACGCACTCACAGTGTGATCTATCTAATCACAGCAGCCTGCTGCAGAGCAGAGCAGTGCGTAGTGAGAGTTGTCAACAGCAGCCAGTATACTACACCTGACATATGGCGAGGGAGCGTGTGGAAATGCATGGCTTTAATCTATCTGTGCTAACTGACAAATGGACTGAGTGGAAGCGGCGCTGCAGTGAGACCTGTTGTTCAGCCCTGAGCGTATGTCTGACGGATAGAGAGCGCCGCGGAAAGACGGAAGGAGAGACAAAACTCGTAGTACGAATTCACTGCTGTCACGCTGCTCGCTGTTAAGTAGAGACAAAGGGCGAGGAGAGTGGGAGTGAGACCCGAGGCCACGGGTCCAAAAGGAGCTCATTTATGATGCCTAATGCTTTCATTTAATCCCACAGAGCCTCAGAGACTGCGTAACACACACACACACACACACTCCAGTGAGGAATGAAGTCAGATGTCCATCACTACCTTAGTCCTTTCTGTGTGTGTGAATCCATCTCGTCACAAAGCAAACAGTTGAATTAGCTCGATACTACATGCCACAAGTCTCCTACCACTGGATCCTCATAGGCCGAGGGATTAAGTTGTCAATGATAACGGTGTCCCTGGCTCACATCTGACAGGGGGCCTTGGTTTTGTCTCTGTACCCACATTTGCAGTCATTTCTTCACTCTCTTTATCTGTTGGCTATGTAATAAAACATATATATATTTCTCAGGTTTCCTACCTGCAGATGTAGTTGGTCTTGCAGCCGGCCTGCAGTTCCAGACAGTTGGGTTTCTGCTTTTCTTCGTACGAGCAGACGGGGACGATGGTCTGACGCCTGCGTTCAGAACACGCCGTTTGGTCGCTGAGAGGGCACGAGCAGAACAGCATGCCATAGCTGTGCTTCGGAGGAACCTGCGAGGACCACGACGCAAATTAACTGGAGAAGTGACGGCGTGTACAACACCTTCCTTTTTATCGACCACATATATTTAGATATTTGTTGCACTTCTTTCCCCTGGATTTTGGACTGAAGTTGAATTTGTGTTCTTTTCTTCTGTTTACTGGAAATTTACAACCTTTTGTCAACCTCTCGCTTTGACATCGATTATCCAGTAAAACAAACGACCAAATATTGACATCACGGCACGATTCTATTGAGAATGCTCCAGATGAATCTGCTATTTAACACCGCAACATCAACAAACTGTGACGCCGGTGTAGATGTTAACAGTAAATGGCTGTAACAACGCGGTCGGACTACAATAGAAGAATATCATCATAGCTTTATCTCCAGCACAAAGAAAGCTGGAAGCTGAAGGCTGTTCGCACAGAGAGCTCACAAAAACAAAATTATACATCACAGCCAGATTAACACTGTCAAGCATAGAAAACTACAGAGAGGAGTTTTCTATTTATTCATGTTGTCGCAATCCCAGTTAAGTTATTCCAAAGGGACATCATGGGAGCCGGGTTGTAATTACAATGTTTCACATCATTTCTTACAATATGGCACAGACAGCAAAAAACATCTTTGGTGTTTGATGACTGAATCAATGTCAAAGCTCGGCGCTGGAGAAGCGAACTCTGAACATAAAGACCCGCATGATTATTTATTGTGATTTTGACAACTTATCCACTTCAAAATCATTCTCTCTTTTGAAGCAGCTCCTTTGTAGTGGACGTTCAGCTTTTATCAGATATGAGTCGTTTGGAAAACCTCCAGTGTGTGTGTGTGTGTGTGTGTGTGTGTGTGTGTGTGTTTGATAAGCTTGTGTCAGAAGTGCCTTGCCTTGTCAAAGAACTGCCGCAGGGCCTTGTGGCACTTCCTCTTGTTGCAGACTTCAGCGGTGGAAACGCGGCTGGTGCAGGGGCTGATGTAGGCTGAGCGGTACTTCTTACACGTGTCATTCAGGTTGCAGGCTTTGGCAGCGTTCAGGCAGTTATTCTCTCTGGCCACTGCAGGCTCACCTATAGAAGAAAGAGAGAGAGAGAGAGAAAACAAAGGGTGAGAATTGAACACATCTCACAGATTTTTCTTCTTTTCATTGGAAATAGTTCATTAAACAAGAGAAAAGTTGCAATGTTAAACAACTCCTGAGATGGCATCTTTGCTTGAGATTCAACTGTTTTTGAGGAAGTGACAACTTCCAAGAAAACACTAGAACCACTGGACCCACACCAAGAACTTCTCAAGGACTTTGGGACGCCATGCTAACTGAACAACAAACCAATGGTGACACGAGGGGGACGATTGCTCCCTTCGCCCAGTCCACCGGTAGCCTTGATCAACCTGTCAGGGGTCCCGGGTCATCTTTTCATAGGAGCATCAGCATGATGAAAACTAGTGCAAATTATTTCTGACACATCTCCCCATCAATCTAGGCCATAAGATCAGACGGTCTTGCAGGACCTGCCCCGGTTGGTTTTGTATTTTAATGGCACGAATGTGGAATTAATCAAATTACTTACAGCCAATTGATAACAATGAACCAGGGGCTTGTGAGGCCCCTTTGAGGTCTGTGTCTCCATCGTTTCTTGATAATTTGGTCGACCCTCGTTAAAGATGCTTGCTCATGTTACGAGCTTATCATCAGAACGTCCGTTCATTTTCACTCTCAGATATCGTAGCATAACGTTCAGGCTCTACACGGCGCACTGAAAATAGATCCACAGATCCCATCATCACAAAACAAAAGCAATCCGGCTCCCCGGGCTGCCGCGTTTCCACAGAAGTGTACAAAATAAAGAGACAAAGAGAGGGAGGGAGTGCAAGAGGCAGAGAGACGGTGGCATAATGATGCTCTCTCAAAACTACTAGATAACCACAGCAACACACTTCTCTGTCTGTTGTGTGTGTGTGTGTGTGTGTGTTGGCTAATATGAAATTGTTTCTCTGTCTGTTCTGCATCTGTGCTAGTGTGTGCGTCTGTGTTTAAACTAACTAAGAACACAAGACCCAATTTGCAGTCTCACTTCCTGCTTGGCCTGAATCAAACAGAGGCCTCGTCTGCATGCCCCCGCTGGCTAACACGGCACGCGTCTATATGAGTATACAGTGTGTGT
The DNA here is from genome assembly GCA_014281875.1 of Nibea albiflora. NCBI lineage: Eukaryota > Metazoa > Chordata > Actinopteri > Sciaenidae > Nibea > Nibea albiflora. The sequence goes on from CM024797.1 coordinate 4,891,870, forward strand.
GTGTGTGTGTGTGTGTGTGCAGTTTCATCAAAGTCTACAGTACAGTGCCTTGCTCATCTGTCAGCCTGCACTAATTGCCAGTGTTGTCCTCGTTCCGCTATCAATTAACATTTCCATAGACCTCTCCCTCCTCCTGCTATTTTTTTTTCCTTCGGAGCAAAAACAGCTTTTTAAAAATGTCTTTAATGAGCACCAATTAAGACGAGGAAAGGCCCTGCGTGACAAACGTACAGAGACACTGAAGTGCGGGAGGAAGAGGACGGTGCAAGCCAGTCAACAAAGCGACTCGCTGATGGAGCGTGTGTTGTGTTGTGATCGCGGATGGTGTTAATGAGATTCAACAAATCAAGGGGAGGGAGGAGAGCGAGTTGATGGTCCGGTGATGTATTCATTTGAAAGGCTGCCGTTTGTTGTTCCAGAGAAGAAGAGATCCTGAAGACGAACGCTTTCCAAATCAGCCTCTGAGGAGAGCCACTCGTGTCCTCAATCAGTTTCACCTCACCTTCACCTTTACCTGCTGCCCCCCTCTCTCTGTTTGCCCCGCCTTTGTCAGTTCACGTACTCATTTTCAGCCCCGCTGTCACACGCAGCGTCTTTTCATTTTGTTTTTAAACGCGTGAATATTGTTCTTGAAGGCTTTGTTGTCAAATTAGCGCCATGCTGTGCGCACTCAACGCTTCACCTCTCTGCGCTGCACCGCGTTTCGATTTGTGGATGGAAGCCTGCATGTCTAATTAAGTGTTGTCAAACAGCCTTCATTCATTTCCAGATTTTGCTCTCGCATTATCCGTACTTACTCTAACACAACAGCACAACGGCGCTTTAAACTGCCACCTCAGCATTAAACATTTGGAAGAAACTGCTGCGGCTGAACAGCTAAGCCACTTATATTCCCCTCCAAAGAGAGGTAAGTAATGACAGCTGTAGCGTTAATGAGGTTTTGTTGAAGGTGTCTCTTAGTACACGTGATTTTTGGCGAGGATCAGAGGTCCAGGTGTGAAAGTGTAATTCAAATAATAATGAGAAGAAATAAAACTAAATGAGGAAGCGTATCTTCACACACCCGAATGTGTGAGCTATATTGGAAAGCAGTGGAGCCTAACTGAAAACTTATTTTACCTGCAGTTGGTTTATTTCCTACAACGTTTCGGCCTAAACGACCTTAATCAGGTCTATAAACCTGCACATATGAATAATGTATAGTGTGGATAACTGAATTACGGGGCCACGGAAATTAGGTCAACTGAACGAGCAGTAAACAAAACTGTGTGTGGGCGTTTTTCACTTTAATTCAAGAAAAAGGGAGAAGAAGTAATAAACGCTCGCTTTAATTTCGACTGAATTCCGTCCAAATGACGTCAGAGGACGAGCTCTGCACGAACACACTTCTTTCTTTGTTTTCCGACACCAGCTGGCCGTTAAGCATCCCACCACTCTCCCCTCCAAAACTTTTCTCACTCCTCCGTCACTTCAAAACCTTCTCTCCGACGCCTCCGCTCCTCCCGCCGCATGTCTGCCCCTTCCCAGGCCCTCGTGTCCGCCTTCAATTTCCTCTTTCCTCCGTCTGTCTCTTCTCCTCGGATCAGCTTGCAGACACATGACCTTGATACTTTTATATTTTGTTTTTTTTTTTTTCTTTCAGCTGCCACAGATCGACTGACTGACTCTCATCTCTTAACCCTGCCGTTGTCCCCTGGGCAGCTGAGCGAGGATTGTGTTTTCGTGTGTTTATGTTGGACTCTCATACTATTATTTGCCCCATTTGAAAGGACTTGATCGATAATGCCTCTGCGTTTTATGATGGCAGGCACACGACCCTTTGGGATATGACGGCTGGGAGGCTCACTGCTATCACACAGAAAGATGGTTTTCAAAATGTGTGCCTGTCTACAGTACCATGTGACTGGGATATCCCTTTTTTTGTTTGTTTTGTTTGCTGCTGATTCTGAGTGAAGATCGTGGCATAACGTCTTACATTATACTCCAACCACAGTTTTAGGTCTTCATCTTTGTCGTCTTGCCCTTTCCTTCTTGCCTTGATGAGCCCCATACATCCATAGAAACATCTGGTCTACACTTAAACATCTGACGAATCATAATCTGCAGAATACAATAAAGTTAAGAATATGTGATGAATAAATCTGTCAGGGCGTATGCTGTACGTACAGGAGAGGTCACGATCCGCTCGTAAACAAATACTACGTGCATCGTGGACTGTCGTCACCATCAGCGGTGCGGAGGCATTAATCCCCGTCTCCTGATGCCGTATTTTCACTGAGCCACCGTTAATGAAGGAAGAAGAGGAACGATAAAAGGCAGACGCTGAGCCGCTGCCTGAGCTTGAGTTGCAGGATTAGTACATATCAAGAGTTTTTAAGTCCCTTTGAGGTTGAAGCCGGTCGACACTTTAAACCATTACTCCTGACTAAATAAAGGCTTTTAATATACTTTTAATGCTTGCTGTGTCTGAGTGTCTGAGGAGCATTTTTCTTCTGTTTTCTGAATGATTCATGGACTCGATGTTGAGCTGATTGAGCACTTGGCCTTTGCATTTTGTTTTATGTCAGCCGGCACCAGCTCGACATACGCCACGACTGACTGTGAGTGGCAGCCTCTTCCGCACAGACGACAACATGGACTCCTTCCTCCGCTGACCGACTGGACGAGCACTCAGCTCGCCGTGCAGCAGCACAGCACCTGTTCTGAACGTCGCATTTGTCTCACACGATTTTCCAAACCAGGTTTGTTGAATATATTTGAGGGGGAGGGAAATAGGTCACGCAGCTCCTGGATCAGTCTTTGTGTTACATCTATGAAATCTTGTTTACTTGGAAGTTTCGAGTTGCGGCAAATTCCAAAATCCCCAAAACACTTCCCTGTGAGAACTCGGCTCACTTGACTCTGACTCTGCAATAATGCGGCTAAAAAAAAAGTGACAACGAGTTGTATGAATATAGAAAAATAAGGAAGTCCTTACATGAAAGAGCTTATCATCATCTCTAAATAATAATGATGTATCAACACACTCCCACGCTTGTCTTCCAGTCTTTGTGCGTCAGACAAACAACTTATTAGTATCTTCACAAATTGTCTGTGTGTGTGTGTGTGTTTTGCTCTTGTCCTTAAGCATGAACACAATTTGGGTGAAGTTTGATGCTTTTTAAAAATGAATGTAAATTGTCTTTCTTGGGAGCCCCTACACACACACACACACACACACACACACACACACACACACACACACACAGTACATTATCTATACCCTACTGCGCCCCTAGTGTCAGCAAATACATCTGCTGAACTCCCCTTGCACTCCTGGCAGATGGTATTGTCTCTCAGATACACACACACATAGATTGACACACACACACTGCATGCTCTGACAGGGCCCACACAGCGTTGGGGCCGGGGCCATCTGGAGGCCTGGTAGGGGGAATGAGTCCCCCCCCCCCCCGCCCCCCCAGTGGCTCATGTTTCCGATTCAGCCTCAAATTGATTATCATGTCGCCTGTTTCCTCTAGTCCTGCTGCCCCCCCTTACCCGCCAACACCCCCACCTAATTTCAATTACCATGGGACGCCGCGGGGTCGAATCCTGACCTCGCCCACCTCTGCATCCCCCTACAGCAATTTTGAGCCCATCTCCTCATCTTCTGTCGCCTACTCGTCGCTCACTTTCTTAAACTTCTCTGGACTTCCTTCCCTTCTTCCCTACAAGATCCCCCCCTCTCTCTCTCTCTCGGTCGCGGTTCTGGATGTATTCCAATCATTACCTCCCTTCCTCTTTCTCCATCATCATTATCCATCTCTAAACTGGCTCCCATCTCTCTTATCTCTTCCTGTGTCTTCCCTCCCCTCTGCCATCTGTCCTTTATTCTTTTTTTGGAGCAAAGTGGAGTCATTTAATGGCCTTCTGATGCCTGTTCAAAAAACGCCCAGAACTCCCGACATTATGAGATCTGTCCTCAGCCCAAAGTGGCGATGAAATAAAATTATATATTTTTTTAATACGCCTTTCATTTCAAATATCATTTTTGGGAGTTCAAAGCATTTGTTTTCCGAGCGGACCTACAGTTGATCGATGCAGTAAACAGACGGTCAGGAGGGCACAGAGATCATCAGGGGTCACACTCTGGGGACTATGAATATGTCTTTTCAAGATTTCTTGCTTCAGACCAAAGTGTTTGATGGATGGATGCAAAAATAAGAGAAAATCTTCCCATAAATCTCATAAAAGGACTGAAATCTGTGTTCACATTGTTGTCATATTACGTTATATATCTATTTTAAATGTCATACCGCTCTCCCAGCAGTGTTCCATTGTCTTTTCCACACCAGCCTGGCACACATTACACACATTACTCCACTCTGTCCAGCCAATTGAGGGTCAGTGTGGGGGGGAGACGGGGCACGGGGGCTGGGAGCACTTGACAGGTGTGTTTGTTTCCACTGCTCACAGCTCTGCAGCAGTGGAAACAGTCAGGGGCTGCATGCTGTGCCACCGGGTGACTGACTATAATTCACAGCCTCTTTGTTTGCTAAGTACAATAAATGTAGTCGGATTTGTCCTGGTGGCGTGGCTGCAGGGGATTACAGAACAAATATGCTTACACCCGGGGGAAATATACAGTGAGGGGGGGACACACAGCAACCGGTGTGTAGCTGTATAAGTAGCTATAAATGAATTTTTTTAAGGTTACGTCTGTCATCAAGCAAAAACACCGGTCATGTGACTCAAATCTATTAATTAACAGCTATTTCGGACTGTTGAAAGAAACACTGGATTGTTGTGACGGCAAAAAGGTTTCCAAATAATAAAAACTATTTGTGTGTAGTCGCATGTTTGGTTGCAGCACGCGTATTGTGCAGTTGTCACTGCGCGTTATTTTTTTATCGCCTTTGATTTGAAAATGTGGCATTAGCTTTTTATTTCCCCGCAGAACTAAATTGTAAACTCCATTTGTCCTGTCCTTGTCTGCACGCGACTTGATTATTCATTGTGTAAATGACTTTCTTTGCACCTCCTTCCCACTTTGAGAAATTACAGCACGGTCAGATTCAATAGAAAAATCTAACATAATAAACGAGGCCTGGGGTCTCTCCTCTGCGAGGCTGCTCTCTCTCCCTCTCTGTTGATTATCAGTGGTGAGTTACACTGTCATCCACTTTAATGGGCTCCCCGCTTGAAAGTGCAAGACAAGCAGAAATGGAGAGAGCGGAGGGCTGCAGGAGGAGAAGTGAAGAGAGGCCAGCCTCGAGGTTTACTCATCTTTCTTTGCTCTCGTTCTTTTTCTTTCCAAACTCCTCACCTCGTTCTTTCATTTGATGCTTTTCTGATTCTCTGTCGGATTTCTTTCCCCTCACTTACTCTCTCTCTCTCTCTTTCTGTGTGGTTAATAATCTCCCTCTTCCCCCGAACACTGTCCCAGTGCAATAAAGCCACATGGCACTCGGTGCAGCAAATACCATAACTCACAGTTCCTAGTAATTGATCCCTGTAGTGCAACAGTCTCGTTCTCTCTTTCCCTTTCCTCTCTACTTCTTCATCTATATCTCTTCCCCTTCCATCACCTCCTGCCGTCTCTACCAACATTTTCCCTCCAATTCCATTGAATTTATTGAGCTTTATTGGCACACAGTCCAATAAAGATCTGCCAAAGACAATTACTTCTGTGTCTCCCATTAGCTGTTTTTTTTTTTCAGTCTCCTGACATCGAATCCCACAGCAGAGTTATACTTCTCTCCCTCCACCAACAAATCCCTTCACCTCATTCCATCCATCCAGTTTCACTAACATTTCGAGCCAGGTCTCAACGCCGTACGCTACCTGAATACATAACATGCTTTCGGCGCCTCATCAGCTCTCCCAATTTCATACATGAAACTTATTTTCTTGCCTGGAAATTCACTTTGGGTCCAAATTGCTCGTCCTCGAACCTGGGATTATTCGTGCTGGAACTGATGGAGGAGCAGAAATACAACCCTTTGGCAAATCCTGTGTGCTGGCAAAAAAAAAGAGAGAAAAAGTTTCCCTCCTCTGAGCTTTATGTTGCTATCCCATCCCAAACTTATTCCCTTTGGAACCCCTCCGGTCTACCTTGTAATATCAACAAGCTATTAGCTGTGTGTCTGTCATAGTCGAGTGGTTACCTTCAACCCCTCTGGAGATACACGCACCCCCGTGGGCTTGGATGCCAGTTCAGTTTCTGTTTCGTGATCACCCATAGTCTGAATCTGTCCCAGCTTTCAAACCTGAATGCCTGAAATGCTAAATATTCTGAACGTGTTGGACTCAAAAAGCCCGTTCCTCCACTTTTCCGAGAAATCAGAAAGTAGAGCGGGCCCGAGCGAAATTGGCTTGAGCTACCGATTGCTATAGCAAAGAAGCCATTGAGTTAAACTACGAGTGAACTCTCCGGAAAGAAAGCTAAATCACCGGCTAACAAGATGACAGACGATAAATAAGTCAACAATGAGCATGCTGGGGTGAGCTAGCTTTTCATCGAGGTATATGCAGACGCGACATTAGAGGCTGTGTTAACGGACAAGCTCAGAAAAACTTTGCTTGTTTGGTCCAAGCAGCCCAGATTACGTCAAACTCCCGTTAACGCGGTCCGGTTCTGACAGAGGAAACCGACAGTGAAGAGTTAAACAAAGAAACATGATGTTTGCGACGAGATGCGAGTTCATGTATGCTCTGTTTGAACCAGATGTACTGTAGCACGTTCAACAGACCAAAACTAGAGACAAAAAAATAAAACTTAGGAAAGAAAGAGGAGAGAGGAGTGGGAGGAAGGGAGAGAGGAGAGAATCGCCTTGGCTCTCCACAGTGATGAATCTCTAGCGAGGCCTGTTTCATTACCCGTCTGCCAGGGTGGAGATCAGCCGGTAAGAGCAGGCCCTGTGGGGCTGCAGCAGAAATATATGGCTCTTTAATAATCTCCACAAACACATTCCAGTACCGTATTGTACAGTACACCGCCCCCACACTGCTCCCTGGCCATCCAGGGCCCGGTCTCTGAACATTATCTGTACTCCTACATCTGGTCCTCCAACTTCAAGTCTGTGACCACAACTCACCTGCAGCAAACACATTTCTTTTTCCTGCATAGAAATAATTTCTCACAAGTTATCACCCAAAAATAGTACGTACCACAAAAAAGGAAAAACCCATTAAATTATAAGTTAGATTTTTTCTTTTTTGGGACAATTTTTATCATCAGAAAGAAGGTTTAAGTTTGAGGAACATGGTTGTTTTTTGTATGTATATGATCTGAAGTTCTGGGCTGGAACTTTTATTTATGAGCATGTTCAAACTTTCCAACATGCTGCCGCATCTCACTTAACACCCTCACCTCTTGTTGCTTTACCCGTCGACAACTGCTGTAAGCGAAACTGTAGGAACTGTAAGGACAGCTAGAAAAGCTGAAATCACAAAAATCATGTTCACGATCACGATAGTTCCATCGTCAACAATAGGTTTAACAAAATCACAACACCGCCATCTGTTATCTGTTTTATGTTGTTCTTTAGCCTATGCTTCAGTACACTAAAAAAAAATACAGATCGGTTCTGAAGGACGGCAGCAGAGACGGAGAAAAGACGAATGAGAAGATCACGAAGGATTACCGGCAGCCAGCCTGACGGAAATATCTCAACATGAAACATGCGTGGATCTGTTTCAGAGGACAGCTGAGTAATTATGAAGTAAGTGAATCCCTAAGAGCTCTGCAGCGATGCAGTTAAACCTGCGCTTTAATATCTAATTAATGATGAATGAATCAATCAAGAATCAAGCTTTACGCAGACCCCGTGTGCTGATCTTTCTTCAATAAATAAAGTTATTAGGATTGTGAGTGTTAGCCGTAATACCTCTGATCCAACCACTCTCCTGAAGTCAGGCCTGTAGCTCTCAGGGCCTCTAAGCTAATGTGTCATCTCAACACCTTACCCCAGCTGCCACCCTCATATCTGGACAATACCCTCAGTGCCCATTTCCCTCTGTTTAATGTATCCAGCCATTCTGTCTTACCAGCGGTCCCCAGTCCAGGCTGCCTTTCCCCTGCTCCCCAGCCTCCAATATCTCCCAGCCCCTCTGCCTTTACCGTCCCGCACCTGCAGTCCCCCTCTGAACATCAAACAGTCCGCGGCGGAGATGGATGTGGACATCTAACAACTGTGTAGCCTGTTTAGTAGAGTACAAGTCGCGGCACAAGCACATGGCACGTAATTGTATTCAGCGGCTCACCTCTGAGTCTGTCAAACTGATTTACAATAGTGGCAGCGATGTGCCAATGAATTTGTTGCGCACCCAGGAGCGGCGTGGTGGGACTGGGAGGGGGGTTATTGTTGGTCCATAATTAGTCCTGCTGGTGCCCTTTTAGGTGTGTATGTGTGAGGGAGTGGAGAAGAGACAGCGAGAGGAAGAAGCGGAGACAGAGGAGGGACATAACTCCCAATAAACAGTTAACTGTTGATGCTGTCAGCATGTCAGTCCACCGCAGAAACTGAGAAAAGGCAGCGAAAGAGAGGAAGATTTCATTTTCTTCCTGTGCAAAAAGCTCATCAATAAAAACATCAACACATTCCCCATCAATCCAGATCACGCACTCTCACTTTGAGAGCAACAACAACACCCCGGCCTTGCTTCCATCAGCCATCTTTCTTCTTTTTTTCTTCTGACCACTAAAAACAGGGTGAAATCTGCGCAGCTTTTCCTTTATGACAGGAGGAGGTGATGGCTGCTGAAAGCAATCTGGCGGCCCAGGACTTTCAGATCGATACTGAAGGACGGCGGTGCAGTCAGCTAGCGCAGCACTCCGGCAGCAGAGACAGAGAAAAGAGAGAGCCTGTCACTGTGGACTCTGGATGAATAGATCACCGGGATTACCAGCAGTCAGATTTGACAACTAACGGCACACTCTTTTTTTTAAATCTCCCAGCCTGACAGAACTATCTTAACCTGAATGAGAAATAGGTAATAATTTATGGATCTGTCTGGGTGGATTCAGACTGATATTTGAGTCCGACACAGATGATACACTCAAAGATACTTCAACGACAGGACGGCTGAGCGCTTATAGAGGCAAGCGGAGGACTTTAAATATTCACCCTGCCTGCCCTGGAGCAAGACACTGAATGAGCTCTACAGGTGGTTAAACATCCTGTAATATCTAATCATGAATCACTGAAGTATCAAAGATTTTATACCACATAGAAAGGACAGAAAAGGACACACGATTGACGTGATTCGCAGTAAATTAAGAGTTTTGTACTACAAAAAGCGAATTCAGACTTAATATTCAATATTTATGTACGTAGATTGATTTGATAAAATCACGACAGCATGCCACATCTGGAGGCGTTTTGAAACGCAGTTCCAACTGGATTTTCCAGTCGAATCAGATTTCAAAGCATCTCTTGTGTCACCTGCAACGTGACGCGCAACAGCAACGTCAAAGCCAGAGCGATGGAGGTGCGTCACAGCAGCGGTCTGTGGCGAGACCCTGACAATTTAGCTTCTGTACGGACAAAGCTGCTTCTGCAGCGGGGAGTTGTGTCACCGGCGTATGTAGTTACCGGCACCAACGTCAGCGCCGCAGCAACGCATGCAGGTGGTCACGCACATAATTTCTTGATGCACAAATCTGCTCTGATCTCAGAAGAAACACAACCGTGTAACTGTGCGGCATGAGGTAATGACTAAAGCACTCTCCTCCGGGATTAACAAGAAGCAAGATTCTGTTCAGGGAGGTGAAAATGACAAACGCCAGCTGAAGCACCGTCGCCAGTAAAAGACAGCGCTCGCGCCAGGCACAATAGGTGCGATGCTGTGAAGCACTGCACTACTGTAAAAGGGCATGTGTACTAAATAAGCTTTTCCCCTCTAGAAAATAACATTCAGCTCCGCGTTCACACAAACCTGCAGCGGACTCGTGGGTGCAGAAGAAGCCGAATTACTGGATTCTTTAATCTATTCAGGGTTGGTGAAGATGTTCAAACATAGCAAGAAATAAACCCACTGATAATAAATCGTATATGAGGGGTTATTTTAGGCCCAAAAGGTCGGGAACCAGTGTGTAGGATTTAGTGCTAACTGGCAGCACAGTTGCTATTATCTTATCATAATGCTACTGTAAAAACATGGCCGTTCAACAGGGTGGACCTAATGATCCTTATTTGTTGAATACTACTATGCCGCCCAGAGGTTCTGCTTCCAGGGTTTACAAGCCCATCTATCACGTCTGTTTTGACTAATGGATGGGCAAAATGCAAACACTCTCTCACACACACACACACACACACCAGCCTTGCTCTAGAAGTCTTGGGATGTCATCATTTCTTAGATGGTTTATCTCAGGAATGAATGACAGAGACGTGGCCCGTCACTCACATAATCTGAACACTGCACCGTGCCGATGAGATCTCGCTCTCTTCTTTTGCGTTTGCATATGCATGTGTGTGCATTTGAAACTTTACGTCCACAGAAGAAAACAACTCTCCCTCCCTCCTCCGTTACGACCGGCTATTGAGACGGCCAATGTCAGAGTCTCTCCTCTACAAGCTTTTGCGGAGACTCAGGAAGCTTTTGATGGATGATGTTCATTTTCTAAGCTGTGTCTTGGACACTTTGGGTGCATACGACCCACTTCTTTTGGACTATATGTTTTTAATTTAACATCCAGGCATGTCAGAGTCTCGGCCCGAAGATGGATGAGAACTCCTCTACCTCCGCTGGCAGGTTGAAAGCGGAAAACGCGGTGGGAGGGGTCGAGGTGCGTGCGCGTGGGGGGGTGGGGTGGATAGCAAGATAGACAGTGTATGAAAGCAGCCTTATAAGGAAGCAAGGAAAAAAAGAGAGAGAAGTGCTGGAGACACCGTCCAGACTGCGAACAAAGGCAGGCGGGATGAGAGGAAAGGGGAGAGGAGACGGAGAGGGAAAGTACATGAGGGAGACAAGAATGGTAGCAGAGAGACAAAAGCAAAAGTGGCGTTTGGGGAGGAAAAGCAAAGTGCGGGAAGTGAGAACAATGATTGTAAAAGTGGAACAAAGAGAGCAGGAAGGGAGACGGAGCTGCCATCTTTGCTCCTGCAGTGAATCCTGGTTGTAAGATAAAAGCTGCTGTCAAATTCATTTTCAAATAACTGAGAATTTATTCCTTTATTCGTCGGATATATTCGACCATTTCAGTCAACATCACCTTTAAACATGATGCTTATAACATATCAATAGCAAGCATTTTCCATTCTTCTTCTGGAGCTTCACTAGTCACCGTTTGACTGTTTTTAAGATGTTTGAATGTGTTTGTCTGTTTCACTTGTCACTTGTGTACGTTCATTTGGTCACACTGTGAATAATAATGTGTTTACATAGGTGATCTGCATCTACAGTGGGAGCGGGTCCTCTTCCATGAAGTCCGCCATTTTGAACCACCATTTTTGTACAGTAGCTCAGAACAGACAAACTACAGCTGATGGAGATACGGCCCCAAGGAGAGGGTGAGACGTGTGAGACGAGTATTCTTTTGGTTGCAACCTGCAACTTCACTGCAAGGTGACACTAAATCCAACACCCTGGACCTTTAACCTGACTGCTGCAGATTATTTGTTACACAGAACCACCTGGGAAACCGTCTCGAAACATACAGGCCAAGTGATTAGACGAACCACCTCTCTGTCACCATCTATCCATCAGATCAACAAACTCTTGCTGAAACCAGTCTGACGAAGAGCGAAAACATCAAAGCCTTCAGCATACATAACCAATGCTACGCTAACCTCTTTAGCAGCTGTCGTTGTAGCAAACTGTGGCTCGTCGTGTTGAACAAAACGACATGTTTCACACAGAAAACAGCAAACAGCTCCACATAAAACAATCAGCGCTGGTTCTGGTGGGTGTATGGACGCTGGGGGATGGAAGGGGTGAGTGGGTGATGAGGTCATGATTAAATGAGATTAGTTAATGACGACTTAATGACTTGACAGGCGACCCCAGGCTCATTTACTGACCAATGACTTCCCCTGCACGATCATTATTTGGCAACATGAGAACAACGGGTCAGTGTGCTCAGAAGCGGTCTAATTACACCGGCTCTGGATGCTGTCTCCAAAAACAGTCACTAAAACAAGAAGAAGAGGGTTTGAAAAAAGCCGTCTCATCATTTCCGTCTTTACTTCGTGTGCGATGCCAAAGAGGTTTTTGCATTTTCGACATCAAGCTCCGCACTCGCCCGCATCACCTCGCATCCCGGCCTTTTACTTTTAGTCTCTCAGCATCTCTCTCAAGTTCCTCCAGCGGTCACATGAGTCATTCAACAGCTCCATCCTGTACCTTTCAATGAAATAAAAAACCAAATAGAAAGCACTCAAAGGAAATAGACAGTGGCCTCCAGCGTCTTGGCCATCCATTTGCCCTCACTGCGGCACCTAAAACACAGTCTGCCTCCACTTATTTTATACAGTAGGGCAGCCTGTTGAGCTAATCAGGATCTGAGCTTTTTTCTATCCATCACAACAAGGTGAGAGTGAAATTGGCAGGTGGCGAAAAGGAAAAGCTCTGCAGAAATGTGTGTGCGCGCACTGCTTTTTACTCAGACCGTGCTGATACAGTTATTTGTCCTTTTCTAAATTGCTGCACAACGTCTAGACATCTATAAATGTCTATAAATTCATGTTGTCTTCCAACGCAATTTGATTTCTTCTGGTTTAAAGTTCCAAGCCGGTTGACTCATTACTGTGCAAGCTCCCTGCTTATTGGCTCTGACCTCCAGAAGTAAACTTTTTAGACACAAGTTTCTGTTTCTGTCGGTGAATTGCTGCATTCACAAGGCGAAAGTGCTTTACAAATTGCCTCTCGTTCAGGCTTTCACACGTGGCAGCAAGCTATCGAGGAAGGTGCTGGCCTGACCGTGTGAAACACTTGCCCAAAGACTCTTTGACATGTGGTTTATCCGCTCTGCCACCTGAGCCATAACCATTTCATTTCCTTATTGATTTAACATCACGTAATGCCTTTGGATGGGCGTGAACTCTTGCTAGCTTTAGCTGTTACAGCGCACAGTAACAAAGGTTTGTCGTCAACAAATCCACCGTGTGTTTGTCCGAGGCTTCCAGATGAGCCGGTGTTTGTTTGTTTGTGTAAATGTGTGTAGTTCTAGAGTGTAAATTTGCATGCGCTGCTCTGTGTACATATTTCTCGGAGCGCCTCTGTCTGCGCGCATCTTTATGACGGCGAATGTTTGCCCAGTGTGCAGGTTTACCTATGTGTGTGTCTGTTACTGTTTGTGTGTGTGTGCCCAGATTCCTGCCTGTGGTTTATGGATATTCATTACAGAACCATTACAGCAGAGGTTACACGAGACGGGAGGGATGTTTTATCTGCTAATGCATAAAACACAATCACACACACGCACGTCCATATCTCTTGACATCTCAGGAATGAAAGCATCCATCACGCTGCATGGCGGATCGACTTGAACGTCTGCGGCTCTGCGTAGTGAGATGATGAGAAACAAATCACCCAAACACATTCCTATCTGCTGCTTCCCGGACAATTGAATCACTGGAAGTCAGAGCGGCGAATCAAAGCCTCACAGGCGCGCCATTAGTAAAAGAAGACGCGCTCGTAATTGAGCTTTATTAAAATGGCGGCGCGTCAAAACACGCGGATGGATCGCGGCCGCCGCTTCGAGTTGACTGACTTTACGTGAGGCAAACTTTCATTACAGTCAACAGACATTTTGCTCGGTTTCCCCTTGATGCCGGATCAATCCTATATTCCTCACCCGATCAATAGCATTGATCGACATAGCTGTGACGGTAACTGATGGCTGATTCCCTGCCCGAGGCGCCGCCAGTTGAAACAATGGGTGTTTTTATTTACTACTTACTCCAGTAAAATACAACAGAGCGAAAATGTGCTTCATGCGTTCAGCTCTGATCGCGATTATTGGAAACCTGGACGGCGTCTTATAGCCGTTATGGGAATATCGATATGATGAGATATTACGCCTTGAATAAGGAAGCCACGTAAATCAGCGTATAAGTGGAGATTTTTCATGATGACGTTGAGTAAAGGGTGGATGCGGTTCCTGAATCACTCTCTTTACACGGCAGTGGTTCAAAGCAGTGATAAAAATGTGTCAGTAAATGAATAATGCAGAGGTTTGTGTCTTAAATGCTCTTCCAGAAGTCCAATAAGTGTCCAACCGTGCCACAGATGGCACAAAAAACCAAACACAGAAAAGAACAGCAGCATGGATGTTAGTTAAAGCCCAAACAAGCAGAGCGCATTAATTATGAGTACAGAGGCACACTTTCTTGAAAAGTAGGTCTTTTCAGATAGAAAATAATTTCTCATTCTTGCGGCGCTGCGAGTGTTGTTCAGTTTTTTGTATTTAGCTCTTTGTTTGGAGAAACTTGCTACAAATGAGGCTGAGGGTTGTTTGAGTACAGATGATGTGCTCGAGAAAAAGAAAAGTGAGCTCCCCGTGTGCCTGTGGTCATGTTCGAGAGATAAATACAGGACATTAGCTCCAGGCTGGATGAGCCTCCGGGGCTACATGAACTAATCTGCTCTAATAGACAGCGCACATTCGCTCATTACACCCAGAGAGCGTTCACAGTGTTGGTCACTTCATCATTGTTTGAGCTATATGCAAGGACACTGGAGTTAAAAGAGAGGGTTAGAAGGAAGACAGAAAGGTTGAATGGATTCTAACTACTGCCAAACATTCAGGGAATTATTATTCTGTCTGTTCAAAGCAGAACAACAATATTTCAACCAACACCTTAACACACACACTGAATATGAAATGCTTGCCAGGTAAAACATCATCGCCAAGACGTTAAGTCTGAGAAACTTTGCCAGAATGCTTCAACTTTTTGCTATGTGGGAACATAAAATCAGTTTAAACCTGACTCTCCTTTATAATATCTGTATGCTCTCTGGTGAAAATCACTGAAAACAATAATAATGTAATCTGAATGCTTTTGGATGACATGAAACTTTAAAAATATGTCTTTGAACATCAAGTTCATTTTGCATATTTTGCAAGCTCAGATTTCCTTCACACAAAGTTGGTGCAAACTTGTTTTTGTTGAAATCAGAGGCCACATGGAGGACTACAGACAGATCTATAGATGCCTGCAGGTTAGCGCTAAAAAGGTTTATACATTCTAAAATTGCAGTATTTTAAAGACTGAATCAATCAAGTAATTCTCGACTATTTAATCTGATTGTTACTTATTTTACTGCTGATTACTTCCTTCATGCTGGTGGTAAGATCAAGATGAAAATGAGATATTGGCCCCTGACAAGTCTTGAAATAAAACAATGTAGCATGGTTGGAAGGAGAAATCAGTTTTTTTTTGGCGGTGGAACAACCGACAGAGCGAGGCCTCATTTCAAGGGGTCACTGGGCTAAAAGGTTGGAAACTGCTGCCTTGTGTCTCTCTCGGTTTTATCGTGAAAGGGCGTCCACTTCAACAGACAGCTGCTGACACTGAGGCATTAGCCTGGCACCGGAGACAACAAGACTGAGACAGAGAGTGACAGTCTGACAGAGACACAGAGAGGGACAACGCAGACAGAGACAGGAGGAGACACTGAAGAATGTTTGATTTGTGAGTAGCTCAGGCAGCCACCGATGCATATTTAAAGTCTTGTGCTTTCCAACAACACGGAGGTGTTGAACAAATCCATCCAGCCTCTTCGGATCAGAACCTGTGTGTTTGCGTGCACGTGACTGCGTGACTGAAGATCACGCGTGTACCCGAGGTGGACGGCACAGTGCACAGGCAGTCATAAGACGTAATGTTTGAGCATCTCCACATGCATCACTCAGTGAGCCGAGAGTCCACGATAAACCTGCAACAGCCTGATTACCTGCCCGCTGGATTCACTCGCTCAACGAATCCCGCCGAGGCCACGGCCGTGTCGCAGATTTGTATTCATCAATGCACACTTTACCCAGAGTCAATCTCCACGGTGTGCGCTAATCAGGACCTTCAGAACAGCACTGGAGACTATTAAGTAGGACTCAACACAGCAGAGCTCACTCCATTTCCGAAAGCATGCCTGGAGAGGCACCGATGGAGCCATCACCTCTGCCGGCTGTTAATTCACTCTTTTTCACGCCGTTGCTCCCCGTCTCTCTCTAAGTCTCTCGTTCTGTTTGTCTGACTGTCTCTCCCGTGCTAACTGCTCCTCAGCGACTCACTTCCTGCCAGTTTTGTTTCTCCTGAACTTTCCCCCGCTGTCTCTCTGCAAATTTTTCAGCTGATTCTCTCCATTTCCCCGCTGCCCGTATGTTGATGAGAGGAACTGTATCGAGTGCTGTGGCTGTATTAATCAGGGACACGTGGAGCCATTCCAGAGGCTCTGGGCCCATTACTGAAAGGATTAATAATTGATCGAGTTACTCAGACACAGATAAGTTCATGCACACACACACACAGACACAAGATGGTGCACCCACAGATAAACTGCGTGTGTCAAACTTTGTCAGCACTGCGGTACGTCTTAGTCATTGGCCCTGACAAGGAGCGGCCAGGTGAAGCTGACAAGAAAACTAACAAACATTCACATAAATCGACCTGAAACGATCACATGTTCATCCCGTAAGAAGAGTGGGAGCTCTGTGGGGTAAGTCCAGCCTGCAAGCTAGCTTGCTAACATAGCAAACAGACTGAAGAAGCATGACGGTCGTCAGGGAAAACTTTAGATTAGTAAGTGAGTTGATGTTGAAAAGGGAGATTGATGGAGTCAGTGACTTAGCTCAGGCTGCCGCTGACCTGGCTCCGCTGTCCGCCATAGTATCTGCCTGATAGGAGGCAGTGCGAGGTCGCAACATGCCAGCAGAGTGAAAATTGTTGCATTTTTAATATAAGAGGGGAGAAAATCTGACTCCTTTTTACTTCTTTGTTAACACGAGTTACAAATAACTTCAGACATAAGTAGCAGAGGCACAGACGCATGATCATGACCACGGGCCGCTGCCTAAACCTGTGTAATCCGTCTATGACTCTACTGTTCTACAGGGTCAATATTAAAGGCTCCCTCCATCGGTCACTCACAGCAGTCATATGAAGCGTCTCTGTTTTATGTCTCTCGTCTTGCCTGATTGATCAACTGGAGACAAATTTTGCTAAACAAACTAGAACGGCACTTCAGTGTGTGTCGAGTTTCAAAGTTCTTTCAAACTCACCTTATGAAAAAAAATATTGAGATCATAATGACACCGGCAAGGTTATTTTCACAGCTTCTTCAGAGCCACAGAACAGCTGTTTTTAGAGGTAGACAGGCTGAACAATACATTTGTAATATGGGGCTCACTGCTGATGTTGAATGTTACATAAAAAGAGAGAGACAGAGAGAGAGAGATTCACATTTCTTTGTGGCTTTTTGCCATAAATAAATAAATAAATCTAACAACAGTAAAAAAAAAAAAAAGAAAGAAATATGAAAAACTTAAAACAATTAAAACTTCTTTGCCGTGACTTGGAACTGAACTTGTACAGACAGATGTACAGACGCCACCCACCATCCTGACACGACGACTTTCCACTGCATTATTTCACTGACGAATTTAATGTTTGTTTTTTTTCCTGGTTCTGTCTGGCTCTGTTTGGCCCTTTCAAGGATATTTCTCATACTTTTTATGCACACCTTGGCTTTGACGCTTTGTTATTTTTGCATTTTAAGATGTTGTTCTCGTTTCAAAAACCCTCCAGGAGACGAGGCCGCGGGAAGACAGCAAGGGAGGGATCAAGAGACTGACCATTCCAGATGGCAGGCGCTTCACAAACCCTCGGTGGGTAGTGGAGGTGATGAAGAGCCTCATATCTGACTCTCTCGAAGCCCCCCGACCAGCTAAACAGCTTCGAAATGACAGATCTGGGAGTACGGGTGCGAGTGTGTTTGTGTGTTCAGACGCATCCGCGTGTCTTTCAACCGTCAGAGGAGGGCTTAAGTCTCTACATACGATCCCTAAAGTAATCATTCAACACAATCACATGAATCAAGAGCATAAGAATTGAAAGGAGCATAGAGCTGATGAAAAGACATCAATAACTACGAGACAGTTGCACTGACGAGGGAGCGGCTCGGTGAAGTTATTGCCGTAATCCTGTAGCAAACCTGCAATGCTGCATCTGTCCAGGTTAATCATGCAGCAGCAACAGAAGCATTTGATTTTTTTTTTCCAGTTGGTTGTAGTAAAATGCAGAGCTGGAGGCGACCAGTCAAAAGTTTAAAACCGTATTTCTAGTAAAGAACTTTAAACTGCTTCAGGGCTGCAATGAAAGCTAACAGATTCAAATCTCCTTCCTGATGCTCTCTTTGTTTGTTGCTCTACAGGTAGACGATCGACGCACGGACGCTGTCGGGATTAAACTTGTCACAGGTGGAAATTTTCACACTAACACTAGTTCTCCCAAAATGTCGCCAAATAAAGCTGTTGCTGAATTCCTTCTCAGGAATTCTGCTCAGCGTACAAAGAACGTTCATCACTACGCTGATTTAGTTTCTGCAGCACTAGATTTTCTTAACCCCTCTCTCCTTCACTCCAACACAGACGAGATTACATGACAGACCCATGAAGATGACTTTTTGTGACCGTGAGTGCGTGTTGCTGGACGTTTATTGAGTGTGTTGAAGAAAGGAGCTTTGATCAGAGGGAGCCCTGTGATTGGCCGAGAGCTGCTAAGAGAGCAGAACACCCGCAAACTGATTTAAGATTTGTTATTCTCTGCGCGAGTGGACCGAACAGAAAACACCTTTACTTGACAATTATCTTCTTT
Organism: Nibea albiflora; assembly: GCA_014281875.1. Classification (NCBI taxonomy): domain Eukaryota; kingdom Metazoa; phylum Chordata; class Actinopteri; family Sciaenidae; genus Nibea; species Nibea albiflora. The sequence goes on from CM024797.1 coordinate 4,910,670, forward strand.
TTTTTTTCCACTTAGAAGATAAGCCGTGTTTACTACAACTCGGGTCTGATTGCAGTTTGAATTTCAGCCGGTTGTGATGACATTGCACTCACCAAAGATGTTGCTGACAAATGGGAGGAAAGCAACAACACACACGCAGCCAGATGAGTTGTAAACATGCCAATACGAAAACTGTCCTCACTATGACATCATGAAAACATTAATACCAACACCACTCATTTTATTTAGAGATACAAACCCTGAAAGATTATGTTAGTTATAATCCCTTTCGTCCAAGTCTACATCCTGTTCTTTGCACATAAAAACTGTGAAAGCTCAACTGCACCAGGACGCCGGCCTTCTTACAATCTCGGTAATAACTTTGGTTTCTATTCCAAAATAACCTGCTGAACTTACATCCTGTCAGGTCAAGAAGTATAAGCTTCTCAGACTACTGTCGAGCGGCGTTGCTGTCATCGCAGGTCTCAGCATCCGTGCTGTAATAATGTAGAATGATCCTTTAAAAGGGGCTCGAAGGAAATAAAGGTCTCCTCTGTCCTTTAATGTATAAAACAAAGGTAAGCACAGTCACCTGTATTACACGCAGACTCTCATTAGTTTCTTGTCTGCCTTCGCTGTGTAAAAAATGCCTCCTGTCCATTAGCTTGACTAATGTTATGATGTAGGAGGCCAGCGGAGAAGCGAGTGACGCTCCGCAGATCTAACTGTCGGCGAACGCCCGGACACTGTCACCACGAGAGATCCTTATCTGTTTATAAGAAGACGACGCAGCACACACACGGACGAGGGAGCGGGAGCATGTACACACACACACACACACCTACACACACACAGACGTATAAACTTGTGGCCTACTTGTAAATCCCGCTATCTCATCCATCAACCTCGGTAACACAGCCTCACCTCTGACAGTGTTTGAATAACACTGTCTGAACAAATCTGTGACGATGGAAGAGCGCCCGCACTGTGAACCCTCCTGTGACCGCTGACCCCCCCCCCAGGAACACCGCAGATAACAGCTGACTGCCCCCACGGTATGCATCACTTTGTCAGCAGCAAAGAGACAAATCTTCTCCGTTTACCCGGGTATGTACATATTTTACACTTGTACTTTTTCATTCCGGTTACTCAGCAATCTCCTGCCGCACAGTTCAGCTGCCACAGCCTGAAAACAAAAGGTGAATGTAATCAGTTTGTTGGTTCAATTGTGATTTTGAGCAATTATCAAACTGTTGCTTATTTTCATCTCATGTGATTTAACTTTTTGAGTGGACCCCAACAAGCACTTTATGAAGCTAATGCAGATCCAAACAGGCAAAGTTCAAATCCAACAGAAATGACTCGGGGGAAATTAAAGATGACTGTCTAACTTGCCTCTCTTATAACTCAAAGGATATCTTAAAGGAAGTAATTTAAACCTCCGCGGCTCCTGAAGCCCCCGTGAATGTTTGAGAGTTGGGGACTGAATAAAAGACGACAATGAAGACGACGTGTAAAACTGAGAATGAGTAACAAAGCCTTCTTCGCTTGAATAAACATAAACGAATGGATTACCGCACGCGTTCACGCCTGGGAATTCTAGTCCTGCCACGCACGGAGCGCCTTAAAGAACCTCAGACAGTCCGAACCTTTTCTAAACTGCACAAAATGTATTTGTGGAAAGTACATTCCCAATTTTCAACCACATCCGACAATTTCCAAACTCTAGGATCCAACTAGAGATACCGCTGCCCCCACAAGATGTTTACTCGTAATTCGAATTATCAGCAGAGCAACTCATCCCCTCTATCAGCGCTGAGGCCCAACCCCTCCATCTTCTGGACACAGTCCAGATGTCAGATTCTCTCCACCCGAGTGAAAAAGTGTGGATGTTCCCAGGTTGTAAAGATGATGGAGAAGATAAACAACATGGGGGGAAACCGGCGAGCCGGCGGGAGACAGTAGAAGGGTCCCCTGTTGTTTTGCTTGAGCGGCCATTCATCAGGTGTTCAAGTTGTTGGGCAATCTATTTCTCTAACCTTTTAGCCATGTCATTGAGCTATGGCTTGACAGACCCGTGGGCAAAGGAAATAGGCTCTCTGTTTCCTCGGGGGAACTGGATTTATTTTCTTAACCTTCTTGATCCTAACAAACCCAAGGCCTTTGCGAGAACAGGACTCGATAGGCCAAACAATTGTTTTATTCCTGCTAAGCTTGGGGCAGCGCGCAACCGGTACAGAAACGACTGGGATCTGGAGATAAGCAAGACTGTCCTGCTTCCTACGCATGACCTGTGACGCATGCAATGACTGCCCTCTTTAAGTGTTCAAGGCAGACATGGCACCATAAAAGCTATCAGGGAGCAAGTTGATGCTGGATGTCTGGATGCTGCCTAAACGCAACAACCCCTTGACCACGGACGAGCAAACTTTGATGAGCGCTAGATGAGGGCTGCAGGCTGAAAGTGGACACGGTAACACCGCACCTTAAATCCTTACATGTATAAATAACAGCCATGTCACAACAGACATGCACTGCTCAGTGTTAGTGTAATGGTTACATGAAATGTGACAAGCTGTTGGATGGACGTATCGCAGCACTTCTGCTGCACCGGGTTGCGGTTAATAATAATGTTTCCCTTGACTGTTTGTAAAGTCAGGGCTGCTCTTGTTTTTAAGACATAATATTTCCTGACACGGTTTCCAGCTGTGAAATATAATTTCAGTCCATCCAAACAGTGGATCTACCCCCCCCCTCTCTCTCTCTTTCTATGCCTTGCCTCATAGACGGATGGCAGTGTCAGGGGTGGGGGACGTGGTAATGGGAGTGGAGGAAATGGGGGGGTAACGGTTGGAGGTTTCATGATCACCTGCTGGGCTTTTGATGTGTTTGAGTGGCTGTCTGACGGCTGAGGGGGACAATGGTGAGGCGCTGTCTGGTGAACGTCGGTACAGTAGGTGGCTGACTTTGCCGACTAAAGAACAGGTAGAGGTCTTTCTAACCGGCACGGTGAAAGACTGAACAAGACACATGGCCCAAAAGCAAAGAAGAGAGACGGCGCGTACACATAAAAATTAATCTGCTCTGCAGAATAAAAGATGAAGCAGATTCACTGTGACTGTGAATAATAAAAAAAAACGCAGCATATCAATGAAACACAGCGCTCTATCATATCCATTTCACTTCAAGCTATTTATTCAAGAACGCTAATCAGACTTACCTTTTTATTATCAGGGTTGGATCAAATAATTACTCCTGGAAAAAATAAAAATCTATTTGACCAAGAAACGGCTTTATTTATTCAATTAAAAGAGACAATGTCGGAGTGGAGAATTAATTCTCTTTTAACTGCTGCCAGCACAATATGGCTCAACCAACATCCATATTAAAGACCCCAGTGCATTAATTAAAATCAGAAGCAACCAGTGCACTCAACTGCTAATTTGAACACACAAAAGAATTCATTCATTTGGCCTAAAATAATCATTAAAAAGCTGCATATCCTGTTCCCTAACTCAGTGTTGAGTTTGCCTGTTATTTATTCATTGAATGTCTATTAACCTGAAGGCATTTCGCAGAGAGGGTAATTTATTATTCAATAAGGTTGATATTGCGGCGCTGACACTCGGAAACAATATTTATACGAGACAAATGTGAAATAAATCCTCGCTTAAAAGACCGAACGCCGGCGGAGGAGACCGAGAAGGGGAAAAAGTAAAAATGGGAAGTGTTACTGATTCATGGCATCTTACAACAAATCAGACACACTTTTTTATTTATCTGTTTTTCTCTTCTGCATGGCGGGAAAAGATTTCTAGCAATAATGTGATTTGCAGCCTCCGGGCTAAAAAACTGACCAGCGCGGTTTCAACAAGTTATTGACTGTGTAATTTGGTGGACGCGGTTTGACCTTGAAGGACACATGTAGATGTGGGTCGAACAGCTCCACGTGCTGCATACACACAGAACCCCCCGCTCCCTGTAAACACAAACCCTCCTGTGAAATACCCAGTAACTGTGGGCCAGTCCCTCGCACACTCAAATAAATGATGGCTCTGTCAAATAACAATAAAGTCACAGCAGCCGTTCTTGTCCTGTATATCTGCAGCCGCGGTGACTACCATGCGCGGTAAAGGCCAGATTGACTAATCTATAAAACAACTACAACTCCTATTTTGTATTTTTCTCTCCGGGGCAGATTTTTTTTTATAGCAGAGGTGAGCCACCACACCTGAAACAAAGGCCACCTCTGCTAACATCATAAAAAAAAATAACACACCGTAATGAAATAAAACATTTAACTTCAGGGGAAAAATCATGGCTGTGTGTCTGTGTTTACAGCCAGCGAATGAGTTTGAGCCGTCCTCAGCTGTACAGTTATCTGGGAAAAGCCAGAACATGCAACCGAACCACTTTAAATACATTGAGGACTGTACATGCTCATACAAGAAGAGAACTTATCTATTATTATCCAGCACTAAGACGGTCATAAAAAACTGTGACTTTTTTCATACCTATATATTACCTCTAATTTACAGAAAATGTTTTAAAGGGCTTTCAAAAGCACACAAACCTCAGATTTTGAAGGCCCGTTATAATTATAGTGGTCGCCACTGAAAAAAAATCCTATCCTGCATCTATAAGTGCAATTATCCTCCACTAGAACTGAAACGGCCGCTGCAAGCCATTTTTCATCTCTCTGATAGAGCTGAATTCATACATTGTAAAGAAAAATGGGAATCCGACTACAGGAGGACCTGACAGTATGTTTCTTGCCCCGTTTAATGGCTGAAAAGGCTCAAATCAAAGTGTTTCTCTGAGGTAAAGGAACACGCCGAGCACAGTGTAAAACGTGGACCTCAGCACTGGCGGCTACGAGTAAAGTGCAATCCTTATCATTTTTGATAGTTTCCCGCAGACAAGTGCAAGTCATCCCACCCAAGTGCACTCCAAGTGGACTGTTGTGAAAAAAACAGCCTCCCAGACTCCATTATTTTCTTGGCCGTCTTCCAGCGCGTGGATATTTCTCAGCGTTTAGCGAGGGATGATAAAACAAGCACACACCAAACCGTTTCCGTCAAATTTCCATCACGCCGTATGATAGCTGCAGGTGTAGAACACAGCCAGCGTGTTTCTCTCTGGAAATCTTCCTGTTTAATTTCCCAGTCCGCCCGCCTGCCTGCCCTGCCTGCCTCCCTGCCTGCCTGCCTGCCTGCCTGCCTGCCTGCTTGCTTGCCTGCCATCCTGAGAGAATATGTTAAATGTGCTTGGCCTGGGGATGTTTGATTTCTCTCCGCTGTGCTCCCTTCCATCTGACAGATTGGAATAATAAGGAGAGCTAATTGGAGAGGCTGCTCATATGCTGATTAGATGTGATTTTTTTTAAGAGGCATCTGCCTGTTTCTTTCTATTTCTAGATATATTCCTTTACGTCTACTTTTTTGATTTCACACATGACGTTCCACAAGTTTTTGGCAATGCGTGCCTCTCCGGCAGAAGATATACTGCAGCAAAGCGTGTGTGTGGCTGCCTATGCGTGTGTGTCTGTGTGCCCTTATACGAATACGTCCAGGGGCATTGCCTTGATTCTCTCCAGCCAGCTGATAACAGCATATCGGGACACATTTCCAATTTCTACTGCTTAGCATTACGATGCCTCTTAATCCGGGGGAAAATCAATGCCTAATAACCTATGAAAATGTACATTTGCTGTTTTACCATTGCCAGAGGCCTCGTCTGCGTCCCCTGGGCATATAGGCTATAAATATGCCTGCATTAGCACTTGGAAAAAAAAAGTTTGAGCTGATACTGAACACTCGAGCTAAGTGGAAGAAAAGGAGAGCAAACACCTCCTTTTGCTTCTAAAGGTGTATGCGAGCTTGTTGTACTGCTGCTTGAGTTTTAGCATTGTGTTTTAGAGTGTACTTTTGTGAATGAGACATAACATGAAACTCACAGCTACCACTCATGAGCAGCAGGAGCACGCCGGCTAGCGCTAATGTGTAGCCTTTAAGTACAGAGCCCGTGCGCCACTTGGATATAAATCGTAATAACCGAGCCATTTAGATATTTCACAAAACACTTCACTACTATTATCGCACCGGTCGCCATTCAAGCAGTAACAAAGACCCGCACAGCTGCTGTGCTTCAAAAGGTTTCTTCTCTCTGCTCCTTTCAGCTGAATTATACAAACCCCGCTGTATGAACTCTAGATGTTTGCCGCGAATCCAGCCACTCTCCGAGAAGACAAACAGAAATTATATTGTTTTCGGCGCACCTTTCATTCCCGCTTTAACGTCTATTGTTTCTCCTAAATGGAATTCAACATTTGACTGCTGACTGAAAAAAAAGAATGAACTTTTCATGAAGATTTGTCTTTTGGATGTTGCCTAGTAGATTTCCCCCGTGGCACGATGAAAGTGTGACTTCTGTTTGCCTTCAAGAATAAAGAGATGCTGCTGACAGCGTTCGGTGTTTCAGTTCTTCTTCTTCTTTGTCTTTAAGGGCAGATAACTGTCTCCATTTGAGTGTGTGTACTTTTAAAGAGTTTGAATCAAAAACAAAAAGGTTAAAAAACACTATTTCCAGTTATGAGATGTATTGATTGTCTCTTAAATTTTAACTTTTACTATGGCCATTTGGCCAATGGACAAAAAAAAGAGTCAATTTTGTCGCACATGACGGGTTAGAGTGGGTGGCTGGATGCATCTCCAACAAACTGTCGTCTTTGGTTTCTTTTCCTGAACATTAACAAAGTACCTTTTGTGCCTAAATCTGACTGAGCCACAACCCCGGCTGTGACAGATCATAAAACTACTTATTTTGTCATCTAGGGTTGGAGAACTTGTTGACTCTAACAGAGATGTCGCCCCGTAGAGTCATCTTTCTATTTTCTTTTATTTCATTTTTCTTGACTCACTCCTTATTTGCAATATTTCGTTGTGGCTTAGACACTTTTAAAGAACAGCATTTGTCAGACAGCTCCTCTCTAAGAATCAATGCTGTCCTCATGTATGTATGTATAGATGTATGCATGTATGTGTGTATGATGAGGTCTCCACAGCAGTTTATCTGGCCGGTTGTTGAGAGAGATTGTCGCTGGCGGTGCTGAGCGGGGAAGGCCTGACCTAGCTGGATGTAAACAGCTTCAAATGAATACAAGGGCTTAGCAGGCAAACTGGCTGGAAGGATGAATGACTGCACAGCTTAGCTATGGCCTCCATCAACATACCTACACACACACACACACACCACAAATAACTGCCACCACTCCTGTGACCGGAGCTCTCCATCTTGAGGGAGACGGAGTTCAATTCTGCTCAGTCCTGCTCTCATGAATGCATAGAGACGCCTAAAGCTGATCGCCAGCAGCCGTGGCATCACATCCATCAACCCTGCTGCTGCCTCCAGAGACAAACACACACACTCTGAGGGAGACGAGACCGCAACCTTTCCTATGCTGAGTGATAATTATATCAAGTGATAACAGTGCATCAATCAACAACAACTCACCACAGCGATTTATTATTTTTTTTAATTTTATGCATAATTGATGATTAAAATAAAGCTGGAAGCGTAACGCAGATTATGCACAGAGAGTTCAAGCTATAATAAAAATAAAAAAACACATACATATGTAAAGTGTTTGTCGGCGTGCCGTATCATCCGTCTCATTCTTGGCACCCTCCTTCCAGAAGCATCTTCTTAATAACGTTCATAACTTGTGCCTGGCAAGAGCACTTCTGCCTGGCCTTGACAACTTCGATAGCTCTTTGGAAAATCAATGCTCGGATAGGACTGAATCAGAGCCTGAGGGTGAACGTGGAGGGGGAGGGAGGGCGGAGAGAGAGAGAGGGGCGATATGGGCTAAGTGAAGTTTTGAAAGAAATGGTAGTGAGGAGAGAAAGACAGGAGAGGAGAGGGATTGAGATGTGAGAGGAGAGGAGAGGAGAGGAGAGGAGAGGAGAGGAGAGGAGAGGAGAGGAGAGGAGAGGAGGAGTGTACTGCTGTGATCTGGCCTTTATAGCACCGAGTGTTCTTCTGTTATTCGACGCAGCCTTTCAATTCAAACATGAATGGTATTTTGATGGAGATGAGTGAACCTCAACAAATCGCAGCACGTCAGAACTATTCATTAGCCGAGTAGCTGAGTCAACAGTCTTGTATAACATCCATACTACACAAGTCTAAAACAAAAAGCCCAGCTACAGTCTTTAAACCTATTCCACCAGTCACCCCGAATAACATGCATATAATAGGAATTCAGTGTGCAGCTCTCTGATTTGCCTCCCTTACAAGTGTTTCAGGTATGTCGGATATCAACAGTAGACCCAAACAAAGCAGGCTGAAAGATACACAGCAGAACAAAGAGACAGCGAGCGTGCGTTCCAGGTCAGAAGACCTGATATGACTTTAGTGCTCAAATATGGTCAAATATGGAGATTTCTTAAATATATTCAGCCCAGCATGTGGGTGCTTCGAGTTTACACTTCAAGTAAAATCACGAAGAAGCTAGCACTCAGATGGTCAACAAAGTGGTTAATACCAGCCGTGGAACACAGTCATTATTTTAAGGTTAGAGTGTAAGGCAACACAAATTCATAACACAACAAGACTGTTAGGAGCAAATTGAGTCTCTACTGGACGTCTTTTACTTAACTCCTGCGGTGGCTTTTCTTCCATAGTATCTTTATAGATGGAAGTAACTTAAATAATGCAATTAGTTTAAAGAGTAAAGGCAGCGAGTTACTTCCTCTCAGACCCAACGCGACGTCAAAAGTGACTGCTTTGATCCTTGAATGATCTCGTATGACGGACAAGTCCAAGGAGAGGAAATAAGAGCTGAGGGGCGAGGTGGGAATGATTTATTTCTACTTAACGATAAGAGCCGAGCAGCAAGTCGAAGGGGCAGATACGGGAGATTGGGATGTAACTCAGGGGCGATCGCCGGGGTGTGAAGTATTTCTTGAAGAGGTGACAGTTCAGATAAGGGCAGGAGATAGGGAGTGGCTCCGTTATCTCCGGACCAAACTGGGAACGTTGCTTTGCCACGGGGACAACATGCTGGAGAAGATCGAGCAGAAATATTTTAAATGGTCGACTTACTGCCCGACGAGTGACGGACCCAAATAACACTGAATGCTTTGATGAACAAACACATTACACAACGTGAACGTTAAATTAGATTTGTGTGAGCGGCTACATATTTATAAGAACATGACTTAAAGCAATCCATAGAAAAAAATCCACTTAAAATAAGTATGGTTACTAATATACTCCACAACACGATTGGCAGCGGACATAATATCAAATCTATAAAGCTGTATTTAATTTTTCCATCAAGGCAGCACGCAGAAGTGCTGACACGGTGATGACACCAGTCTTATGTGCGGGAGGGATAAACGCGGCTCTACAGGAAGGACAAATGCTAATTCTGGCAGGATTTCACCACATTATCGATGAATGATTAATGACTCCGGATTCACTGTCATCAGAGAAGATAGGAATGCCATTTTTATACACAGGAACCGTCTCGCTGAACTTAATGATCGGTAATTAATCAATGTCAAGGCCTATCAGTTATCAAAAGGGTATTGGCAAGCTAAATCCTTCAAGAGGGCAGATGTCACTCGTTAGGTGGTCACACATATTGTAAATGACAACAGATGAAATGTGTTAAATGTAACCAGACGTCCACTGGGAATTTGATGAAAACGCAGCTCAGCATTTGAATCAAACGTGGACAGTATTTGATTTAAAGAGACGTTTTTAGACACTCTTCATGGTTCACTTTTGATAGTCACAGAAATGTTGAAACAACAATGTGATTTTTGTGATTTGGTCAAACGTTCAGGAGCAAGCAAGTGGAAAGTTCTGTCTTTGCCAAAGGTCAAGACAGAGGGAGGAAGAGCCTGAACTTTTAAGCCTGCACAGAAGTCCTTAAAATAATTAAAAACAGCTCTCCGCCAACTGCTGATGAAGACCATGTGATTGTGTCAAAAGTCCTGGAAGTAACCAGCCAAGATGTCTGCAACAATAACCAAGTTTAACCCGGTTTTAAATTCTCTGTAACACACCAACAGCTCAGAATCGATCGACCTGTGTATCAATACATGGGAATAATCACACGATTAGCTTCACGAGGAGCTCGTCAACCCTTCATGCTCCAAAGAGGATCTCACTGCTATTTAACACTTTGCAGCAGAACGAGGTAAAGGAGGTAAAAGGTGAAGAGCGCATGCTGGTTCACTGCAGCAGCGTCATAACTACTGCTCAACTGGAACCTGGTGAAAGGAATACAGGATGAGAAAGTATTATTAAAGGGCGTACGCGGCCTGGAGTCTTTATGTCAATCAAATGAGCTTCAAACTAACGCCCTTCACTTTTCTATCATAATTGGGAGAATGAATAGCTCCGATTAGAGAAGAAAAACCTCTTCCTTGACTTTCCACACTTTTGTAAGGTGCTGATGTATACAGCCGGATTATCATAAAAGAATCTTGCCTGCTGCAGCTTTACGGCTCATGCTGCAGCATACAGTACAAAGACGCATAAATCACACCGCAATGCCCAACATATCATCTAAAAATGGTCATCTGGCATGATTTCTTTAGATAAGGCAGCTCTTACCGCCTCTTAAATGTAATGCAGGCTCTTATAAAAAGCCATTATAGTCTAATTCTCTCTGAGTCACAGCGCCTCAGACACTCATAATTGCACCAGATGAACTGATGTAACTTCTCACAGCGTACCTTTATGTTGGAGAGGTTGCTATAGTTATTATCCGCTCCCTGAGGGCTTCACCGGATCTGTGAGCAAACTTCCTGTGTCCCGGTAAAATCCTTCCCGCGTGCCCACAGCGCTTTCAGTTCCAACTTGTTTTCGGAGTGCCACATCATTCTGCTCCCACCTCGCGACACGTATACGCGTATGCTAATGGAAATCCGGAGCTTAGCTGTGTTCCCATGGCAACCACATCCCAGATGTGCTCCTTGCCTTTCCTTAAAGGAGGGAGCCACCCACACGGAAATGACTGTGAAGTCAGGAGAGGACAAATAGTGCTAAACAAACACTGCATTAGACGAGTCTCTTTACCTGTGAGCAGCAGATATAATGTGCACAAACGACTCCTGCTGGCGCGCCTGTCGGGAGATCTACAGCAGTTCCAACTTGAATTGACATTTGGGATGACTGTGCAGGCGTGAGTGTCTGCATGCACATTTATGTGTCTGGGAATCCATGTTTGTGTGTTTTATGTGTTTTAATCTCCCCGTTAGATTGCATTTTTTCCCCCTCCTCTTGATTCACACTGCTTCCTCTGCACAGACGTAAATGCGCCGCTCTCCGTCTGTCTATCAGCCAGCTGATTAGATCTAGTGTCAGCGCCTAAACAGATTACTCTGGCAAGAGGCAAGCGGCAAAGCAATAACACACTCCGAGCTTCAATCTGTTGCTTTTAACTTCATTTCACAAACAGACTCCTCTCACTTTCAATATCTGCGCCAGCATCACGATTCGGCTAAAAGCAACAAGAGCTTTCATTGGATGAATTGTCCTGCCGCAGCTCAGCGCCTCGGAGACATTCAGAAATATTTAACTGAAGATATGTCCATGCTTTCCCCATCAGTGATCAATCAGTGATAGAACATGCAGTTCAAATTGATGAGCTTACATACACACAGAGGTCATTCAAAGCAATAAAAGCCAACAACAGAAGAAGACAAAGGTGAAATGGGAGCAGGAGCTAATGTAGCTGGCTCGCGGTTATCTTTAAACCAACGTAACTTCTCCTTCTTGACTCAAAAACCTGTTTTCATCATCACACCATCTTTGCACCTCAGCTTTAATAAAAAACACTTCTGTTTTCACCAGTTAGGTTTTCGTTTTTTTGTGCAAAAACAAAGCGTATAAAACACATGTATGAAAACTCACTGATGGTGTCAAAGCCTTCCTGCAGAGCGCGTCTCTAATTGGCTTCCCTCTCTGCAAGACAAATCAAAATGGTTGATAATTGGACCAGCAGGGGGTCGGATGGGGGGGGGGTCAGTGCTCTGCTTCATGGGATTGCTCTCTAATTCGTCTACTTGTGGTTTACAACTCTCTCTCTCGCTCTCAGCGTGCACTCACAGCCTTCATGTAGCTGATGCCACATCGAGAGTCACGTCCACCTGTTGTCTGCCAAGTTACCCCGCAACCTGTCTCCTCTGGTCACACTTGGCAAACTTGCTTTCAAAGGTAAAGTGGCAGCGTTAACATGGTTGATTTTACAGTATGCAAGCTCTCTTCCACATCATGTGCTCACCAGGAAACCATAATTTGGTGTAGCTGTATTGTCGCGGGAGTGGAAACTTACTGTACAGTGCCAGAAGCGGGTTGTGATAACGGGAAATGTGTCATAAATCAGGAGAAATGCAGGAGAATTTTGACCTTGGGAGAAAACCGGGCGAGGGCGATGAAAAAACGCGAGTCTCCTGGGAAAACCTGGAGAATCTGGCAGGTACGCCTCCGCGTTGCAGCTACAATAAAGTGCTCAGGCTTAGCGTGAGTGCATTATTGGAGAACTGACGGAGTCCTTCATAAAGCAGCTCAACTTTAAGGTAAGATAGGTCTAATAAAAACACGGAGAAGCCGGCTTTGTTTGTGGGAACACACAGTGCTGCGGCGGCGGCGTAATAACTTTTTTGTTTTGCCAACAAAATTCTCCATCGCAGCCTCGACAGCCCCGACTCCACGCATCAGGCAACCTTAAATCCAATCCCTATAACTTGCAGCTGCCACTCATTTTTTTGTGGGTATCGCTTTCCATTAATCATAAATGGTGTTACATTACTCCAGGTTTTGCAGAGAGAGCAGTTAAATTACAATCGGGGCGACGTGCTCTCTAAATCAGCGGTGACATCTCTCACTAGCGTGGACAGAAAACCTCTTGTAATCAACAGATGATTGATGGGAAGACAATACGCCTTCACCAAACTCTCTCCAGGCTGAAGGGCAGAGTCCCATGATGCTCAGCGAAAGTCAGGGCACACAAATTAATTGCTCTTGTGAGACTTCACGCTGGCTTTCCTGCAATTAACTTGTGTCTGTGTGTGTGTGTGTGTGTGTGTGTGCTACTTGAGCTGCTATATGATCGCGTGTGTAGACAATTAGATTAGCCGCAGTCACAGACAGATCAGATCATGCCATGCCAGACCGAGCCGGTCACATCTGTTCTCTACATCCAGATTTATGGTTTAGAAATCAAGGCTTTCCATACTAAGCCCCTAAAGACACCCCGGGGAGAGTTTCCCTCAGCAGAGTAAAGTCGAGCCTGGATATGGCTTCATCACCCGGTTTCCTCTTACAGTGGACTCACGCTTTGAGTAAAAACGTTTCGTAAATGGAAAACATGAAATGTAAAATGGTTCTTTGCAAAGTCAGTTTGCCGAAATTTTAACATGCATGCCGTGCCGTTTCACACAAAAACGTATTTTCCTTTTAACCCAGTTTGCACATCATGAATCAAAACAAGCCCCACTGACACCTATTTGACAACCAAATCCCTATATTCATTACCCTTCCGGAGCCTAATGGTAATAAGAAATAGTTTCAGACCTTTCCTCCAACTTATTCAATTCCTTGAGTAAATACACCGTAGGCCAGGGAGCGGAGCGTGAGCAAGCCTAGCATAACTGGCAGCCTGAGCACATAATCCCAACTACAACATGGCACGAAGCAGAGAGGAGGAGAGGGGATTGAAGGGAAAGAGAAAGAGGAAGGAGAAAAGAAAGAAAAGGGGATAAAAAAAAAGGTGAGAGGAGAAAAGCAGACATGGGAGAGGACGGGCGGTTTAGAGGTGAACGAGAAACAAGTTTTTGGGCTGCGTGACTGATCCAAACAAACAGACCAACGCGCTTGTCGCTAAATTAGAAAGCAAAGGCGTGCTCTGAAATCTGACTTCATGCGAACGTGCCTGCGGTGTGATGTAAGATGTGCGCCTTTGTGAGATTCACCTCACAAACAGCCGCTTTGCAAGTAACATTACAGCTTCGCGCGTCTCGAAATAGGGCTGCCTCGGGAGAGTGAAACAGCTGCAGCACCGAAATACATCAAAACTACGGCGTGAATGCGTCTGACATGTCAACTGTTACTTCTACACCGCAGTAAAATGTTGTGTTCTTATTGTGTTTGCAGTTTTCACCAGATCGGAAGCGCTGTATTCCTGAAACAGTTGCGGCATCTGCATGCACAAAACATTCTTCTACCACTGTAAATAGGTTACAACTTCCAAATCCAGGAGCAGACGTTGCTGCAGATCTTTGGTGAAAATGAATTAAAACATATAATGAATGCATGATGGAACATTTCATGCATTAGTGATTTAAAAAATGCATTCCAAGATCTCTTTATTACCCTATAGTCTCCTAAATATAAACTCAGACTCCCTAAAACATCTACATTTAATGCCTCTTACTTCCCTAATTTGCAATATTAGGCAGCGAGCTGCTTACATTTCTCTAAGATTGAGTTATTAAACTACTTAATACAATAATGTAAGAGCTGAACATAGCCTCACTCTGCTCAAATCTACCGCTTGAAGTTTTCACTTCCACTCATTTCACCTCAATCTGAAAAGTTTACCGGCTTTGAAAGTCATAAAATTAAAGAGTTCCTTTCTGCTCCCCTGTGGAAGTGAAGCCAAATTGCAAAAAATGACCTCAGACTCTGCCAGGATCAAATTTCCTCTTGTCCAACAAATGAACTGCTGCATTAATATATACTTTCACATTCATTTACTCACTGCAGGAGCACTTACCCCTCTCCTCTTATCTCCACAACTCCACCGCAACCCTGCGGACGAGTGTGCTTCACACGCTTAAGACCTGTGATATGCGTCAAACTGAAAGTGGTTTATCTTAATGGAAATATTAAGGGGAAAAAATCATCAGCTGAGCCTTCACAGAGTCACTTCAGTGCTAAATTCATCGGTAAGTACGAACGCGGGCAGCTAATTCTGTCTGAAAGTGCATCAGCCAAACAGCTGCGGATGAATTAACTTATCATATCGCGGCCTTGTTATTCCGGGGTGTAAATCTCCAGTCAGGAAAACAAGTCAAACATCTTAAGATGGAGTGTGGTTGAGTGTAGGAATACATTACTTTGAGTTCCCACTTGTAAATGAAATTGGTTTCCTTGCCAGTCCTAAGCGCATTTGCACTGAGTACATTTCAACCTTCACTTCCCCAAGTTAAGATGCAGGAGCACCAGCGCTTTGCATGTAAATCTCTCAAGTTTAAGCACACAGCCTACGCTCGCTGGCTTGCTCTGTCTGTCTCTTTCTTTCTGTAACTCACATACACACTCTCTCCCTCTCTCTCTCTCTCTCTCTTACCCCCCTACACACATACAAAGCTGCACAGCAAATCCAACTCAGACTTTAACTCTCTAAAACTCTATAACTTGTATTTCCTGTGAAATACACTGTAGGGCAATTCCGAAACGACTCGCTGGCAGTGATGTGATCGCGAGTGCACACACAGCCGAGCACACACAAGCTTACACACACCCATTAACACAACTGCAAGCCCACGTCTCTGGCAAGTACACACACACACACCTACACACACAAATCAGTATTCTCCTGCCGTCTAAATAAGTAAAAGTGGCATCTTTTTTTTTTGTTTCTGCGTCTGTCATTCAAACGCAGGTACAAACAGAGAGGTGCTTACTTTACTTTTCCAGATGACATATTACAGTTATTAGAGAAACAAACTACAGGACGCCCTTTGCATTGTGGGTTAGTCATTAAATTAAGAAATGATGAATCACAGACATCTAGTTTGACATCCAAAGTGTTAGGAGTCATTCAGAACCTCATTAAAGGGGCAGAGATCTCAGGGTTTCTGCTCTGAAATCAACATTTCAGGTGTTTTTTTTTAACTCCTTTACACGATGAGCCAACATACGATCATCACGGAGTTCTTTAATTGGTCGTCTGCTCCAGGCTCGGCATGGCTGAGATGCCATGAACCACGGGGACATGCCCACCCACCCGCTTAGTCCAATTATTGGACCGCTGTGCTCAGGACTGCTCTTTTCCTTTTTGTATCTCTCAGAGGAAGTCCTGTAGTCACATACAGAAAGTTACATTTTTTTTCCCCCCGGTTTCCACTCTGTTGTCCTCTTTGCCTCGAGCTAGACGCCGACTGCAACAGATCACAGTAGGAACTCATACAGCAGCTCGGTCGCACCTTCTGTAACGTTACTAGTGACCAACACTCTCCCATTGCTTTGAGCTCCAGGTCTGACGGCCAACGTTAGCTGCTCAACTAACCTCCAAGACGCTGGAGCAGCTGGAGGACGTCAGAGGGAAGACCAGAAAATATTCCCTCCTTAAATTATGTTCCAGTTATACCAAAATCAGAGACAACAAAGCTCCAAGATAAGATAAATATAGATATTTTTGTCATGCAAAGCTATTATAAAGCTAATATAGCATAATAAGATGGAAACAAAGAAAGTAAAGTCCTTTCCCACGCTTATTTCTGACCAACGAAGACGCCAACGTGATGTTTGTTGTTGTAATATGGTTCTGTTGAAATCTCTCTACTGCTTAAAAGCCACAGACTTGGCCTGTGACTCTGACCGATGCAAATCAAGGACCCGTTTGAAAAATAAATGCCTCGACAAAAAAAAAAACAACAAACTAAAAAAAAGTCTCGACAGGTTCGGGTTCGACAGCCTGGATTCGATTTGCACGACATGCCCACACACACACTACATACAGCCAAAGAAAGCATGTTCCGTTCTGCCACTCACATGTCAACAGCTGGGTCATGGTTTCTAAACCAAAACCAGAAAATAAACACCATATGACGGCATATCTCAAGTGTTCTGCAGCTGAACGGCCGCAATGTGGGTCCAAATGTCCAATATTTACATCGTTTATCTCGTCAACTTTCCCCCCTCGCAAAGCTAAATCGACCATGCAGCAATCTGGCACTGCTGCCGTCCTTTATATTCCTCACTAAGTGAAAACACTTGATCAGTAATTTTATGGTTATGTGTTTCTTTTGTTGTACTTGAGACTCGTAAGAGCTCTCACATCGCGGGACCTTCTGTTGTCTTTGGAACAGCTGAAACAAAGCTGCGCCAAACAACTCGACGGATGGTTTGTCGCTGATGCACAAACCTCACTGGTGTTTCGGATGACTGTGAAGGCGTAGGATTGATGATTCAACTACCGTTATTGCTGTTGAAATGTCTAACCCGTATTCGAGCTGGAGGCTTGGACTCAAGTCTGGACTTAGGTCACAGTCGGCTCTCGAGGTAACTTAAGTACAAAAAACAAAACAAACAAAAACATTCAAGAATTTAGTTTGGATTTGCTAAAATCCTGGAAGGACATTAACAGCCAGTCCTTTCTATTTAATTATTAGACCTGCGGATTGAAACGATTTGGATGGAAAAGTTTTAGACTTTAATTTGTGTATGACAACTTGAAGACTTTACTTGGCCTCGAGGATTAGACTCAAATGTGTCTGAAATTACTTTGGATTTGTCCCAATTCCATACAAACTAGTCTGAGTCTGAGTACGTAGTCTGCAAGAAAAGTGACAAAATGAAGCTAAAGTATATTCAAAAACAGTAACCGTAACGCTCGGTGTATACGCTATGATAGACAATGCTTGGCTTTGATGGATACTACTGTTGTAAACTGCAATGTATGAAGGATATAGACGGTCTGCCCAAGTACTCCAAGCACAGTAACTTCTAAAACTGTGTACTATTACATAATAACTATGGAGTCTTACAGACTAACACCCAGTGCACCTTATGTTTAAAGAATTTCTGTTGATGTATGGTCCGAGCCAAAATTGCGAACATATTGTCTCATTAAAACCAATTACAGTGCAGAACCTTGAATTTAACCAAAAGTCAAAGTTCTCTACGCGCACACTTGTTCGGGTACGTTACCATTAGGAAGCGGGTAATGGTCTCCCTCGGGACGGAAGGCTTTGTTTGCAGTGTGATTTAGGTGAAACTGAAGATACAAAGTCTAGTTTATGTTTAATTGCTCATTATGTTGATGATTTAAGGTCTACACGTTTCAGTGAAAAGACTTTCGTCTCAGCTGATTCTTCTGACTCAAAGGACCATCACGTCAGTTTTATTTCTGTAGCCCAATATCACAAATTTGCCTCAAAGGGCTTTAGAGGTTCTTTAAAACATGTGACACCCTCTGTCCTCACAGTAGACCCTCATCAGCCTGTAAACGCCCCAGAATGGAAGAAACTTTTCTCAGACATGCAATGGATCCACATTAAAGTTACAGTTTGGACAATCAGAACTCTGCATCGTACCATCCAAAATGTCGTCACTTCCTGCCAGAAGTTCTCACTTCTTTGCCAAGTCCTCTAGCTTGTCCTCAGGAGCGTAATGCGCCGAGTCAAAACAGCACCGCGGCGACACGTCAAACTGCCCGCCAGGGCTTGAGCTACCGCAGGCTTCCCACTACGGCTTGCATACTGGGAGCAGTGGGAAGGAAATGCCCCTGCTCATTTTTCCTCCAGAATGGAGCAGAGGCAGCGCTGCGATGGGAGCACGTACCGTGTGTTTGTGTGCGCCAGCATCGGTGATTTAAACGACGCTCCACAGGCCCGACGGCAGAGCATTGTGAATCACACATCGGGACACCTGCCTCTCTGCAACACACTCGACCGGGCCGACTTCTAGCCTCACACACACACACACAGACAAACCGATGATGCACATTAGTGTGTTTGGGCATGCAGCCCTCTCGCTGGTCCAATTGCACATTATGTCCCTTTCACCTCGCCCTCCCTCTGGCTGGACGGTGATAAGTCCCCCGCTCTCAGTCAATGCGAAGCCGTGAATAATGGATGAAGTACAAGTTGTGAGCGACCGCAGCAGAGCGCTCGCATGATGGACACGGACACAAAGAGAGACATGGCACGGACAGCGGGCATCTGTCTCTGCCTCTTTTACTGCCTCTCCTCTCCCACCTCTGCGCCTGTTTGGCTCTTTCTTTATCTCCCTCTCTATCATAACAAACCAGCAGGATAATGCTCGCCTTTTTTTTTTACATTTATTTCTAAATAACATGATTCAGACTCCTGAGAAACTAATTTCACTCAGCAAGTAGTCCTGTCTGACAGCCTCAAGTGGTTTGACCCGGGGTCGGCAAGCTTCACTGTTTACTCTCTTCTCTGACCTTCAAACCACTCACACCACGTCTGTCTCAATCTATGAATAACAGCGGCACCGACACACACACATTGTTCTCCATCCCCTTAAGGTGTCACGGGCATGCCAGCTCCGATTCTCATAATACTATTTCTATGTTATTTCAAGCTCTCTCTCTGTCGTTATGGTTTGTTTTAGCCTGCATGAGTGCAGGACAACACGCGTGCCCGTCAGCGGAAACTGGAGTATGAATGCAAACGGGCGAGCGGCCTGTGTGGTATTTTGTGAGGTGTAAGGCGGCTCGGTGCCAGTAACCTGTGGGGGTAGCAGCGGGTATCTTGCTGCCACGGCTTCCTTCAGGGCTCACGCCACACTCAGTGACCTGTGCCGCTCCGCTTGAACAAATAACACGGGAGGAGGTGAGCGAGCGGAGGAGCTGAAGAGCAAATAAAAACGGCCGTGTCATGTTACCGGCCCTGCCCCGTCGCTCTGTATATTTGCCTAATTAAGCTTCTGCGTTTGTTGGTTTCGTTAACCTCTTTAGTCCTGCATTCTTCTTCCAACAGTTCATTAGCATTATTTATCCTGTAGCTGTGGATCCCGCCTGATGAACTGCTCGTTATTGTTTTCATTAATTTTCAATAAGTAAAAGGAATGAAATTAAACGGGTCTTTGCCGGGTGCAAACACAGGACACAAGCAAAGCACAATAACGTTTGTTTTTAGAGATGCATCGTGCAGATTTTAAAGCTCTTTGAGACAAATTTTACGACTATGTATTATAAATTAAACTGATTGGTCTTGTTTATTAGAGTTCAATGGAATCACGTATGAGGCATCTGTGTATGAAACAAGAAATTCCAGCACAGGAGCACCAAAAATCTGTTTCCTATAATCTGTGAAAATAATATTACAACCATTAATGAGTCCAAGTTCTGATGTTGGTCACAATCTTTGATGGGATGCTTTTTCCTCCAATAAACGAGGAGGAACTCGCTCAAGGGAACCCAAACTCTTCTCGTCTGCTGTTCCCCATTGGTGAAATGCAGTTCCCAACAGATCAGTGGCGTCCCTCTCTAACTTTAAAAACCCCCTGAAGACTCTCCAGTGAACACCGCCTCCTTAAACACCAACAACTCAACTCAGAACTATAAATCCAATTCAAATCACATGTATCCACAGGAAAAATATAGTTTTACCCAGTTTGTTGAATTATGATCCTCTGCGTACAGTCGTCATGTTGTGATATAATTGAAATCCATAAAACGATAGAAAATATATTACCCAGCACAATCAAACAGCTTGATGAACACTTGTAGTACCTCTACAGTGGAAACACACACATGTCACTCTCATAAATTACTCATCATTACAGCCTAATGATTTTGTGCTTTATGATTCAAGACCAGTGCTGGATGCTCGACGCCGGGACCATGAATATTCCCGTGTGACTGCCTGAATGATGCTCAATGACCTTTACGTTACAGCAGCTGTTTAAGGATCTGAAATAGTTCATATATCTCTCCGTATGCGCGGTTGTTTCACCTTTTCCGCCGCCACATCTCTCGTTTCCTCCCATCTTTTGTCTTCCCCTGCCTCTTCTACCGTATGCAGATTAGCTCTAAGCCTCACAAGGTGCAGTTCTTCCTTTTAAAATGCAAATTTCAAACATTTAACACTGTTACAGAGCTAAATAATACATTTACCTTACAGCTCTGTTTCTAATTAATCATCAGGTTTTTTTTTTTATATTAGCTGTGAAAATTGTGCGAAGTTTCTAATAATGGAATGAAAGGATAAGCGCTCTGGGCGTGGCCTCTTCATAAGCTCCTCTGAGTAAGAACGCTGATTTAAAATAAGCCCTCTCCCTTTCAGACGCTCGTGACTCACTCGGTGCGGGAGAAGATTTTCCTTTTCCTCATTTAGTGATAATGCTTCATCTGAAAGATGAGCGGCCTGGTGGCCAAATCTCCTGAGCTTGACGAGGCTACAAGATAATGGCAGTGTGTTCTGGGGGGGTGGAGAGAATCACAGGGAAGATCGCAGGTTTGATCGCAGTCAAAGATGTGTTTCCACAGGGGTTTTTTTTTGTGTGTTTTGGAGCTATGACAAAAATTACTCAACTCAAATAATCAAAAATACCATTACAGGTAAAGTATACATTTAAAATCTGACTTCAGTAAATTTAGATCACATTTTAAGACCAGCTGAAAGATTGCTTGGTCTCCTACAGGTTAAAAAAACGTTGTAAACACGTTGAACATATGCGCCGAGAGCTTAAAGATTATTATCCAAGAAGGTGATGCACACAACATCTCACAGTGAAGACCCTCTGACAAACAAGAGATAAGTTTAACGTTGTAACCCTTAGTGTGAATAATAAAAGTGTTACACTGCATCGTTCACCATAAGGAAATTATTTATCTCCTTTTGAACACATTGCATTCCCGTGGTCTGTCATGTGGAGAGCAGCTCCGTGTCAGATTAAAAGCAGACCCATTGGAGAACAGCCTGGGATTTTTTTATTTATAAAGAATATCATAAGTAGAAGTTGAGTTTTGCACTTCTTACTGACAGTTTTTAAAACAACAGAATAAAAGTTTGTTGTACTTCTCACAGTAATCCCAAAAGAAGATAGACGTTTATAGTGTGTGTACACACACACTATAAAACGTCTACACTGTCAGCTCTGTCAATCAGAGATCAGAACTACGTACATTTACTGTTGAACCAGTTTTGAGAAACTTTCCTTCAGTACGATGCCCATTTTGGAGTCAGTAACACATAATACATGTATAATCTACATTTATCTGACAGCTAGTTATTGTTTTTCTTCCTACAAGAGTCAAGCAAGTATCATAGATTAAGTTTTTAATTCAACATACGATGAAAGTGCACAAAGTGTTTCTGCTCTTTACTCTTCATGTTTATGAAAGTGAACTTCTCTGGTGCTTTATTTGTCTTTTTTTTACTCGTCAGTCGACGTTTTAGAGTAAAGTTATGAATGAAGCATCCACCAGAAGACTTTGGTAATGTGCCATTTGTTTGTGGAGGGTCAGTTTACAGAGTTTGGCAGGAAGGCCGTAGCATCTGTTTTCTGTCTAGGTTGTAAATGGAGAAGGTGAGAAAACTATAATTACTACAAAGAGAACGAGAGCGAGGTGACGTTTGATCTTAGACTGAAAGTTTCTATGGAAATCCACGGAGTCCATGTATTTACTCTTTCTGAAGCCCTCAGTGCGCCTGAGTCTTATTACTACCTGGGACGATGAATCTTTTTAAATGACAATTTTGGAGAAACGGTATTCACAGCTAAGCCCTCAGCGACATCCATATTCCTGTCAGAGAACAGAGGGATTGAAGTTTTTAATTAATCTGAACGCCAGCTTCCCCAAGGATACACACACACACACACACACGCAATCTCCTCTCCACACACACACACGCACAGACACACCCATCCGCACACAGTGCAGACTGTAGCAGGCGGAGGAGAGTGGCAGAGCGACATATCAACCTTTGCATAAACGTCTCTCTGAGACACTTTGTCAAACTAAAAGTGTCTGAAGAGGCGGGTGGAGCTTGTGTACTACAGTGTTGTACGACACGGTGATGGACCGTACATTTACATCATCCTCAACTCCAGCTGCCCTTCTCGGGCACCGGTGACTTGATAAAGAGCATGAGGTTATCTGCACACATATAACACTGCAGTTGTCCTCTTTGGCAGAGAATGACTATCGCGACTGTTAATTTATTCCAGCACTCGCAAGGCGCAACATCCCTACTTCTACTGTACCAGCGTTCTTGATAGCGTATCTTAGTGAGAGCTATTAACAACAAGAATAAGATTCCCCATGTGTCATCACAGTTGGCCGACAAAGTTGCTGTTTAAACACGGTGCCTGCGTGTTTCTGCACCGCAAATCACAGCATGACACGGGGTGATTTGTCTGCCATAGTTAAGTCTTTATTTAAATATCCCATCAGCTTTTAGCAAATCTTCCCCCAATCAAAAGTTTTTTTCACCTCAGAGAAACGCTTTTTGCACTTTTCTGACTCCCTCCTGACATTTTACCTTAAATGTTTGAGGCTCAGGTTGAAAATGTGCATCAAAGCAGGTGGATGGGAAAAAAAAAAAAAGCTCTAAAGAGAAAACCGGGAGAGAGAAGCAGTGAGACGGTGTGTGTGTGTGTGTGTGGCCCTCAGGTTTTAGTCTGAACACACAATTCAGCATGATTCAACCTCACAACCCTATTCATGTAATCCTCCCTTGAGCAAGACTTGCAGCAGAAAAAAAAAATGTGTGTGTTTGCCAGCGAGAGGGCATCATGCAAAAAAGATGAGGACCCCTATATGTGACAGAGCATGTCTGCGTGTGTGAATAATCATTTGTCAGTGAGGAACGCTCATGTCTTCGCAGTCCAGCGAGAATCTATTAGTATGTCTTTGTGTGTGTGTGTGTGTGTGTGTGTGTGTGTGTGTTATACGGCGTATTGCAAAATAATGACCAAATTCATTCACAAAGACATAGCAAGTTAACTTTTCAGCAGGCCGTGATGCAAAATGAAATGTTTCTCTCGCACCATCACAGCCTGCAATAAGCTGTTTTTGGCCATAAAACTAATGTAGCAGTCACAGACACTGACTGCCCTCTAAAATGGAAATTCATAAGCCAAAATGGCACAGTGGGAATATCAATATATGACATATCCACTGCTTCTCCAACCCCCACCTCCCACTTCTCACTGTGTCTGGCCGCCTCCCCTTTCCATCCTACCCTCTCCTCTCCAGGGTTTTTTTCAGCAGAGCGCACATCTGCTGCAGAAACTCTTCTGAAGGACATGTCAACCCTCCCTGACACAGCTGACTAAGCAGACAGACGGACAGACAGGCCAGCGGTCCGACACCTTTCTCAGATGGTCCCAGACGATGCAAAATCTATAACTGGCCTAATATGATACCAAGGAGGCTAAAGTCAGTGTGAACAGATCAACAGATCTGAGGAAAGTAAAACACCGGGAACCTAAAACGCCTGAACTAGCACACCTCTGTGTCACATGTTTGTGTAAACTTCAAGACCACCTGAATTATTTGGTGTCGGCCTGCAAGGAACAACTGAAAAACACGGTTTTCTGGATATAAAGACACAGATGATATTTGATGCTTTGAACGTCCTGCATAACCAAAAAACACAAGAACAGTGCGTGCAGTGTGCGCTCACGCTCACATTTGGCCAGCTCTGCATGTGCAAAGAAAAAAAAGTCATGCACGATCAAATACACACAAAAACACAACTCTATTTCTTTACCCAGTACGGCCCAATTGGGATGAGCTCTCCTGTTTCTACTTGGATCCTGAAGTTCCGTGGAAGAGGGGCCCCCTCTGCCCAGAGCGTGCTCCCTGCCCTGGGATACCCTGCCCCGGGTGCCCCCCCTGCCTGGAGCTGAAGTGGCGGAGCTGCTCCAAGGTTCCCCACCCTCTGTAAGAGATGCGCTTCATTCAGGACCACCAACCAACAGCGATCAGGGGTCATCAGGGTTCACAAAGTTCACAGGGAGGTCGAGACTCCAAATAATAAAAAGGGATACTCACAGGTCAAAAGGGGGAAAGGTCAAATAAGAACCGGAAAGAGAGCGTTTAGATCATTCAGCTGACAGGCAAGAGTCACATTCTGGGTGTTTTCCAGGTAGGAAAAGGTAAAGGCAGAAGGAGCACACAGGAGCAAGGTTTAAAGATTCCCGAGTTTCATTCAGAAAAGGAAGAATTGTAACAAAACCAGAATGCCAGAGAAGAGAATTAGGAAAAAGGAATTGTTGCCTGCAACGTCGCTGAGGGAGTATAGTTCTTATCTGCAGCAGATATAGTCAGAAGAAGCCCGAAGCGCTTATATTTACCGTCTGCCATTCAGAGAAATCACAGCAGGTCCAAAGCGTGCTCTATAGCGGCTCAGTGAGACAGCACTTTTCTCTTACAAACTCCAACACTGAAATCAAATCTGCGAGCGCTTCAAGTACAAATAAAGAGCCCAGTCGCAACAGAAGAACAATTCTGGGTGGTGTTTACCTAGATTACCCATCGACAAACCGCACAATCACTGTGGTGAAAGATCGCTGTTTAGCCCACTTATGTGTGAAGAGAGTGTACACAAAACCCGATCGATTGGAACAGTCACACTAGCCTCACGCGCAAACAAGCCCAGAATAGAAGCATCTGAAGCTGCGTGGCAAATCGGGGGCACGCAGTTATAGATTTTGAGTTATGAGGACGGCTGTGGATGAAACAAATGCAAATTTATGTATCAATGCCCTCATTTAACATCTCTGAGAGCAAAGACTGGCACGGAACAAGAGCTCAGCTGGATGCCTGTTTGTGTGTGTGTGTGTTGTTGTTGTTGGGTGCCAGCGGGTGCATGCATTCTCGCACTTGTCTGCCGTGCGGGTGTGTGTGTGCACTCTTGACTGCTGGCTGTGTGTGCGTGTGTGTCTGTTTAAAGCCTGTTTGCTTTTCAGGGATGCTGCTGTTCTGTGATCAAGAGAAGAGGCGCGGAGGAAGACGGAAGACAAGAAGGGGTGAAGCTATTATTCTCCAAAGAGAGGCGATTGTTCGTTAGAGCCGCTGCTTTAATCAGGCGCGCTGTGGCTGTCGACAAACAGGATCACATGGGACGGAGTGTAAATTCCAATCGACCAGTTGGGACCTTCAAAGTGCGTTAAGCAGGAAAATAAATTGCACTGCTGTACGACTGGGGAGGAAGAAAGTCATAAAAATTGCAAACGGGACTTGAGATTTCCTGGAAAAGAAGTTTCCCAAAAGCATCTGAACGTACAACAGCGCGAGCACTGAGAAGCTGTGCACGAGATGACCCAAATAACCTTTGAATGCATCAGGAACCAATCACAATGGAAGTTAGCAGCATTGCCGAACAGAATCAACTGGAGCGAGTATATAAAATGGCACGATAACATTTTTTTTAATGTTTCGTAATAAAAACAAGACCTTGGCTTTTATCAAAATTAAGTGTGTAACAGAACAAAAGCTGCATTTTGCAATAACAACAGAAACCAACCAGATGTGGTGACAAAAACACTCCACTGCATTACAACTATGGCACAGCATAGTCGGGGAATCTCTGGATAAATGCATAAATTCACAACATGCACTGAATTAAAAGCCTCGGCTTGCACAGTCGAGTGTGACGTTACACCGCCTTATAAACAAAGAGGAACCAAGAAATCTTACGACTCACTCTGCGGAACAACACGACTTGGGCGAAAGAGATCAAACCGTGAAACTGACTGAGAATGAGGCATTTCAACCATTTCAAGCAGGGGAAGCAGCGTGACTTTACAAATCCACTTCCATAAAAGAAGGAAACAGTATAGCTCAGTAAAGTCCAGTTTACGGTGGAAGAGTATGAAATTCTATTAAGACACAACGGCACAAGTAAAAGCCTTGACGGCCAGAGCCGAGGCAAGTTAATCCTGTGAGTTGACTGGGTGCAGCCGAGGGCTTAGAGCTGCAGCTTAACACAAGGCCGTGGCTTTGGAGCACCTGCCAGTGGTCAGTCATGCCTCAGCCAGCAGAGCGAGGCACAATGTGATTATAACACATCAGAATTAAGCACACTGTACCAAAACAATCTTTTTAAATCGATTAAAAGTTATTAAAATGAATTATTCAGTACTCAGTACATACAGTGTGCAGATATGATTTAAATCTGGGCACCTGCAGGCATTCCTATGCTTAGTGATGCCACTAATATGCATGCTATGTGATATATTAACATGTGAATGTTGAATAATCAACCGAAGCAACTATAAAAACTATTTCAGCACAGGCGACTGGCACGAAGCTGATTCAAAAGTGTCGGGTTGTTTTGTCTAGATTAAAAAATAACCGTAGTTTCACTGATAAAACTCAACATCTGCTCAGATTTACCGTGTTAACATCCATGACGGAAAATGTGTCTTCACACTGCATAAAATATATTTCAAGTCACACCGTTCAAAGTTTTGGGGACTCTTCAGCCTGAAGTTCTCACCGTACAGTTGTGCAGTCGCTGCTTTGACTGTGAGTCGTGCCTAATTGCGTGCGCACTTATCTGTGTAGGTGTCTGCGACTGTGTATGTGAAAAGTTAATTGTCCATATTTGCATGCAGTAGAAAGCAGCAGGGGGGGGGAGGAGGCAAACCTGGCACATGCTCCCTCCCGCTGATTCGAGCTGTCAACAGCGTTTATTAACGATGATGAATCACCCTTCCACTTCACGTCCAATCAAAGGCCTCTCACAGGGACTCGAATCTGGTCACCTTTAACTAAATGATTTTCTTGGCCCACGGTGTGCCAGCCAGCGATTGAACTGGCAACCTGATGCTATGGCTGCTGTTAGAATTATTCTGCCAATGGCCGTCACAGCTGGATCAGTCATTTCTGAAACAGTGTGGTGAATTAAGTGGCCATATGACATGTACTGTAGCGGCACGGGGAAGTGTGTGTGTGTGTGTGTGTGGGGGGGGGCTTTTAAAATGAGGGAAAAAGTTATACAGCCAGTGAGACATGGAATATAAAGCTGTTCTCTTGACCTTGCCATTGGATTCAATCTGAACTAGGTTCAGTCCCTGCTGCATAATACAGTACATTTTACAATGCAAGCCGACAGGTACCGCTGAATCAGAATAATCTGCCTTCCACAGTGGGGAGGAATTCTCCTTAAGCCTCGCCTTTCCTCCCAAACCACCAATTTCAATTCCATCTACATTCAACTAAAAATACACTCGCGCATCCCTTAGAAATCTCAGAACGGTTTGCATTACTACGCACATTATGCTAAAAATCAACTCTGCAGAGAAGAGACAAGGTCAGTGAAAACACAAATCCCCAACAGGCTGTGTCCTTCTCTCAGAACACAAGAGCAAAGCTCAGCCTGGAACCGAACACCACAAACCTTGCTGAAGGATAAAGCCTTTGATCCCGGCCCGAGCGGAAGAGTTTGGGCGGAAAAAGATGGAGGGAACAGGGGGAAAAAAAGAGAGAAATCAATAGATTCTTGTAGACACAGCCTCAAGTTTCCAATCTAACACAGCGCTGTATTGATTAGGTTTCATATGAGACAAGGCACAGGGACAGTAATGTCGGCAGTGGATTTGGGAGTCTTTAACAAAACAAACTCCAGCGCAGGGAAGATCTGTAGGGGCAGTTCTTTCTTTTTTCTACTGCATTGCAAGCAGACAGCATACTGTAGATAAAGACTTCTGTGATGGATGAATGGATACAGTGTAAGGATGCATACAGAGACCAAGAGTCTGCAGCCACAGGGGCATTGCACACAAGAAAACAAAATTATGGGGCACCTTAGCAAAAAAGCAGTGCCTGAGCCCCAAATAGCTCCCAAAGCATAAAACACAATGACATGAAATGTGTTGATGGTGGTGTAACATCAGCTATACTCAGTTTTGTGATGCCTGCAATTGCTGATGAACCAGTGAGATGAATCTGGACAGGCAGATGGAGGAGGTGACAGATGTTGCAGACTTTAAAATGTTGACGTGTCCAAAGTTCAACTCAAATTTGTCAGGAAAGGGTCTCTGGGCCTTTTCTGTGTGTTAAATGGGAATGGAGAAGTGGGTGGTGCTGGAAGAGGAAAGGACTAAAACAGTCTCCAATTGAAATTCAAAAATGAACGTTGCTGTGAGTCACGCCGGCCTGACAGCTGAGCTCGGGCTGTGATTGACGTGCAAAAAAAACCAAAAAAAACATGATGCAGATTGAATAAAATACGCTTCAGGGAAATGAGTCGTTCAGCTTACAAAAGGTGAAGGTACAGCTTTCTGGGAAATGAGTGCGTTGGTGAGGTCAGAAGTGCACGACTGTGTCACCAGACACAACCAGGAAACTGATGACTTCACCAAGCAAACAGGCACATGCTGTGCTGTGAGTGAGAGTTCATTTCTAGCATATTACAGAGATTTTATAGTTCTTGACATTGAGTTTTTTGATGATTTCTAGGTCTGAAAATCATCGTAGTCTATTAACATTCACTGCGTTGTCGTCTGTATTTACTCGGCCTTCTTGTAAAGACTAAAACATCTGTGCATGATAGTGTACACCATCAGTACTGAAGGGTACCGATACAGCTTTAACAACCTTAAGGTCTGGGAGGATTGCTCATGTCTAGCCAACACCTGATCTGTTTAATAAGATCAGGATCAGTGCCAATCCTGATTCAGTGTATCAGCTTCGTGCATCTCTAGGCTAAAGTCTGAAGAAAGTTTGGAAACGCCCACTCCCTTCAACAACTTCTTTAAAGCAAACACTAAATCTGCTTGCTTGGTGGCAAACAGCGTAGGACTGTTTATATCCAGAGCGACTCCCAGCTACAAATACATCTGACTGAATAAGCGTGAAGAAGGGAATGGCAGAAAAGAAGGGGGGAAAAAAAGAGCAAGTGTGCTCAGTCAACCAGCTCTGGATAAATAAAGGCAGAAAAATAAAGTTAAGAGAACAGGCAGGATACTCTCTCTCCAGAAGATACAGCACAATAAATTATGTTTCTACCTCTGTAACTCCTCTGCATTCCCTCCCTGACTCTATCTCGCACTCGCATAAACACACAACACACACACACACAAAGATGCAGGGCATACACACAAACACAAGCAGGGTAAGAGATAGCGGTAGACACTCTTATCTCGAAACATTGGCAGCTCATAATGAGAGTGACTTCCTCTGCAGCCAGTGGTTGAGTGGTGCTGACAGCCTCTCAGCCCTGCGTGTCAGCACAGGGGGATTTGAAGCACTGCCTTAGCTTGACAGCCGGGCCACGCACTTACAGATGTTTTCACACACACACACACACATAAATATATAAATATATATATCTGCACACATTGATGCAACTGTGCTTCAAGGTTGACTTCAGTAGTAGGAGGGAGGAGGACAAGATGTGTTTGAAGTCTTGACACATGGAAGAGACACAATATTGAGCTTTGGTGTATTGGGGCTTATGAGTAGTGAGTGGGTGATATGCAGAGAGCTGCTGTACCAGCCAACTGGGAAGAGGACGGAGCTTAAGGAGAGAGTTTAAGCCAAGCAGACATCAATACGCAACGGGCGGGGGGGAAGAAATTCATTACAAGCTAGGGAACACAGTTTCTGATTACTGCAGAGCCGCCGGTAGAACATTTGAAACATGCGCAGGTTGGATAAATAGTAGACACACAAAAATATATCAAGATTTAGTTGAATTTAAAGGACCACTATATAGGATTGCAACACCCTAACATCACCCCTCTTCCCCTGGCGTGAAAGGAAAAATTACGGTGGCTGCAAAATATGAAACGAGATACAAAGGCCTATCCAGAGCTCGTGTTTAGTTTGTCTATTCTGGGCTACCGTAGAAACATGGTGGTTCAACATGAAAGTGGAGATATAAAAGGCTCATTCTAAAGGTGACAAAAACAAATATTTTTATTTAATGAAATCATAGTGCAGGCATATTAAAAATCTATTTCTTTCATATTCTCTGAGCCCCTTTAATCTGACCACTGGACCTTTAAGTAACAGTTATTGACATAGAGCACAAAGGGGTCGAGGCAAATTTAAAACTTCCATCTATAACGTCATTCTTTGCTGCAGATCTCAAACACCGCACTGTTTAGTATGAAGTCGCAGTGGCTTTAAGATAAGCGATGCCAACCTAAATGCTATATTATCACTTCAAAACTGCCAAACAACCATAAAAAGGTCAGTCCATGGGCCGGAGTGAAAATGATAGCTGTATAAACTCATCTTTATTCATAGGTCGCACCTCCTGGAATCTGTGATGTTCTTATCTGTTTTCGCCCACCGCCGCTCCATCATTTAACCACAGCTGCTGTATTTACGTTGATTCACTTTTTGGCCGCTGCCCAGGCTGTCGATTACGGCCGTGTCACTTTTTGCCCCGTGTTACGTTTCCCTCACCTCTCATCGCACTTGTGCGAAATGACAATTGGCTCACGTAATAAAATAGTCTCTTATCTACAAACAGCACAATCATGCAGCGTAATCTCTGTGGCTGCGTGCCAAAATGTTCTGAAACGAGTAAGACACCCTTTTCCGTGATGTAGAAATGTTTTCTTAAGGCAGGCATGCCTCCATAACAGATGTGCTTTGGCACTCTGCAGGAATTAAAATTGATGGAAAGGCATGCAATATAAATCTATTTTTGACTTATTTAAAGTGTTTAAAAACAGGATAATCAAGAAGGACTCAAACGAGAAGTAGCAGATGAAGAAATGTTCGGAAAGGAACACCAAAACTACCCGGAACAGCGAGTGTTCCTGAATACAGTAATATGAAACTACCCAGGCTGTGTGTTCATCCATTTCCTACACTGCTTTGATTTTCCAGCGGCCTGGGCCAAATGGTGTGGCAGTAATTCCAAGTCCACTTTAATCTCAGAATAATGCTCTCTGTTTCTGTGTTGCTCCCTCCTGCACGGATCAGTGACTCATAAACATGGGCAACTGGGGAAGAGAAGGGCAGCCATTTCATCTAAACTCCTCTAAGCTCGTATGAAGTCATGCGGTGTGATAGAAAATTATTGTTTTTCCGCCCAGCACGACGGCCATCTTCTTATTTACCGATTCACAAAGCTAGCATCTTCCAAAACTAGCATCTCTAAGTGCAAAGAAAACCCCAAAATATATGCAAATAATAAAAATACAAAAACTCTGTGCAGATTTAGCATGATTTACGCAGACCTCTATGTTGTATGCATGCCATGAGTGTGGTAGACGCCCAATGTAAAGTGAAAACAACACTTTTCTAGCAATAGAGAAGCAGCGGTCTCAAAGGTTCAAACACAGGCAGCTGAGGAACTCAGTGAACCCTTTAATAACCAGAGACAGAAACAGAGACATCAAAACAGGTAGAGCTGCTAAAGAGACACAGGGAGAGAAGGTACGGGGACTAAACGCGGGTTATATCTTTTTCAATCAACAACCGGAACTAATGGTTGATTGGAAATCGGGGAAAAAATACAGGTGCACACGCTCCGTTGGATTCTCACATGCAGCGCTTACTTTCACCACAACTGCTGTGTTAAAAGGAGTTTTAAATATTCACAGGTTCCAGACTTCCAGCAGTCATCACAAAGATGAACATATAATGGACACAGTTACACTGAAAATCATTTAAAATGCTTATCTAAGGCCAAAGTTTCCATCATTATCCGCGGCACATTACAGCGGTAGTTCTCAAACTTGGAATCTTGGGGGCGTGGATGACAAAAGGAAAGACATAGAGTGCAACTATTTATTTTTATGGATTGCTGATAAACTGTAACAAAATAGGAGACGAAGGGCTGTGAGACTATGAGAGCGGTGCTGATGGTCCGGAAACACTTCCAGTAACTTCCAATCAGCAAAGCTTATCAGGACAGGCGGGGCGGACTATAAACAGACAAGATAACATTGACTCTGCATTGCCTCTGAACCTGCTCAAAGGTGCTACAGTGCTGATATCATATCCAGACGACGGGCCTCAGATTCAACGTGAACTTTCTAAACATTCATGATGACAAATGCAGACAGCTTTTTAGTTAAAGTCTATCTAGCCCTTTTGGCCAAGATTTTGCCCATATATTACGTCCCCCAAAAGCACTATGGGGGAATTAACCATCGCAGCAGCAGTGGTTACTCATTTTTTAGTGCAGAGAAGTGAGTTGACTCACAGGACTCAACCCCAGAGGTAAAGGCATTCTGCCCCCGGTAAAGATCTGAAAATAATTAGCTAGATGAACACACGGCTGTGTGCACATCTATTAGCAAGAATGTTATTAAAAAATTCAGTTAGTGTTGATAATTTAAGCATTCCGTCGTGTCATCGTTCATGTTTTATGCATCCTGAATCCAGTATGTGTTTTACTATTTGGAAAACTCTGTTTACAATCACGCTGTAATGATTATGTTGTAAATTAGCCGCTCCAGCTGCACATATACAGTATATCTGTGTGACCAAGATGACACCCCGCATGTCTCTCTAATGAAATCAGACTGACGCCTATGGGCGTTTCATTGGGAACAGGTGTTCAGGCCACCGCGGGGTGTGTGTTTGAGCGCCTGTGCATCTGTGCACTGTATGTATGGGTGTCACAGGAGATTAGTCGCTTCAGTCAGAGGCACGGGGGTCGATTATGGAATTACAGGATCATCATGGTGGCCTATTGTTCCTATAGCCTGGGATCACCGTGTCGTATTGCCTGACTGAGAGAAGGGAAACATGGAACATGTTCAGGGGGGCCTCCTGAAATAGCGGGCTGGCCGCAGACCGCTGTGGTTAACAAAGCGGTGTCTAAGATCTGAGACCGTACCACAAAGTGGATTGGTTCACTTAGTAATTTGCACAATGAACAAGAATAAAAGTTATTGTTAAAATAAAAGGCCAAAGACGCGGTCAGAAGAAATGTGCAGGTAGAAATGTGCCGCCATTTCCCGAAGAACGATAACGAGAAAACCAAATTGAGTGTTTCACTGTACTCGATCACTTCCACCTCCGGTTTCAAGACCAACGAGAAAACGAGAATCCCCATACTTGGTCCTTGCTTTGTGCTGTTTTTATATACATTTCTAAGCTCATCTCAGTGTGCTGCATCATAGAACTGAAATGTACAAGGCTGTCTGAGTGATCAAGTACAAGCTCTAAGCTCTAATCTTTTCTGCCTCGATCCTTCCACTGTCACCTTGCCCTTTAATTTCCACGGAAAGAGCAGAGGAGGCGGAGTGATCTCATGCTTTCTCTTTCTGTCGGCCTTACCCTGCTATTCGCTGATTAACCCTCGCCCCTGCAGCCTTCTCCTCTCACCCCTCCGTCCTGTTTTTGGTTCTCCTCTAATGATCAGACGCCATTCTCCGTCTAGCGCTTCATCCCTTTCTCCATCATCCCTCTGCTCCGTCTTACACACATATCACCACTTCGCTTGTCCGTCACATCAGTCCTCATCACTTTAATGACCCGAGCTGATGTGACGTTATGTCAAAAGAGAGATGTGCATGTATGCAAAGCTGTCAATCAGCATAAAGAGGCATCTGAGCTCGCACTGAAATGACTAATCGATCGTTGATAAGTTGAACTCTTAAGACTAAAAACGTTGAATCAGACTGTGAGCAGGGCTTGTGATGATGTCTTTCCATTAAGGCCAGAAAGGTTTGGAAGTGAGGGGCACTGAAGTGGAAGGAAAAGTTAGCTGCTTGACTGATTTTTAGAACGCAAACATGTCTAATGCTCAGATGTGAAGATTTCCCTGCGCCTTTTCTGTCTCCTCTCTTTGTTAAATGGACATCTTTGAGCTTTGGACTTCATCTCGGGCTTATTGTGAGATGCATTCTCTAGAACAATTAATCAAGTAATAGAAAACAAATATCTCAGAGATGAATTAATAATGAAGACAAACATTAGCTGCGACCCTGCTCTCCATGCTTTAATGACAGACAGGTCTTATGCCTGCCGCTTACAAAGAGAGATATACTGTACATGCAAAGCCATCAATCAGCATAAAGAGGCATTTGGACATCAAATAAGGAGCGCCTGCCGTCACTGTGAGGATGACACCGTAAATCTGTCTGTTCCCGCTCTTGGAACCTACTCAGACTGTCGAGAGACGTCACCTGCCCGCTGGTGTTAGCTGTGATCCTGTGCTGTACACGCTGTCTCGTCCTTTCTGGGACTGGCTGGCACTTTAAAGACCAGAGACATACACAGTGTGACGTGGTGGATTTCTTTGTAAGTCCTCCTCTTTCTTTTTTTATTTTTTTCCTCCAGAGAGTAGAAAGAGGAGAGATAGGCTTTACACACACACACACACACACACAAAGCTGGCTTCTCAGCCAGCGTTTCTTTAGAAGCAAATTGGTCATGAAGTCACCACCAAGTCCAAGATTTTGTGCCTCTGTATCTCAACACCCACATTATGAGCATTGGTTTAGGGCAAATCAGCCAATTGTGAGATTAAAACGAGCGAGGAAACAGGAAGAAAAGGCACCTTGATGTCAAAAGGGGTCAAAATATCAGCCTTGTTCTTTGAAGATGTGGAGGCAGAGTGTGTCGGCCTGATTGGACGCGGCACTCATCACCTGCAGCGTGATAATGAAAATGTAAACGGCTGCACGATTGCACCACATTCATAGATTAGGCTCTCAAATACCAACAACAGTCTCAACTGTGGGGCCACAGAGAAAAGTGAGCGGCTGTGAAGAAGGGAATAACATCGCCATCTAGAGTCTCGAGTCAGCATCGCTCCCAAACACACACACACACACACACACAGAAGAAAAGGAGAAAAAATGCCTGTCATGCTCTCCCGCTCGACACTCACAGAGCTCCTCACTCACTCTTTTCAACAAGTTGATTCAAAACAGCCACGAGAGGAAGCTGTCCAACAACCACGGCGGAACACGCCATCGACCACAGAGCCCTCCTTCCACGTCTGAAGCATTTATCCACTGCTTGATGAGACTCAGAACTATAGCTCCCCATGCAAGGTCACTTCCAGCCAGCATGCAGCATCGCTGGGGCGAGAACGAGCGGAGAAAAAGACAGATAGCGGAGAGGATGAGGGAGGATATATACTTGACACACAGATAACCTTCGGTGAGAGCATGCACGGCGTGGAGCTCGGCCGTATCTCGAGTGAGACCGGATACCAATGAGACAACGAAAAAGAAAAAAAGTGGGATGGAGTGAAATCCTCCACAGAGGAGACGTGTTTTTATTCTTACCTATGATGGGAGCCAGCCGGAAAATGTCAGACAGACGGCTGTTCACAGGTTCATATGGAGAATCCTCCAAGAAATCATTTCCTGTGAGAAAGATAAGCAGATGTTAGACAGATAGATAGATAGACAGATAGATAGATCGACAGATAGACAGATAGATAGATAGACAGATAGATAGATAGACAGATAGATAGATAGACAGATAGATAGATAGATAGATAGATAGATAGATGTTTTCCTGGTTTGTTTATCACCCCTCACATTGCATGCATGTGACATGGGTTATTTGGGTCAGTCAATAGCCACGCTGGCACATAGCTGCACGCTTGATTAGATAGCTGTGTTGCGCAACTGGAACTCAACTCGCCGTCGATGGGCTGGGTGCAGTTTAGGGACTAAAGGGGCCACCTCCCCTCCCCCCTCCTCCTCTTCCTCCTCCTCCTCCCCTCCCCTGCTATGATCAACACTTTAAGATGGCACTGCGAGCGCTGAGGGGCTTCACGCTCCATTACCTTCAAGAAAAAAGTGATTTAGCAGGTCAAAAAGTGCCTTGGCACCGCAGGACCGCGGCTTGTTGAGACTGAGGCCAAATTCGAGTGAAAGTTGAGTGATTGCGCATGACCACGTTGGGCTGTTATGAGACGAATGGCTGTGTGCTACTTTTTGACTGTTTTGTTTGGAGGCAGCGGGGACAGGGAGGGTCACAGAGATGGAACGGGAGGGAGAGGATGATGGTGCCCCCTCCACCCTGCATGTAGCAGTGGGAGGAGCTGGGGCAACATCTCACCCCTTTACACAGACTACACTAGACAACCTATGGAGAATGTCCATTTCACATTAATTATAGATGCAGGCTCCCAAACAAAGACGCCTGAAAGAGAGGTTTTATTATAAGTAATATCGTGCTATGTTGTCTCATTGTCTGACAGATCGTCATACAATACAACACATACAAGCCTGGTAGAAGTAGCAGCATCTACTAAAGCGTTGAAGGGTGTGTCTTGGGCTGGTTCCTGCCTAGAAAAAGTTCCACCCAAAGCTCTAAAACCAACCTTGTAACGTCTGATAGATCCCCCAGTAGATGCGCAGGCAGTTCTTCTCTTTCTTCATGCCCCTTTTACACCGGCAGTTGTACAGGGGACTCTGTTTGAGCGCGTCCATCGCGCTCCTGCACTCGTCCTTGGCCTCCAGGCTGGCCACCATACTGAAGTTGGTCTCCTTACCGCCGGCCACGCACTGCCTCATCGTGCGGTACTTGGTGCTGCACGTCTGCTCCTTCTGGCACAGCTCATTGGCCCTCACACAGTCCAGCCGGGTGGCCCCGGCGCGCAGGTTCTCCTCGGCATAAGACAACACATCTGGAAACAGAGATTGCATTTGCGGCAATAACAATAAAACATCATGACACAACTCCCTTCATGAGCTGTTTTGCGTATTTGTTCACGGAGTATCCAAAGCGTGCGCACTTTGCGCGCTGCTTTTAGGTATTAAAATATGACACATGAGCTTTTAGAAACTCTCCACCGACATGATTTGATCTATACGCCACACAGCACATGAACAAAGACTGAAACCAGCTCCACACTACTTAATAACTTCTGTAGTCGGGTTAAAATTCGCTTTGTTCGCTGTTTGATGAGGCAGCTCCGGAGCGACTTTGCCGTTTTGGAGCAGTTACTGTAGCCTTTGCACGTTACGCAGACGGCCAGAGAGCCAGACTCTCCCCCCTTTATCAATAAAGCTCACAATTTAACGCATCCAAATATTACCCGCACCCATGGGGCGAATTAGTATGAAACGGGCAGCAGCTGCTGGTGGTGATACATGAAGTGAAACTTACCTAAAAGAGGCAGAAGGACATACAATGCTGCGAGGATCATCGTCTTCCTCTCCATGTGAGACATAAACCCTTGCTGGAATGAGATCTGCGAAACTAAAAGCGACTTAACAGTAGTTTAATTCCCAGGGTACTTCCACTGTATTGAAATCCATTGAAAAGACGAAGCAGTGCGCGCCCCGCTGTGCACAGAACAGATCCAGCTCGACTCATGCGAGAAATAATTCCCCTCCAAAAAAAAAGAAGAAGAAAAAAAAGAGAAAGTGTCCAGTCCCGATTCTGTATAGTTTCTCTGACTCTTATAAAACAGCAACAAAAAAAAGGAGCGCTTCTTTCTTTCTCTCTCTCTCTCTCCCGTGCGGGTGGTCTTCTCACCGCAGGGGAGACAAAGACAAGGGATCAGAGCAGCGGTGGAAGAGAGACGGGCGAGTGTGTCCTCCAACAACTCCAGCCAGTGGGATGCTTGCGTCTGTGCGTCTGAGCGCACACACACAGCCAACTGGAGCCCCACTGCTGTCTATAGCGCATTCAGCAGCAGCAGCAGCAGCAGCGGGAGCAGCAGGAGAGTGCCAGCTTCCCCCCTTTGCACTGAAGTACAGTCATCTTATCATAAATGTGCAAAGAGAGGACAAACTCACCGCCTTATTATTCAGACAGTGCATACACAATCACAGCTGACTTAAGTCATTCCTGTTCATTTGACTCTGACTCATCACTTCAGGGTTATTATGGTGTTTACTTCTAATAAACTTCCCAAAAAAAAGTGAACAAAACTAAGTAAGTGTCACTTTCCAGCCCGTTATGATAGCCTGAAATGAAAACAGCACCATCAGCCCGTGTGTGTGTGTGTGTGTGTGTGTGTGTGGGCTGGTTTTACATTTCAGTGTAGCTGCGCTGACAGACAGAGGGGCAAAGAGCATGACTCGGGTAACGACATGATTAATATAGCAACATGTGAAGCGGCTTATTGTGGCGATTTGATTGCCCTTCTTCTAAACATGAGTGACAAAATGCTGCACACCCTCCACCGCATATAGCCTATTCATGATATTTGCAGCATGTGTGTGTGTGTGTGGCTCCTCCCAGTCTGCTATAATGTTAATCCCATTTGCAAATCACACACACACACACACAGAAAGTGTTATGCAACAGTGGCTGACAGCAGTGGACAGAGTGAGCTGTGGGGTGTGACACTCTGCAGGGGTTGTAACATAAAGTATAGCCTCTACAAAATCTGTTTGTTTTTTCCTTTCCTGATACTTGTCAGCTAAAAGCAGCCTGACAGCGCTGCGCTGAGGGGAAACCTGGCCTCAGTCCTCTGCAGGAGAGGGTGGACAACGTGTGACTGTCGCCATCTGTTGGTGGATTTCAAGTAAAGGGTCGCTAAAACTAAAGATAAAGAATACTTCATGTTTCACACTCCGTATTTTATGATACAAAAAAAATGAGCATCATATTTTAAAACTCTTCATTTTGATCAATTTGCAATGAAATGACTTGAAGTCTAACAAGCAGTGCATGATTATGATAAGAGGGATGATGCATCATGCAACTATGACTCTTCCTATAGCTCATTGATTGCCTATAAGGTCTATTCAGAGGCTAATCCACTTGGCTAAATACACAGGACCAGACTATCTCTCTCTCTCTCTTTGCATTAAAGACTTGGCCAAATCAATCAAGGATGCTGGCGTCCATCACAGTAAATCAACCCTCACACACACGCCTAAACACACACACAGCCATACAGAGAGCGGTTTCATTCAGGGATGAGATGAAATAGCTAATTTGAGTCGGTGAATAATGCCTTATTGAAAAAGAAAGGCCGAGATTGGGTGTGATGAATCAATCCTGCGAGGTGCAGCCACCTTTTTTGAAATGACTTTCAGTTTTGTTTAATAGATACGCCACGGGCCAATGTCCACGGCTATTTTTACAGAGAACACGGCTGGAAAAAGAGACAGAAAATGGGTGCCAATGAACGACGGGCTCAGGCTACTATCTGGGCTAATTGTCTGCTTACAATTTGATGACTTTGCTGTTCTGAAGTCTCCAAAGGGAGCCTTGCCAGTCAGGACAAGGCTCACTCTGGTGATTTATGAAAAGTCTCAATCAATATGTGATATTAATTTTGCAAATGAACGTCAGAATGTTGTAGTCCTCGGGTCATTTAGCGTTTCACAGCTGTAATGTGCTTCATGGCACCGGATCAGGGAGCTTTTCCTGTCCCAGCGGGTGGAACGAGAAAATTGGTCAAAGTCAGGAAATGTGTGACAAATGTAACTTACACAGCGGGTCTCAATGGATTACTGGTGAGAGAGCTGACTGTGCCAATACAGCACTTCATAATGTTTCAACGCCGAAGCGAGTGGGGACTGATCAATGACAGTGGACTGTAGGGGAGCTCAGTAAGCTGTTGAAAGTTAACAACAGGAGATACAGGACAGGCATAGGGACACTGAAACGGCCAAAAATTAATAAACATGGCAGATATATCACAGTAGTTAACATCTGTAGAACAAGCCGATACGAGCCTAAAACAAACGTAACCTTTGCTCACATCCGGGATGTGACGTTAACGACCATTATTTATTTCTCAATAAAACAACGCTTGTTAATGTTTCAACTGTCTCAATTTAATCAAACTACAAAATAAAACACTATTTTAATTAATGGAACAAACTGAGCGAACGAGCCGGTTCAAAGAGCCTGCTCTTTTCAGTGATGGATGAACGATGGGAGCTGGCTCCGGTACGTGAGAGTTTGAGTTTTTTATAGTTTTTCTGTGTTTCTGTCTGATTTGTGTCGCAGAGTGGTTCATTGCACGGTTTCAGAGAGTAGAGTCTGTAAACGCAATGATTGATATTAAAACAGTGCAAAAGGTGTATTTATATTCATGTTAGGTGTACACATACAAATCACAAGTTAAAATACTGCTAAATTTGTCTGAAAGTGGTAACATGAAGAGCAGTTTGGGAGCCGAAAGAGCCGACTCTTCTCGGTGAGCCGAGTCAAATGATCCGACTCCCTAAAAAGAACCGAACTTCCCATCAGTCAGGTGATCTGCGGAGGCGGGACACGCGAGGGTCATTATTGAAAGCTGAGTCATCCTAAGATAGCTAGCTTCACATTTTGATATATTCTTTTGATTCCAGCTCACATATTAAGTCAGCTATTTACTCAATATGAGTTTAGACACACTCGTTCAACAAATCCTTCTGTCTGAACAGCAATTAACTGAGCAAACACAAAAACTGAAGGAAGGTAAGTCAGCTAACGCGCTACATAGCTTAGCTTACTCAGCAGATTTTCTTCTTACCTTTTTATTTTCTTTTTCTTAATCCATCCAGTCTGAACGTCGCATCGGTTAATATCTAATCAGTTGTCTCGTCATTTCAGTGAAAGCAGCCATCATCAGATGTAACGAGAAGATCAAGAGCGCCACTGAGAAGCACGAACAGGCCACCGCGGAGCTCGATAAGAAGGTAACGTTAACGTTACGGTTACAGTTTAAAAACATTATGTGTCACAAGGAGCAAGAAATAACAAAAAATAATGGATGTTTAAGGTTTTAACGGATTTATAGGAGACGGTTTTGACTAAAAATTACACTGTAATCAACACTGGCAGGTTTTCACATATACCAGCAGTGAGTCAGCAGCTTTTCTGATTCATATGTTGGTGTTACGGCATTTACGGTTCTTGCATGAGGAACATCATATTATTGGTTTTATATATATATATATATATATATATATACTTATTTATTTTTTCCTTAATGTCAAGAAGGATTTTTTTATTTTATTTTGTGAATGCATAAAGTTGTAAAATATAATATCTAATATCTGCCTTACCTTAAGGCCACAGACGGGACTAGTGGCAGTGACTGGACGAGGTAAAGAAGTGCATATTGGCATATTGATCAGCTGATCTGCTTTATGATTGAAAACACTTAATCTCTCCCATTCATTTCATCAACAGAGCAAATTGTAAAGTGTCACTGTAAAATCAATGGCTAATTTCCACCGGATAACATTAGCGAAACCTTTTAAGCCTGCGTGAGATATGATGTCAAAGACAGGCTCGTTGACCTCTCGGAAACACGGCTAACTTCTTCCCGTGCTTGTAAAAAAAAAAAAAGTAGACACCTGATCAAAAGAGCAAAGTCGCTACGTCTAATTAGAAAGTCTGAGGATTTCCCGCCTGAGAGCACACACGACGCGACTCGGATACCTTTTCTGACCCCTTTCAGAGCGCGGTATTCAAAGTGTTTATATCATACAGATATGCAGGGTGTGTTTACAGCGCGGCGTGTTTACAGCTCTCATGATGTAACATCTTACAGTTTATGAGAGCTGTCTTAGGATAATTACAGTGTTTAGAAGACTTGGAAGCTGATTGTGCTCCCCGAAAATGTACCGAGCTCCTTCACGACCATATAAGAAACAATAAACTCACTTCCTCCGTGACGGCTCAAATAACAGACTGGAAATCACGCCAGAGGCACCTTTAAAAAAAAAAAAAAAATCCTCATACATAATTTGGCAGTTTTCTTTCTTTCGGGGCCTGTCGTGTAATCACACGGGATGAAGACAGATGATGAACTAAACAAGAAAAGTTTGAAGAGCGAATGATATATGAATATGTTGAAATGGGGACGTAAACACCAGAGCTTCTAAAAGTAGTCCAAGTTAGGATCTACCTCATACAGCAGCACATGATGATTATTTCAGCCGCCCATCCTAGAATATTCATCTCCTCCGTCCTCCTGCGGGATCACTAATATCCCTCCCATGTCTCAGTCATGTGTGTCCTCCTCATTTAATACGACTGTCTGCCCACTCGTCCATTTGCGCTCCAGTCTCAGCAGTTGTCCGCGATGATGCTGCAGCGTGACATGCGGACGAAATTCGAAGACCAGATGTCGAAGCAAATCGAGGAGCTGCTCGGCCAGAAGAACCACCTCATGGAGCAACTAGTAGGTTGAAGCCTGAATCAATATTTACATCTGATATCATCTGGGCTCATGAAAACCTGGTCAGATTCTTCTAGTCTAAACTTCGCAGATGTATACAAATTGACTCGCACCCCTAATTGTAACCCGGTCTCCTAGAAATTATGTTTCCATAATTATGTTGTGATGACAGATGTAATCACTGCCGTAGATTATGTTTCTTTGGTTGAGCTACATTTAAGTTACACGCTGGAGTCACAAGGCAGCGGCTGGGGTGGATGGTGGGTGTACAAAGTGAAGGGGTACGGTCCTTTCCTAAACACTTTCCCTTGACCTCGATGGAAAACGTCATGAGGTTGAGGAAAGACGCGAAGGAGAATTCACGAGGAAAGACAGAATCCGGCGGATGTTACAGACGTGATCTGTGGTAAAACTACAAAGTTCAGAGGAAGGACTACAAAACGTGCATCAGACTTGTCGCATACTTCTCTAACCGTGCTGTTACATGCAGGATACATGAACGTGGACAACGTGGTAAAATTAAGTGTTTGTCACGCTGAGTACGGTCGCTCACGCTCGCCCTCCTGTCCGCTGATGGAATGAGGAATTGTGGGACAGCATTAGCTCCTTTCCTTTTCTTAAAGGAAGGTCCAGTGTGTCCTATGCTGAAGGAGATGATAAAGGAAGCGCTGAAGCTCCTTTCCTTCACGTTTAGGGAACTCAAACAGTTCTTATCATGGCAGAGACGTTCACTCTCACACCTTCCTCAGCGATGTAGACTTTTCGACCCCTGGTTTGTGGCATGAATGGCCATGACTCAGGGAATGAATACAAAATTTATATAACTTCTGACTTAAAAAAAAAAAAAAACAGCAGTAATTTTGCCTATTCTGGTGGAAAACATACTTTGCCAGCATTTTTGCAAGCCGCCCGACACGTTAAACAACATTTCTTCACTATTTTCATAATGAATGTAATTCATCCAGCGTTAGGTTTCCTTCAAAACATATTTCTTGTTGCACATGAGTTGTACACAAACAGTTTCTAGGAGACGGGGCTGCTACTAGAAATCTAAACTCTCGAATCAGTAAATGATTGTGGCTCTGCACAGCAGCTTTTTGTTTGGAGCTTTTCGCTCCAGCTGTGCGTGTTTGTTGCATTAGAGCTTCTGGCAATGAGTCAGAGCCAGTTTGTAGTGTCCGTCATAAACAAACCATGTGTACAAATAATCCTCTGTCAGC
Source organism: Nibea albiflora (assembly GCA_014281875.1). Taxonomy (NCBI): domain Eukaryota; kingdom Metazoa; phylum Chordata; class Actinopteri; family Sciaenidae; genus Nibea; species Nibea albiflora. The sequence goes on from CM024797.1 coordinate 4,954,621, forward strand.
CAACTAACAATCAAGTAATTGTTTCAGCTCCTTGCCCACTGGAGTGCAGATAGCTACCGCATTTCTTCGCAAGGGCTGTCACAGTTGTCAAAAACTGATCCCAGATTCACACTGTTGCTGTAAAACGTTGCACAAACGTGAAAAAAAACACAGACTTTGAGATAAAGCATTGGTATCACTACTAGTAGCAGTAGTAGAGTAGAGGTTGTTGTAGCAGCACAAGCAGCTGTATTGGTATTATCATTGGGAGGATTTCTGTCTTTTCATACCAGGCCAAGATAAAGAAAGAGTCTAAAGAAGAAGAGAAAAACTTCCTTCAAGAGATCTCAAGGTTCAACAGTGACTTCAGTCTTCAAGGGAACAGAGACATAGTGTTTGAGAGCCAAGTGCGCGCCGAGATCCTGGACCTGGAGAGGGAGGTGGAATCATTATACAAAGGTCATAAAAGACAGAGGTTATATAATGCAGATGTGGCCCTGACTGCTCATTTCAAGATGATTATTTATTTCTCGCTGTATTATATAGTATAAGTAGATGAATAAGCGGCAGAAAGTAGCTGAATTCTAATGACGGCCCCTGAAAGCGTACCGCTGACTCAGTGAAGTGGCAGTCAGCATGATTTCAGGAAGAATCTGATTTATCGATGGAGAACGGAGAATGAAAGTCAAGCTGATGTCAGAAATCAGTGATCAGATTTGTTACTGAACGGACTGAGGATGAATAAACTGTGATTAATGCATAAAGGATGGCGTATGGATCACAGAATACGAAGCTGGGAAATGTTGGAGTAGGTCTTGGAAAGTTTATCATCGTGGAAAAATATGGGAAAAAAATGCATTCATGATTGAGAATCTTTCCATCTGGACTTGGATCATAAAATACACTCAAGTCTGGCTTGGAGTCAACTAGATAATACCGAGCTGATCATGTGATTCAGGGTTGTGTATGTGCGCAAATGTTTTCATGAAATTGGACCAAATACCTGCTAAATCTATCATCCACCTCTGTGTTTCTATAATGTGTGCAGGCAAAGAGAAGCAGCTCAAACTCTTTAGTCCTGGACTAAAACCAAAGTACATTTTTCTGCAGAGTTCGAAGTGCAAAGTCCCTCATTTCATTTACATTTAAATTCAGCTCACTGGCCTCTGCAGCACTAATGAGACTCCGCTCATATGTGTGGTTAAAATAATTAGCAAGGAAAAGGAGAACATCAAGAAGTCGGTGTTTTCACAACACGCCTCAAACAAAGTCGGCTTAGTTTCTGAGGACATGAACATGAAATCGATGCATAGAGTGAATCTTCTGTATTTCACTGAATCATTACGTTAACAGATGTTTAGTGATTATTTGTAGAGAAATCGCCGTGGCGATGGTTTATAGAAGCTCAATATAGCACGATATAAACCAAGCAGCTTTTAATGACAAATTATACTTTGATCTGTTTTCATTAGTTCATTAGGTCTCCCATAACCACTGAGAACCGTTGTCATTACATTACATATCACATCTAGGCTCAAGGAACAGCGTTTTCTGATTGTTTGTGCAGTTAAAGTGATTTTTTTTAAAAATGCCCACATTGCACTCTTTGAAAATAAGTTTAAACAGTACGAGCTCAATATAAAGTTCAGCTGTGCTGGTGATTTTTTTTATTCAGTCATTCTCGAGGATTAAGTGAGACTCTTCTCCTCTCCCTGTACGAATCAGAGATGGAGCTGATGACCTGCAGGAGCAGTCACATGAGCGCCATGCAGGAGGAGAAGAGAGCGCTCCAGCTCGAACTGCAGCACCTGAACAACGTCCAGGAAGGTGAACGCGGCTCTGACCTGCTATGCTTTCAACACCCTGCACTGCCTGCTGCTAGCTGTTTGTGCACTCGCTCTGAACTTTACAAGAGAGCATCGTTGTTTTTTGTCCAGCTTCTGTTTGATGGAAATCAAAAAAAGCTACAGAAAGAAAATAATCTAGAAATGTAACTGCAGCAAAGTCTGCTCCAGTTTGAAAATTCATCCACTAATAAGGCAGCGGCGAGTTTCTGGCTCTGTGAGCAGGTTGGAAGGCGATCGGTTTTTATGTGAAACATGTTTTTTAATCTGTCTTAAAGGGGCTTCACCCACATACTGTACACGGTATGCATCGTCAGCTGCAAGCTATCCAGTACAAACACAGGTTTAGGCCTGTTTGGAATGAAAATAACACTGCATTAAAAAACAGAGAATGCATTGCTGCGGATGTGTTGCTACAGGTACTGGTTTAAGTCCAGTTAGAATAGAAGCATCAGACTGAAAGCTTGGAGACCAAAACACTGCACAGCAGTTAGTACTATGAAATCTGGCTACTCAATTGGAGCAGTAGAGGTCAAGTGCCTTCGAATAAGAAGATCCTAAGGTCACGGCGGTGATGGGAGCACCTCAGATTTTGTCTCAGCCAACTCAGCAAATGTCCTAATAATCTAGTTTGTTCATGTCTGTGTTTGATTTATTGCTCGCGGCTACAGGTCTGGATCAGCAGTTGAATGAGGCCAAGGCAGTGACAGAATCTCTGAGAGCGCAGCGCCTGTCAGTCAGTCAGAAACCTCTCACTGACAGCACCTGTCTCAGGTGAGTGTCATCAGCTGTCGGGACGCCGTGGGAGGTTCGTATATATTTGGACACGCAGACACAGAATGCACTACCTGATTTGCAGCGCTCGCAATTACCGGATCGCCGAGTGTGATCCGCCTGACAGACGAAACGGTAAACGCTGCAGGGAAATAAGGCCAATAAAACACAAAAGACCAAGTACAAAACAAAGTGTCGCTTTAAGAAGCTTCCCTCGTATTTTAAATATCCCTTGCCGAGCAGCTGTGACGTGTAATTAGTCGAGCATTTTTTCGTCTTGTGAGGCTGTCAGAAGGCTTAGTGTAAAAAAAAAAGGTGCAATCACGGCCGTCTTCTCACCACGGCTCCGTGGTTTGCTGTAATACAACTGATAAAAATGAATCTCAGTGTTCACACTAATAGCCGCAGTCATTCCCGTGATGCTAAATGCACTTAGAAGAAAGGACAAGAAGAGAATCCCACTGTTAACACAATACGGCACAGCATCCTGCAGGCCCATTAGATAGGAGGTGTTATTTCCAAAGAGCAGAGCTGAATCATACTGTGAGAAGTGCTGAATAGACCAGTAAGCCCAGCTTCTCTTTGTCTGTACCCTGCTGGCTCGCGTCCTAATCTGGAAGTGTAAATAACAGAGCATTAAGACCATTTGGCTTAATTAAGGCTTTGATCTGCAGTGTATTTCATTCCGTCAACAAGTGGAGAGAAAAGAAAACTGAGGCTAATGTGATTGATGCAGGGAGGTCTGTAAAGAGAAGATGAATGAGGGGCGGAGAGTTGAGCATTTACACCGAATGCTTACCCAGCAAACAGTTTGGTTCAAGTGGATGACGCATCGTGTTTTCACTGGAGAAGTTAGCATCCGTACCTCCACGTTAAAGATCAGGCACTGCTTTAGTCATGGCAATTACTCCGACACCCACCAGCTGGTAACTAACCGCTTAGCGCTCCATTGATTCAATACATTTGTGGAGAGGCTCCACTTTCCACTAAGTGACGCATAGCTGTGATGCAGCTTTCGATTGACAGTTCTCCAGCAGTTGATGGTCAGAACTGGCTTTTCAGCTCATCCTGTGTTTAGTCAATGCAGCATTCAGACTTTGCTAACACACCCACTGTGGTAACTTGCAGTGGGTCTATAGGAGTCCTGGATCTGACCAACGAGTCTCAGTAGAGGGGCTAAACATATCACAGGGAAAGTTTAAAATTAAAAACTAATTACTCCAGGCATGTGTCAGTACTCTTAAATTTACCAGGAAGGGAGAGGAAAACAGTTCAAAAAGATGTGTAACAAAAAGAGGAGTGTACCAGTCAGTGTCCTACTCGCAGTAGAAGATGGGGGCGACAATCCAAGGCCGAGGTCTGCTGCTTCGTCACAATTCATGGGCTTTAAGACATCACCACATGGCCGTAAACCTGTTAAACATTTAAAAACTTGCCTTAGCACCGCAGTACCTGGAGCAGACCCGGGTGAAAGGTCACGAAGTGTGTGCAGACACACCAGCACCTGAATCACAGCAAACATACACAGAGAACTACTCCCAATCAGTGTCAGTTAGTATGAAGCTGCTTTAGGCTGAAGGTCTGTTCTGTCACACCAACATGTGTGACTGGGCAAACATATTCTCAGTGACTGTTAAAGTCCTACATGCAGGTATGTTTTAGATGTAAAGGACCACCAGGACACGATCGCTGCAGTTCCAGTTTATTTCAACAAAGTGTGTGTGTGTGTGTGCTTGGGGATGTTTGCCAAGATAAATCACAACAAGTCAAATCTCTGCTTGTTCAGTGTGTAAATGAAAATACTATATATCAGTATATATATATAAAGAAATTCTTACTTGCATTGAGTAATGAACAGTAAAGCAATGGTGAACACTCAGGCAGATTGGAAATGTTTGGAGACAAAGAGGTGGCAGTAGAGTCCAGCCCTCTATTTATACTGTGGGTGCTTTGACCTGCACTGAGCTGAAGGTGGAGCCCCTTGTGGCGAGGAGGGAACATCTGCAGCTTGTCCATGAGTTTCTTCGTATTTCCTGAAGACTGTGAGCACCGCTTAGCAAATGTTATGACAGTTTAGTCAATCGTCAAGTCTTTGTCGAAGACAGATGGTGAACGGCTTGTCATAGGATGAGCGTGGGAGGATGATTTCCATGAAACGTAGCTCGATAAAATTATAAAACAAAGAACTAAACCTGTTAATGTGTCCTTCAGATTCATCGCATATAAACAGAGAAGAAGAAGCACGAAGCATTTGGAAATACATCTCATGCTGGGCGCTCTTTACACCAGAGTTTGAACCATTTCTATAGAATATGATGAATTGAGGGACTTCCCTTTAGAAACACGCCTGGTAGGAGAGCGCCAGTCCACCTTCTGCACAAAGAGACTTCCTTTTATTTAATTAAAGACTGGAGATCAATAGTGTTCCAGGAAGGAAGGGTCATTGTTATTGCTGATGCCACTACTTTGGATAATGTCTTTTCAACAATACTATGGATGTGAAGTGATTAATAAAGCCCAGACCTATCTAGATAATGATTTTTCAAATTTTTGAAATCCTATTTTTTTTCCCCGGTGTTGAATTGAAGGTGTCCTCTCAGGATGCCTGTTGTTAGGACGAGGTATAAAAAAGGCAGACGTCATAATCCACAGCTCTGCTTTCATCTGTTTGTGTGGCTCGTCCCTCTTCATGTCCCTCCTCCCTCCCAGCGTCGCCTTAAATCATGCATGTGGGTAGCATGTCCCGTACATCCGTCAGCCCCATTAAACACAGTAGGTCCTTCATTATCTCTGGACTTATTAGCCTCGGGAAGTGCTGAGGATGTGGCTTTGGAAGAGAGAGGCCTCCTCTCACTCATTCTTATGATCATCCATTCTGAACTGAGACCATCAATCCTGTCTCCGGCCTGTGCACACAGCTCTTTAAAACGCATATTTAACTCTGCGCTCATTGATTGTTGGAAATTGAATGCGTGTCAATTTGAATGAGTGCTACAGTCATTTAAAAAGTGTTCAGTGTGCAGAACGGGGTGGGCGCTGCTGCAGGTCGCTCAGAGACACCAGAAATATTCAGTCGACACAATCGGGATTGATGATTTAGGAGATGTATGTAATTTCTGATGTGTGCCATTTGCTTCATTGATATATTAGTGCTGGATTACTGGTGAAGGCTCATTTGAAGGTGTCACTGCATGGAAGCAATCTGATATTAAAGTGCAGAGACCACATACAAGCAAAATGCCACCCCGAGTGTCTCGCTGTTGGAAATATCATCCTCCGGTTTGAAGAAGCGCAATACTCACCTCTGAAAATCGGATTTGTAACTTCTGCGTGTGAGGTTTGAAACGCTGCCGTTGGTTTTCAGACTGCGAAAATGTAATTCAAGCTCACTTGTTTTAATGTTTCATTAACTTCCAATAAAAGAAAGATGGAGCTCTCGGATTCACGCGCAGCTCGGTACAGAACCTTCAAACACCTGCCATAACAGTTTAATCACAGCCGAGGCGTCAGGTACCGTGCAGCCAGAGTCCAATGCTTTCACCAGAGGATGGGTGAACCGAGTAATCCGGTTTTATGTATATTTATGAGATTATACTGTGAAATATTTACTCACCGCCACGGCGGACATAGCAGCTGTTTCATTCTATAACAAAGACTCCCTCCCTCCTAAAAAATGTATTTAGTGGGGAAATATTTATTCTTGAGATGTATCGTGCTCACAAAACCAAATGAGACGCAGAAAACAAATAAAAATACAAACATAAAGGTGTTATTATGAACATAATATGAAGAGTGAGCATTGTTACGTGAGTGGAAAGACAAATAGAGAGGGGGAAACTCTAAAGATGATAGACTTTATTGATCCCACACCGGGGAAACTCGCGCGTTACAGCAGCTTGAGATACAACACAGTGATACATAACACATGAAAATAACATATTAGTTCTATACGCTATTTACTCCTTTCACGTCTGCAGATACGGGTGATGGATCATGTCACAGAGATGAGGGAGCGCGGCTAGTCGCACAGCACATGAAGTATGTCGTGAAGCTGTTTTACATTATGTCACTCTGGTGTTAAAGAGTCGGACCGCTGCTGGGACAAAGGACCTACAGTGTCGCTCCTTCTTGTTGTGGATAAGAGCAGTGTGTTGCTGTTTAAAGGCCCCCGCAGTCTCATACTAAGTGTCTTCACAGAGAGAAGAACCGTAGTAAAATAATGATGCAGGTACCAAGGTATGACAGAAGTCACAGTCTTCCAGATTATTCCAGATTCCCGTGGTTCAAACTGATAGTGGACTAAAGATAATTGGAACAGCAGGTCTGGCTTTCTCATCAGTGCGCTGTACATGTAAGCAGAGTAAAGTGATGATGGAAGTGGAGCTGGATCTCTGTTTGTACCCAAGGTGCTGCGTCCCTCCTCGTCTTACATACACGTACCTGAAAGCTGTACCAACCAGCAGGAGAGATTTTGCTCCAGTTGGATGATTTCAATGCGAGAGAAATTTCTGAGCTTGATTTATTGCTGTCAGTTCGCTCTCTGGTTAGTAATTTGTCCCCCGGGGCCTATCGTATACCTCCACCCGTATGCAGAAAGCCCCTTGGGGACGATATTATCAGATCCACAATAACATGGGCCTGACAACACTGTCTGCTGCTTGTTAGAGCAAGACTGCAGTCTGGTGAACATTGTTGATTGTCCCCGTTAATGCTGCTTTGTATGTATTTTTATTTTGAATCCTTTTGTCCCTCAGACTGACCTGTTGCTTTTATCCGGTGCTGTAGATGCAGAGTCGACGAGTGCACCTCAAAGGCTCCGTAATTACGTAAGGGATAGAAAGCAACATGTCTGAAGAAAGATCCACATGTCGAGTTCTCACTAAACATCATCAACTACAGTATTTCCTGTTATGTTGCTTGTATGAGTTTGAGCTCGTAGCTTAACAACTTGTAAACATTTCCTGCTGCGAAACTTGTTCCCCGAATCCAGATTATTTCCAGTGAAGTTCTCGTTGCGTACTTGCGTCACATCCCTCTCTGAACTTTTATTCCAACATCTCAAACCCAAATATTATCCTAATAATCTACAAAAAGCATGAATACCAAGGTAGCAGCGAGTACAGTGATGCAAAGCAAAAATAAAAAAACATCAATAGATCTCAGCTCAATAAACAGAGCTGAAAACGCTGAAGTTTCCCTTTACAAGTTGCCCCTTTCATACGCCCCCCTCCACCTCCACCACTCTGTCTGTTACTGACATGGGCTTCTTTTGTTTACCAGGCTGAGGAAGGAGCTGGAGATGCACAAAGACGGAGAGCTGGAGCGTCTGAGAGAGGCGCTCAGCTCAGAAATACAGTTCCTGAAGTCAGTAAGTTTCTGTGTCACGAACAACACAGTTATTCACATCCTTCCAGGATCAGACGGGATTGTTTGCACTTGAGATGAGGGCAGAACCGTAATATCATTTAATTACAACCGAGGCGTAGCACACTGTGACTCATTTTCAGAATGTTAGCACGGGAGAAGAAAGTTCCAACCTCGCTGTTCTCTTCCTTTTTTTCTATGAGCAGAAGCTGGACAGCAGCCAGGGAAGTGAGCAGCACTGAGTTTGGCACAGTGATGACACAGAGAGGTTTCACTGGTTCACTGATTGTCTGTTCTGTTTAAAAAAAACACACTCGCTGATGAATAGAAGAGAGAAGGAAAGACATGAAAGAAGAGCGGAAGGAGCAAATGGAGTGAGATCCTAAAGTGTAAACCTCAGTTCAGTCTCTTCCTGTTGACACTTTACCTTGTTAGCTTGCTTCATGATTAAAATTGTTAAATTGAAGGTGCAACATGTTTCCTCGTTGTTTTAATGAGAAATATTGTTTTACATCTACGACTAGACGCACACAGAGTGCACTAACGTAACCTGAGTTACCTGCAGCCAAGGAAGGCTTTGGAAAATGATTTAATACTGCCCTCTAGTGTGCAGAGAGTAGCATTGCTATAACAGAAGAAGTTTTGGATCAGTTGAAAGCATGAAAACATGGAGGTAAAATAAATGTGTTCATGTGGTTTGTTTGTCATGTTTGATTGATTTAATAAGTCAGATTAGACATGAAATAATACCAATGATGCCAATTAAGGTTCTGTTTCTCTTCTCTGCTGCAATAAATGCAACAGAACCTTAATTAGTATCATTGTTAACGCCTCTGTTGATGCTAATGTTTCATATCAAAACAGCTGCTGTGAAAAATGAACTAAATTAACAGCGCACAGCCCACAAAAAGTACGTGGACAACACACACGTCTTTCTTTCCTAAAACCACGGGTCATAATACGCCGCTCTGTACACTCCATCATGAAAACATTTGTTTTATGGATCATCTTTAAACAGGAGAGGGCCCTCTTCAAACTGCTGCACGAACTACAGTCCAAATATAAATAAATATAACTGGATGCTTCTTGTTTCAGTGAGTTAAAGAGCTCACATCATGAAAAACCTGCTAAAGAGTGTGTGAATGTGAAAGTTTCAGCACACTCACACTCATTCTGGTGAAATGTGAGTGTTAGCACTAAGAAACATTAGAGGGAAATCTTTTTTTCTTTGTTTGTTGGTACCTGATGAGAGACGTGCAACATTACAGCTGACCACTGTTTATCCCCCGGTCCACAGACAGTTATTTCCATAATTGAGGATTAGACAGTCTGTCCGCCTGCACCAGAGGGCCATTCTGCGGGTCGTTTTCTCTCTGATTAGAGTGAGTCCTAATAGAATGATGCGCAATGTCAATAGCTACCTAACGAGATCCTGCAGTCTCGTTCTGACTTTTCAACCTTGACCTCCGCGAGCCACGTCTGGATGTGTTAGCACAGTGGACAAAGCAGTCCATTTGGCGGAGTGGTTAACCTCACTTTAACTGCTGCTCTGGTCCCGATCTCAGCACCAAGCGGATAAACAGTGAGCAGCTATTAGTAAAATGAAGTCAGGCGGAACGCAGTGAAGACGGCAATCAGGCTCTTGCAGACGCATCCACCCACTTTGTTGAGTGAATGCAGAGATGCAGCTATCCAGCAGAATAGCATCCTACCTTTAATTCAACCCGTTTCTGCCTCTATATACTTCAGTGACCGATGTGATACGGCTGTGTTTGTCTTCTTTAGGTTCACCTAATTTCCCCTCAGAGATATGACCGTGGGGAATCCTCCAGGATCGTGAAAACGCTGCTCTTGAACGCTGTGTTACAGTTACACCTCATTTACTTTTTAGTTGTTAGCCAAAGTCCATCCAACAGCAAAACAACGTTGAATATTGTAGTGGAATCAGTCGGTATATGGGAGACATCAAGTGTTTTTAAGGAAACACTTCCTGGAGACTCTTTTGACGTAGTATGACTCTAGCACCACCCTCAGGCCAAACTCCATCATTTGGTGCTTTGTTGGTTTGTGAGGATCATACAGAGCTGCTAGCATGTCTATAGCATTCAGTAACATGTGACTGTCACGATGGCCGACGCCCAAATACCAACAACACAAACAATTCACGTTCAGTAACTGTTTTATTCTGGAAAACTTACTTGCTTCATGGCACAGTTACATTTCGCCAGCCTTGTTTCTACTTCGTGGTCAGCCACATACAAGACAGACATACTGTGCCACTCCTGTTACGCCGTTAGTCTTCAGCTCATTGATGAAGACTTCAAGCGTGCTGTTCTGCAGTTGGCTGCTCGTCTTGGTTGTTCGGCAGTCCTGATCTTTGGGAAAATACGCTGACTTCGCTCCTGCAACTTGAACCGATTCTTCTAGAAACAGAGAGCAGGAAAGTTTAACATCCTCCATAAAGTTTCCTCGTACAGACACTTTAAAAAGTGATAAAAAGAGAAGTGAATCTTTGGAAATGAGCTCCTGCTTTGAACTGTGCAATCATCACAAAGTTATTAAATGCAACTGCACGTTACTTACTGTTGCACACAGCCAGCTTGTTCCCTCCTACGTACTGAGTGCTCCATCTATAATTGTTCTGCTGACTGCATTCTTCATGCAAACGACTCTTTCTGAGGAAACCAAAATCATATCCCTGTGACAGAAGAAATTATTATTGACTCAGAACATTTGCTCATACTTATTTCAGCGTGTTTTCATTAAAGGTCCAGTGTTGTGAGATTCAAGGGGTCATGATCATTTGCAGAACTTTGTTCTCATTAGCACATAATCACCTGAAAACGAGAATCATTAGAGTTTTGTCAACCTTGAATCAGCCTTTTATATCATCAACAGACAAACTTAACCAGCAGCTACACTGCTACATGCCACTCGGTCCTACACACTGGATATTTAGTGTATGCAAAGTTGTATTTGCCACTTACATGGTTGCACATCGGTTTGCAGAGGCGCTGGTTGTTAACTGTGACACAAGCCAATCCTCCATTTTCAGGAACTTCTGGTTCAGGGCATTTCTGTGGCTCGGCACCCTGACATTCTGCGAATGAATGAGTATTTCATAAATGTCATTTAAAACATTTGTCGTGTGTGTACTGTTTCTGGCGTCTGTTTCCATCTGCAGCGATTCTGTTTGTATCATTCAACCTGCACTGAAATAACTCTCCTGTTAAAGTCCACATTAAGGCAAAGAGTGCGTTCTTTATTCAGTGCATCTCAGGCTCGGGTTGAAAAGCCGCTTCAGCAATTACTACCTGCACAAGTCCATCAGCAGAAATGACATCACAGCGTTTAATCTTAATCAGTGATGTGAGCGTCTTCAGTAGAAAGGAATTATTCTCCTCGTCAGGTAGTGCTTACTTAATTCAGCGTTAGACCTCAAGCGCTTTGACAAATGTGATAAATTTGGTGCCCTCCACCAGCGCAGTGAATCTGCACGTTAGGCAGTTTCTGAGAACCATACTCAGTGCAGTACGTTAGTCTTAATTATGACTCATACCTGTTTACATCATTAGTATAAAATAAAAGTTTCTGGATCACTAAAATACACGACAGTCTAATCTTTGACCGACTGACCGCCGTTTCCACTTCTTCTCAAGTTCTCACGGCATGTACAGCTCAGCAACATCAGCAAACCCTGAGACCCTGATTGACTGGAACCAGACTGAATACGACCTTTATTTTTTATTTTTTTTATCACAGCCCGTGGTCAGATTTCATGCGGCCCGAAGCTTCATTTCTTCATTTATGGTGGATGATTTGGCTTCTCTGGCTGACATAATGAAGCATCTGAATGTTAACCGTTAAGGACATAATATATCTGTGGATGTGACACAAAATATTATTTTCTGAATGATTTTGTTAAAGAGAAGAGTGACACGTTTTCACACCTGTTCTAACTCATCCTAACCTCAAACAGCTTAACTCTAACATAAACCCTGAAATCGAACGCAAACTCTCAAACTTTGAAGAAGTCAGAACTGTCTTCACTGTCAAGGTCTTAAAACTCACACACACACACACACACACACACGTCTCTGGCTCATCCTCCTACCTTTCAGCTGGTGTTGGTGCAGATTACGAGTCAGATTGCTCAGAGAGAGCAGCAGTGCAGCTGTCTGCTGTGCGCTCCATGGCAGGTCTTCACCGCACTCCAACGCCTCCTGTTGGCTCATATCGGACAGTGCAGCTGTTTAGTTTCTCTCACTATGTGAAAGTAGATTGCAAACAACATCTCACATGCTGGGTTAACGCCTGTTTGTTACTGACTCTTTTTGCTTCATGTGCACGTCACAGCAGCTTTTCTCTTTGAATGGTTTACCTGCACAACAGCTGTAAAGTTTGCAGCATCCAAGGAGCAAGACTGAGTGTCATCTTGGGACGCAGAAGCGAATGCAGAGAACCACACTGCAAGCAAACACACACACACAGACCGCATATTACATCCAACTTGTTATATTTTGGGTTAACCTCTTCCGACATGTGCGGCATGACGTTCCCCTTTACAGACAAACGTACAAAAGCGCGGGATTACCTGCCAGCGTGCATGTCCAGATGAGTGTTCCCCTTAAAGCCATGGCTACTGAAGGACCCAGAAGTGAAGGCAGAGTGCTGTGACGTGAATTTATTGAATCTGAGTCTGTGTGGGCGGCAGCGTTTAGAGAAATGACTAATATTGTGGATGCAGTTGGTGAGTTTCATAGACTTATCACTTTCGCCCTGTGATGTAACATGAACTTTGGCTCTGCAGTGGTCAGCAGGTTTTTTTGTGCTGTTTGTTTTGTTCAGAGTTTTTGCAGCTGACTGCACGGTGTATATTTCCATGAGTTGTTCTGGTTGCTAGTAATAAATCATTGCTCCACACTGTACGTCCCTGCTTTGTACTGATGGGGGAGCTGGTAGTACACGCTCACTGATGTTGTTAGCCTTTGTACAGTTGAGTCCTCATACAGGATGTCACTACCGCTTCTTAGTCATGAGCCTATTATGGATCCAAATGTTGGTATGAAATCTACACATTCAACTACACACACACACACACACCAGCAACAGCCCACCAGACGCACTTGGTGACTCAGTGTCAGTCAGTAAGTTGTGCTACGAAGGACGACTGTGTAAATAATTCACTGTGGATGTTATCCATTATGGATGTCTGACAATCTGGGAGCGAATGAATTATTGAAGCTTTTAGGAAGAGTGATTGAGCTCATTAACACAGAGAATTGCCTTTTTATGTTTGATTTGAGGAACAAAGATTAGTCCTCAAAATGCTCCTCAAGAGCTGTTATTACCCACAACATGTTCTCCCGCGTACTTACTCTTAACTCTTTGCCTTTTTGCCTCCAGTTCTTCTGCTGTGATTGGCATAATAATAATAACATGTATAGTTTTAATACTACAAATCCACGTAGTTTATACATTCAGTTCAAAGTACACTTATTTAATGAGTAATGATAAAAAATCCATAATGTTCTGAATGCTGCATTAGTCTGCCTTTTAACATTTGGTGCTTGAAGTTTTAAAGTATAAAGGCCCCGTGGTTTTATCTTCTTACTGACAACATGACTCCCTCATGTTACATCGCCGTTCTTCATCAGTCTGTCCCGGGCGTGACGGTTCTCAAACCGGCACTGAAACCACGACACAGAGATCTGCGGCTCGAGCTGTGGTCCAGTCCTCCAGTGTCATGGTACCAGCTGTGTTACTGTCATTTTCTTCTCAACCGACGTCGGGTTTGTCTGTGGAGAATAACACGATGACGCATCAACTGAATGTGTCGATCAGCATATCCAGACATTCGGATGAGGATGTGTTTAGGCAGATTCAGACTAAATGAATAACTAATATATGAGAGTTCATCTCTGTGCAGAGGTGGCCAGACTACAGAATAACATTACAGCGTTTGAGGATATGATCAAAGTATGAGTTGCTCTGTAAACAAGTCCGGCGATCATCAACAGGTCAGAGTCGATGGAGCTTTACTGACTTCCATGTTTTGGGCTGGTCTTATTTATTTTGCTTTACTTGGGTGATATTGCCTGGACCTCAGCAAATTCTATTCATTCTTTTGTTTACCTCATAGTGCTCTTGTGCAATACTGACACAAAATGAGCAGATTTATTCTGACTTGAACATCTGCATAACATCACAAATATCACAAACGGAAAAATATATATATAAAAATAAAGTTATGATGTGCAGATTTCATTACTGTATTACTCAGACTTTGCTTTCTGGATCCCTCAGATGTGAAAGACTGTCCTTTAAACTTACTTCTATCAACTCTGGTTCCAGGAACCTTTTTTCTTAGTTTTCAGCTGCACCTCACGCTCCTCACGAGCAAATTGATTGACTCAGATATCATCGCACGACCAAAATGCGAAATGTCTCTCACGTAACGGATGGTCGTAACCCCTGTCACTGCTCAAAGACTGTATCGAGCTTCTGACGTGGATGGCCTTCATCTTTCTTCGACCATCCACTGGCTGTTTGATGACTTTGACCCCTTCCCTTGAGGACTGCTTCATTAAAGCTACATCATTTTTAAGTTACACTGACTTGTAATATGGTGAGCAGTGCCTGTGTGACTACCACCAGTCTCTGTATGCCTGTTCTAATAACCTGCTATATGTAACTAGAGTCTCTACATGCCACTAAATCCTACATACTGGACATTTAATATAATCAGAGTTGTATTCACGGCTTATGTAGCTGCTTGTTGGCAACTGTGACACATGCCAGCCCCCCCATTGTCAGAAACTTCTCCTTCAGGGCATTTCTTTGGCTCGGCACCTTGGCATTCTACAAATTAAAGATTATTTAATAAATGAGTCATATAAAACATTTGTTGTGTATGTACCGTTTCTTGCTTCTACTACCATCTGCATTGATTCTGTTTATCTTTCAGACCTACGCATGCAGTGTAACGAGCCTCCCATTAAAGACCACATTAATGCAAAGAGCGTGTTCTTTATTTGAATACAAATAAGCAGACACAGAATGCCGAAACCAAGCGGCAGTGCTGGGAAATGAGGCTAATGCGGGGAGAGCTGAAAACTGTAATTCCTCAAGCAGCCACTTGAGACTTTGAGTCAATCTCCATAAGAGCTGTATTAAAATGAACGTGCTTACAGCCTGGTTCAACGGTTTTAGACTCTATAGCGAATTTCCCCGTTCGTGCCAACCGTGAGGGGGGTGATTTTTGTGGAGGATGAAAATAAAGAGACTGAAAAAGAACCAACAGAGTCACAAAACAGTCTAGAAGGAATCTGTGAGGAGCGCATCCCAATCGGCATTTGGACAAGACAAAGAAACCAAGGACTGGGTTCTGGGGTACTTTCCATAAGTTTAAAACTGGACATATAAAAGAAAGACAGTGCACAGTCAACAGTTCATGTATAGTTCACTAAATGGGAGGCAGGAAATCACAGATGACACAGTGCTGAGCTTGCAGCTAGAATCGGGAGGGCATATTACTCAATGCAGAACCACGCGCTACATGAAAGATTAACATGACTTAGATGACATTTCAACGACATCTCCCTCCTGATCACTCAAGCAGTGGATAAAATAACGTCTGTTGGTGCAGTTGAATCCGGTAGTGTACATTGGGTGTTTGAATAGAGGTCTGCGTTCCATCGTCGCCCACGTGGTGGCAACTCAAGGTTACTCGTGTGCGATTGTAAGTCTCAGGGGGCTCACATCTCGGCTGTGTTTCTCCACGCAGATTAAGCAATCTGGGTGTGTGCATATTATAGTGGGTGGGAGGTCACCTTCGGGTTTGTTGGGTAGCTTGGCGCGCTACTTTGCCCTTGCTTCTACTGATGTATGAGGGTCGTCGTAGGGCTCCGGGATACGTTTGCAGTGGCTGGTGTGGATCCAGGGGACCTTACCGGCGACCTCTACAGAAAGGGCCTTGGAACCGCCGTTGTTTCCGGTGCTTTCTCCTGAAATCTGTGATAACCAACCAACTGGAAACATAAGCAAGACATGCACAGTCAACAGTTCATGTATAGTGCTGAGCTCGCAGCTATAGGAGATCATCTTACTCAATGCAGAATCACGCACTAAGTGAAAGATTAACATGACATAGATGAGATTTTTTAACTCACCGTTTATGATGATATTATGGAAGTTGCGCGTAGTTACTTACCTGCCGCTTGATTGACAGGTAAGCGCCGTTGCAGATGGCTTATTAGAGCACCCGCGCGTCATTCGGCCCGCCTCGGGTCGTCTTTGCTGATATTTAGATTAGACGAGGGGCAGAAGGAGCAGTGCATCCAAAATGGCGGCTTCAAAATAGCAATGGGTGACTCAGGCTCTGTCCATTCTTTATACTGTCATTGGCCAAAACCGGAGCTGGGCAAGCGGGCAATGTAACCGGGCCCAGCAGCCTCTGCAGACATGGCAGAGCCTCAGAAGAGCACTTTGATGAGAAGCTGCCAGACCAGAGTAAATCTGGGACTGAACTCATGAAACAAAAGGCTGAAGGACAGACAGACGCCAAGCTGGGCTTCCATATTAGGTGGCTGCTGTGTTGTATTGTTGCACACGCTTGGTGTTTCGCTTGATGTGTTACATTCTGAATCTGTTTCCTCCAAAACTTTGAAGAATAAACCGAACCAAACCTTCCACCAGGGTTGCACCACCTTCCACCTTCCATTGCAAAACCTGTGTGAGCTGTTTTCTGGAGAGGGCAGTGTCCCGTGTACAGAGAGCACACACTCCCGAGTCACACATTAATACATTCAAACAGCAGGCCAACATACCTTGAAAACCTGCACACAGTGCACATCAATACAGAACCAGATACACCCGCAGAAACCCTTTGTGACTGTGTGGTATAAAAGTGATGAATGGCGCGTATGATAGCAACACGCTCTCCTCGCTGTCTAACCTTTCTCAAATACTCGTGACATTCTCCCCGCGGCGCTCCTTGTCTACCTACCTCACAGGCATTGTGCCGAATTAGCCAGCCGTGGAAAACGGCTATTCTGTTGTCAAATGATTCACATGGTTGAGCCGCAGAAAGCCGAGCAGTCGGAGCTAATTGGTATTCAGGAAGACGCGGCGGTACCTGTTTCAAATACTTTTCCTGTTTGGGAGGATCACTGTGCCTCCAGGGAAAGTTTGAACGCAATCGCAGCTGATGAATTGCTAATGACGTCTATTAGCTCATTTTAATTACCCCTTTGCTTTTATCACGAGGCTGATTTATTTTCTTAACACACAGCGGTCGCCGACGATTTTAAAGGTGCAGCACACGGCCCTGTAGGAGATTTTCTAAGATTAATGTCGGAAGCGCGTCTGAAACTCTGCGCTTGTAAAGATACAGCCAAACCGATCATGTCGGTTGAAAAGAGGCTTTTCTGTCTAAACAAAAATCAAAGTCAAAGGAAGGGAGAGTCAAGTAGCGAACAAGGCTGTTGAAAGTAGCCCTGATAACTCCAGCTGTGGATGAAACATTTGAAGCGCAGCAGGAGGCTCCAAAAAAGAAGCTTTCTTCTCCCTGTCTCGCCTAACCTCGTTCGCTAATTAACAAACTATTATAGCGACAGAAATGTCTGCCGGTGGGATGAGAGCATTCCCCGATAAAGCGCGAATATAATAGTTGACTGACAGCTCCACTTATCGTTCATCTCCCACTCTTCTTTCTCTCTCCCTCTCTCTATTGTTTAGCGTATACAAATTAGTCAAATGTCAGAGAGGCAGCACTTACAGGGAAAGTGGAAAGAACATTTTCAATCAAAGACCATCTTCAGTGCGACTGCTTCCTCCGTGGATCCCACGGAGTGAGCCAGTGCGAGGGGGTTCACACTGTCACTTAGTCATCCAGTATGCCGATCAGTCAAATGAACATGCAGATTGCTCAACACCTACAGGAACGAAGAGAACATCCACGTACCAAAGCAACGGCACAGAACGCACCAGATGGAGGAAACTATTAATTTATCAAATATTTATAAGATGCAAATGTGAATAAAAAATGATGGTGCTGTCCCTGAACACCTGTTTCCCTGCCGGCTCACCAAGCTCCTGTTTACCACCTGTCTTCTTAACCGACCCCCCCCCTCTCTTCTTGAAACATCATCAGGTCTGTGAGTTTACCACAAGTCTTCCTGCTTCTTCATTGCATGCTACCTACTTACTCTTTGCCTATATCTGTCTGTGCTCCTTTCCCCCAGCCGCTTACTGTACTTGCTTCCCTGCTCCTTGCTTCCTTGCTTCCTTGCTGTCTCTTTGCTTACCTCCGTTTAATTTTTTACCTGCTTTCCATTAACATCAAAGGTTACGACCTAATTGCTTGTTAGTATGCTAACGACCTCCCGGGCATGTACTTGCTTACTGATTGCATGCCTGTTTGGCTGTGACTTGATCTTCATGCCAGTGTGAGTAGCTGCTCGCCGTTTGATTTTCCTTCCAAGTCCAGTTTTCTACAAAATATGTTCACATGCAACTTTTCTGCATCATTATCATACGGTGATTATGGAAACTTTGTGGGCCAAAGAGTTCCTATTTCTACCCGAATTGTATTCCCTACTCAAGAAATTCACTTCTTATTTTATTGTTTTAAAGGTTATATCTTGAGATTAACTGCTACTAGACGTCACACAGCATCTCAGACCAGACACGACTGTGCTTTGGCCTCCCACGCTCTGCCAAACACTCACAGATAAAAGACAAAAACAAACTCACCAAAACCGTCTTTGTTCGTCTTTTGACGGTCTTTCCAACAATCGCCAACACTGGCAAATAGTTGCTTGCCGCTACTTTTCAGGATCAAAAATGTCCTTCTACTTGGATTACTCCGAATCTTCATGCATATAATCATACTTAATATGTGGATAATGGAAAAACAAACATTGGCAGTAAATTGCAGGAAAAAACTACAATCTGTGTCTTTTAAAGGATAATTGGTGCATTGAAATGATTGTCCATTCATACTGTTTAGGCAGGAACTCATAAAAGACAGCCCTGCTGTATCATCCAGAGAGGACCTGTGTAATGGGGATACGCTCTGTAGCTTCACGACAGAGGGGCACACAGAAAGAGCAAGAGTTCATTGTTGATGTCTTTAAAGGGTTAGCACTCCTGCCAAAAAGTGACAGGAGGCCAAGACACCCGGCGCCAATTTATTTATTTATTAATATACTTTTACTTACTTTCTTTGTGGAACAAAAAACAGCAGCATCGTTAGTTAGTAAAGATCACGGACCTCTCATACCTTTGCTGTCTTGAAATGGACTTGACTTACACTTGTGCGTGGTGAGGCTCCTTTTTAAAGCATACATCGATGCATTGATCTCCTTACAAACATCAACAAAGGCTCAGAGAATCGAAGAAATGAATTGGAAATAATTCGTTCCAAATCCTGCATTCATAGAGCATGTTAGCTGAAACAATTTGCAAATTGCTTGAAAAAAAAGCTGCAATTTAGAGAGCGCGTACTGTTGAGATGATCACAAATGAATTTATTATAAACACAGAAAAAGCACAGAGAGACTCAGAATATATAAAACGATTTAAGGAAAAAAAGTCTGAGTATTTATATTTGATGAAAAATCTTCGAGCTCTTTGAAACTGGCTGGCAAAGAGGACGTTTGGGTCTTCAGCTCCTGGGAAAAATGTGTCTGGCTTTTTTTCTTACTGAGACTTCACAAAACTTCTTCTACAGTGGATGCTGACGACAAATGCAGACTCTCCAAGCCGTCTCCTGTCGGGGATGTTTGGCACTCTATAGCAACTGCAAACTGAAGCAACAGGAAAATTACCCATGAATTGCACGTCAAGTCAATTTTATTCATACAGCCTGATATTACAAATTACAAATCTGCCTCGAGGGGACTTACGAGCAAAAGGTTACTGAAGTTTCTTTCCATTTCCTTACAACCTGTAGAAACCTCAAGATCAGAGAAGGATCTCTCATCCCGGCCAAGTGTGGACAATCGGGTTGACAAAATTAAAAGATAGCAAACAACGGCCACACGGCCTCCTCTCCGTCACACAGATCTGCACAAAAAGACAAGAGGCACAGCTAAAGCACTGCATTCACGCAGAAAACGCAGAGGGAGGAGAGAGACAATGACAACGTGCACATGAGGGAGGGAGTGGGAGACAAGAGGAGAGGCAGAATCTCCTAAAGGACGAAGAGCCAGATCCAGCACATCTGGAAGGAGGCACCGACAGCCAAGACAGAGAGAGAGAGAGAGAGAGAGGGGGGCCCCAGGGTGTCAGCTGAGAGGGCCAAGAACAAAACCCTGAGGTACTCCTCAATTCACACCAGAAAATGTTGATGTGGTATTACTATAGGAAACATGCTGTGCACTCTCAGATAAGACTTTAACCATGTGAGAGCCAGAGACACCAAATTGATTTTCCAGTCAGTCGGGGAGTACGAAGTGCCACCAAACATCTGTGAATGTGTAAAAACATTTCAAAGAAGCAGCAAAAAGGACAACTGGCAACCTCATGCTTCTTCTGTGGCGTTTTTTACTGTTTCCCAGAGACACTGATGCTGCTAATGGGGCCTAGGATGGTAAAAGGCTTTTCAGATTAGTGCTCCGAAAGCAGCTTTAGGATTCTTCCCAGTCCCAGCTGTGGGACACTCCCTTGTTGGAGACAACGCTCGCTTGTTCCGGGGAAGAAAACTCAAGTTTGTATAAAGACAACTTTGAAGGTTGAAATGATCGCCGTGTGATGTCTGTGCTGGTTTAATGCGTTGTGGTGTATGCATTTTTGTCTGTTGATTTCCATATGAGGCAGCGTGCAAGCCTGTCTGTGTGCGTGTGTGAGTTATTGGTTTAATTTTCACCTTTATGCAGCTGTAAATGAACGCTATTTGAATAAAGCTACCGAGGCTCATAAAAATGCCTCTGTTGAGATAGTGGATCTAGTTAAGTTCCCTCTCACATTCGAAGTAGACCGAGCTGATGGGCAGTGACAGAGACTGGGAGCTGAGAAGAAAATCCTACCACTCCTTCCCTTCAGTTGTGATATCTTTAAAGTCTTATTCACTCTGTCGATGAAACACGTTTTTTTTTTGGTGACATCTCACTTAAAAATGACCTGAAAGATCAGGAAGAGGAACACTATATAAAAAAGTCAAAGCATAACTTGGGTGGAGGCCCAGTCAACTCCACGTTTCAACTGCAGCCAGCCCTGCAGCAAATCTATCCTATCACTCATTTTATTTCTTTTTTAGACTATTGTGGGAATGGATAGAAGATAAAAGAAGGTGCTGATTCTAAAACAATACATCTGTTTTGAAAAGACTCCACGGCCTGACATTCATAAGCCATTTCCTCAAACACAGGTAAAATAAAAGCAGAATTTGAGCCTATTGTTCAGGAAAATGACTCGGCAGAGCACAATCATGTAGGAATTTAAGTGTTGATTTATTCATATAGCCTCATTTTGGATTTAAATGTTCAAATTTTCACAGTGGACCTCAAAATCAGCATCGGATTTACCGCAAAGCTTTGTCACGTTGTCTCGTTAGGATTGGGATAAAATTCTCCATCAGATAAGGCTGCAGGATGCATGCTAAGAGCAATCATGACATTTAAATAGCATGAGAGAAATAAGGTCACAAGACCTCCCATATAGAAACGAGGACACGGGAATCAGCATTAACAGTGAATTTGCCTGTTTTAGCAGAGGGCATGAATAAATAACACAGAAGTGTTTAACGAGGACTTCAAACTATGAGCCGGTTTCAGAGCAAAGTAAGGTTTCTGTATTTTGGCAGTCGTAATAACTGCCTGACAAATTGCCAGAAAATATTCATCCTGATCAAATATGCTTTAAACTCAGTTGTAATGACGACGATTTGGGAGAGTTATGAAACCAGCCTGTGAGGATTTCGGGCTGTTATCTTCAAACATACAGAAGCTGTCCTTTGATGGGGAAGCACAACAGTGGGTTTGGATGGAATATCACAAAATGACAGCATGAGAACGTCTTTAGCAACTAATAACAGAAAAATGGGATATGATTATGGGCAGGATGTATGAACTGGATGAACCACTGAAACGTATGAACCACCGTCTTTACGAATAACCACGATGAACTGTTGGTTTATGCATAATAAATGTGTTAAAGGGGATAAATAAAAACAGCGGATCCATTATTCACTCAGTGTTTCCTTCCACAGCTATGCAGATGACACCCAACTCATCCTGATCTGAAATCCAGGTTGGCCGTGTGAGCTCCCGAGCGTCTGGCCGACGTCGCTCACTGGAAGTCTGCCTGAAACTCAATCTGTCAAGGGTACTGATACCGGCCAGGAGAACCCAAAAGCACGACACTGAAGCAACACGAGTTTGAGGGAAGATAAGTTCACTTGGTCCAAAAACAGGCAGGGTCAAAACCAGGAGATCAAATCAGGCAACCAAATCCGACAGGTGCAGGCAGGAATCCAAGGTCCACAACAGGCAAAACAGGGTCAGAACAGGACATCAAAAAACAGATACTGGAAAATGCGGGCGAGCTCGGCAAAAACAACACAAGACACTCTGGCAGGGATGAAGGGGAAATTAACCAGTATATAAGCTGAGGGACTGATGAGGAAATGGACTGCAGGTGAGATGGGCGGGGAAAACCAGGTGAGGGAAATGAGTTGATTGCAATGAGAATTAGTGGACATGAAACCAATAAACAAACTGAGTGAAACTATGTTACACAATCCTCTCCTGTCAGTGACTTCTCCATTAACACTAACTTTGCGGTGTGTCTTAGCTTGGACTTCGGTCTTGCTGCACCAACACGCTCGCTGCATCCTTTCCTTTTGCCACCTCAATAATTTCATGAAGTGTCTTTTGGGTCATCGTCTATTTTTACCTCCGTGCGCTCTAACTTTCCTCTACCAGCATAGCATTAGCATATGAGTCAGAGCACCAGAGGGTGACACACGATCCAACGATTAGTCTCCATGCAAAATGTGCAGAGCAGCGAAAGATGCTCTGACTTACATGTCAGGTGTTATTTACTTCAAAACTTGCTCCGCGTGAGTGTGCAGATAGATGTTTGTGTTGGGCGTAGCGCGCGTGCCTACGTTCAACACCACAGGACCTAAGCAGATGCTTCGCTAAACGCATCAGAGACTGCTGCTCCTTCCTTCATTATTTTTAAATGTCACTGTTGTCGTATTTCTCTACACTCAACCCTGTCCACTGCAAATGCCACAGTCTGAGCTCAGTGTCTGTTTTCTCTTATTCCTTTCATTGTATTTCATTTCAACACACGAATCGATGCTTAGAAAATTCAGACAGGTAAAGTAAATAAGAGCCTCTGAGCCAGAGCAGGTACCGTTAAGGTGCGGATGTCAGAGACTCAACTTCTCAACTATGCAGACAGAAAACTGTGAATGAACTGAGCAGCTCGCATAATGTGACGTGTGCCTTTTGATAAAACATGCAACCCATCCCCATTCAGCTTTCTCTGTGTAAACTTTGTGCACTTTAATGACGCCTTTCTATGCCACTCGAGGCTCTTTTGACACATCACATTCACACATTCAGACGCTGATTGCCGTGCACGGTGACCGCTCGTTCACACGCCGATGGCACGAACAGGTTGGAGTTCAGTATCTTGCCCAAGGACGCTTCAACGTGCAGACTGGAGGATCGACCCACTGATCTTTTGATTAGTGGACGATCTCACTCCCCTCAGGTGAAACTCTTTGCTAGTGAACTTTTTCAATTATTTTCTTTGCTTATCATACACCAGATGTTCGGACAGGCAGTAGCCCTCTGTGTGTGGTTTCCACACACACACACACACACACACACACACACACACACACCAATCGCACACTGGATTGTGTGTGCTATGAACCGCAATCTGTTTGTGTACTAAAGGGCACGTTGTGTGGCGGTTATTATACCCTCTGCAGGGTTAATGTGTTGAATGATTAAATCAGCAGCATGTGAGCTCGAGCACGGATGATTGCGCCACCTGAAGCTTCGTGACGAATTGATTGATTGTTTGTCTGCAAGCAACAGCAGCTGCTATCGAGTTCAGGATGCACACCGAATTCTGTCCTGGATAAATACGTGACCCGAACTCCAGCTGCTTCAAAGAAGCACAGTTTCAAACAGTATGAATATGAAACAGGGTTATCATTTAAGATTATAACGTTTCCCCACACGAACAAGTGATCATAGACCCGAACATTAAAGCAGCATCTCTTAAAAAAATGACTCATGCCATATGAATAGAATACATTTTGATTTATTCATACGGCCTCGTTTTGAATTGCAAATGTTGAAATTTTCATGGTAACAACGTAAAGCATCCGTTTTACTGCACATTTAAATCTGTGTTGCTTTGTCTTGGTTATGAGTGGAATATAATTCTCTATAATATATGACAGTAGTCAAGAGGGATCAGCAACTTGAACCGCTTCAAGTGAGAGAAATGATAATGAGATCACAGGACCTCCCAAATGGAAACGAGGACATGGGTGTTTACACTGAGATCAGCGGAACAGTACATTTGCATGTCTTAGCATAGAGCATAAATAAATAAGATGTTTATGATGCACTCTGGCTCACTGATATGATTCCCCTGTTTCAGCCACACTCCCCATGCTTTAAAAGACGTACCAGCCAATTAGCCCCAGCAATACATCGACACACAGTAGAGTCAAAATACGAACCACTGGACGGACTGTCGTGATATGTTGTACATTTGTAATCGATGGTCTCCAGATGAGTCTTAATCATTTCTGTGATCCCCTGACTTTTCATCTGTAATCCCTCCAGAACGTCGACATTTTTGGTGACAGAGCTCGGCGAGTGCTGAATGGACTGCCATGTTTGCATTTGCTACGCACATTTATTTGATGCCGAGCTGCAACATCAGCATGTCTTGCAGGTGATGTTGAGAGCAAAGGTGCAAGGTGCTTTTGGGGCCCTGCCTCTTCGTACATCGTGGCTGCACCGTCTATATTTCTGCACCTGAGTGGGAGCGCGTTAGTATTTCCTAGTTAGCTCAAAGCCAACTTTAGTCTGTGAGATATGACTCACACCAAAAAAAGCAGAGAAAATAACAGAAGAAACCCCAGAAAGAGGAAGAGTAGTAGTAGTTTTCCAGGATGGACAGACATGCAATAGAAGTCATGGACAGAACAGACCGATGTGTAAGTTTACTGCATGGAGTCTCTGGTTGTAAGTAATATCTTGCTCTTCCAACAGACATAATAAATCATGGTTTTGTATTTTTGACTACAAATGTACCCCCGCCGAGGAAAAAAAGGGAAATATGCAACTGTCTATGCAAGTTTTAGGATTATTTTTATGCTTTCGCTGCTTTGCTGGACTTCATGGAGAAGTGGTGAGACGAGCATGAGAGCTCTGATGACACGAAACATAAATCATGAGCTGGTGTCAGAGTCATTTGCCGCTTTATGGCGCTACATGCTTCTTGGACTGCTATGCCATGTGGGAGTTTTATCGCTTCATGGGACTGGTTTGTGAAGGGGTCTTCTTCCCTCTGCATTTATTTAGCATGAAATTGAATGTTAAGAGTATGTTCAGATTTCAGAGTGAAGCACTGACTGGAGCAATTTGACTTTTTGTCAAAGGCAGTACTAATATATTCAAGAAGGATTAAATTTATTCCCAAAACTTAAAGAGTTAAAAAAAAAAGTTGCAATACATTTAACTGTAGAGTTCAGCTTCTCATTATGTAGATTTAACATGGCAGACTGAAGGGCATCATTTGGCTGCACATGGTTACCAAACATGGTCAGTCTACCTGTGACGCTGAAGTAATTCAAAGTGCTGACGAGTGTGCAACTGCTTTCTAAACTGAGTATTCATATCACTTTTGATGAGCCATGACGTCATGTGATGTGCTTCAAGGTGTACCCGCTGATCCGCAGTTATAAGCAGCTCTAATGATTGCTGGACATAAATAATGTGCCTACTCAAATTGCTCACCGTTAAGAGTGAACTGTTAACAGCTTTAATGCTAGTGCAGTTAAATGACGCAGTAAGTTGAAGTGACGGGCGCCGGTAAACTGCCGCTTCTGTTTTTTTTTGTTGTTGTTTTTTTAAAGGTATGTTTCACTTCAGAGCTGCTTGTTTTATGCACCATTTAGTTCTGCACAGTTGTACTCATTGACTGCTCCTCCTGTGGCAGCAGAGCTCCGCGACTCCGGCAGGTTCACACCTTTACGTGTTGTCTGTTTAGATAGCTGAGTAAAAAGTTTAAAACTTATGTGTACAGTCATTTCCGACAGGATTCGCTTTGCGTTCGAAGAGGCTAACAACTAAGATTATGCTTTTCCATTTCTTTTTGAGCTGGACGTGTGATGGAAAATCCATAAATGTAAAAATGTCTAAAGATGTGAAGGTACTTTGCCTTTCACCCCTTTCTTTATATATGCTTACTTTCCATTTTAATAGCATAACATAAAAATGTATCACATTAGTTATGAGGAGCCCAAATCTTCTGGCTAGTTTTATGGATAGTCACAATTATGTTGTGTCATCATGAATGCTGTGTTGATGACATATACAACCACCTAATTTAATCTTCTGGTAATATTTCTGACATCTGTGACTTTTTCTGCCATCTTCATGGTTGTAATTTGTCCGATGTGATCTTGTTTTAAACTAATTATATTATATGCCGCGGCACAATGGAGTGGAGCCGCTGTGCTTTTTGGACAACCGTTTGTGCCTATTAACTACGAGCCGAGAGAAGTAGAAAACAGGTCGGTTTCAGCTCCGCTTCCTGTGTTGCTTTGTGCTGTTTACAAGGTTCATGACTAGAAGGTAGGTCAGCTCAATTTATGTGTGTTATTGAGGTTAAAATGCCCTCTGCTCCTGATGGTCCTCCGAGTGGACAGACAGTCAGTCCAAACTCTGAAAGCAGGTGTTTTATGGTTGGGTCATATTTTTTCACAGTAAAAACGTGAGTTACCGACCACTAAGACTCTTTCAGGTTAATTAATGATGTTAGTCAGTAACATCATTAACTAACCTGTGCTGTGTTTATCTCAAACGTGCATGCTGACTGGCTGGGACTCGCAATTTACTGTTTTCATCAGCGCCGATCTCGTCTCTTCTCTTTCGTAATTCACCCACTTTAAATTGACTTTTAAATTCCCGTTTTGATTCCTGGAACTTGAAACGGTTTTCAGTGCAGTCGTGGAATCAGTTCAGACATTCTTGTTTTCTTACATAAGAACAGAATGCAGGAATTTTTATTTAATCCAAAATAGATTTCATCCTCTATCATTGAATCATGTTGCAGATCCAGTGGTTAGTCTGCGACTGGCCCTCAGGTGGACCATCTGTCCAGACAGACAGGCAGATGGCCAGATGGCCTAACATATTTACTGGCCCCGGGGCCCCACTGACAGACAGACTGACAGACCATGAGGAAAACTGGAGAGTTTCCACATCAGCTTCCTGCAAAAAACAAACACACACAAACAGACTCTCTCTGTCACAGATGTGCACAGAAAACACACACACACACACAGGAGGTGTTTCTGACCACACAGACCATGATACCATCTGAAAGAAAGACAGCAGCAGGGAGACTCTTATGATAACCACATCTGGATCTGTGTGTGTTTTTTCATGCTTGCAGAATAAATCACGTTGCATATTTTAACGGAAGTATAAATGACGGTTTGTTGTCACAACTGGGTTATTAATGTTTAAAAATTAGTTTAGGGTTGTCACCGAGCGGGCTTTTTATCCACCGCAGGGGCAATCTAGCTGCGTTCAATTCAAAGTCGGAGGTCTGTTTTACTGCTTGTTCTTATCAGGGTCTCAGGGGAAAGGAGCCAATCCCAGCTGGCATTGAGCGAGAGGTGGAGAACAGGTTGCCAGTTCATCACACACAGAGACACTCACACCTACGGGCAATTCAGACTCACCGGTTAACCTATAAACCTGCATGTCTTTGGATGGTGGAGAAGGGAAGCAAGCGTGCCTGGACAGAATCCACGCAGACCAACTCCTAATGCCAAATGAACAAAGACAGACATGGCTGACCGTGACAAACATAACTTTCTTTGGCAGCCTACATAACCACTTCTATAGTTACAAATATTGTAGTCAGCAAACTTGCCTCTTAAGTCAGGGTAAATGGATTGGCCCTGAGTTTAAAGGTAGGAACTCTGACTTCTGTTGTATTTTTTCTAGAGGGAGTTAAGTGTTGGATTCGCAGCTTTCATTCCAGCCAAAATTAAGAGAACTAGACACACTTTAGTTACTTTAAACCAAACTAAGTAGGTTCGGTGTGAAAGCAGCCTTGGTTGTTGTTGTAGCCGACCATGATGGAAAGAATAAGCAGGATTACAACAGATCC
Source organism: Nibea albiflora (assembly GCA_014281875.1). Lineage (NCBI taxonomy): Eukaryota > Metazoa > Chordata > Actinopteri > Sciaenidae > Nibea > Nibea albiflora. The sequence goes on from CM024797.1 coordinate 4,982,973, forward strand.
CTTGCCACCTCTCAGCTGCTTGTCATGGTTTTTTCCTATTGTGTTTCATTAGGTGACCATCACTGCCACATTATCATAATCCTTCTGCAGTGCTGCAAGTCATTTTGTTTCTTTGAAATACACTGAGTCTGAAAGCATTTCTCCAGAGGCGACATGTCTCTGTGTGAACCGGTGCTTACCACACAGTGAGTGTGTGACCAGGTTTGCCTGTCCCAGACGTTTTTCTAAGATCCTGAGACTAAATCTTTGAGTTGTGGAATCCTCATAAAACTTTGGTGATGACTTTGCACTCCGGGAAGAGCTCTGCCATCACCATAATCAACAACGACTGTGTGGAAACCTTCACGTTTCAAGAAGCCACAATCATCATCGTGAAGGCCCAGCAGAGTATGATGCACTTCCTTTGCCAGCTCAGCAAGCTCAACCTGCCTAAGGAGCTGCTGATCCAATTTCACACCGTCATTATTCAGTCTGTTCTCTATTCATCCATCACTGTCTGGTTTGGATTGGACCATAGGACAGAAACAGACAACAACAGACAGAAAAAACTGAAGAGAAAATCACTGGTGCCCACCTGCCCTCCATTTAGGACGTATACATGTCCGAAGTCATGCAACAGGCATCACTACAGATCCATCATCACCGGGACACAACTGGGTCCAAGTTCTTCCCTTTGGGAGGTTCTGTGGCACCGCATCAACGTGACAACAGTCCTGGACGAAAGAAAAGCAGCGTGAGGAGAAATTCAGAGACTTGTGATTTCTGCACTTGTTATTGGGTCACAATTTGTCCAACTCTACAATTAATGGGAACTAATGGCATCTTGGAATAGTAGAAAATGCCGGTAGGTATTGTTTAGAGTCAGTCAAAATGTTCTGCGTATTAAAAACACACATTTCAACTATCAGGGTAGCGAGAACACGAGAATAAGTTCATAAAAATAAAAGAATTATGTCTGTTCTGATGTTAAGCCTCACTATCCGACACCCATCTGCTCAGACTGGCCTCCTCTCTGTTCCCTGACCTGTGGTCAGTCTGCTTCAGTGTCTTTTACAGCTTCTCAGCCCCGGTTCTACTTATCTCCCAAGTCATTTTCCTTTCAGTGATTTTGTAATCAGCTCCTCATCACGACTTTATCCAGCCCAGTCTTAATAGGTTTCCCCGTGGCTAATATCAGCTCCTTTACTCTGTATGCCATTAGCCTCTTTAATGAAAGCATGACCCCTATCTGCAGCCCTGCCTCGGTCTCCCTCTCGGCCCATCCAAAGCTCTAGACATCACAACGGCAAGGTGATGGAAAATGTCACTTCTCGTCCTTATTCAATTTGATGTTAGCTATTATGGCTCCTCGAGAGGCTCGCGCGGAGATAGTGACTGAAGCAGGAAGCATTAGGTTCATTTGCTGCTTTGTGTCTTTGAGCTTGTGTTTGATATTTCCCAAAGTTTCATAGTGCGAGCTCGAAACGACACGCAGAGGAGGCCTGATTTTCATAGCTGCTGCATGACGGGGGACATGGGGGTGTGACAAAATGGACAATGAGGGAAAAGGTTAATGATCTGTAAAACAAACAAAGAGAACAAAGTTTCTTACTAGAAGCAATGTGATCTAGCATCAAAGCAGTCCAGTCGAACTTCACTACAGCTTCAGCTGAACCTTTGTTGTCGTTTTTTAAAACTCAAGGACCTCAGCAGCAAGTACATACATAACCCAGGTCAGTCACCACCAGCATTTCTTAAGACGGGGGGGGGGGGGCCGCATCCTGGCAGCTTGTAAACGTCACTGCCAGATACCGTCCTCCCTCTGGTCCACAGGAAAAGAGGCTCACACACCTTTCAGATTCATACTGCTGACTTCTTTCCAGGCAACAGATCAGTCCTGTGATTTTCAGGCTGATATCATTAAATTGACCATTTAAAGCTAAGTTCCACTGACTTGTTTAATATTATTACATATTCCAGTACTTTAAATTTGATCTCTGGCAGCTAATTTGGTGTATAAAGGCTGATGTGAGAGTGATTTGTCAAAGACATGCGAGACTTACTCTGATTACCGACTAAATTCATCCCAAACTTAAAGGAAGTAATGTGTTAGTAGAACGTGTGTGCTGCACAAAGCTCTGATGCAAATGCAGTTGTACTATTATGTCACAAATGTTCAAGCGGGAACATGATGAAGTGAAACCAAATGATGAAATCCATAAAAGGAAGTTGAAACAGACAAGCATATCCTATTCCAAATCTATTAAACAGGCGACGTCAAAGAAGATTAAGGCAGAAACTTAAACTCTTAAATGATATTTCCTTGCTCGATCTTCACTTGAACTGGATGAGAGTAGTTTCATTTATCATACCGGATGTACACTGTGTGTAACATGTGCCGACGCAGACTCTATCAAAAGTTTCTCCAGCTGTTAAAAGCTGACAGCTGATCCAGCTGTGATCAGATGACACGTGATGCTTCAAAAAGAAAAAGCACTTCCTCATTCTTCTCTCCTCGCACACGAGTGAGGGCAATGTGGCTGCGTCGAGTTAGGATGCACCCACAGACGACAGTCACAATGTGAGGGGGGGAAGTGAAGATAACGAAGACACTAAACCAGAACAGAAAATAACTAAACTAAAACCAAAGTCCATAAAATACAAGGCTGCTGTTTAAAAAGAATACAGTCTGGTCTCTTTGCAAACTCTACTTGTTTCCTTAATGGTGCAAACACTGAGGAGGCTGGAGTCAGTGTAAAAACACACAAATCAGACAAGTGTGGACCTCAGCATGAATTCTAGTATGCATGTAAGCATACCTGAGGTTACATCTTCATGAAATATGTATATAGTATGCGGCCATGGTTGTTTTTTTTTTACCTTACAAGTCCTATGAAGTCTGTAAAAGCCATTTATTTGCTTGAAACCTGTCCTCCCAGCTGTGTCATTACGTCCCCGTTCCTTTGGAGCTGTAATCGTGAGGACTTCAATAATTAATGACAAACTATTCTTCTAAGTGCTGCTCTGGAGCCGCGGTTCCAACCACACAACTTTATTACAAACGTGTTCAAACAGCCATTTAAAGAAACGACGGTTATTCCAACAAATGTTACGATTTAAGTGAAAAGCACTTTGGGGAATCTCTTATGGGAAAATGGTTATCTCTTGAAGTTTAGGCAAATGCTTTCCCTGAACGATGGTGAAATCTGAAACAGACTCACTCTAACTCTGTCTCCACCTGGGATAGTATGAGAATACCATGTGCCAGTGTATCCACCCTGCAGAGCAGTATCAAAACCTTTTTTGTGTGGTTGGAAAGTGCCAATATAATTTGAACTGAAGGGGGAAGCAGACGCAGTTTAACTGCATCACTGTGACAAACTAAAGCGGTTGTTCTTAAACTGTGGAATGGGCCCACTTGGGTGGATGCAGGGCCGATGCAGGGCTCCTCACAGAACGGAGCAGTAAATTAAGTTAATTTCTTTTTCAGAACATTACACCACAGCTCCTCCGCGGTGGACAATCATCTGTTTTCTCTTATTATCTCCCTCGGTTTCTCTCCCTCTCCCCGTCTCCCTTTCTGTACCCAGAGTTTTGTCTCATTCGGCTCCTGCTGGTGCTTCATCAGGATATCTCTGATCCTCCGCAGCCTCCGTTTCCTTTGTGCTTCTTTATCACAGAACCATTTGGAAATTTCTCATCGGAAATGTTTCGGAAAAATGGCAGGCACTTTCAAAAGATACTCTATCGCTGTCTATCGTGGGCAAACTTCAACCAATCAGTACAGTTGTTATGAACGTGGAAATTAGCTTTAAAGATCAGATGTTTTGTGCCAGACTGTTAAGGTTTATTTCTGCAGTGAAGTTGGGCTCATGGAGACTGACTCGTTCTACTGCCAGCCTCAAGTGGCCATTAAAGGAACTGCAATTTTTGGTACTTTCCTTCACTTCACAAGCAGACCCAGCAGCTTCACACCACACCCGTAGCTCGGAGCAGACAGTAGATCCTCACTGGTGGTCACTGGAGTTTGTGCGTAGCTTGAAGATTTGAGGATGTATCTCCCAATGGCATCTTCTGTGTCATCTTACACACATAACCCGTTACATGAATTACATGATATGATAAGACTGTAGTTATGGCAAACAAACTGCATTTGGAAGGTCATAACATTTGAATGTCCATCTGCCCCCTTCTGATGTCTGCATTCTTACAATGTTCTGTATTGACACTAACTGTTGGTATCACACATCTAGTCATTCATCTGCATGTCTGGAAGATGGGACAGGAAGGTTACAGGCGTCTACTGTTGCACAGTTTGTAGCTAAGCTAAGCAAATTTGAGTGATTTGGGATGTATAAATAAAACTGACTTGACTTGATTCACGGGGGGAGAATAAACAAGGCTGCTCCTGCGAAGCTCTGAAGGCTCAGACTAGCAGGATTTATTCAGGCAGCAAATCGACATGTAAAGTACAAGATGGAAAGAATTTTGACAGGGGAGGAAAACTAATGATGCTCATCAATCAGACGCACCAGTCAAATCCGAAATATGGAAAAAGGCCTTTGTGCTCTCGGGTTCAATGTCAAGAGACTGCAGTTCAAGAAAATGCAACTTGGCTCTTCCTGAGAACAGCTAAACAATTACACCAGAGCTGAGAGGTGTTAAACTTACCTATAGCTGGAAAACTTCCCAAGTGTGTGCAGCACAAAGATAGCCAATCCTTTGAATAAATGAAACAATGACGACAGAGAGCATTAAGGAGGAGATATATGAGACAAGAGTTTATAAATAAATAGAAACCGACGCCTGTCACGCAGGATTTTTATTCACTTTTTGACAACCGTTGCCGTTGTAGCTGTTTTATCAGAGCAGAGAAGCCGGATCACAAGAGAAGAAACAGGACATTGATGCTCGAGAAAGATAAAGACCGCATACTGTGTCAGTGTCAGCCTCTGTCTCATGGAAACACAACTGCAGAAACTCCCACCTTACCACCCACCCACATCTAACACACCTTCAAACACCCTCCTCCTTCCTGCTGCCTTCCATCGTTTGCACCTTCTCCTCCTCCCTCCCTCCTCCTCCTCCTCCTCTGCGGGTGCTGATACAGTGCACTAATCACCAGCTCGATAAATCAATAGCCAAGCCAATAACCATTACTTCAAATTAGATGCTTGCTCCTGTGAAGGAAAGCAGCTGACACCTTCATAAAGGCGCCTTTCATTAGCGGCTATCGACCGGGCCGAGCTAGCACAGAACCTGCAGGACAACACGCGCAGCGGGGAGGCGCAGGAGCAGCAGGAGGGAGGAGTGAAAGAGAGAAGAAAGAGAGACAGACTGCTAGAGAAAGAAAACCCAAAGTTGTTTCCAGTAAATAAATCTTGGCTGCTGATAAATTCCCTCTGCCAGAATTTATCCTCCTTGAACAGATGGGATTGGGTTCACTGCATCGGAGAGAGGCGAATTACTGTACATGTACGTCTGTGTGTGTGTGTGTGTGTGTGTGTGTGCTTGTTTTGAGGCAGAAAAGGGATTGAAGGGTGCAGCATCTCTGCCTCGCCGTCTCTTTCACTCCCTGTCAGTCTGTCGGAAGCACAAAACTGGTGCATCGATGTGGGTCACATGCAAATCAGCACGGCGGGTCGAGCTGGCGTTGCCTCCCCGGTGGGATCCCCCAGCTGAACATCATCTCGGCTTGCTTATTGTAAGACAGCCAGTCATGCTGTCGGTTTATAGATCACTTATGTAAGGGCAGTCTTGTGTTGTTGTTATTTTTTTTCCCCTCTGGCTGGTGTTCTCTCACTAACCCACAGATGGCAGTGTGGGATAGCCGGTTTGAGCTGAAAGTGTTGGTCATCATCGCTGTCCGGTCTGCTACACATGGGGGAAAAAAAAAAGCCCATGGAGAGACAGACGTTAAAAGAGCGTCTAGTTTCGAACTGCACCCTCAAAACCACAGCTGTAACATACAGATTCACCTTTAATGAATTATTAACCAGTTAATGCCTCTGCTGACTGTCATGCAGACCAGAGTCTGTATGTTTCGTTTACTCACAGGCTTTAGTTATAGGAAGAGTTAGTTTATGTGAATTATTATTGATTATTGCATATTGATAAGGGTAAGAATAGACAAACATGTTGCTTCTTCCTACTCCATTTCGAGCATGAAATGCTAATTTATGTTCATTATTCCTTTAAGTATGTAAATGAAGTCATGTGCTGTGCCGCTGAGTCTCAGAGGGACGCCGCTCAGGGTACAAACGACTACAATCGCTGCTTTCAAACCTTGAACTTCAATCTGTAACCTTACAGGTGGCGGATCAGGAAGGATCCCCAAATGGTCACTGAGCTGTCAAGTAACTCACCGTGTCCTTGAAATGTGAGGACTTTTTACGTGATTCTCGGTGCACATTTAAAAATACGTGGCGGACAAATGGTGTTACCTGCATGGAGCCTTCATGCCACAATCAAACAAGTTTATTATGACTCTGCAGGTATTCTATGCCAGCTTGAAACCACCGAAAGAACAATTAGCTTCTGAAGTGACATTTCTACTTTCTAATTTCAGTTGACAAACCAAAAGAAAAAAAAAAGCTACACTAACGAAATTTAAAAGTTCCACTACCCTCGATTCCCTCCACCACTCATGATTTACCTCTATATAAAAAAAGGTCGGGGGGGCAACAAGTACATAGAGAATTGTCTCTCGGGATCCCCGAGTGACTGTAAGATCTGATATGAAACCTGCGGGGCAAAAACATTTTCAGTAACAAAAAAGTGCTCTTCAAAAGTTCAGCACATAAATCAATCAACCGATAACAAGTGCTTCAAACTGCTTAGATCTGATGATGCTACTCACCATCGCTGTAGTTCAGGTCGCCGTTCATGTCTTGATGGAAAGTCACAGACTAAACAGTCGGTAAATGTTAATGTTACTATTTGTGAGTAATTCAGACGTTAGTTCCACTGCATTATAGAGAGATTATCTCCAATGTCCCTAACACAGAAACATAATATCAGATATCACACTTAATAATGTCTTACGCAGGAGGAAGGATAGTTTATTAAGTCAGTCTCTTTGGAAATGAGCCAATTTAAATGTGCATTAAAGATGGTGGATGATGGCCGTCCATAATATTCTCTCTCAGATTAGGCTCTACAGTCAGGTAGGAGTGATTTCATTTGTCGAGAAGTCGCTGATAGTTACTCACCGGCGGGTATGTATACACTGAGGTTGGTGGCTGATGAGCAGCAGGTGTACAGGGAGGAGACTGGTCATGTGACAGGGGAGCACAATGTGGTGGACAGGTGAGGAATGGCAGGCTGATTGACAGCCAGGTGAGACAAAGTCTTCATGAATAAAAGATATCCAAGGATGTTTTGTTTGTGTGTCATCGCTGGTTATTTATTCAGTCATTGATATTTGACCTTTTTTTTATGTATAAATTTGAAAGATTTTAGAGTTTTATGGAGTTTAAGGCATTAAAATAGTTTAATATTTATTTCTTGATGAAAGAAACTTCAGTTTTTCAACAGATCTTTTCAGGTTTCAAGGCTGATGATGAATTAGCAGAGGTTTATTACAAAATCTACGACTAAGTTGCGAGTTGTTTTTTGTATAGATTGACCAAACTGGATAAAATATATTAGAACGACATCACATCTACGGGTTAAACAGGACATCCACAGACTGCAAACACAGCCCGCTCCGTCCTCACGTTTTCTGAAGGGTATATAGCATAAATGTATTTCACTATCTCTCTCTCTCCTTTTCCTCTCCTGTTTTTTTTCCCTCTCTCTTCAGTATGGTGCAAACCATTTGTCTTTATTTGAGCTGCTAAATTATAATGTTAAACATAACTCAAGTCTCTGTAATGGAGAAGACGACCCAGTTCCCGACTGATTGGCAGTCTACCAGTAACTTCAGCTCATCACATCTTCCCACCAACTGGCTTCCTTGTCCCTCGCCTGTCTCACAGCTAATTTTATTGATGGCGCCATCTCACACAGGACGGGAAAGTGAGTCAGTTCGATTTTCTGCAGCTATCTTGTGTAATTTTTTCACCTTGCTGTCCTCTCAGCGCAGTCAAAGTCAGCAGTTAGTGTATCATAATTAAAGGGAAATTGGTGATAGTTGAACGAGGATTGACAAAAGCAATCAAATTTGGATGAACTACCTGAACCCGGCTCAATCAATAAAAACACCAGGGATTCTTCATTGTGAGGAGAAACGGCTGCTGTTCAAAGAGGACAGTAATTTCACAACACTTCTTTCTCGATGTAGGTGGCTGCTCTGGATGAGTAATTTCTGCTAAAAGATATTAGGGCACATGGAAAGAAAGGCATGAGTGGAGGTGAAGGGAAGGTGGATGAAGGAGAGAGAGATAGAGAGAGGTGCTGGAAGCAGTATCTGCAAAGTGAAAGTATTTTTATAGTGAGTTTTCCATACTACCCAAACGTACAGGTGTCGTTGTCTCCTCTGCTTAACTTTACAGGCTAATCAAACCCACATTTTAGTTTTGCAGGAATCCACGGCTGTTATTTTCACGCACTGTCACTCCCGGCTGCATCTGTAGGCATTTTAGAGGGCGATCTAAATCTGATTTGATGTATAACTCCGAGAATATATCAACTCTGCTGCAAGATTAAAACTTGCAAGATTTGTGTTGGGTCCCAGCTAACTCTGGCTATAGTATGGCAATACTACCTGCCTGTGGCAGATGATAAAAATAAATGCTTAAAATGTGGAAGGATTATTTCAGGAAAGAGTGAATACGGGTAGCATGATAAAGTGTCTCATCGAGCATGGAGAAAACTTCAGGGTGGGCAGGTATATAAAAATAATGATAGTAAAAAAAGGTACTGAATGGAGGACTTCGTTGAAGGTAAGGAACATGTGAAAGGAGATCTTCAGCCCTGGAGTTGTTTTATTGAAATGCTCATAGTTTTATGAATAAAGAAAATAGCAACGTTGTTTCTTGTATGCTAAATTAAAGGGTGGTAACATGAGATGTGCTTCCAACATTTCAATCACTTCCAATTTAAATGTACAGCACTGCATACACTGCGTACACACACACAGACAGACAACTGTCTTTGGCTGTCCCTTGTCCTGCCAATTCAATTACGATTTTTCATTTAGCAAACCACCATTGTGAATGCACAACAGATCTGGAAAATCATTAGACAACAAGCTCACATGCAATATTAATTTACCTCATAATGCATAACATAAGTAATCACAGGTGCACAACAGATGGGTTCCTTTGCTGCCTTGATTCACAACTACATCACAAGGAAAAGTAGATGATGGCTCAACTGAACTAAAAAGAACTCGGGCTACATACTGGGATTTCACCTTTTCATCCATGTTTTTGTGTTCAGTAGACGAACAAAGAAACATCTGGCCCGCAGCCTTTCCTTCACTCACGTCTTGTAAACTCACAATCCTTTTGCTGTCTGCGGTTTTAACTGTTGCATTGCATTATCTGTAGACTAATAACCTCAATTTTCTCCAGGTTTGCACTCTTCCAACTTCGACTTGCTAAAAGCCCTGAAATCTGCAATATGGCACTCTAAGCACACACACATGGCTCAAACACATGAAATATGAATGTAATATTTAGTTTTACGTGCCTGCGCTGTCATGCCGAATAGCAGCGAGCGACTTTATTCATTTATTCAAATGATATTCCTGCTTTTTGAATAATTTGAGGTTTGATGTAAACACTCTTAAAAAGCCATTGTCCGGCGTGTGCACGTGTGTGTGTCTGTGCGTCCTTGATGTGCCCAGCTGGAGCTGTCGCTCACTGAGGGCTGTACCTATGGGACGGCGACGTAGAGATGTTGTAGCCTACAAAAAAACAGTTTTATTCAAAAGGAAACACTCAATGCTGGCAGCATTAGACCGCTGACATGAATCGTCGGGTCAGTTTGTGATAATGTGTCCTTGAATACACTGCTGAACTGTCTTGTTCCCGCTTGACTGCACTCTGATCTCGCAGGATCTCTTGAGGGGATACGCAGGAGCCAAAATATTTAACACAATGCATAAAAAAGTTCTAGATCTGATAGACTCAGTGGGGATTTGAGCCAAATGCTACCACCAGCATCCTCACTCATGCCCACAATGACAATGCTAACATGCTGAAGTTCAGCAGGTATTATGTTTACATTTTGTTTTTAGCCTGTTAACATATAAAAGTATCGGGAAGGTCAGCGATGGATGCAGTGTGGTAACGCGTGCCGTTTCATCTAGGGACATGAAAGACACACCAATAATCTCCAGTCTCATAGTTTATGCTGCTCAAACTCTACTCAACACCAGCAGGACTCAAAAAATGTCATGCTGGTCTTTGTCCTCCCGATCAGATAATCAGATCAGAAAAAGCTGTAACTCAATAAAGGCATGAGGACTGAACACTTTATGAACTAGAGGACAATTGCCAATTACCTCCATCTCTATCCCCATGAAGAATATTAAAACTTATGATGCAATATTTCCAGCACTGCTGACAAATATCATTGCTGGCGGTCGTTGTTGGTGTCAGGAATGTATTGTGTTTGGTCTACAATGACAGATTGGATTAGATGCTGGACACTGACATGGCTTTTCTGATACTGCACACTTATCAACCATTTTAATCAAGTTTTCAATTACTGTTTCTTTGGCTACAACTCCTCCTAAAGCATTCCTTCCCTCTGAGCTGTCGCTGTCAGCCAAATGATTGTGTGATGAGCTGGACAGCAGAGCAAAAAGCTGCAGGATATAAGGCTAAGTCCCCATTCTCTACTTTTCTCTTCCTCTCTCTCACTTTATCCACAGTAATCCCCGAGAGCCCGGATGATAATGGGTAATGGATCTCCAGACCCCTCCCTTGCAGAAACACACATGCACTCAGTGTTGATGCTGAGGGTGCAGGTTCCTGTGTCTAACATCCTGCGTCCCAGACCTTGTATCCACGGCGATTAGGTGGCTAACAGGATTACCCGGCCCTCCATCTCTCCATCCATACATTCCATTATTTGTTAACCTTTTCTCCTTTGGAGCAGGCTTTACCTCGCCTGCCACAGGTATTCAGAAAAGTGAGGACCAGAAATACTGAGAAAAGTTTATGAACAACTTTCATTGCAAAAAAGTCAAGAGTGAATTGAGTGAGTCAGTTATATTGGACTCATGCACTGTGGTGTTATTTTCTTGTTTCAATGGAAAAAGAAGTATAGCGTTATTATTTGGACCTGTGACCCAATTTCAAACAAACCACACTATGTTAAAGTTGATACTAAACTTTATTTTCACTTGTTTGCATAAGAAATGTATGGCTGAGCTCCCAAACCTGCTAGATTGTGTGGTTTCCACCCTGGATTGGGACTCAAGTTGGCAAAATGAGCCGATGAGCTAATGCTGAGTTGTGTGGCAGGTTGACAAAATACCACTAGTACCAACAGCCCTGTGAACAATATGGACCAATAAACACATATTTCACATGACTGTTCTCTGGCTGAAGGAGTAGGTACTGTTCTGTCTCTGCCAGCCTTTAAAAGCTGTGAAAAGACAAAAATAAACTTTACCACAGCATCTGATGGAGTCACACGTGGCATCTCATATGCTGCCTGCTACTCCGTTTAAGTTTCCATGCTACCACGTTACATGTGGCATGCCGACATGGCCAAGTGGAAGGCAGCCAATGTAGTTTGGTGTTATGCACAAACAGGAAATGATACAATACATGCACTGACATGAAGTCACACAGTCATATTGCAACTTTCAAAGTCAATTAAACTTAAGATTTTAATTATTCCACAGCAAAACAGACTGTTACAACAATCAGTTATGGAAGAAATAAATGCATGCATTATAATTTTACCAACTTAGCTAAATTTCTTGACTTGAATTTGAGAAATTGCAGTTTAAGAGTTAATGTTACTTCAAATTACTTGATCAATCTGGAGTCTGTTGAGAAGGTCCAATGACCAGAATCTCAATTGAACCAAAAAGCAAGAAACTGACACCAGTTTTTCTTTAATTTAATAACTTTGGAAATACATCTGCCTCAACAGGCACATACAGCTGCATCATCAGCGTAAAAGCGGACATTAATTTCATGACTGTGTAGAATTTAGCCCAAAATTGAAATATATGTATATACTATACAAAACACGCTGACTTACCCATGTGAAAGCCAGGGCCGACACACCAAATTGCTTTTCCAATTGTATACACTGATCCTATGGTGTCAAAATTCACCCTCAGATTCAGAGAGGAACCAAAGTGGAGTCTGAATCCACAATAAGCAGAAGATAATTCATCATATCAGTCAGTGCCCTGAAAGCAGATTAAAAAGTTGCTGACACAAAATAATTTTTGCTACTGAATGGAAAATTAGAGAGGCCAATAATTAATCAAAGACTACAGAATAAGGTGTGATTTTTTAAAGTAGATGTTTAACCCCAGGCAGTCTTACAGCTAGCGAGAACAATGCCACGATGCATGCCTTAATGATGATAACTAATAATAATGAGCATGACAAGAAATTACCAGAATTTTAGATGGGGTCGAGGAGAACAGCAGCTTAACAATGTTTCAAGAGTGTCTCAAAATGTGTAAGAACGCAGACCAACATGTTGCATTGCTGATTTTACAAAAGTAGAGCGAGATATCTTCATTTCATTTCATTTCCCTCTTTGATGCTTCATTTGGATTCATTTTGAGACCAGAAATAGATGTGTTTAAGTCCCTGGTACAATTTCCAAGACCACAGGCAATTGCTCACAAATTCAGAAGTTAGTTTAGAAAACAATTTTGTGATTTAGATGGGACGGGAGAGACGTTCAGAATAGAAACCGTAATCTACAAAGACAAAACCGCTGTGAGGAGTTTCATGCACAAACCAAAACTATCATACGTTCCAGAAACATTTTACTCAGATGATCAAATGCCTTTTCCAGGTGAATACTGAAATCACTAATAATTAAAAACACATGAGCAACCATGCCTGAGATAAATTCTCAAAATCCTTCTAAAACTTGGGCTAGATGGTTGGACTCACTGGAGTCTGTTTCCCTGGACAATGAAATCCATAGTCAATTTGAAAGAGATGGTTTTTATAGATTAATGTAACACTGCTGCATATATTGTATATTGTCCTTCATTTATTGATAAATCAACAATCAAAAACCTTTGGTTGAATAATCACATCCTGATTATGCTGAAAAATCAAATAATTTATTAGTACGGCTTTGGGAAACAGCGCTTCATTAATAGGCCAGTATGTGAAGCTACCAGTAGATAAGATAACAAGCTATCTTAAATTATTTTATGTGATTCACATATTAAGGGAAAGAGAAAATGTGAGTAACATGGTGGAAAGAAGAGTTGGAGACTCCAGGCTATCGCTCACTGAAGTTTTCCCTGGCTGGACATATTAACTAAGGTGGTGAGTCCATATGCCCGCTAACTTTAATTAACTAAAAATGATCTGCGACCTGTCAAATAAGTCCCTGAAGTTAAACTTGATGTAAAGATCTATCTATGTCTATTCCAGTAGGCTGGAGAGCGATCATCCTCTCATGGGTAAGTGACCAATTAACTGATGCTGAGGTCATACATCTTGGCCAAAACTCTGTCTTGCAAGCTTCTCCATTCCAAAAAAACGGGATCAAACTCCTCACCATGTGCAAAGAAGGCTATGCTTGCACTTCAGTACCAGACACACCAATTAAAGGTAGCATCTTTAATATGATATGGACTTAACAGAGTACATAGGTAGAGGAATGAAGATTGAGGAGAATAAATAAGTTGAGACAGGAATTATCTGTCACAGGAGGCTGCATCAGAGGGTCAAAGCAGCTACAAGTGAAACACTGTTGCTATCCAAGCTGTTTCGCTCCACAGAAACAAATTTATTCTCTCTCTCTCGTTAGATTTCTCCACTGGAAGAGTAGGGGTCCAGTCAGAGGAAGGTTGGAAGATGGATGAAAGGTATCACTGTGTTGCTGCGTTGACCCATCCCGGTGGTCGATAACGTAACCGAGACAAATCAAACGCCCCTCCAATGTCCAGTAGCCCAAGGCCATTCATATTTCAAAGTCCTTGGATCCCGACCCTCTGCAGAGGCATGAGCAACTCCTTTCAACGGATGCCCAGCAGCAACAACCCACAGAGGTACAGAATGATTCTCCTCGTCCATAGTATATGCACCGATACTCAAATTGCTTCCATCAGGTAGTCACGTTCACAACATCATAGCCTGCTGAAAAGACACATTTCCCAGGTCTCCCCTCTGCTTTTGTTGTACTCCTCAGAGTCAACTTGCAGACGCCTACCTTGTTAAACTCACTCACAGCTGCAGAGAAAAACTTTGAAAGTAGAAAATGGTCCACCTTTCACTTCATCGAGTCACCAACGAATCTGCGGGGCCCCAACCTGCCGGGGGTTCAGAAAGCGTGTCAGTTTAACGGAACACGGTTTTATGACTACTATAATAAATGCTTAAAACCAGATTTTTAGAGAAAGGTTACGCAAAACAACAGAGGGAAATGGGCCAAGTGACACATTAATGAACGTTATATTGTTTAATCTGCAGGTGTGATTTCCCCACAGCAAGAAGCTTCTTGGTTCAAATCCCTCAGCCGGCTGGGGCCTCTCTGTGGAGTTTGCATGTTCTGCCTGTGTCCTGCTGGTTCTGTCCAAGCACACTGGCTTCCTCCCACAGTCCAAAGACATGCAAGTTAATTGGTGACTCCAAATTGCCCAATTGAGTGTGAATGGTTGTTTGTCTCCATGTGTCAGCCCTGTAATGAACTGGCGATGTGTCCATGGTGTACCCCGCATCGCGCCCAGTGTCAGCTGGATCGACTCCAGCTCCTTGCGACTCTGATAAAGATAAACGGTTACAGGGAATGGACGGACAGATGGATGTTTAATCTGCACACATACAGAGATATATGTATAGAAATTCTGACTTCAGGAGGAGTTGTGTGTTGGTTTTTGACAACAATTTATCCAGTCCTCCCAGCACTGTACTGTACAGAGCGTCTCTCTGGCTTTAGCGTGGGTTGCCTGGCAGCCGCTCGGTGATGACAAGACTCTGGGAAGTCGGTGCTGAAGAGCAGGATTATAATTGGAAGAAGCCACAAAATTCACAACATCCATGTTTCCTTGTCTTTATGTATTCCAGGTTTGACATTTTATGCAAAAGGTGCATGACAGCCTCTATATTTTGCATGATGTGATGATCATGAACGTCATGACACGTGAAATGACTCATATTCTACTCTGACTAAAAGTGTCCACTGGATAGTGAGTCTGTCCACAACCTCTTTAAATCTGAGAGGATCTGAAAGAGAAGCACTGATGGACACACTTACCAGAGGCAGAAAAAAAATAACTGAGCTTAAAGATGTCATTCATAACTGCCCCGCACCTCCTACATGACTGTGTAGGAGAGAACAGCTGAGATATCTATGGATCATACGATGACAAATTCACCACCAGCCCACGCTGCTGTTGCAGTATTGACACTGTTGGCAGCATGTACGCTCTGAGATTGATGAGTTCGAGTTAAACTGATCTATAAAGCACTGGCATAATGCACTAGCAGAGAGTTTTGTGTGTGTGTGTTTTTTTTTTGCACTATATCCAGCTCACTTAGCATGAAATAACAGCGTATCTGTGCAGGGAGTAATCATGTCAGGAAAATCTTTGCATCACAGATATCAGCTTCATAGATAATAGGCATGACATTTTCCTGACAGTGATTAGTGCTTCCCTTGTGTCATGTTGTAGAGCAGAGCCTAATCTCACCATTATTGTCTAATTAACAAATAAACGCTTATTGGATTGCAAATATTTTAATTTCACAGGTGTTTGACATTCCTGTAAAATAACCTCCATCTTCCTGTATAACAAACAAATAACCACTTGAATTTGACTTAAAACAGCGTTTGCATTTGAATATGAACAAAATGTTTAATCACTGTTTGTTTCTGTCTTTAGAGAAGAATTGAAAACCACTGAAATAATTTCTCAAACTTATTCCCTTTAGCATTTTTACAAATATAACCGTGCCATTAGAATAATCAGTGTTTAGATTGTAAGCGACACATCCATCCAACAGCTTGTTGCACTGAAAGTCTCGCACACTCTCTGAATATTTCTAACCATATTATCTGAGCAACAATAAATAAATTACTGAAGCATGCTAGCCTATTAGGGCACCTGTGAGGCGCTCCAGATTTCAGATTCTGAGTTGTCACATAACATATCTTGCCGGGCGTTCAGTTATCGAGGATGTCTGGGTTACTCATCTTTTCTGCTGCCACAGCGACACCGAGCTCGATAAGAAAGAAACAAACAAACCAAAAAAGAATCCGAAACTTTCAGTATGAGAAACGACCAACACTGACGGCAAGATCCGAGTATGTGATCGATGTCTGGAAGATGTGTAAAGAAAGGTTAGCTGAAACTGTGTGCCGTTTCTTCTTCGGATGGCAATAGTAAAATATTTTGTTGACTTCACACTTATTAAGCACCTCCATAAAAAGGATTGGCTATAAAGTTTGGACAGGATACTCTTGAGTCTGCTGGCTGCTGGTGTGAAGTAACGCTGCATTCAAGTCGTATCATATACATCATAAATATAGAGTGGGAGAAAGATTTTCACATCTCCATATTGCATTTACGAGTATAAGCAAATTCTCCTCGACTACCTCTACCACCATATAGTTTATGTCTGGTGAAATTACTAAGAAAATAGTTCATGCAGGCTGCATATGTTAAAATTCAGGGCTAGCAGCTGGGCTACTCATCTTGGAATAATATACAATCATAAAAATAACACTTTTAAGAAGATGTTTTCACTTTCTTTTACCCCGACACGGCATGAATGCAGCGTACAGCCAGGCAAGTAAAAATAAAGGAATCCGCCAAGATCAGGTTTGTTTCAGGATCAAAAACAGATATTTAGAAATAAGAGCAGCATCTAACAATTGATTCATGGTGGTGAATTATAGGCCGGCGCATATATCTGAATATATTAGAAAAAGTAAAGGACGAAGTGGAAATGAAGTTCTGAACAGGGACAGATTGTAAAATAATGATGGCAAAGCTTGAGAGATAAATATGGAAGCCAGGAGATGCCTTGGTGTATGATTTTCTTCGATGTTTTTATATGTTTGTTATCTTGTCTGATAACTAATTGCCTCATTAGAGGAAACAAAAGATAATTGTTATGAAATATCGGCACATTTATCTTGATAAATACACATTATTAAAAAAAAATGGCTAATAATATCTAGAGATATAAGTGAACTTTGACCAAAGCTTCATATATGATGAAGCAGAGCGTGTTCACCCTTTACATTGTCTGTCTGTAGCAGCAGCTGCTGCTCATTAAGTACAGCTTGTACTGGTCAGCATGTGTCAGTGGCCTTAACACGCTCAGTGCATACTAACACAGTTTAACTCCGGACCACTTAAAATAGCACACTACTCTGCTGTACGGTCTTAGTCAAGCTCACTTTGCACCACGCTTTGTTAAACATATGTCCAAATCCGGTTCCTATTTTTAATTCGCACACTTAATGACCCGGCCAGTGTGTCACTATAGCCAGAGGAGCGGTGCTCAGTGGAGCAGCCGGTTAAGGAACATTTACTCTGTATGTTGAAGAGTTTAGGTCGAGATGTAGCAGTGCACTCGTACAGCTACAGCAAAGTGAAATGGAAAACCAGCTACTAATAAAAAAAACTGAAAGGTTCCATCTAATCCGCAGCCTAATTTTTCACATTAGCCGAAAACAACAAACAAAAAGCCCCCAAATCCTGTGAGAAAAAAACACTTTGTATGCAATTAGGGCTGATTTGTAAGGCGTCTGCAGACACACTTGGCCGTCCAGCACTTAGCCTGTGTGTGTCATCCTCATTAACACCCTGAAACAAATTTTAACATGTCAAAATAAAGCAAAACTGTATATATTTTTTGGCTCTAATCTTTCTGAGTTTGCTACAATGATGATTATTAAATTCAAAGAGCTGTATCTGTCGTCGTACTGTTGTAAAACATTTGAAGGCTGTTGTTTCTGAACCGTGAATGTGAAATTAAAAAAGCATCTTAAGACGCTGCACTGACATGCGTTCATTTTTGATACAGCTGACACCACAGATGCACCCGAAGTTGGTGTGTGTGTGATTAAAGAGAGCGTTTAATGATTTAAGAAGGCTGCAGAGAACAAGTCAGACGTCTTTGATGTGCTGAAGGTTGCTTTCAGAGTGGAAACGTAGGTGTTGCTAGACCTCTATTTGTCTTTCAGTCGAGCAAACATCGACTCAGGGTGGAAAAGCAGCTTCTGCAAAGGTATGCAAATGGCAGCGTTCACATGGACGCAGTTACCAGAAAATAATGCTCCCATGCTCACACTAACATACACCTACACTCAAGTGCGACCTGTGAGACTCGTTGGAATGAGATGACTGCCTCTGACATATCGGGTTGACCCTGGCTTCACCAGGGTCGCTGGTGTCGCGGCTACAATCGTGTGTACGTGCGCGCGAGCGTGGTGTCAGGGCTAATGTGGCGTATAGAGTGACATTCTGATAAATCTCCAGGCGGCCTGCGCTCTGCCCTTTCACAGCTGCTGACTATGTTAATGGAGAGTGCAGATACAGGGTGTGCCGGGTCTCACTCTTGTTCCACCCCCACTGCAGATATTTACACTAGTGATGGATATTTAAGCCGATACAGCCTGCAGACTGAAGAAGGAGCCTTGAGTTCAGTTTAAAGCAAAACTGGGAGCATGTAGCTGTATATGTGTATTTGTTATCATATCACCTATGATGAAATATTGATGACTCAACAACTTTGTTAACAGCCAAACATCAAACAAGTGCAAAAACACAAGACACGGCAGCTTCTAGTCCAACAGCATGAAGCCCAGCGCGGCGTCTGTCTTTCAGCCTTTTATTTCACGAAGCTCTCATCAACGACCGACAACTCAGTCCTGTATTTACTCCCATCTTATGGTCTCTCTCTCTTAGCTTCCCCCGTCAACGTCTCCTCTCTTTTTGTCCACAAAGGCTGCTGAGCCCAGTTTCGTTCCCCTCTTGCTCAGCTCCTGTTCTGGCACAACACCGGCTCTGCTCCCTGCCGGCATGTCTGAGAATCTCCTCTTCCCAGTAATCCAAAACACTCCTGATGCTCTTAGATCACAGTCCAGGCAGCTTGGCCAACAAACTGAGCTACTATAGCAGGTATTAGCTAACAGCAGCTACAATCATCAACATGATGTAAAATTGGTTATTTCATGGTAGAAACGTTGGGTTTCTTTAAATGCACACAACTGGTGAATGTATATTCTTGCCATTGAGCAGAAGACACTGTTCAGAGGTCAAACAGCCTCAGGGGAAAAAAAGAAATTAATAAAAATACTCGATCTGCGATATTTTCCATCTGGTCATTGCTGCAAAACAGAATTCACGAGTCAGTTTAGCACATTTAAAGCCAGGCTTAAATTATAAATGCCTCCTGTGATCGTCTCTAGTGGGTTTGAAACATCAAAGTCTGCACTCCTTTCATCATCATTTACCTCTGCAAGTGTCAAATGTCTCTTCTGTTCTCCTCGGCGTTAGAACAAAGACGCAGAGAGCTTTGTGTTTTGAAGTAAAAGTGTTTTTTTCTTCACAGTTTAAACAGTCGATTGTTTCCGTATGAAGGGGGGACACTCCAGGTGAAAAAAAAACTTTTATGTTTAAAAATGCGACAACAGTTTCTGTTGCTAACTTTTGGCGATATGTACAGCCACAGAAAGCAAAGAATTATGTAAAATGAACACCTCAAAGTTTATTTCCACTTTCAAGATGACATGATACGCAAGTAAAATAACACAACATCTGACTGTAATGTCTATATTCTGAACACGAAAATCTGTTTTTAACAAAATAGTCCATAGGTTGGTTAGTTGCAGTCATCAGATGGTATTCGCTTCGCTAACTAACAACACAAATCAGTTTCGCCTCATGTTTTTTCATTTACGTTCATGTCACATATCTCAGCGTCTGAAAGATAACAGGACATTCAACACTTACTGAAAGGTGTGAAAGCATTTTGAGAATCCTTGACTCTTCTCTTTGCTCCATTTGTATTGTGATCATAAATAAATATATGAAAGTGTCAATCTTTAACGTTATTTTGGGTTATTTTAAACTCGCATTCACATCAATAACACCTTTTATGACTCCTTCTATCAAAAGAAACAAAACGGGAACGTTGTCGCTTACCACCTCTGAGACTTTGGAAACAGAGGGGCAATTTTGGATTATGACTTTATCGTGCATGCGGATGTCATATTTTTGGATCCAGATGGACAGAAATGTCTGGAAACCCCTTTAAAACTGCGATGAGAGTCATTTAACGACCTTCGCATTTTGTTGTTTTTGTTTGGGATTTATCTCTCAGAAACACAGATGCTTAGCTCTGCGATATGAATGTAATGATGATGCTTGAGAGGGACAAACTGGGGCCATGCGACAACTGATGAAACAAAGCTAAACTATAGTCATACATCGTTAACAAGCAAATCACTAAGTTTTATGCATAATCTGCATTATGGTCATATTCTCTGTGTAACACGCTTCTCAGGTAAATGAGCCCAAAACACAGCAGAACATTTGTGCATTGATTTAACCCTAATATGTACACGTCGACCCTCCCTCTGTGGAGGTGAGAACTGGTGCTTGCCATAGCCCGGCGTGTCGATAACGGAGAACTCGTGTTGACAAAAGCAAATTAGTCATCCTGCGCCCTCCGCCGAGAGAAAGGAGACGGAAAAGGTTAAAAAGGAAGGACGATAAGAGGAGAGAGCAGACACCGGGAGAGGCCGTAAGGAGATGAGTAAAGAGGTGTTAAGGGAATGAAGGGGGCAGATGACGAGAGAAGATAATGAGAAATGGGTGGAAAGGTCAAACAAAAGGCTAAAAAGTGGTTAAATAGACGGATATGAGGGAGGGAAAGGGGCATCGTGGAAAAGGAGGAGAGATGAAGGAAAATGGAAAAGGATTAAAGACCTGGAGAGGGACAGAGGAGAGAAGAGGGGTCACCGAAGAATGTAAATATGCTGCAGAGGTTTGTATTGTTCAGCTGCTGTACAAAGCCATTAAATACATATCACAGCACACTGCAGATGTCAGAGCACTGAGAGAGAATTTGCTGTGCATTTCTGAAATTCACAGAAAAGTCAAGTCAAGCTACGCTGGAGACGTGCACAGGTCACCCAACGCAAGTCCAGCGCTGTGAATTACTTTGTCGTTTTCGGGGTTTCGGTGCCTCGTGTGCTTCGAGATGGAACCATAAAACATCACCATTTCTTTGCAAAAATCAAACACCATCAATCACAGTGTTAAGTTGAACGGTGGCAGACTCAAATTTCAAAAAGAAAAAAAACACAAACTGCAGACTAGAATCAGTTTAAATGGTTTATTGAACCAGAGGAGGGTGAGGTGGAAGCATCTGATGGTGCAGGGAAAGATTCCAGATTCCTGGAGCACGGAAAGATTAAGTTTAAGGTTACACAAGGCGAAAACCAAACAGTCCAAGCCAGACTTTTGTACTGCATAGGCTGATTGGATGACGGGGAGCAGGTGGTGAGGTGATCAGGCCGGTGAGAAGGAAAACCGGAGGTCAAGCCCAGCAACGCGCGCTCACACGGCAGAGACAACAGATGGGAACACACGGGAAGGGGAATTTGTTTGAGTAGCACAGATTAGTCAGATAATATTTCATAAATAAAGCACAGTGATCTAGCTGGAATGTCTTATAGCACAGAAAGTTGAACATCGGTTTGATAAAGGATTTAGTTTTCCAGAATTCAAAATCAAAGCTTCACGAGATGTTTCCAGATTCAGTGTGATAAATGTAACAGAGACAAATCTCCCCCCTCAGATTCGCCGTCTGTCCCGGGATAGAGAGATATCGGACACAGTTTCTTAAAAACTCTGTGATATTCTTAACATCTGATCCTATCTTAGCTGTACGGGGAGCTTCAGACACATCTGCATTAAAAACAGCAGTTCCCGCTTTGAGGCTGCGTCTCATTCCCTGTGCACTGAAAGTATAAGCTTCTTCCCGAAGAGTATAACGTAAGAAAAACCCACAGTGCATAGTCCACTATACATTTTCTCCATTTGTTGTCATTATGTTCCATCACCACCATTACATATACTCTATATATAGGGGCAGGAAGGCAGCTAGAGGTGGTGGGTGTGTTTTGATTGGTCTGTTTATCGCAGGTATGGCAGCAGATATATATCCAGCAAACACCTTGTACATTTGTGTGTGTCATTTTCTTTTCTCTCATGTGCTTGTTTGGTGAAAATGTAAGATCTATGAAGCTCAACAGCCCAACCAGTATGTAATCATCTCTACTATTTCTGGATAATGGACAATCATCAGTCAGTCAGAGAAGTGCAGAGTAAAAGGATATTTGCCGAGCTGTTCTTAACAGTGGCACTCATTACTACTCTTGAATTCTGACTTTCCCTTTTCGTTCTTTTAAAAAAGTCCTTTGTGCTGGCTTCAATCTTAACCGCATTCATCAGTGCCAACTCTAAGGCTGCGTACTCGCTGGGTTGCATTCATTCTAATTGCGACTCTGCTCGCTGATTCCTTTTTAGTTAGCCGGTTTTATTCATCGCTGACAGCAAATCTACCTGTATTTTCAGATTTAGGCTGCCATCGTCGATGAAGGAGTCTTTTTGGTTATGGTTGAATTTGGTAGCTTTGGTTTACACCAGGATATAAGGCCTCCCTCTCTCAAATTATTTCCTGCTGCGATTACCAGTGTTGGTCACTTGGACATGAACTAGTCATTTTAGTCGTCATGTTTGGATCCTGATGAAGATTTTGCAACTAACAGAAGATTCTCATCTCGATCTATAAAGCCAAGCATGGATTGTTTTGGTTTTTTCTCAGTATTCTCAGAACAGAAATGCAAAAACTCGAGACACCTTTCTAGTTTCCACTCTGTAGAAAAACCACTGCTTTATGAAGCATTTCAGCAAATTTATTCAGTGTGTTTTCACCTCGAGCTACAGGTTTGAGTTGATGTTTGCATGCGTGGATTTATCTTCCTCTAACCACAGTCTTGTATCACCTCTACCCAACAGGTATTGGACCAGCTGTCAAGCGTGTATATTCCTGTGTATATGTATGCTCTTGACTGTATGACAGCACGCGTGACTTTGTGAAGCTCGGTGAGTGGGTGAGCAGAGGTGCTAATGCTCAAGTTTGCACACACGAAAAAACATCTTGATATCGTTGGCTTCTTCTCGACCAGGTTGTTCTACACAACAGAAAATGCCCAGTTTTACATTTTTCTTTGAGCTTCACCTTCTCAACCTTTGACCAGCCGTCCGTACAGTTCTGAAGGTTGGAGAAGAAACCGCGATTTATTCTATGTAGTTTTCTGGCTGAACCCGCACTGAAAGAAATGTAGTCTGCAGCCTAGTTCAAGGTCCCAACCTGAGACTGTCACTACACTCACATGGCATACACTTTTCACTGGAACATATATTTAAAATCAAGGTGCTGTTGGAGCTCTGCTCACTCTTTGGCTGCATGTTTGTTGCCACATTTCTTACCAAAAAGCCTCTGCTCTTCAACCCCGGCATCCGCCTGTGCGCTCTGAGAGAGAGGCTGGAGCCTATATGCTAAACAATAACAACAACATTTACATAATTCTCTGTTCCACTGAAGTGAAGGTTTGGTCACTCTGGGAAATCGGCTGTAAACACGTCAAACATATATATTTTTTTGGTTGGTTATTTACTCATCCGGCAGATATAGATATATAGAAGTTGTGACTAACTCCTGAGGGTGCATACCGCACTTATTAGCTTAACACTAAACTGTGTCTGTCTGTCGTGCGATGCTGTGTTGGGTTTTTGGAGCTCTTGTGCTGAAATAAACCTGCTGCTTCTGCTTCTGCTTCTGCTGCTGGGAACACTGCTGATAATAACACTGACAGTGAAGTAGTGGGTTGGAAAACCAAAACGATGACCCGTAAGTGTAGCTGAAACCAGGGGTTAAACTCAGCTCTGTAAAGAGGGGAGCTCTTGTCCAACAGGTTTGGGTTTGGGCCGAGGCTCCCACATAGCACGCTGCTGTTTTCAGAGAATATTTCTTGAGTGAAATAAAGTTACAATGGAAACTGTAGACGTTGTGCTCCGTGAGTATTCCAGGAAAAAGTTCACTAAACGTCACCGTTTCTCTTCAATTCCATTCACCTCCATTGTATTGGTGAAATTCAAAGGATTGTCTTGGCCAAAACATTTTCATTTTTTGATCGTTTGGGTGAAGCAATTCTTAAAATCGATTTTATGAAAGCTGTGTTTTCATTATAGGACCACCATCAGCTTCCTTCCTCCATCAGATATGTTACTTGCTTGCATAATAATAATAATAACACTGAACCCCCCCCCCCTGATATAATCCACTCGATACAGCAGAAAAATACTGTGATTCTTGGAAGGAAATGCTCTCTGAACATCTGCTGAAACGTTGATGATGCTCGGCTCGCCCCGAACGCGCCGCTTTGGATCCCGGTGATTACACAGCTGTGTTCTGTTAGTTGTGGAGCGTTTAGGTTAATAGGGTTACCTTTAGATCACAATAGCACATCAGACGATTTAAATGATGAACAAAGGCACCGCTGGCTATTTGAAGACAGTGGAATTGATCCTGCTGCTGTGCGATGGCCACAGTTATTTAATAAAGTCAAAGAAAACACAGCTAGATTCTGCGTTCGGTGAACGGAGATGTTTCAAGCCTGGGCTGAAATGAGTTTCGACAGGGTGCGGTTTGGATGTCAGGAGGCAATTCACTTCATATTTATTTATTTATGTATATAGCACCAAATCACAACAGAAGTTATGTTTGGACACTAGTCATATAGAGCAGCTCTACAGGGTCTCTTTATAATATCATTTATTATTTCAGAGCACAGCTGAATTGTCTGAAAGGCTGTGTAAAGATGAGGAGGCCTGCTGATAGCGGTGATAACCCTCCTCCTTGTCCTGGGGTGAGTTTGCTCTCCACAAAGAGCGTATGGAAAGGCAACAACTATATGCAACATAAACATAAATATATAAACACAAGAATCAAAAACATAAATCAGCCATTCTTCTTCTTACTTTTTCTTTTTCTTGTGAAACATCTTGTTTGTGTCTAATTAACTGTTTTATTTAATGTCATGTTTTGCCTCTGTGTGTTTACCTTCCACACTGACATCTATGATTAGTAAGAGCTGCTCTGTGTGCCATGTATGAGTTATTGTCTGACGGTACAGAAGCTAAGTCAGTGTGACTTACGCATGATCTAATAAATTGCAATCAGATTTGAAACATCTAAATGGTTTCAAGTGGATCATTAAAGAATACTCCAACTGGAGTGTCAAAGATAGAAAATATGAGTCAAATCATTTTCCATATGAGGAGTACATTTACATAAACATGTAAAGTCGCCATTTTTCTATTATCTAATCATTGAGTCATTTAGTTTTGATGTATGGTCGCGTTTATTTGTGCATTAACGTTACATTTACCACCAGCAGGCAGATTCTTATCCACAGGTGAGTGCTGGTACGGGCTCCAGGCGACAGTGGGAAGGTGGGGTGGTGGTGGTGGTGGTGGTGGTGGTGGTGGTGGTGGGGGGGGGGTGAAAGCCTTGCCTTCGGTGGCGCTTGCTGTTTATTATGGAGCTAAATGAATCTAGGTGGCAGACGGGTGAGAGGCTTCACCGCTCTGAGATCCAGTGCCATTCATCTGCATTAGGACCACTTATTATAAAGGCAGCGATTTATTTTCCATGGCACTTTTTTTTTTTTTTTTGGAGGTTGAATAAGTGAAAGAGAAGTGAGAGAAAAAAAATGGGAGAAAGGAAGGAAAAGAGAGAATTGATTTTGCAGGATGAATGGAGCTAATGCTGTATAATATTTATCTCCACTAGATTAACGAACCAACGGGTGCCCGGAAAGAAAGAAAAAAAAAGGTGGCTTAATTGAACATCTCCAGCATCCCTCTTTTCCTGGCTGTTGCCGGCTCACTGCGTGCCCTTTTCTCACTTTTCTCTCTGTTCATCTCTCCCTCCTGCCAGGACTCCAACAGAACAGATGAAACTGGCTGCAGTCATTCGTCGACGGGGGAGAGAGAAATAAAGAGAAGATAAATAATAGTGGTTGAGAATTTTGGCATTTTTATTACGATTGGCACCGTTTCTATGCAGATTTGCATTTGGAGCGTTTTTCAACTCCAATGAAGATGCACATAAGCACACACACACACACACACACACACACACAGGGATACAAACCGACACACACAACACCGGCAACATGCAAAATGCACACACGTTCACAACAATCTCACTGCAAAAGTAATGAGACAGGCAGCAGCCTTTCAGCAGTGAGTGTGAAGAGCCTCACTGCTGTTAATAAGCTTCACAGTCGCTCTTTATACACACCTACACACTCATCTCACTCACTTATCGCAAGCGGGTTATTTTAAGCACACGTGTGAGCAGAGTTACGGTTTCTATGCAACAATGTACACATTCATCATTGCATGGAGAAGAAACAGGAGCTGCAGACTTATTTGTGATGTTGCTGCAAGGTACACTTCAGTCATTTTTGTTTCTGTTTAACTTCAGTTATTTCTCATACTTTATTAATTTTTTTCATGGATACGGGTTAAGAAATCACCAACAAACTGTGCCATGAAATCACCATACAAACAGCAGTCCAGTCTTCTATGACATTGCAAATAGCCTACCTAGCAATCCCCCGACATGATGCGGAGATGCCCAGAATGAAACGGGCTCTTCCTTGGCTCATACTACACCCTTTCACCAAGTTTCATGAAAACTGAGCCAGCAGTTTTTTCCCTAATCCTGCTGACCGGCAGAGGATTGTAAACAGCCCTCCGCCACATTTTTCTAAGCCTACTTCATGCATTATGTTGTTCAGACTATACCACAACAACATGCTAGCTTGTTGGAAGCAGAAGGAGAGAAGTCAACGGAAAGCGGTGGCGGCAGGTGCCTGCAGAAATGTAGCAGCGTGGTGTGGCTGAAAGCAGGAGGGGACAGGAAACAGCGTGGATGTGACTGTAAACATCATCTGCAGGAGCGAGCGTGTCTGGCACGCCAAAATCTGAAATCATACAGCATCCTAACAAACGTTTAAATGTCACTGATGCCTGAATGTGTCTCGGCCCATTTGGGGAAGTGAAAGCCGATCTGATTGCACAATTAAATCTCCGGGGCTACCAACCAGAAACGGTTTTCCAGAAATTACCTGAACAATCATTCAAATGAGCCAATCACAGCCGCTCATCTGCAGCCCGTCGGCACAAAAGAGTGCCAGGTAGCACCTGTCCAGCTGACTGCGCTATTGTCACCCGGCATGTTTCATGTCACCTGATCTGTTGATGATATTTTAACCCCAGATATACAGCTCCTTCATTTTAGAGTTGAAATGTTCCAAAGTCCAAAGAGTGAGGCATGAAAAACTCATCCCTCCACCTGTGTTTAGTCTCAGTAGGTAGAGTGCACATAATAAAACCTCTTGCAGCAGAAACCCAGCAGACAGTGTCAGGCTGTGTGTGTGTGTGTCCTCTCTTTTATAATCACTTCATGTTGGAGGGAGAGACCGGTTACATACCTTCCAGCACTCCAACACACACACACACACACACACACACACACACACCATTAGCTGGAAGGACCAGTGAGAAGTTTTGCCCTGAAGAACGAGCTCGTGTTGTTTGGTCCTTCACTCTTTGAGGGCCATTCGGGGGTTAGTTAGCCTTAAGGTTAGAGGTGGGTTTGGTGTGTTATCATGGGGGGTTGAGGATTAAGCAATGCAGGTCGAGGAGGTCCAAGCATTGACCCTGTGTTTTATTAAACTGTGGTCAGACCCCTTCAGGGCTTTATATAATGTCAATATAGCTGAAATAATCATGTGAAAGCAAGTTATTCTTATGCTCAGCCCAATAATAGCTGGCCCACGTTGTACCAGTACTCTCATTATGCAAGTTGTGCAGGTCCCCTTACAACTTTGAAGAGCTGATGACGTGGAGCCATGCCTCCGGTCACGAAAAGAAAAAAGCGAGAAGGAATTGCAGGAAGAGCAAACACGTTCTCTGAGCTTCACGTCAGCAGATAACAGTGACATTAAGTTGATGTGCTCGCTCGCACCGCATCGCTCTCCGTCTGGCTAATTTTCCCAGTAAATAATAACTATCAAGTATTCAGTCAGACTAAACAGTATTTTATGTTTGAAAATGTATAAATTTGTGAGGATTTGACTAATTACTGGGCAGTGGAGCCAAAGCTAACTTACACAAAGATTTTATTGTCATCAGCTGTTTAGTGAGCGTGTCTGAACGGGAACTCTGGATTTTGTGAACCTAATTAGTCAATTGATAAATAAGACACATATACTGCAGAGAGAATAAGTTGAATTATACATCTGCTGAGCAGGTGAAATGAGGGATTGTTAACGTGGTAAACTAAGCTGTCCTAAAAACGCAGTGCACGCATGAGCAGAAGTTAGTGGTGTTTGAATAAGTCGCTTGACTTCATATACGTTAGAAGACCTTTGTGTATTTGCTGAGCACTAAAACAACAAATTACATTTGAAACTTTCACAAAACAAACTCAACTGTAATGCAAATGATGCTGCTGGCTCGTAGGCTTTATCTCACATTAACAGTCATGCTCGCGTTGGGTTCGTTTTGTTTCTGACTTTGCCTCCTTCTCAGATTCCTTGGCGTAAACTCAGTGCAAACCTATTCCAGCGGTAGTTCTCTCTGTCTTCCTCGCACTGTGATGATGATGACATTAGGGCAGCAGGGCTGCAGGGTGCTTTTTTTTTTCTTTGCTCTTGTCCCTTAAGCAAATGAAAGGCAGTGCTTGCATCATCCTTTCGTCTTTCTTCCCACTCTCTGCCCCGCTGGATATACTTTGATCAGGCGTAATGAATGTTTCACTTATGAGCAAAATGTACACACTTGACTATATTCTCTTACTGGAGTCTTTGTTGTGACTCCTGTACAAACACAATTATGTTGTTGTAATTGCTTCATTTCATGCTGCTCAGGAAGTTTTTGAAGTGTAAAGCTTAGTCTCAACAGGCTTGACGGGTATAGGTGGATTTCGGAGGCAGTGATCTTGGAACACAAAGTTAATGTAAAGTTAATGGGATAGTTTAAAGTTTTGGGACACAAGTCGTGGTCCACTTTAGGACTTCCATAGGTTTTGTTGTAGGTCACGTCTGTCTCTGCCCTCGTTGCTACAGGTCTGCATGTCAAACTTGTTGGAAAGAATACAATGCACTCAGCTGTTGCCTCTAGCAGCCTGTGCCACAGTCTGCTCAAGGGGTGTAGCAATGCTGGACGCTTTACATTGGCATTCTCTCGTGGCTGCTCCCCACGTCCATGACTATTCATTCTACTATCCCATACTTCTGCTGGCACCTCCAGCATTGGCCTGTCTATGCCAGCACACTTCTGAACACACCCCTGGACATAAAGGTTTTCCTTCCCCAGTCTAATTTCCAACCAGCACTAAAGGTGACAAGTGTGTCCTGGTTTCCTTTTATCTAACGTATGTACAGAAGGAGCTTAAAACAGAACTTTCCTCCTTTGAGAGGAACCAGTTCAGGTGGTTTGGGCCTCTGATGAGTCACCACTGTCACTTTATAATAATAAACTACCTTCTTCCAAGACGGTGTCCATACAATGAAAATTACATGTTCACTGCACATTTGACCTACTGGCTTGTCCTATCACATTGTGTCATGTTCCGCCATGTGCATATATATTTCAACCGACCTGATGTTTCTGAAAGATGCCCTGAAAGGAAGCGGAGGACGATGCTTGGAAAAAGGAAATTTTAGTTGCTTACTTACTCTGCCGCTGTGACTCAGACCTGTAAGTGTAAGTGTCCTAAAATGGATGCATGAATGGATAAGAACTAAGAAGAGTGGGTCCATGCATGCTTTAATACTACCTTCACTTCAATCGAAGCTTTGGCTATTCTCAACTTTGAGCTTCTCCTTAAATAAAAGAGCTTTAGCCTTTAGAGCAATGGTGTCTCCATACTTTTCTTCACAGAAGAGAAGGCAGATCCGGCCCACTTACATTTTTAGCTTTCTTTTTGGAAACTGATAAGTGAAAAGGAAAACTGAATTCATCGTGGAAAATGACGCTGAGAGGAGAGGGTGAGAAGGTCAGCATTAATGTGTCTCTTTTCGGTCTTTTCTGTCGGGTTTAGTGGTCCAGGTGGAAGAAACGCGGAGAGAGTACTATCCAAAATAGAAGTCTAATGGAAGGCCTCCACACGGTCACGCAAAAACAAGGAGTTCAAAGCATTCATTCTGCCTATAGACGGTGTCAACATTTGTATACCGCTAATGCAAAAAAAGACACTGCTTTTAAAAACACGACGTGGTCTGAAATAAATGGAGGTTATTTCTAAATGGCAAATAAGCTCTGGAGTGTGGAATATTATTCAATTATGCCAATAATGTGTTACGTTTTCGTTATACCTGAATGCATTTTGATGCATTAACATCACTCCAATATCCTTTTGTACTCCCATCATCAAGAGCTGATCACTTCTTTTACACATAATATCACTGACACGGAGGTGCAGGTGCACGGAAAGATTTCAGTAATTAGCTCCTAATGCAAAACATCCATGATATGACCTCACCGTCTTCTGTTGTTTGTCATTTTGACATGTCACAGTTTCAGGGTCCTGGTACTGTTTGTGCTGTCTCAATGTCACACTGACATGGCTTACCGGGACACTTTAATGGAACATAGTCATCATTATCCGATTAGAGTAAGGTAGATGATGTGGCATTTGCAGACATTTGCAAAGTTTCTATTATATTTTTCTTTTTCTATTTCACACCCAGCACGCGTCTTGGAGCTCTGGAGATGTTGTTGCAACTTTGAGTGTGTGCTGGCTCTTCTGTGAGACCTACGATTCACATAAAACGCACACTGCATTTGTATCACATACTCAAATCATTGTGTGTAGCTCGTCTCATCCATGTAGATGTCCCAAACTTTCACACGATATGAATAACAACAAGATGCTAAATGCCTTTCAAACGAGGCTTTAGGGCTAATTACTTTTTTTTTTTTTTTTTTTAAACAAAAAAAAAATATCTAACTAAAAAACAACAAACAATTATAAATGGTGGAAAAATAATCCCATGCCAGCCACTTGCTTTTGGGTTGGAACAGATTGATTTTGCCTCCTTTCTCATGAAAAGACATAAGCCTTTATTAATATTCATGGCAGGTATTTGGACAAACACTCACACTGAAGGGACTCTTAGGTCTGCCACAACTATTTCTGTGGGTTAATTGCTATCCGTACACTTAATTTTTGGGGTTTCACCTCAGCATTATCACATATGCAGACTGCAAACTTCTTGCCCAAACAGTACGGACATCTTGTGAGACTATACCTTCTGGTCGTGTATTGACTGTAACCCATGGGAAACATCTCAATAGCCCTGAGAGCTTAATATTGTTTTCAAAGTCCGCCCTCTGGCTATGAAAGATAAAAGTTGGACATTGGCAGTACAAAGCACGCTGCTGACAAAAGTAACCTGACTTCTCTTTGAGTTAAATATTTCAGTATTCTTCCCCAGCTCTGCTCAGCGAGGACTTTAAAATGTGCTGAACGCTTTCTGTTCGTTCCTGTACTGTTTTCTAGAAGGAGTCTTTAACATCTACACAGGCACCACCATGTTTCTATGGGACAAAACAAACGCAGTTTCATTTTCAGAGCGGTTAGCTGTGACGTTATACAGTAAGTAAGTAAAGATTCTGGCTATGACCTTTTATCCTATTGGCCCACAAATCTTCTCTTATTGTCTTCTTTTATTGTCTTGATGGCAGAAATGACCACGGTTCGACTTCTTCTCCTTTTTTATTTGTGGTTTTTTGGACATTTTACTCGCTACCCTCATGCTGTTTACACTGTGATATTGAAGCAACTGCATCTATCTGTCTTTGCTGCCTTAAAGGCTTTTGACCTCGGCCTTTCTTTCTCCATCTCTCACCATCAACCCACTCCTCCTCCCTCCCTCCCTCCTCCAGTCCATCCCCACGCTGCCTCCTCACTCCACTTCTATCTATCCATCACTCCGGGCTACCAGAGGTATAAACATTTCATGTAGTGTGTGTCCATGAGGCTACGCATCTCCCTTCCTCGTGTCCCATTGCGCCACCCCCTGACTCTCCACCTCTCAGCCCTGAAGCAGTAAGTCCGAACCACTAGCACCCCCACCTTTAACCCAGGCAGGGGTTGCTGCTTATGGTTGGCCTTGGCAAGGCAGCAGCTAGCCAGAAGGGAGTTTGCAGACAGGACTAACCAGACTATAATACATTTGACAGAGTGAGAAATGTATCTGGTTATACTCTTGTTGCATCATCTCACAATTGACGAGAATCCATTTCGCCAGGCTTCGAGCTATGTGTTCGTGTCAGGAGCGCAGTGGTTCAGATCAACCAGCGTCCCGTGAGGAACTGCTGTACGGGCATGAGCTCAGCATGGTTTAATGGTTTAACAGCAATGGCGGCTGCTGGATAAGGTTAGCGTAGATGGTGCTAATATCAGTATCAGAACTGGAGAGTATTTTTTTTGCTGAAAACACAGCACTGAATGTTTTGTCTACTCATGACTTTGGTCAGAGTTGATTGCGTGGTATGTTGATCTAACTGGTTCACCCATGACAGGCACTGACGGACATCCAAACCTCTACAGTATCTTCCTTTTCACACTGATGAATCCAACCAAAAAACCACACAGTGAAATCCGAGTCGATCTGCTGGAGAGTTCATTCTTAATCAACCCATTTAGAATCAAGTGTGACATTAAGCTGGTAACCACCTCACTAACTTGGAAAGGCCTTTGAAAACAAAACTACTCTTAATGGGTCCCAGCAGCTTCACAGTCAATTTCAGTTAAGTTCCTTTCTTTAAATGAGGCCCGTGGCTGTTCTCCTCAAGCTTTTGGTGCGGTGCCACGACTGATGCGTTCTATATTTTAGGAGGGAGCGAGGTAATTTAAACCACTTCATTTAGCTGAATTTCCCATGAAGTGAGGAGCTCTCTGACAGCTGGAAGCTCTGCGTGAATGATTAACTGCTGCAATAAAGAAGTTGTAAAACCCCCCCTTTTTTTTTTTCTTAAAATATAGTCTTAATTATCTGTAAAGTAAAATGTAGTGGTTGAAAACATGTTACTGTCAGACCAACTTAAAACACAAACTGTTTGGAGCATTATATAACCTAATTACGTAATTCCATATACACGATACAGCCTATATGTCTCAAATGTAGTAGCTGCTCTTACAAGCACTTCCAAGTGGTCATCTTTGGAGTCCTTGGCAATCAACCTATTCACTCATTTGGGTATTAGGATGTGATGTGAAGTGTTTTTAAGATTTGAGCTCTAAAATTGGGTCTTGATTGTTGAAGTTTCTGGATTTGCTTTGGTACAGTCCACGTGACTTTTAATAATATATAAATATTCATATTCCTGAACACTGAGGTTTTACGTCTGAAAGCTTAAAGGAGTCAGTCATGCTGAAAGATACTTGATTGTTGAGTTTCAGGTCATGGTAAATGGGAAACAAACAAAGTGGTTCCCACCCATCACAGCAGGTAGCGATCATGCTTCAAGGCCATCAAATAAAGTCCACTATTTCCCCAACAGCTACATTAATCGCTCCCCCTTTCAAACAGAACACAAAATAAAAGCGAAAGTTATATTTTGACCGCCTACCACCCACTACAGCGGAAGATTAAATCGATATTTTGTACATTGATCACTTATTACTCATGTTCTCCATGACAACTCCTCATTGAATTTTCAAATTACACATACATGCAGCCTGCTTTTCTGCCTTTGCCAGCTGATTAATGGTCGGGATGTTTCAAAACTTTTTTAATCCATACCAAACTTTTTCTTTTTTTTTTTTTTAAATCCTTGCAGCAGTCACTTTGGGAAATAAAACTGGAACTAATAAGACAGATGGGCTTTGCCTTGAGAATGTAATGCCAATTAACCAGGAACTAGCATTAGGAGTCATGAGGTGTTCCCCACACTACTATTAGATCATTCAATTAAACATTTTTATAAAACTAAAAGACTCATTTGCAAAGTGATATTTTTCTTCCTCATTTTAATCGTGAACCCTTTTTTTTTCCAGCCTTAATTTAATATTTATTGTTTGCTATAGAAATAATATCTCATGCACATTAATTACTATTAATGAGTGGCTTTACATTTAAATGATTAATGTGTAGGATTCAGTGGCAGCTAGTGGGTGAAAATAGAGCCTCCTAAATCCTCCACGCTGGAGCGCCGAATCGTGTTTGTTTTCTCACGCTCACGTCGCTGCATTACGCATTCCACGGGTGTCATCTGTCAGGCTGACTTTTGTCTTTGTTTATTCTAACAATGCACAATTATTTTGCCAGGCATAACGATGTGAAAGACGCCTTAATACAGCACGATGGCACTACACTGGGAGATGCCATGGTTCAGTGGCATCAGATGATCGCGCGCTGTGTTTCCTCGCTATATTTCCTCAGCATTGTGCCCACAAGCAGGAGCCTGTCGGAGAAAAAGAAGCACGCCAAGCATGAAATTAGTTCATGACAGCTGTAAAGTCAAAGTCAATATGGACTAAAGAGAATTCCTTCAGTGTATAAGTCTGTGAGGCTCAGCCAGTGAAACAGTCCACCATCACTTACTGCCCCTGAGCTGCGGGCTAAGTTGAGGATGTCAGTGTGTGATGCAGACAAGGTAACATTATCAGGTAGTGGAAATGAGCCGCTGCTCTTTCATGGAATTACATTCCGCAGAGGAAAATAGCACAGACGAGGAGAGGAAATAACAGATTTCTGGTTATCATCTTGTAAACTGCTTTAAGATGACTGCATACCTGTGCAGCTATCTGGGCCATAAGTCATCTCGTGCCATGTTATCACGAACAGAGTGAGTGTACAGGTGGTCCATGGATTTGTATTAGACAGATCAAGACACAGAGAGATGGGGTTGAGGTAAAGCAGCAGAGAAAATTGCATCACAAATTGTTGTTGCAGCTTTTGCAGCCGACACGCATTTGTGCTTATCTTTGTCCCCTCTAAACTACATGCTACGACTTCACAAAGTCTTCTTCCTAGCTTAGACTAAAAAAAAAACTTTAAAACTTTACCCATTTCATCCTCAGTGTGTCGTTTTCTTGGTAAAAGAAAACAAAACATGTATTGAGATGTTAATATAGTTTTTTTTTTAGCCGCTGAAAGGCAGCTACAAGAACATTTTCAGACCAAATTCAACATGACACTTTCTCACTGAGAAACGCCTCTCTCTCATGCTCCTAATATTTTAGGCAATTTCACACAGGGACAGTGAGCTGTGATCTATGACGGAGAAGAACTGAACTCGTCTTGTTTTTTGTTCACTGCTGAAAAAAAAAAAAAAAAGTGATGAAAGACTTTACTTAAGGGAGAAGCTCCGAACGTGCATATAAGCTTTGGTCTTACTAAAAACGTGGTGTGGAGGAGGCGGCGGCACTGACGGAAGGCAGGAGGCGGAGCTGGATGTGATGGAGTTGGGGGTGAAGAGGATGGGATATATTAGGAATGAGAATGCAGAGAGACAATTTAAATATCAGACAGAAGCGAGTTGTCAGGCCAGAGGAACAGATGAAGATGCAGGGAACAAGAAGCGATGGAAACGGATGATCCTCTGCGCCGACTCCTAACGTAACCACCCGATGGGAGAAGAGATCTAAACAGCTACATGGCACATTATGTTTCATGCACATCCTGTTTCAACTAAAATAAATATTGGGAAGCGCTGAAAATATTGTGCTTTGCAATAAAAATGAGAGCATTTCAGGGCATTGCAGCAATGGTCTGACAATCATACACTCAGAAATCTATTAGCTCATTTAGACCAACCTGTGTCCATTTTCTCTTGTTAAAGCACCGAGCTAAGAGCTTTTATGTGACACATTTTAGTCATTGTGTCAGCTGTTACTCTAATGAGGCTGCATATTTTTTTGTTTTAACAGTTGCTGGGTCTAAATTTTCATCATGTTGTTAACATGATCTGTTGCTTTGTTATTGAAAGCTACGCAGTGACTTACTGTGGTTTTTACTCATGCCACTGCACAGCAGGGACATCACAGCATTCCTCCCACAGTTCAAAGACCCGCGGTGAAAGAAGTCAGGTAGTTTGGATATTAGATATAAAAATTCAAATGTGAGTGTTTTTCTCCTCCTGTTTGTGTTAGGCCTCAGAGAGACTGCCGAGTCGGCCAGGCGGGGTTCCTGTCTTTCACTTAATGCATGGAGGGAATGGCTTCTCCTGAGATAATGAGAAATTATGAACACGGATATCCAGATAAATAAAGATTCAAGAGGGGCCAAAAGAAACAGAATTAACCGGTAAAAGATTGATTGTCTGACGGGTTGAATAGTGTCCATGTTGGTAAGGTGGAGTGGCACCGGACTGTTCTACTCACCAAACCGTACTCATTCACTTATTCACAAGCATATTTTTGATCCAGTAATTTGCTTTTTACTGAGCTACATTCACACCTTTGGTGTTACACCTCGTTTGCTCTAAATATAAACATTGCATATAGAGGTGAGTGAGGAACACTACCTGCCTTTTGACCACAACATAATAAAACCCAGAACCAGAGCTCGCAGCAACAATCCCGACCACGTTTGGCCACCAATACCAAAACATACTTTCATAATTGCAGTAGTAATCACCTTCTAAAACATAAATATATATTAAAATGGAAAATTACTTGTACTTTGCTTATGTAATTTTTTTTATCAATACTTTAACCAATAATGAACATTAATCATTAGTTAGAGCTCTATAAGATAAAAGCAGCATCTAGCAAACGGAAAGCGTCTCTCTGTTTTTCATTCGTATGCTCCAGTTTGGAGAGCTTGCAGGTAACACAACTCCATTTCTCTCTCGCTCTGTCACATAAAGGCACAACTGTAATAAACCTGTCAGAATTCAAGTCATTAGGTTGTTTTTTTACAGTTCACACTTTACAGCTTTTGTCCTTCGCCCAGAGCCAATAATCTTGTGACTTGTACTTCAAATAAGAAAACAACATTTTATGACTTATGTTTTTTTTTTTTTCTTTCTTTGTGGTGTGTTATCAAAAAGAGTAGCATTAAGAGGGCAGAGAAGGGAAGAGAGAGATGAAGGAAATGAAGGAAAAGGAGACATGAGAGGAAACACAAAAATAGGTGGAGTGCGAGTGAAAGGAGGGGGTTTTAGATTGGCTGGCCAATCTGTCCACCTTGAAGCAATAATACAATGGCACCAGACTGAGAGTGAAGAAAACACGTGTGGTTTGAGGTCTGAGTCCACAACGTCTCTAAACTCATGCCTAATCTGAACAGACCTCACGTTTAGCTCTATATTTCATGCTTATTTGAACACAAACGCGTATTTGTTTTGTTGACTCGCGTGTGAAGGCATGCCGCAGGGTCACGCATTGATCTGACACTTCATTCATATTCAAATGAGCAGCCTGATCTATACTACATTCTCTTCCACCTTCGTGATCAATGACTCATTTTGTAAAGCTTCTATGTGATTATTGGGAAATAAGCGATGTGAAAGCCGCGGGGGAAATGTTTCCAGGTGGATCGCTGACAATGGCTATGAAAGCATGCAAGTGGCAGAAAACAAAAGACACGTGATGAATAATTAGCCCTTCTTCTTTGATCGCTGTGATCCACATTCACCTTTACAGCCTTTTCCAAGTGACGTAAATATTTGACTTCCACTCCCGCTAATGCGCTAATGATAGATTTTCTTCCTCTACAAGTGGTAATTCAAGCCGCAAAGCATAAAAAAAGCAAGTGAATGTGCTCATCAAGTCTACACTGAAGTGTTCATCTTAATCCCAAGAATATTCAATTTCAGAACAGCTATTGAATTTTAAGAGGATGCAATAAGGCCCTGCTTTGGTTGGATGTGTTCTGTTTGCCAGGAAAATTGCTGATATGGGTTACAAATGGCTGCAGAGTGATAGAGACAATTGTGCTGATATCCCTGATCGCATTTGCTGTGCCATCTGTGTGAGGAAATTGGTTGAAGGGCTTTTAAATGTAGAATAAATGACAAATAGAACCCCGGTATTGCGTTTTCTCCTATTAAACTGCATTCCCGATGATGACAGGATGGAAGAAAATGCTAGAACGAGCTGTCTGTTCATTCACTCAGACGTTTAACAAGGCAGCAGGAATAATTCCCACTTTCTTTTTGTTAATTTGAGTGTACTGTCTAGCTTCAGTATGAGTGGACCAGCTGCACACTCTTGTCAAACTATAGCTGATTCTAGCTTCACAAAGCCAACTTCCATCAAGCCATACTCGAATATAGGCTAGGCTCCTGTGGCATGATCTACTGTAGTTTCTGTACTTTAAGGACATTTCACTTATACTTATTATGCTAGCCACATTGTAGCTAAATGTATTGTACTGAGTCACGGTATGACCTCCACTGGAAGTCGACGATTAGCTTGCTCTTTGTGTTCTTTGTTGGTCATGGGAATGCTTAAAGAAACCTTTTGCAAACCTGTCAGTTACTTATCCTATAATGAAACCTAACTTTGAAATCACTTTAGGACCTTTTGTGAGCTTGCGTTTCACGCTAGCCCTTTATGAATGAACTGAAACTGAAATGCAACGTACAGTGTGTGTTTTCGGATCTGACGCCACGATTGGCAAGATGATATCATTTGTGTTCTGCCTTCCAAAGCTGTCACAAATCACTGCTGGTTCATGATGTGACAATGTACAAGGGTATGTTTGAACAAAACAGCCAAAAATATGATGGTTATGGTTGAATTTGCTCCCATCATTGCTCATCATCATTAATACATCTCCTCAAGGGCTTTATCACGTTATTTTAAGGCACCTGCTTTTGTTATTCTTGGTAGGACACAAGAGAAAAGGCTTCAAACATGAGGACTAAAGGATTGAACACCAGGTAAACCTTCCCACCTCCAATAGAGGGCAGCGATTTCCCTCCAGTTTTCAACTGGACGCACCACAAATAGGATCAAAAATCAGGCCAATAAATCACTAAAGACTCCGTACTTCTAGTACAGATACTATGATTATAATTTGGGAATGGATTTAAGATGGCAGTCCAAAATAAGGCCAGCCATTTTGATCAACAGAAGTGGATTCTCTTCCAGTTGTGTTGTGAAATATGTCTATGGATTTTTGTCTATTGGAGTATTGCTTTACGTCTTTAACTATACAGCTTTTCATGTCTTTGTGTTTGGACATTAGCAGTTGTGAGCTCTGTTAACTGCAGCGCTTGTCTTGCAATCCTCAGCAGCCATGTAATACCTGTCAAAAATACCCATTTTCCTGTACCATCTTGAACCCAGACACATTTAGCCAATGATTGATACCTGAAGTCTGGCACAACGCTTCACAAGATTGGCTCCCAAGGCTATCTGTGTAAATAAGGGGGTTTACCTGACAATCTATTCCATGCTTGATCCCTTGCGCTATTCCTTTGATCCGTCCACGGCTCTTTGGTTGTCTGCTGTCCCTTAGGTGATCAGGCTGCTGGCCAAATGCTCTTTCTCACCCATTCTCTACACTTCCTATCCATCCGTTAGCTTTTAAGGCTCACTGCGCATAATGGAGGTTGACATTAAAATATAGTCCAGCCAGACTTCTGCTTCTTCCCCTTAAAATACTTCTCTGCAAACCAAACTGTTTGAGGAATGCACGGTATCTTGCAGCTGGACAATTCGTCTTCTTTCACCGGCTATGTTTACACCTTTTCCACCAACAATCTAAAACTAATGCATGCAAATAAACCCATGTACATGACATACTCTGATTATGCTCATGTGATAATGCACAGCCTAAGCAGAAAATATGCAGAGTAGTGTGTTTTTTGATGAGCTTTTCAGCCATGTGCACATTTTCATTTAGCCATGACACCGTACCGGAGTTTTCGCACACATAAATTCTTGTAGCGGAAGACACATGCCAAAGATGTTTCTTTCATCGTTTTGTCTTTTACAAGCGCTTTCCGGGCTGCAGACAAATCTACTGTGCTTCATCAGTCTCTTTCTTAGGGAAAAACATCTTTGTATTCACTCAAATATGTTGAATAACTCACAAAGAACAATGCAGTTTTACTGAAATATTTTTCACAATTGTTCTCCCAAGGATTTTTTTTTTTAAATTAATGTTCTTGTTTATCTTTATTTATTAATCCATCCACGGAGCATCTGTTTTTCTTTCTCCCTACATGTATATTCTCTTACTTCTTACCTTCTATGAAGACGCTACATGAATAAGGTTTGACTTATTTTTCTGTGTATGTGGAACTAATTGAAAATCTCTGCATGATCATCTGCCACAAGAGCTCAGCGCTCTGTTTAATTGTTTGGGTTTATATAATTTGGTGGGGGTTTTTTTCCCCCATTAAAACCTCACCACACTGGAAAGCCATCAGTAGATCAATGTAATTGCTATGCCTAGCAGAGGTTCATGTGTCGCATTGAGACTATTTGCATACTGGAACAGCTAGATTTCCCCTTGGCATGATTAGTTGGTAAACTGTCAGTGTGGTGCTGCCACAAAGAGAAGAGAAGCATTAGTCCCATCCAGGTACTGACACCTGCAACAGGAGCCTGTCTCTTTCCCTTCCACATACACTGAGTCAGAGTACTTAGGGTTAAAGATTAGTCAGTCAGTATGCCCGAATCTGAGTGAATAAGTGAAGTATTATTTTAAATCAGGAACTATCTCGGTATGTGTTTCTCGGTATCTGATAACGTGACATTGTGCCATTTCCCCCTCCTCCACATGTGTGATTTCAGTGGAATAAATCATTAGACTTGTTGTGAATGAGCCTGGAAAAATCCCACAGTGACTCATTAAAGGAGAAATACCTATTGGTCAATCAATACAGGACAGACTTGAAGCACGCTGCAATGAAATCTCTTATACAGATGGAGAACCTTCACAACAACAACAACAACAACAACAACAACAACAACATTACCATCAGCGTGTGAACCTTACTCATATCCTCTAGTAGAAAAATGAGATTATGAATATCTTTATTTTACATTCATGACCTCACAGAGGAGAAATTCACAATGACTTATTTAAACGATCGAGAAGTTGGTGAGGAAATTACAAGCACCAGCCTCGAGGTTTACAATACTTAGACAACCAAGCTGGAAGTAGAAATATCATCTGATCCAGCAAACACATGTACTGTGTTCAGAGGTGAAACAAGCAGTGGAAGTTCTACATTGTCAACATCGCTATACTGGCTGCCAATAGAGATACAGTACCTGCGTAACGAAAGCTGGATGGGAGGGTGGCAGCCTGCACCTCCCATGGTGAAGCTCCTTGCTGACAAGTGAAATGAAGCAGCTGTACAAACCGTGTGCCACCGTGGCGCTTACATGTCTCTCACAGTCCAGTGTCCCGGTGAACTGTGTTCATATCGGATCCGACACTCAGTCCCAACATTCAGTGTCAGTGCACAAAGAAAGGCGCTGAGAGATCAGACCTGCAGTCAACATCGACATGAACACAGTGGGAAAATATGCGGACCTGAGACAACAACAACAACAAGCAGCATTGGCTGTTTTACAATACATGTTTACAAGACAAAAGCTGTCTAGTTGCCATGGTAATTATGATGGGGGCAAAGGAGAATGTAGAGCAACAGCATCTCTGTAGGGAAGAGGCTTAAGGTGGATGGATGTGTCTACAAGATGTTGGACTTTAACACAAAAGGCCCTTTTCAACATCCAACAGTCAACATTTTCTTTGTATGCTCATTAACATTCCTTTCATACCTTGACCAGATGCTTTTGCACGGCCCCCAAAAACATGAATGAAGTCATTTTTAACTAAACTTCAATGCTTCCCCTAAATCACACTAATTAGTTGAGTAAGTTACGGCACGTCGACTTCGGCACTGGAGTCTTTCCATGTAAACTCCACAATGTAAACATAATCAGTTACAAACAAAAGCTCTTTATTCAGAATATGAGCAAGACATACTTTAATACCACAAATGAGACACTATTGATCTCATCTGTCATAAAATGTAAATGAGGAAGTTATAAGTAGCCTTACACGTGGAAACAAACAGAAGAACCTTCAAATTTAACTTATGCTATGCGCTGTAATTCTTTTAGAAAAGTTACTCTGTCTCTGTCTATTATAAATATATCCTATATCTAATTTAAGCTACGCTGCCGACGGATATTCAACAAAAACTAATTATTGTTTTCACAGAGGTTTGAAGATATTCTAGCAAGTGCAGAAGACTCTGCATTATTCAGTGTGCTGAGATAAATATTTTGTTCCTGCATTCCTGCAGTCTGTGTTTGATGATATTTTAGTCCTGTCATTCATTTCTTCTTTTCAGAAAGACACAAAAGGCTCGTTAACAAATTTCACGGTGTGCGGTAAGTCCTTTGAAATGATCCACTGTATGTCAACAAAGCTGGATTTTAGCATTTCAGGGTACATCATGATACATAAGGCTTTCACATAACCCACAATTTGATCAAAGTAGCCATGATGTGCTAATATGTATGTCTTTTTTTTTTAAATGCCAGGGTCTCTTTATCTTGTTATGTTTTGAACAATGTATGCAAAATGTGAGATTGGCCACAGCTGCGTGGAGCTGTGTGCAACAGAGCATGTGCGATTAGATGTAGTGAGTTCAGCTGCTGTGCTTTCCTCTGGGTGTTCCTGCTTCAACTTAAACGTGTCATCTTAAAATATATATATATATATATATGATGTTTAACCATCATCTGCATCTTATCTCAGCTCCCAAAAAGCTTTGATTTAGATGCAAATGAGGCTAAGTCAGAATGGTGTGTGTGTGTTTGGAGAAGCTTTGTATGTGCCTGCAGCTCATTAAGGGCAGTGCGTCCATTGATTACAGTCATGCAGTGAAATGGCTCCTCTTTTCTTCCCCTTTGATTAAACACGCTGCATGGAGAAAGTCTAGGTTTAATGTTATATTGATGCTCGTCCGGGCATGTAGAAAAATGCAAACCCAAAAAAATAAACAGGATGTGGTTTGTCAATGGGAACCCTCCTCTTCATCTACCCTTCATCATATCCACAGATCCCACACACACAACCTCTGCACAAACACACACACCTGCAACGTTTACACTTTCTTTCACCTCCGTTGCCGCTCTCTGTGTATTAGTTGGGATGTTGGATGGAAAGTCAGTGACAATGCATCTCTGCAGCCGGCCCTGCTGAAAGATAATCAAATTCAATAATAGCCTTGACTCTGCACTCTTTGGTGGCCTCTTATTTCTGATGCCTCGCACTCTCACACTCTCACACGCTGTCTCTCTCTCCCTCTTCTCTCTCTCCTTTTGTTGCCAACTTGGTAACTGCTAAGTGACCTGATGCATCCCGTATAGTATGCTTCAAAGTCTATGATGAGTAATCTAGAAGGTTCGTGTGACCCCTGACACACACACTTAGGGGACCACAGCTTTGCTGGGCTACAGACCTATACTACCTGCAAGTCTATTAGATATTTGTATCTAATAATGAGCATAAACTGCTGCACCAATTATGGGAATCTTTTCATTGTGGCAATGTCCAAAGATCTTGGAGGTCAACTTACAAAAATTGTTGACAGTTTCCTAAAGAATAAAAATGCCATCCTATAGATCCTGTAGATCAAAATTCAGGACATCTCTAGAAGTAGCTCAAATAGCCACTACAGTAAGTAGCTTGGCTAAAACACCCCTGTTTATCTGGGTAGTCCACACACCGTTCAATAGTGACTATTGCCAATTCTTTACAGGAAGATTTCCTGGAAGAATCAGGACAGTTTCTGTCTGATCCTATTTCTGTTTTTTCCAAAGCTTCGAGCACCACAAACAAACTTCTGTTCACCACCAGCAAGAAATGAGGGCAGAAGAGTCTTAAGACAAGATTTTCTCCAGACCTGCATCCTCTGCATTACTAGATACCTCGAGGAGTGATTAAGAACTTGACCCTGTCAGTGAATCATTTGATGCTCAGTGTTTATTTGATATGTGCTGTCTAATGAAGCTTTAACCGTTGAGCCTCAGAGTCCTCCTAGTAAATCAGTCTCAGATGTCAGTTTTAAAAGCGGCCAGCCACCCGAATGACTGCTTGCCTACTTTATTCTCATTATCCAGTTTATCAATAGGATCTCCAGCAATGCATCAGGTTGACAGATAGCATCTCATGTGAATGTATC
This sequence comes from Nibea albiflora, assembly GCA_014281875.1. Lineage (NCBI taxonomy): Eukaryota > Metazoa > Chordata > Actinopteri > Sciaenidae > Nibea > Nibea albiflora. Next base: position 5,027,347 of record CM024797.1, read on the forward strand.
GCCACAGTAGATGAGGACGGACTCCTGAATTGCCTCAGGCACCGCACAAAGGTGCGGGTGTTGCTTCACTTACTTTTACATGCTTATACTTCACATGGCACTCTAGAGCTGGGATGTGTGCACTGCTGCTGCTGCTGCTGCTGCTGCTGCTGCATCCCATCAGCCAGACAGTGCCAGGCTCATAGTAGCTCCCCTGCCAGCATCCACGATCATCCTGTTGAATAATGCAGAACCGAGTCTGCTTCTTCGCTCTGTCATTGTGGACAGCATCAAGCGCATTGCGATGCCATCAACATGCTAATTGCATGCAGATAGGTCCTTCCTGTGGTAAGCGCTATAAAAGGTAGGCCATCCACCAGCCACTGACTCATTCATCATAAGCGGGTTACAGAGCTTAAGGGATCAATATCAATGCCATGTGAGCATTCCATCAATGTCGCCGTTAGCACATTAATGGCACAGAACATTTACACAGGTCCCCTGACACACACACACACACACAAACGCCCGCTCTGTATATACACACACACACTCCTGAACCTTAGTTTTGAATCACAGCTTGAGAGATGGTAGTGATGATTCTCCCCCGGTGGTGGAGAGAGAGAGACAGAGCAATGTGTTGAGAATTGGGTTGAGATGATGTGACTGTGAAGCCCATGGCATATGATTCACGTTATTTTTATACTTCGGGAGACCCTGATGTTTAGTGAATGGCACATATGTGATGCTGGACCAACCCGTTCTTCCTTCATTTGATCAGATCTAAGTACTACACACATGAAAGTATCAAAAACACGTAGAAATGTTCAGAAAGCGTGCCTTTGAATGCGCCATCAGGTCCTCGTCACGGTCACGTCTTCAGCCACGCAAACATCACAACAGAAACAGTTAGTGAAAGAGGTCATTGCTGTTCCTGTACTGTAAGTGTATTGTGCAAATTACCAAGGAGTCTGGGCTTTAGTCGTCATTTTATCGTGGTGGACAGGCTCATAATTAAGACGCCTGCATTCTGACATTAAAGCATTCTCCAACGCTCATAGCTCCAACAAAAATGAAGCATTCAGACATCAGTGGCATTTGAATAAGCGGCAATTTGACCACTGGGATGGTCGTCAGTGCCAGAATTTTGGGTCATTAACCATTTCATGCTGTGCAAACATCAATGAGAAGACGCCTGCCGAGGGTGCTGTCTGGCCAGGGTTCGGATTTTCTGCCATTCCCAGACTGTTCTCGGGTAAACCGTCTTTGATATTGCACAGTTAAAGGTTGCCTCTAAGCAGATTTTGAACGAAGATCACAGTTGGAAAATTATTTAAATTAAATTAATACTGACTCTTGTCCTGACAAGAACGACGGTGGGGCCCCGGACATCCAGCTATGGCCGGATAAAGAGGAGCCAACTGTTTGCATGGTGATGAATAATCCATCCTGTTTGAGAGCTCCCTAATGCTTTGCATATCTTAGCCCTGGCTGGTCATATTCCCAGAAAGAGAATGATCCGGGCTGTAGCTGACACTGTAGCCTCAATCTGGATGCTGACAGACACATGCAAATACATGGAAAATGAAAATACACACATTCAAGACCAAATCTGTGCAGGGAGTCATAAACTCATGCTGTGGGTGTCAGCAAAAAATACCCCTGTCACAGCTGTCACTCTTGTGCTTCACGGTCATCCTTCCCAGTGGGGGCTAGTTCAACCCCATTCCTTTGCAGCTTTCTGTCTCGCATTCATGGCCAGGGCGGCGGGCATTGCTGCAGTCACCTGGCAGGCAGGAGGATGTTTTCTAAAACAAGCTTTTATGTGGCACTCCAGGGCCTGAGCTAGAAAAAAAAAAAATCACCTTTTCATAAAAGTGGAAATTGTACAGAGGGAATAACCGTGACAAGCAAACAGAAAGCAGAAGATTGTATGGGCTTTTTGTTACATTACCTGACACGAGAAGCTGCAGACGCATAACAGCATGAGCACCTGTAAAATATAATACAATCCAATGCAATAGAAAGGCAGTAAAAATTACTTTTTCAAAACTACTAATGTTCACTTTTGGCAAACGTTTTGTCAGAGAGGTGCAGATTCATCTCAAGGGTAATTTTGACACAGTTTTTCTGGTTGCTTTGAGCTATTATATGAACAACAGTAACACAATTCCTTCAGTATCTTAAGTACAGTTGACAGAAGTAATGTGAAAGGGATCGCTTGTGACAACGTGACGTCAAATCGTGCAGCTCTGCACAGAGTCTTAGCCCGTTGCGTTGGATCTAAAGTGGTTCGGTCTCAGCACACTTGTCATCCTTGTTTCCAGCAAACAAGCTCTGATAAACTCACTCTATGCTATTTGCTCTGTAAAAAATGATACACCTTAGTTAAAGAGATTGATATTTTCTTCTAAGCGGTGTTTGGTCTTGAGGCTAAAAAAAAAAAAAAGACTGAAAATTGGATATATTCATTAGATTCATCAGCAACATCTTTTTAATCATTAAAAAAACAAACAAAACAAAACAGCATTAAAAAAGCACTTAGTCTTGCTCATTGTTAGAGTCACGATCAACAGTTAAAAGAAGATCAAAATCGATGCGGCAGAACCAGAGATATCGTCTTTTTAATCCATGCATTCTTCTTCCTTGTTAAAAAGTCCCTACATTACCGAGCCAATTGATCAGCCTTTGTGCAGCTCTCTCTCTCTCTGAAGCCACAAAAGGCTTTAGAGAAGTCTCACATATGCAGTAGTATTCCCACAGACCTGTAAACACACTTTGAAGTGAAAATCAGTGGAGTTCCTCTTTAAGCATAAAGAATCTCCCCCCCCCTATGTCAGGAACCTTATAGCCACCATCAAGCAGTCTAATATATATTCACCATATGATTCTTCTTCAGTTATTATTTTGCGTTGCGGTGTTGTAATTTCCTGTTGGGTCTTCTTGCTGTCCTCGTTTTCCTTGCACTGAATGTAAGAAACAAAAAAAAATTGACTGCAAATGACTTTCTGAGAAGGCATGTGAATGCCTTCCTTATAATGAACTGTGGCAACATGAGTATGTGAATTTCATATAGCTACTGTAACTAGGCAACAAATCCATGAAAACTTGGTGTATGATTATGTGCTTGTAAATACTTTTCATCACAGTCTATTGAAACGGATGATTTTTTTTTGTGATTACTTTCTCTTTGGATTACTGTGAAACACAGACTTCCTGATTATTGACTGTGTTATTTTATTTGGTCTGAAACCTTCTCCTCACTCAGGCTCAAGTCTTTATGTTTTCTTTATCTTTTAGGCATACTATTGACACTGCTGTGTTTTGAACAAAATGTTAATGTTGGCATTCTAACTCGCTTACAGTGACAATATCTTTGTTTAGTATGTTAGCACTTTCTTCGAAAGCTGTTATCATTAATCCTTGTCACTATAAATCTAACCTTCCATTTCTCTCTGACATCCTCGAGAAAGCAGTCACCAAGTCGTCAAGTTAAAAGTTACATTACATTTTTTTGATTTTTAGTCAGGATGTTGAGCCAAAGTTAGTCTCAGTCACAGGGCACAGTTCCCGGACCAATTCTAGTCCACTTATATATGTTTCCTTTAGGTATTATTATTAGGAATCACTCCTGGATGAGTTGTAATGAATGTCTACACCAGCTGTGCAGGGCTGGTGGTGTGACGCAGGACAGTGCAGGACTGTGTTCAATAAGCCTTCTGATTCAGTTGCAGGTGGGTTCAGAGCTAGACATGGCAGGTGAGTGCAAACTGGGTTCCTGGAGTACTGGGAGAACAAGACTAGCAGGGATTCAACAAGCACAGCCTAGTGTACAAAGAAGGCAGTGTGTGGTTAGCAGTATGTAGTCAAAAAGATCTGGAAGCATGGGTTGGTTTTATAGGCTGTGAGGGTTGATTCGTTGGTGAGCAGGTAAGGGGAAGGCCGTGGTGCTAACACAGAAACAGGCCACAGAGAGTGACATACACAGACAAGAGGGGGAAGCCAACAGGAAGTACTAGGCATCACAGCAACAGAATGACCTGCAATTTCCTCATGTTAAACTCAAAGATACGATTTTTGTAATTGGCCCCGAAGAGAAAGTTTCTCTAGATGGCATCACTCTGGCCTCCAGCACCATTTTAAGAAATCTCTATGTTGTCTTTGATCAGGATGTATCCATGAACTCCCATAAAACAAACTTCAAGCACAGCTTTTTCCACCTATGTAACATCGCACAAAGACATCCTGTCTCCAAAAGATGCAGAAAAAACTATCCAGTGCATTCAGCTGGATTACTGCACTTCCCTATTATCTGTATCTATAATATTTGCTCCTCTGCTCTGCTCACTGTAAAATCCCAAATCCTTCTGACCTACAAAGGCTCTTCATGGTCAGGCGCCACCGTACCTTAAAGAGCTGATATTGCCCCACTAGAACACTGCTTTATTAGAAACCTCCAAAACCTGAATGGGAGCCAGAGCCTCCAGCTATCAAGCTCGCTCTCCTGTGGAGCCAGCTCCCAGTTTGGGTTGGGGAAGCGAATGCCCTCTCCACATTGCACAGTAGGCTTAATACATTCCTTTGTGATAAAGCTCATAGTTAATGTTAGCTTGTGTGAGTCTTGAACTGTCCCTTTGTCATGCTGCTATATGCCTGAACTGCCAGGGGACTTTATCATGGTGCACTGGGCTCTCCTGTTCTTCCTTCCATCTTCATCTCTAACATACTGTTCTCCAGACGCCTTTTATCACAGATGCATTCATTTGTTTCTGTCATTGCAGGGAACACTAAATGCAATTTGTTTAGGAACTTTTATTCTCTCTCATTCCTTTGTTGTCTGCGGAAGTTGAGCTACTGCCAAGCATGCGAACGTTTTAATCAAACTATTACCACAATGTAATTATTCAGTGATTGAGTTATTACACTGGGCCTTAAGAAATACAGCAAAGACAAATAGATTAACTTAACAGAATATTAGATTTTTGTGTGCCCATTTTACTTCACTGTTCTTTCCCCATCCGTTCCTCCCATTGGGATTTGCTGAAAAATGAACCAATATTACCGGCAGCTTTGTGATCAACGTTGATGGATGGAAAGGGAGAAATTATCATCCATGCTGAGAGCCAGAAGCTTGTGTGTTTTCCAGCAACACCTCCTCGTTGCTTCACTAATGCATAGTCATATTGTGAAAAGTGCTTTTTAGGTTTGTTAACTTTTGGCAGTGAAGTAGTATATCGTCTTTCAACAGGATGATATGGCTCCTTGTTATCAGACCAAAAGTGTGGGTTTGGGTTTGACTTCTTCCTGGGGCTGGCTTCATTGTTTGGGTGAGGAATTACTGTAATGTTTAAGATAACAATGTGATTCCAACAATGCCAGCATCTTGGAAATGGTCCTAAAGGAGTCTATAAAGACATTTTCACCCCAGTTTCATGCAGAAGACTCTTGACCACGACCAAACTGGGAGCAACTGGAACGCTGACTCTGAGCCAGCCTCATTAGGCTTGTATGGGTGAATGGAAAGAAAACCCTTGCAGCCTTCCCAGCAAACCTATTGCCAGATGTCAACATCTTGAGTCTGAACACCTGTGCAGGGCAACGGCAGTATTGTTAAGGAAATATTGTGGTTGTAACTAACAAACCTACAAAAATAGCTACAAATCTGTGTAGTTAGGGCTGGAGAACTCATACATGTGGTTACATTTAGGGTATGATGAACAGGCTTCAGAAAACCAGTCCCAAATGACATATTACTTTCTGCATTGGTACTGTATTAAGTGGTAAAATTGTAGTCATAAAACGTAGGGATGTACGGATATCCCACTGTTCCAAGGAAAATGGAAGTTGGCAGCAAATAAACGCAGATGGTTTTGGAATGACAGCTTCAACCATCATAAATTTGTATGTTTGTGTCTCCACATACTTGCTTCATTTCATTATACTGCAGTTCTGAATGTATTCCTAGCTCAAAAGTAGTTATTTTGAATCTGTATTCTCTTCCACCTGAGAGGCCATGTAAATACAGACTTTCCCTGCGAAGATTAATAAAACCTAATCATTAAACCTACACCTATTTTTCTTGGAGGCAGTTTGTTTACTTGCCCTGCCACCTCCTGCACATTTGGGCAAGTTCTCCTCCTTATTACAGTCAGTCATTCTGATGAGCTCCCTCCTTCACCACAGTGTCTAGCCTGAGGCGGAGGTAACCAGCATGCCATAGAGAAAGCAGATGGCAAACACGGACTGTGTGCTGTAAACTAAAAGCGATGCTTATGTTCTCGTGTGTTTCTTAACCGGCTTGTCTGCTGCATATTTACCCTCGGTGTATTTCTTCTCTTAAACGCAGCTCATGCATACAACACTCGCCTAGAGCCAAACATCACCAAAGAACCAGTTTTAGGAAAAAAGATGGATAATGTGCAGAGTGCAGAATGAATTCATATCCCTGTTTAAAGTTAGATATTTCTGGTTTAAATAAGGGATACATTCAATATGCATACAGCTGCTCTTTTATATTCCAGTTGTGTATAATGATCTTGACAATACAAACAAGTTGCTCAGTTTTTCTGGTAAGTTCTGTATTATAAATTGCCACGATCAAGTCGAGTCCTTTAAGAAGAAAACGCCACATGTTAGTGGCTATTTTTGAATATCTTTTTTCAGTGTGTTGTCTCGTAACTAACTAGCGATGTCACGTGATTCCAGTAAAGTTATAATCATGTACTTGTAAAGAAATAACACAGCATAACCAGCATATTACTGCTGGATCCCACCGAGCACAGCAACAACAGGGGCGACGCGGCAGCTGGAGCGGATCGCTAGACGGCGTTTGCAGGCCCACCAGAAGAGCCGCAATGTGTTTCCAAAGTGCCCCAGGAATGGATGATGCAGCTGCTCTGTTTACTGTTTACTTGTGTTTAGAAGCATGTAAACCAAAATGACCAAATCTGAGCAAGTTAACAAAGTCTGATGGGCCAATCGCTCCAGTCCTGATTCTGAAGTGCTCCTGTGTGGGTTCTGAAGCTGCACGAGCATTGTGGCTGCAATGTAACAGAGCCGTGGCCGGTCGGGTCCAGGCGTTAAACTACCAGGAAGGGTATTGTTACAACACTTAGAGCATTTGGAAGCCCCCTGATGATGACTAACAATATTACTAACAGATTATACCCTAAAATAAGACAACAGACACATTTTGATGTATTAAATGGATGAACTACCTTGTACGTCAGAAGGTAGGGGTTATTACCTTCACCTCACAGTTAAAGTAATGGATTCTCTCTTTTTGTTCTTACATCTTTGCAAGTGCGGGGAAATGTTCGCACATAAGTGTGTAATAACCAGACATTTGCATTTATCTGAGGAAATGTAAGGCTGAAGCAGCTTAGTGTTACACCGTAGTTTAAAATGATTTAATCACACAATATTTCCCCTGAATGTCCAGATGGCTATTCCGCCTCTGCGTAACGAGGATGTATTAACAGCGGTGTCGAGAAGCTTCTGGGCTGCTTCTACACCCTCTGCAACGCAGGTGGGACGGGTGAGGGGAGGCATCCATTCTGGATTAGTCTTTATCCACTGGGATACTCCCCAGTTTTGTGAAATGCACTTTGTGGGAATGTCTAATGAGTCTTTTAGTGCTGGCACTTAGAGGCCTGCATGCTGGAACTCTGCTGATTCTCTAAGAGGTGGCGGACGAGGAATAATGAGGGTGCTGTTCTCTTTATAAGGGCAGGCGGGTTAAATAGGCTCACCATGAGTGTTTGGGCACATATAAGCACATTTTTAGTACACACATACAGTATGTGGTTAATCGTAATTAGAACAACCAATCATTGATCACGTAAAACTTACATTAAAATATCTTAATAGTCGTCTTCCCTGTGGCCCTGCTGCGTTACCTGTTGAGAGGATTTCTACCTGCCCTTTGCCAACTCAGTGTTGTGGAGTTTCGGGGCTGCACAATTAATCCTGAGTTAATTGCGATCATGATTTTGCCTTTCACAATTAATTAAACTTGATCAAGTGAGATGCTGACAGTTTCTAGTTGGCATGCCTATTCCAGTGCATCAAATCAAACGCTCCCTATACACAAGTGAACTGTCTCACCAGTCATAGGTGATTAACAGGTCTCATGCTTCCTGAACGCGGCTGTGGCTTCAGGCAGGAACATTTTCACTACAAACGAAAACCTGCAAGTGTAATGGAACTGCATTTGTTATACGGGATGAAATCTGTTTTATTTGTTTGCATGCTGTGGTGGCACTGCGTGATTATTGTTGGAGTCAGGCTTCATGGTGTTGTTGAACAACTGAAAAAAATGACTCCATGCATACTAAATGCTGCTCTTACTGCAACAGGAAAACTTCATAAAACTCTGATAAATCCTGAAACACTTAAGCGTTTAAGTCCCCCAGATTAAGGTGGCATTTCACTTCATGGAAGTCTCGGCTGCTGTAGACAAACAGCTGGCAAGGAGAGCGAGATCACTATGGCAATGAGGGACTGTCTCAGGCTAAAGACAGCCCCTGTAGCGCGACAACACTTGGAGTCATATGTGAATAGATGAAAGCTCCAGTATGTAGTAAGTAACGTCAGTTCCAAAGCTCTTATTCAACAAATGTATAATTAATGAAGATACATGAAAAAAGAGATTCAAACGATGAGCTGATGGATATTTTTAGAAGAATAAGCACAATTATGTCAATCATCGCACAACACGTCCTCTCTGCAGTGTTTCTCACTCCACAGCAATAGAAAATCTACAAACACTTACTGTACTGCACCGTATGTACTGGAAGACAGACATTCAAATGGCCGCTTCAATGTACAATATATATCCGGGGAATATATATCCTGACCTTTATGTTAAACGACTTCTTGCTGCTTGCTTAGTAGCCGTTGCAAAATGAGCTGAACATCAGGGAGCTGGTCTCATTGGACACGTTTATAGATTCTGTGAATGTTTTTAGATGTTGAAAAATGTTTTGAAATCTTCTAAAATTCTATGATTTATTCTTTGTTTTCATTTCGAATGAGATAATGTTTGTGCTGCGGCTTGTCTCGTCCACAACAGAAAAAAAAAGAGATATTTAATCACACTGACTCTTCTTCTTCTTATCATTATTTAACCAGGAGAAAAAGACTGCTGCAGCTGTATAGATGCACTCTGATACTCACGACCAGACTTCCATTTTAAACTGTTCATTTGGAAGCTTTGTCACAAGAGCTGTATTACTTCATATGAGAGAAAGAGTCACCTCGCTCTACACCATACACTGTTCTTATCCCTTGGGTAGAGCAATGCATAACAAAGAGTGTGTGTCTGTCTGTGTGTGTGTGTGTGTGTGTGTGGTAAATTTATGAGGCAGCCAACCTGGCTGTGCCTGCAGGCCTGGTGCAGATGACTTTCCTGTGCTCCTGTGAGGAATTACCCTGACAGGACAGCGGAGGGATGCTGAATGGTGCACAAACAAGCGTCGGGAGGAAGAGAAACAGGGAGGATGTGCGGTAAAGATTGTTCTGTGGAGGCATTAAAATTACCTGAGTCATAAGTGATGGCTTTCTTTGGCTCTGAGAGAGTCTTCTTCGGTCATGGCAGATATATATTTTTGAAATATAGAATGGTGTCAAGCAATTGCAAGCTTTCATTGAGGACCTATTTTTAATCAATTATTGAGACTTTGGAGCTTCTGTGCAAGATTTTTAGTTTTGTTTTTTGCATTTTCTGAAAGTTAAAGCATTTTCACACCCATGCTGTGTCAGAGAATCTGTAGCCAACAACCTTTTGCATGTTTTCGCCCATTTATAACAATGAGCACTTTATTGCTGCTCATTTACAAAGACTCACCACACGTCTATAAATACTTAAAAACAGCACTGGCTCCCATTTATTTCCGTGTAGTATGAAACTTATTTTATTTACAGCACAGTGACCCTTGAAAAAGCCGCAATCTAACAGTCATAACACAAAAGGAGCATTTAAAACGAATGCATTCACTTTCTTATTTTTATACTATATGGAAATAAATAACTAATCCTGTCCTGTACTGCAGCAAAATGAAACTCAGATATAAAAAAAAAACCTGAAATCATGTTGTGAGAGCTGGTGTCACATCTCTACTGATTCTCCAGGCACCGTCCTTTGCATTTCTATGACCTGTCAAAGTGCTGAATTAGAGTGTTGACCTTTATTTTCACACCAGCTATAAGAGAAGTGACGGGCGGGGCGGGCAGAGGAAGAAAAATGTGTGTTCAAAGGACACATTCGCACAAACAGAGGTGTTTTGTGCTTACAGAACACAAGCTCACTCACACCCACACACACACACACACGCACACACACACACTGAATCTTCAGTGTTGGGATGATGACAAATGTCATCTGTCAGATTTGACAGGGATTGAAAGCCTACATATCTACTCTTATAACCTTATGGCAGATGAGTCAAGGTTAACATCGCAGTTAAATCCTTAGTGATGATAAATTGCTGATGTTACTAACCTTTGTTTTCTAATTTCTTCCACTAAGGTTATCGTTCTCTCATTGCCACACACGTATCGGCCTTTTTAGGGGGTTTATACTGAATATACAGAACACATTTTTCAAGTACAGAGAGCGGTGTAGTAATCAAATTACTTTCTTTGTGCTAATAGAATAAAAGTTTCTTTCCTTTTTTTTTTCTTTTTGTTCTTAGCTGCACATCACATCTTCTTTGAGAGGAAAATGAGACAGCTACTGCTTAAACAAATCCCACTGGAGCCGAGCTGTTGAACATAGTCTATGTGTCACGCTGACTTCAATCAAAATATGATTTGCAATGTCTGAACAATTTAAAGAAAGGACTCAGCTGGAGTTCAGAGAACTGTGAGATTCGGAAAATTGTTCAGATTCTGTTCAAAGGCTGAGGATACGGACTATGAGACTAAAATCCTGAAATAATGACACTGGAATCAAGTGAGATCAATACAAAATGAAAATAAGGCTGACTTTCAACATTACAGAAAATCTGCACCTTCTACTGCACTGTAACCTAAACGTTATTTTATACACATGTAATTCATTTATGTGCATCATTTAATCAAAGCTCGAGTTTTGATGATGATCATAATGAGCTTTTCTTTTTCTCTACTCCTTGTAACACTGTTATAAGGATCGTCCCATTCATTGACAGTATAAAGAAAGGAGAGCGTAAGCGTGAGGTTACACGCAGGCTTCTTCCGTCTGCCGGCTAATCTAAAAGTCTGCAAAGATGCGGATCAGCGGCAGACCTGAGGCGCTGGGTGCTCAAACAAGCCACCTGTAACAACATCTACCTGTCAATCAAAGCATCCATGCTGGTAACTATGCATGACCTTAAGCCTTACTATAATTTAAAGTGTGTTCTATAAAAATTTAATACTCAAGTGGCTGCTCGAGGTACTGCAGTTAGAATCCAAAATTATTTGAAGCCAGTCCAGGTTTTAGAAAAAGTTATTTCAACTTTGTTCTGAAACTATATATTAAAAAAACAAAACAAACCAAAAATATTTTATGACTTTGTTGTCCCATCCATCCATCTGTCTTTCTATTTGCAGGTTTAAGATCAGAGTCGCAGCTGGGTAAGCAGAACATCCCAGATGTCTGTTCCTCCTGCTGCTTCCTCCAGATGGAAGACCAAAGAAGGTCCTCCCCAAACCAGCTGGGAGATAAAGTACCGTCAGCTCACCCAGACTTTTGGGCCTGCCTGGTTTTTTCCCAATTGTTTATGGCTGATATTCCACAGGGAGCTTCCCCGAACTCTCTGATTCATCATTTAACTACTCTGACGCTGGTTTATTGTTTAACGTTGATTACACGCTGATGGCTTCGTATTCTTTTTTCGGATCTTTCCTTTAAATTACGCCTTCATATTTTAGCAACATTATAGCTGCATGCCTCATCAATACAGAACTCCATAAAGATAATGTGGAAAATATGTGTATACTTTTTGCTGGGACTCTTTATTTCATTATGCCGAGCTATAAGTGATTAAAATGCTTTCAGCCCTTTCCGTGACTCACCGTCTTCCACTCATGTTATTTACTGATGCAACTAAGATGGATTGTTTGATTTCATTGTCTACTTTAATTGCATTTTCGTCCAGAACCACATTCAGTGTCTGTGAGCTCGGTTCTTTAGTCTGGCCAAAGCTTCAAGGTAGACTGCTCTCTCTGGCTGAGTGTCAGAATCTTTAGTCGCTGTGGAGCCAAAGGCTCTTCAGCACGATGAATTTGCTTACACGTTTGGCAGCGGATACTGCTAAGCATTAATATTTTCAAGCACGTATTAACTAAACATCCTAAGCTATCACTATTATATTCAAAAGTGTTCTTCAGCATCTTGTTTAGACTGCTGCAGGCTGTCTGCACTCCCCAACTGACACCTGCTCAACACTGATACTCTTGTATATCCCCTCAACATGCACCGGGCAAAAAAAACAGCGTGTGACCGAGGTTTGTTACTTTATTTTTTAATGGTGTTTAGTTGTAGTTCTTTAAGTCTGAGTGAGAATCCAATCATGCATCCATAAATTATCCACAGCAGGGTCACGGTGGGACCGGAGGCTATCCAGGCGGGAGGGGGGGGTACAACATGGACAAGTCGTCAGCTCGTCACAGGGCACATAGAGACCAAACAACTACTCACATTCACACCTACGGGCAATTTTGAGTCACAAACCTTCATCTGACTGTGTGAGGAAGCCGGAGTACCCGGAGAAAACCCACAAAGACACGGGGAGAACATGAAAACTCCACATAGAAGGCCGAGTCGGGCTGTGACCCAGAAACCTTCTAGCTACTAAAAGGAAGAGTGAAATAGAAAGATAATTAAATAAACGGACACGTTAGACAAAGACTTTGGTACCGGATACATTCAGGTTTCCAGTTGTAGTCCAAGTAGATGATTTTTTTGGACATTGGACACAGAAGAATTAGACATTGGCCCCAGACGTCATCAGAGGAGAGCAGATTCCTTTTATTCTGTCCATTGTCACTGGTGTATGCTTTCTCACGCATAGTTGCTGTCTCATGTACAGGTGTCTGTATACAGGTGGATCTGTTAGACTCCTCTGTAATCTCCAAAGCTTCTTCGTCTTGTTTAACAAGGATGTAGTGAATGTCTTCCTGAAGACAGACATGACCCTTTAAGGGGCTGTTATCCATTCTCTGCACACACACACACACAGACACACACACACAGGTGTGTTTTTGGCAGTCCGTTCCATTGACTCTGTGCCAATGTTGCTGCTTGGCTGAACATTAAATCCAGTGAAGGGCTGAGTTTATTTTCTTTGCTTTGAAAGGCCATATTTATCGTTTTCAATTATCTCAGATCCATAAAAGCTGACCCCTGCTCTCCGCCGCGCTGTCTGAGCCGCTGCAAAGGGAAAGAGACTGCGCTCCGTACATTCAAGATTTGTGTGCGTGTGCCTCCATCCGGCATGCGCGCACTTATACAAAATGCGCTCATCCATTTGTGTACAAACATGCAATTGCGCCCTCGACTGAACTGAGTGTTATCCAAGGCCTCTTAAGACCTTGAAATCCAAACATCATCACTCTCAACAGACCCACAAGTGCAGCCCCCCCTCCCTCCACTGCGATACCATCAACATGACTTCTGATGTTAATAGTAAATTAATAACAGCCTTGATGTTAAACTCTCATTATCTTGTCGTGAGATGTGCTGCCGGCCTGGGGGCACACAGCCGACGCCGCTTCCCTTTGAACGGAGGGTGTATCGGCCTAACCCCCCTCTGTTAGCCATTTCAAAGCAACTACAGCGATGGACAGAAAATGATGCCATCTGCATGAGAGTGCGACTCCCACCCACTCTCAGCGCTGCACATAATCTCCTTTTTATGTTGATTGTCTACACTTGTGATTATGAAGTTCAGCACTCTGTGCGTGCGTGTGTGTGTGTGTGTGCGTGCACCTGTGCCCATGTCTGCTCGCTTCTGATGGCTTACGGAGGAACGCGTGTAGATAAAACTAACAGCTTGTCTGGCAGAGCAGGACAGAGCGCACATTTGGAGAAATGCGTCGTTGAGAAAACGCTGGTGCGTTTAACGAAATCACTGGATGGAGAGGGCGGCCGTTGCACAAATACTACTTATTGTTAAGTTGTTAAATGCAGCTGCAGTGCTTCGGAGCTCAGCGAAGTGCCTCGGTATCACCATACATGACACACCAGTAACACATAACACTCATCAGTATGAGCTTTTATCTCCCAACTATGACATCCACTGCAGAGGGCTCCGGGCTTGTCCTTCACTCTTTATTCACGTCACAATGTGTCCGATATTCCAGATCTGTTTCTGAACAGAACAAATAAGAAATGTTACAGAAAGCTTTTCACAAGAACGTTTATGAAATTATTTTCCAACTATGTCAGATTGTAGTCTGAGCCATTCATGTTTTAAGTGCTTCTCCCTAACCCTAACCATCCATCCTGTCTCCTCCGTGGTAGCCTCTTAATCAGCCAACCTCGGGCTCTTCTGATTATTTTCTTTTAGTCGTCATTCCTCTGTCACGTCCAGTTTAGTTTCGTCCTAGCTCCTGTGGACCAGCCCAGCGCCGTTCTGGATCACACCACCAGTCGTGAAGGGCTCCCTTCTCCTGAGTTGCACCTCCACCCGCGCTCCCAGTAAAGCGTTTAAACTGATTCTTCTCCCCCCGGTTGGTGTTCACATTTGGGTCTGCTACCAGTTCATTAACACACATTTAATATTCTTTCCTTGGATAAACCAGTGACTTTTTATTTTATGCACGAATTTAAAATTAATTTTTTGAACATTTGAAATATGCAGAGAGCGGGGATCAACTGTATGCATTTATTAATATGTGTTTATAAACTGCAGTTCCTGTTTGCTACATGAATTTATTTCGTTTCATTTGAATGTGCATGATATACTGTGGCATGTTAATATTTGATGTAATAACTTTTCTTTTTTGTTGTTTATCGTTTTAGCAGTGGGACCACCGTTTGCCAAGAGTGAGGAGGTTTGCCTTCTCGCTGATATTATCAGCACATTCACACCGACGCTGCCTACAGAGCTTTTATGTGGTGTATGAAGAGGAGATACATTTTTATGACAATCTGGTTCATTCATAGATAAAAAGTTACAGTTTGATTCCCCTCACACCCCGATGTCTGTCTTTAATTTCTAAAAAGTGTAGATCTTAATTTGATTTTAAAAATGTTCATTTTCATGAATTTCACAGCAAACAGTAGAACAGCATGTGCGTGGTCAGCGTTTGGTCCTGGGAATAATCCCACGTCTCGGCTCCTTCTGCAGGTGCCTTAACTCATCCCCCACTGAGAGCAGACGACAGAAACGGGACGATAAGACAGAAGTGAAGACATAAACATCAGCGTTTCATCTGTATTCAGCTGAACCGGAGGTGCAGTTTACATTTCCACCGCAACCATCTGGCACGGCCGTTATCACTACCGCTGCTTCCTGGCTTCAATACATCAAAGTTGGCTCAGTGTGAATTAGGTTGCGTAAACTCATAGATTTGTTTGCTGTGTGTTCAGACAGAGTTATTTTATGGAAGGTGTGTTTCGGGGCTCATCAGAGCCTCCAAAACTGCAATGCTGCTCTTCATATGTTTGACTTGCTATCTCATGGCTGAATGGCCAAATCGTTTGATGTGACGCATGACATAATTAACAAAGTAATAACCTGTAAGAAGAGAGGCTGCACCCTTAGAAGTGTATTTGAGAGGCCGTACAATTACACTCTTTTGCCTTTAGCGTAAAAAATACACACACTAATACACAAAACTAATAAAATCTAATTTTGACAATGAAACAAACAAAACAGGATCCAGACCAGAGGGGCTGGCTTCACTTTTTGCCAGTGAGGAGCCACATTTTGTAAAATATATTTGTGCAGGGCAGTGACTCACCGTTTGCTGCCTCTGTGCTGCTCTGTAGCTGATCCTGACTTACACTGGGAGACAGCCACCAGACATTTCGTACCGGGATCAATAACATATTACCATATCATTAGTCAGACCTGTTAAATATGCTCTAGAAATTTAATACAGATTAAATCCAGGGTTCGTGGAGAGTTTCTTGCTTCATTTAAAGGCAGAGACACAGAAAATGTGTTATCGACCAAAAAGGCAACAGATTAACATCCATATTTTTATCTCTGACCTACAGTGATACTCATCCTCCTCCTGTACAGTAGCTTTGGAAAGCAACCCTGCCTCTTCAATCTGTCACAGCGCTGCTTTGTGAGGGAAGCTCTGTCTTCCTCATAGTGTCACTGTCCCTGCAGGCTGTCAGGATCTGTCCCCAGAGAAAGCTGCAACCCCCCTCCAGTTAAGCTATTATGGGAGAATGGCTGAGAGGCTGATGACCAGCTATTTTCCTCCTCACGGCATTTAGCACTGTGTATTGCAGATATTCCCCCTTTGTTGTTTTTACCCGTCCAGATAGAGGGATCGTGTGGTAGATAATGATTTGTGAGTGTGTGCTGTTTGTGATGGCGCTATGCTCTGAACCTTCTGTGGGGCTACAGTAACCTCTATCCTCTGATAATCTGCCAATTACCAAGTTCTGCTCAGTGTCAGGAGACCCCTCCCCTCCTCTGTACTGTCTCCATGGTAACCTCTTCAGGGGCTGACAGAATGACTGTGGAGGCAGAGTGAACTCAGGGATTACCATTTGACAATAACTGCAGGTCCTTCCTTTATCCCAGCCAAAAATCACACTGCGAAAACATTTTTCAGTGCATGTTTTTCTTCAGCAAAGCCCCAATTTATGTAAGGCAATTACTTTATATGCCCCCAAAACAGTCAGCTGTGAAAGTGTTAAAGTCATAACAGGACTGATAATCGATGCATGTGCTGCCTGCAGTTTGTTAAGTAATGCACAAACGTTCAGGTACATTTCTGAAATACAGATTCACGTTCTTATGTCGTGCTTAACTGTTTCAGACAAGAAATAATCTCATAAAACATGATGCATTGTTGCAGATAAAAATGTTCCAATAATAATTATTTTTAAACTTCAGTTCATCTGTCTGAGAGGTTAAATGCTATTGAAATGTTAATGTATCACTAATAATAATACCATAATATGTTTTAATACATTTAGTACCATGGATCGCTGATGACACTTTTGGTTTGGTCGGTTCGAAAAGTGATAAAAACAATAAAAAATGCCTCAGAAACTCTCTTAAAACACCTTCTCATAGTCCCAGTGATGATCTGATTTTAAAAATGCAAATGCCCTCAAGATACTGTAATATTACAACTTATTGGTTTACTTACAGCATTAAACAGAATGCTTAAAAATGCTACAAACCAAGCGAACACTCGACTACTGCATACTGTGACCTCGAGATCCTGAATATCATCTTGCATAAGTCTATCAAACTGTTGCTACATGCTAAGAATACATCAGCTGTTGGAAAAGGATAACTGGAAATATATTACACACAATATGTTACACACAACGCCTTCAGTAAGTCATTTGTTCGGGTCATCAGTGTGCACGTTTATTTACTGTACTCACTCCAGCAGATCTCCATACGTGAGGACGAGAGGTTGAGGAACGTAATGCAAAATTGATTGGAAATAAATGAAATAAATAAAAAAAACATGGAGTGTTATTGACAAAACACCACAGCAGGGTTGGTGTGACATTAATCTGAGAGCCGGAGGCATCAATTCACTAAATTCCAAACCTAAATGGTAAAGTCTGTCTGATTAATTTCTAGACCTGCTTATATAAACAGTTTTAGTAATAATACCAAAAAAATAAGGTCAGCTTTTAAAATGAAATCAGTCATTGATCGTTTTTTTGTGCCATCACATCTGGCAAGTTTTCATTAAGAAGCTCACCTGGCAGAGAAAGCCAGAGGCCCAATACATTACCACAACATCCCCGGAGACTCTGTCTGGGTAGTGTAACAAATGCCGTCAGGACTGGAAGGTCACATGTTACCTGGAGTAATATGGAAGAGATGTCAGCTGGCAATCGAGCTCTACAAATCACCATTCAGCCCACAGCTCCATGTTCAAGGTCCCTTCAGTACATTTAAATTATTTCTTGTCACTTTCTGTTCACCCTGGAAGCGCCGTCTCCTTTGTTGAGCCCTTAAAATCTTAAATACATATACGACAGGACATAACTTGATAGTTCATGTGTGCAGAGGCATAAAATTGCTTCCAATTTGAGGCGTTTTAAAAAAATCTTCTGTACCAATAAGAGCCTCTCGTAAGCTTTAGGTGATTGAAGGAGAACGTGTTTCTACGTGCTTCGTACGCTACAGTGTACAGTCAGAATCCACTACTGTTAATAGGTGGATACGAGTTGATTTACATATTCATCCCATCAAGTGCAAATCCCGCAGGACGCTACTTATCCACGTGTCACCAAAGCAAAGGGATGTGGGACACGCGTGTTAAAATCTGACTTAAACCTACAGAAACGTAAAGGTGCTTAATCTCCGGTTGCTCCGTCAATGCAGATTTTTTTTCTTTTCAGCAGTGTTGAAGAGCACGTCACAAAGATTTGGTCATAGTTCAGACACGCATTACCCGAGGATGTCATGTGCTTCGGGGCTTTTACGTCATTGTATGGCTCTGTGTTACACTTAAACTTACAGACTAACTTACAAGGATTATTTCTGATGTACTGCAGCTTGTTTGCATCAAACCTGCACCAGCTACAGATAAATAATGATTACCTAAATGCTGCATATCACAATTGTTCAAGTTTTTTTACAGCATTTCAGTGGAAAGCAGTGAAACGATGGTGGAAATGTAAGCAAATAGCTCAGGAGAATCTCTAGAGAATCCCACTGACATGGACCTTTAGAGGACTGTTGGCTTCCACCCACACCCTCTCACCAAAATTGTGAGGTCAGGAGCCATCGGGAGAGGAACAGATGAATAAATAAGACCTCAAGCACACTCTTCTAATGTAAACATTTCTTTTTCTAAATAATATCCGAGCCATGAGATCGCACTGCCAGCAAGTACGACCTACAGTATGAACTAAACGAGGGGTTTCCTAGTCGCCTAGAAAAATTAAAGGAGGAGAAGAAAACTGGGATTATCACGTTATGACAAAACGAATCAACAAATGGATATTAGCCGTCAGTAAAGTTCAAAATGGACTGATGCCGGAGACCCTCTCACTTTTCTACCTCCTCCATGAGGCTGAAACTCTTGATGGACGGATTGCAATGGAATGTAACAGACATCCACGGTGCCCAAAGAATAAATCATATGGCACAACTCCAGCCTACGCCTAGTCACTCATTCTCTTGTCTACTCCACTTTCCCTGCCACATTTCAGATCCTGCCACTTCCTTCCTTTTCCCCATTACCTTCCCTGCCCGACTACCTGCTCACCTGCTCCCATTTCCACTCATACCTTTCCAGACTGTTTATTGTCCATATGCCTGTACCTTTCCAACCTTGCTGAGCCTGCATGACCTTCTGCCTGAGTTTTTGCCCCCTGTTGCCGCTTTTTTTTGTGTGGTTATGACTTTTGCCTGTAATCTGCTTGGCATGTATCTGGGTTCAAATCTGGCTGAGACTGCGCTTTACTGAGCTTTACGTCTTCAGATTTCCTATCATGTCTCATCTAGCAACTGCAGCAGATTTTATGTGGGATTAGATGTCTAATAATTAGAGATGATCTCTGTAATTACTAAACATCACATGAGATCTGTAGATAATACTGGACCTGCGTAAAAAGCTTATCTCAGTAAGAGCAGCGACTTGAAAAGATGGTCTCATCCTTGTCATCCCACTCGACTCCTCTCAGGCTGTTTTTGCGCCTCCTTCCTTAGAAGCTTAACTAAGCTTATCAATAATTGTATGAACAATGCAACTTTTTCCATGCAAGTGTGTGCACGTGCGTGTGTGTTTATAAGCGCGTGTGTGTGCTGCTGGCCTGGCAGTAACGGCAGTCAAGCACGGGCAGTGAATAACACACACTGTTACAAACAAGTAGTGCATTAGCAAGGGCCATTACCCCCATCTCTGCCTCTCCTGTGAGCACACACACACACACACACATTCATGCAGACACTCAGACACAGGAGGTGTAATGGACTGTGTTCTGCTGAGCTCTGATGGTAACAAATGTGAGCAGGAATGTGAGAACATTGAAAACTTGGCAGCTAATCTGAGCAGAGTGTGAGGGATATGAGGTTAATAATGCAGCTTGGAGCTGGTTGAAGGATGACAGGAGGGTTAACAGAACTCATTTGTTTAATTATTTAGTCGTGACCACAATGTCCGGCACTCGGGACAAAATGTGTGGCCTAATTCTGGGCGTCGCTGCTCAAAATCTTACTCTAATAATTTCTTCATTGAAATGTGTGAAGTGCAAACCTTTCCTGACTTGTGGGAGATAATTCCTTTCTCTGTGCTATAACTGGCCGCTGGACAATTGTGCAATTTCATTAAGGGGTAATTTCCATAATTTTTTATCATGTAATCGTGACACAGCTTCACTGCGGCTAAACTTTGCTGAATCCTCTCCTTTTTTTCATGGCGTGCAGTCGAGCGTTGTTTAAACTGTGAACCATTTACTTCATTTTCTCTGTGAGTGTTCATTAGATAAAACACCAGATAATGTAACACGATGCTCGAGTTCTTCTTTACGGTTCAATTTCATGTTTTTTTTCTTCTCCCCCCAAAACACTCCCCGGGGAAAATATTCACTATTTCTGCTGCCTAGTGTGTAACTTTAAATTTTCTATTTTTATGCCCCAGAGCGCCTGTTCTATATTTAACTATAACGCATGGGGGCACAACCGAGAAAATAAAGTCCTGAGGTTTTTATTGTACAATGATGTTGAATTTCATGACACATAATCACAGTAAATGGTGGGGAGGAATTAACCAGGTGTCACTGCGGGAGATGGGGGCTGTGGGGGGCGTGATTTTTACAAATGTGAATCGATCCATTCTTTCCTGATGTAACCGTGCTGTCCTTGTGAAGGGAATAGCTGTTTCTAACAGTTTTAGATGGTTTCAGAGATGCAGCAGAATAACATAGCCCTGAATCCCAACAGCAACCAAGATCAACAGCGTCTGTGCTACGGCACAAATGTTTCATCGTGGCCGCACAGTCGCCATTAAAGATTAAAATGCCTGTCTTCAAACAGGCCGCGGTGCGCAGGAGTTTGACGAAGCAAATGTGTTTTTTATTGCTATACACCTGGCCTTAGTCCATTTGGACAGCATTTAATAATAAATGGTGAGAATGCCTGTTGAAGTCAAACGGCCTCCTCGTTGTCTCCTGAAAGTATGAAACAAATCGCTTCAAAGGAGGAGAGAGAAACTTCACCTGTTCCTGATTTCTGAATATAAACAAGCTGATTTTTTTTTCACAAAAACATAAAAAGCATATTTCTCTTACAAAATCTCTATACCCTAATTTGTTCTAACATAATGTAACGCTTCTAAAGGTTGCCATTTCGAAGCCCTCAGTTGGCTGGTAGTTATGGAAAATGGTTGGATGGCTGTACTTTTGACTTTTGCATTAGTTTTAAAAGTACTGTTATTAGCTGTAATATGGACCCATTTTATTTCCTGTTGAAAATGGTAATGGTGCAATCGCAGTACTATTTTTTAAAAAGAAACGAGGAAAAGGAACCTGCTTCAGGATTTAATCTGGTTTGTTTTTGTGATTACAAAGAACCAAATTTATTTCTGACGGACTGACACGTCACAGCTGTAATCATAGCCTCTTTACTCCACCTTATTAACCTGGTAAATGCACAGGTTAATAAGCTGGAGTATGATTATCATTGCAAGCTGCTTCAACAACCATTACCTGCAGAAGAGAAATCAAAACAGGGCCTTAACAACCCTGAGAAGGTTTTATTCTTTAATTTGTTAATTCTCAAAATTAAATCCAATCTTCTCTACTCAGTTTAATAGATGCATCGAGGAATTTAGATTAAACCTGGCAAACGAGCAGCTCACAGGTAATGGCTGGTAATAGCTGTGAGAAAATCAATAAAATACAGCCTTGGAACTAAATGAACAATCGATATGTCTGTTAGATAACTTGTCATCTTGAAATTTTAAAGTTGGATTTGATATTGAGCTACTTTGGTCAATTTGTTGATTCATAATAATATTCCCTTTGAGTGTAGCTCGTAAAGTTTTTCAATGCTGGTTTAACTAGCTGCGTTATGGGTCGATCTCAAGCCTTCGCTCAGATTTCAATTCAGGATAGTCTCCACAGAACACTGATCCAGGATGACTGAAGGCCAAGATTACGTGTGATGTTGCGGCAACTAGCAGGTAAGGTACATTAACTCACGGTCAAAAACTCAGCAACTTTTTCTAACAGCCAAACAAGCTAATATTGCTTACTAGTCTAACAGCAACAGGCTTCATTCAGCTTCATTTCATTTAAATGTCTGCAACAACTCAAAGCCAGTCCCATATTCATTCTTGTCCAGCGGCCTCTTTGTTGGGCACCCTCGCTCTTGTTTTTTAGCCTCTAACATGTCCAAAGAGGCGGCTGTGCCTGGTTACATTACAGTATTACAGTTACTGTATTACCCACTGTAAAAAGTTTTTTACGTCATTGCACACAAATGAAACATACTTATGATTGACGTATTCCATTTCTGCCAATAAATCAGCTGGAATCGCATTCACAGTCTAAATTGCCATGTCTATGTTATGCTACCTGCATCACGCATCTTTCATCAACAGCGCCCGCGGCGTCAGTAGGTACAGTGTGCGCATTCACACCTTGCAGCTGCTCTGTACATCTTGTAAGTGACCACGGAGCAGCTCTATTGCAGGAGTTAATGTTAACACTTTTCTCAGTGCAGCTTGGCAATAGTTTCTAAAGGGGCGAGAGATCATTACTCATCCGCTCTCACCCCGAGTTTTCCAGCAGTGGCTGGGGATTACAAGTGGTGACCTTTTTAGTTACAAGCCCACTGGACCCTTAAATGAGAATGAAAGCCGCCCTCAGCCAATTGATTACGACATCAATTTTGACGTCAAATATTTTACTCTTCCTACCTTGCCTACAACTCCAGCAGAGTGGAAAAAATACTAATTGGACTTCATGATGAAATATCTGGAAAAGAGACTCGCGCAGTCCTCCAAATCTACTTGCCCCAGAGCGCTCGACACTTTTGAGTCCTCGGTCACATCCAATCTCTCTCCTCGCCGTTTGCGTGCATCATCAGCTGCACAGCTTTCCACCTCAGTTCTCTCCACTATTCTTCCATCAGTGTGTCGCCCCGCTCTCTTCTCTGCATTGTTTTATCAAACGCGGCCCAGTGGGCGTATTTCAGCGCAACCTTGAAGTGTAATCAAGGGCTGACTTTGGTCTGCTGCATCATAGCTAAAGACATTACATAAGTTACCTCACATCATGTTTTATTCAGCCTTGTTTCGGTATTTGAATTATAATTCCTAATAGCTTGTGTGTCTGTGTGCGTATGCACATGTACAGTTCGGACAAAAGGTGCCTAAACCATACGATATAAATGAATGCTACAATATGAGCTGTGTACTAACAAGGGTCATTAACCTCATCTCGTTTTTCGCTCACATGTGTACACACATGCACGCACGCACACACACACACACAGTCCCTCGACGTAATGGCTTCCGTGGTGAGCAGCCCTGATAGTGATGAATGAGAGTATTAACGGTGTCTAATTAGCAGCTAGCCACAATAATACGCCGTGTCCATGGGAGTGAAACAAAGATGGTGTGCTCATGAGGGCCGCAAACGCCACAGCTGCCATTTGCGTTTACTTCTGCTTTATTTATGTTGTTTATGTTTTACAATCTGCTAATGGGGGCAACATATCTCATTAGGTCTTAATAAGGTTACTATGAATGGGTTTATGCTAGGTCGAAAACATAGATTTTAATGGAGGTTTTAACGTTAGATTTGATGTTCATTGGCATTTATCTTCTCAATGGAGGTATTTAAGGTAATGCATTGATGATGCCATTTGGTTTTTTTTTTCTATTGGATCACAAATTGTGCCATTTTGTGCCATGTATTATATATTCATACCCTGGCAAGGAAGTACAAACTGCTGCAGTTAAGACCTTAGGGACAGTTCTGGGCTATGAATATTGTTTGGCCACGTCATGTGATGCACACTGGTTTAAAAAATATCCAGTCAAGTCTAAAGAGCATCCTTTATGGGCCCAAAAAGTCCTGAGGAAGCCGGGAAAACAGGTTTGGTGTATGCTCCCTGTGAGCAAACTGAAACATGTTATTCTCTTCTTTTACAGATCTAGTGTTTACGGGAGAATTGTCAGTACTCAGTCTGTACCTTCTGTCCAATCAGGGCTGTGTATGTGCACCACGTTCCTGAATCGGGACAGTCACCATATGATTACCTTAAAACAGCCATGTTGGCTGGACCCTTTTTGTAGTTCTAGTCACTGAATGGAAGATCTATCCAGTATCAGCTAATATACTATAAATAACTTGGTTACTTATATTTAGAGTCTGAACAACATGGCAAGTGTGCAAGGTAGATTAAAGGTCAAGTAACCATAGCAACATTGCCTCTCTTTGATGCTGTGTTATAATACCTCATGCTCGAGTTAAACTGACTACAAACAACCGTTAAAAACCGGATTCCGGTGTAAACGTCTACTTTGGCTGTGCTATACGTGTGATAATGCACTCTGAGATGTCCCGATATACAAAATAATGGACTAAGCTTCGCATTGTGTCATTGTTCGTTCTATCAGGACACCAGACGGTGTTATCTCGAACAACAGTGTCACACAGCGGGGCACAATAGTGCCAAATACGCCAGAAGGAACTGTTGTTCGATGTAGTTGTTGTGTGTGTGTGTGCGCTTCTACGGGCCTTTCACTTTCACTTTGAGTTCCTGATTTGTATTCACTTTACAGCGCTTGCAAGTAAAATAGTTGCAAGATACGACTATGCTCCAGTGAACTGTTTCCTGGAAGATTTTAGGCACAGAATGGAATCTAGAGAGCTGTCAGAACTGATCTACAGGATCAAGACTTTTGAATTCCTATTTGATGGTAACTTATTTTATTGAAAATGGAAGACTGCGAGCATTCTGAACCGTATTCCTCCGCAAGGCAGTTCAGTCGTCTGAAGTTTAATTTCAGTCAAGTGCTGCGGTTCATGATAAGACTGACAGTGTTCCGATCTGTACGTAACTACAGCCGTATCGCTGCAGACACATTAAAAGAAAATCAAATTCAAAACAAGAGAGCAGAAATGATAACGACTAAAAAGAGACAGAGAACAAAAGAGACGTGAGAGAGAGAGAGGAAGCCACAGGACGTCACCCACAAGGATTTTGGTGGTGTGATAAGACCTCGGCTTAAAAGGTGTCCAACTGCAAGCGTTTCACAGATCACACCCCGCTGTCTTATCTATAGCTCCAGAAGAGAGGAGACATTTATGAGTGTCTGCGTGTAAGAGAGGGAATAACGGGGAAGAGAGACAGAACACGTCTTATTCGGGAGCGTCTATATATAAGTACTGCCCTATTAGCAGGTGTTCGTGCCCTTGTGTGCAAACCGTGGATACATTTTGTTGGGATGCGTTTGTTTTTTCTTTAACACGTTAAAGTTTATGTTTTATGAACAGTATCTGCAAGATTCAGCGTTTATGTTCAGGGTTTTTTAGCTGGCTACTCTCACTACGTGTGCGTTAAGGTTTCAATAAAACTGATTTGTCACCATTAGCGGAAGATGACTGTCATGCTGAAATATTAACAATAACACAATGTGCTTGTGTTAAAGGCAAACAAAGAACCCAGAGCTTTTATACAGAGCAAAAAAGGTATACCACCGCCACAGTAGGAAAAATATCTATGAAATTGTGGAGCCGCTTGCCCCAAAGTGAACCAGACTTAGCGATATAAAGGTTTTATACGGACACAGTGAACCCTGAGAATGAGTCAGTCAAACAGCTGGCGCACAGTCTGCAGCTAAACCCATTTTAAAACCCCAAAGTCACGGTGTCAAGAACTGTCAGCAATGGCAAAATTATACTGAAACAAACATTGTGAATAAATGTCTAGAGTAAGCTTTGACAAAGCCTCAACAGGACTGATCAGTTCAACTAAAGGAAAACATGTACTGTATCAAACAGAAATAAATGAGAACAGAGACTGTATGAAAAAAACACGACAGGTAGGAAACTCATGGCTGAAAATTATTGCTTGTAATAATCTTTATTTTCTGCCAAAGCCAAGGACCAGAGTTTGTTTGTCCTGTTTGTACTAGGAGGCAACAAGGAGAGACGTGATGTACAAGGTTTTAGCAAACTGATATTTTCCACCCACAGTCCCTGGGTAGGTAAATAAAAATAAGAAAATCAGACCTTAAGAGTACAAAATACCGTGTTAGTCAATACAATTATGTAATAAGAGTGAATGAAAAAGTTTGCTCTGTGAATATTTATGTTTTGCTAGACTAGAAAAAAAGTTTTTTGTTGCACAAAAA
Source organism: Nibea albiflora (assembly GCA_014281875.1). NCBI lineage: Eukaryota > Metazoa > Chordata > Actinopteri > Sciaenidae > Nibea > Nibea albiflora. The sequence continues at coordinate 5,053,825 of CM024797.1, forward strand.
AGTTTAATTTATAAAAGTAAAAGATGGTCGGCCCAGGAAGGTCTTCTACTGTGGAAATGTGCACTTACAGACATGTGTCTCAAATCACTGAGGAATTATTCTGCATGAAACCAAGACCGTGATCTTTCCTTCACCTTAGAAGTGCTGCCAGTGTCTAAATATAACCACAGCGATGTTTAATGATGCTGTAGTTGCTATGAGCAGATATTATATTGCCAGATCAGAAATCAAATAATGCTGATAATGTCAGCTAGCAGAGTGTTGTTCAGCCTCACGAGAGGTCACACACACGGTGAAGGACGCTCAGTATTATATCACTTTACTTGAATATTCCAACAATAATATTGACCACAGTTTGCACAGTTTATCTCATTTAACTGTCTTGTTGCTTCTTATTTGTGTCAAAAGGTGTGGCCCATGATGGCTGCAAAAGCAAACTGATTATGCATGACGTGATGATGAATATACTCGCACTTAGAATATCCCTCATTAATACTGTACAGCAGGGGTGCCCAATACGTTGATCGCGAGCTACCGGTCAATCGCCAGACATGATCCGGTCGATCGCAGAGCCTGTCCACCCCGCGTACGCTGCTGCCAGTATGGTGGGCCGTCCATCGCGCACCCGCCGCCACACCGACGTCAAATGTAATTGTTATTTTGACTTGGTAATTTGAAAATTGGCGGGTACCCCCCGGTAGATCACTTTGACTCGGTCATCTGAAAGTAGCTCACGAGGTGTGTAAGTGTGGGCACCCCTGCTGTACAGGATGTGCGCATACGAAAAGCAGGATAGAGATCAATGAGACAAAATATGCCACCAACCAGCCTGAGTTAGTCTCTGTAACACCATTTGTTTGTGTGCTGTGACATTTAAGGCCCCTGACAATACATACATTGTTTATCCCGGCCTATTGCTTTCTCCATCACAGGCAGCAAAAACAGACATCTCAAGGTTGCTCTTGCCAAGAAGATTATGACAATAGCTGTTACCTTGGGATAAACTGTTATATCCTAAAATCTAAATTTAAGCTCCAGACCACTCCATTCTGTGAGTCATTTTATGTGGACATCCATCTTCTGTCTACGCATAATCACAGATGGATTAACAGCACTTGGCAATGCGACCGGCAGTCTGGGGAAATGCATCAGTCCAAGTGCAGGATTTTTGTATTATATAGACACACAATGCAGTAACACTATTCTTCATGTCGAAGTTGAACACTGTAAAAACAAAACAGTAACACGCCGGAGAGATTTACATTGATCTGCGTTGTTTCACTGCCACTTTGCAAAGAAATGGAGAATTTATGATGAGGAGAGCACAAGTGTTCCTCGACTCTCTTCTATTACCTGGAGAACAAACTTTTTAAAAACAGACAAGCTCAGTTTTAGTTTGTGTTGTTTTAACCCTCCAGACCGAGAGGCAATCTCCTGTGCTGAAACTTCCATGAATGACCACTTAAGGCTGGATACAAAAGCTGGCTAGCTGGCAAGATCCAATTCAGTCAGGAATCAGCGCACTCCGCTTCATAATAGATTTTCAGAAACCTATGGATGACATCACAGGGCCTACAAGCATGTCCATGTTTTATATAGTCTATGCTCGAGACCTGCTGCAAGCCCTGAGCACGGTTCACGGGTTAAATAATATACAGCATCAGCTCACAAGCAAAGCAAAGTGTTTGACTTCATACAGTGATTAAAAACTTTCAATATGAACCCACAAAACCAAAAACAGGGATCCCTAGACAGGGAATGTGAAACTGGGCACCAAAAGACTGTCTCATCAAAATGGCTCATCCCCTGTTTTGGCTATTCTTTTTTTTAAATGTATTATTAATATTTTTCATGTAACTTTAGCTGAAGTACAGCCTTGATAGAAATTCTTTGATCCTCTGGCTTTGGCCAAACATTTCAAAACCCAGTGTATTGTAAAAATACATGTTTAGTTTAAAACAAGCCTGCCTGTTGCAGGAAAGTAGAGTCACTCACAGTCGGTGAATGCAGATTGTTGAGCATTCAGTTCCATTTTACACTTGGGGACAGGACCCAAAAGCAAATTCAGCGGTCAGTACAGGTGAGGTAATGAGACTCTTTAGTTACAGGTCCTTTGGGATTTCATGAAGCAACAAAATGTGGCAATGTAGCGTTAGAAAAATCATCAGGAAGCTAAATATTAGAGAATAAGTAGAGATATTCCATGCTGACTATGGAGGAGTTTGACTGATGTCATAATCAGGGTACGTTTCTCCAAATGTTTTTTTCTGACTTCCCCTGCAGTCTAAAGCACACTAGCACGCCTGAAATGAATGTCCAAACCTGTGCTCTCACCGTAGGGTCTAATTTGGTCTAAATTGGCTGTAGTTTTCACCCTTGGAGGCTGAAATTTGCGTCCATAGCGTGAATGTATGACCAAAATTATTTTTGTTTGACCGTTAGGATGCTTGACTTGTAGGCAATTCCCATAACAGACGTATTGTAAGAATGTGTGAGGACACAAAGTCTGCTCGTCCTCAAGCATATGCAAATTTCACAGTGGGACGGCCCTGAGTGCTCATGGACATATCGGGAATATGTGCCAAAGTCTATGAAACCGTATGGGTGGACACTGGAACCGGGCCATTAAGAGCCAGAAAATGTTAAGCTAGAGGGGTGAAAGAAAGACGGAGATGTCATGCTGTGAAGCTGCTGGTGGTCAACTTCTGCTGGCTGCTGATTGTAGAGCCGTGGGTTGTCTTGAAGTTTTGCAAAAGAAAGCTATAGAAAAAAAAAAAAGGAGCCTGGTGGGGAGTAAGTAAAAGAAGGTCAGGTAAAAGAACCACGTACTCATTTAGCGGCAGTGCAGTTCTGGTTAAAGTTAGGCTGTATGGCTCCACTGGAGGCGTGCTGTCTTTTTGTATAGGCACCACCAGTTCAATGCCTGAATACACTGTTGTGTTTGAACCCTGCCTGTAAAATAAATGCCACTGAAGTAACATAAAAGAACAAAAGAGCAAACTTACTACGGTGTATCAGAAAAAGAAACACTTTCAGTTGGAGGTAGGCTGAACTGTGTGTATGTGTATAACAATTTGACAAAGAACTGTGGCATTGGGCCTCTTATTATATAGTACAGACAGATTTAGGTATACAGAAGTTATGCTAAGAATAGGATGTGAATATTAAGGAAGTAGTACAAGTAAAATAAAGTTGAACTTAAATATTAAAGAATTAAAACAAAAACAAATCAGCAGCTCAGGATGAGAGCGGCCTGAGAAGAATCACAAACCACAAACATAGAACAGCGATTTCAATCCTGGTCATGAGTCATGAGCCGTGAGTGGCTCGTTAACAGGCCACTGCAGAGCTTGATGACGAGCTGATCATTTGAATCAGGTGTGTTGGAGCAGGTAACATCCAAAGCATGCAGAGCAGTGTTCCCCGAGGACCAGGGTTGAAAATCACTGACACGGAAAAGCATCGAAACCATGAGGAGCCTTGTAAACGTAGCTAAAATGAAGTGATGTGTTCCCCTTTGTTCTGGTAAAGACTGAAGTTATTAACTGACTTGAAATAAATGCATGAATAAAATGTAAGTTTGGAGGTGAAGGAGTTTAAGTTAATGTTCAGTCTAGACTCTACAGATAGACAGAACAGATTTCTGGCTCACTTCATTCTAATTGTAAAAATTAAAATGAATAAAATTGTTTTTCTTTTCTGGTTTGAAACACATCAAATAACTTTTTCAGCTCCTTCTGGGATTATCATCGCGTGCATGACATTCAGCAACAGTTGAATTCTTCTTGGCCGCTGGTGGTTTTCGTATCTGTTGCCTCACAGTGACTCTCGGCTCACTGAGCGCAGTCCGAGTGGACGCCAACAAGCAGCACGCTGTGGTTGTTGAATTGTTGTGCCGCACCACCTACTGCCACCATCTCAAGGCCACTTGTGTTTGCTGGTGGGAAGCTAGCAGTCAATGCAGTGTTTACCAGCCATCAATGGACGACCAGGCCCGCTAGCAGTTTTATTTATAGGAGCAGAATATTATCCAGTCAGCCTCCTCTTGGCCTTGACACTTGCAGTCAGTGTGCTCTGCGCTATCAGTGTTCACCAAACAGACTGACAGCTATTTGAAACACTTGGATGTTTAAACAAATACGCACCACGTGTGTAGCAAATTCACCTTTTCTCCTCCCTCTCTCCCATTTCACTTAATTGGATTTGGTTCTTCTTTTTCCTCGTTGCTCCTTAAGCAATTTGTCAGCGTGAAAGCTTTCAACAGTATAATTGTATAAACGAAAGCGGGCTCTGTGCACATGAAGGAGGATTGATATCCATGCGAGTCATTTTCTATTTACTGTCAGGTTGTGGGCTGAGAAGTGTAGGGAGTTAATGCAGATGTCTACTGCTGTATGTGTACGGTGACAGGCCGAGAGAGTTAGCATTGAAAGGCGAAGACAAAAATGGGGGGCACGATGGCGGTGGGATGACAAAGGGGACTGAGGGCAGAGCAGAGAAAATCTGGAGGAAAACCGAGGAGATAAAAATAAAGAACAAAGGGAAGAACAACTAAGGCTGAAAGAGGACTGGGAGGATAGGCGATGCAGAGAACAGGGAGGACAGATGAGACAGACATCATGTCCCCATTCTCCGGCTGGATCCTTCAAAGTCGGACTTTTTTTGGCTGAATACTCTAACAAGCTGATGGGACCTTTCCCATTTCAAAGGTTCCTTCAAATGCAGAACTGCAGGCCTCTCTCTCTCTCTCTCTGCTGAATTTTAAGAATAGGACCAGCCCGTCTGTATCCCACAACCCAAAGAGCACTGATCGATTGTTAGATGGAGCGTTCAGGTGATTCCTGTCAACTTATATAGCTTGTTCTAATGGGCTAGGACGAGACACGCCATAAAGTAGACCAAGAGGACTAAGGATGGTTAACCAGCTTCATTAAAGTCATTTAATATTAACCAGACCTTAACCTAAATATAGCGTGATCCATCAATGAGATATCTGTGTCTGTGAGTGTGTGTGTGATGGGTGAGAAAGCAAAGACAAAAGAAAGAGAGGAGAGTCAGGTTTGTGCAGTCAGCCAGTTAGGACAGAGAACACCTGGAGGCATCGCGGGTTGTCAAGGTGTGCCGACAGGTGATTTTTATGAAGCAATCAGTGGTTGATGCACCTTTTCATGACAGGTGATATTCTCAACAACAACACTGGGACTTACAATGCTCTTATTCACGGCACTATTTAACACAATGAAATGTTACTAAACTTTAGAACCTAAACAACGTGAGAGGGGCTTTTTTGAATTTATTTAGCCTATTTATAGTCCGAGACAGTGGAGCTAGTGTTTGACTGGCAGAGTTTATACACTTATGGACAAACTGACTCAGAGGACTTGTAAGATCTGGATCTGTTTTAGCGATTGACGAAAGACTTGAGCTCATAAAGTTTGCCTCCAAAGCAATCCATCAGTGAATCGACTTGAACAAACTGACTAAATTAATTGCAGCAGTTTTCATAATCTCTCCAGTGTCTGAGTCTTATTTATTTATTTCCGTCAGACGTGAATATTTCCTGGTTTTGTTTGTCTTCCGTGACGGTAAATTAAATATTTTTGGGGAGTTTGGGACTAATCAGACAAAACAAACTGCTTGAAGATGTCGGCCTCGGCCTTGGAAGCGTGTCATAGGCATTTTTTCACTACGTCCTGATATTTTCTGGACCACATGTTTAATCGATCACTCAAGAAACTAATTTCAGAGATGAATCAATAGAAAAATGAGAATTGGTTGCCAACAGCAACAACAGACAAGAGTTGGTAATTTCTAAATGAATGCCTGATGGGTCCCAGATGCACCTCAAGGGTCCAGTCTGGCTTTGGCTGATATTCTGTTATTTAATTAGGCTTGGTTGGAGACGATTCCTATTTCGTGATTCATCTGGACAACTCAGCCACCGGAGGTGAAAAACTGCCTACTCGCAGGCTGCTGACACTATCAGTATCAGCTGCAGATAGCAGCTTAAAGCTTTACTGGCATGCATTTTTGCAGTTAAAACACGGTGTATGCCTTATATTTGCAAAAAAACACTACTACTGCTTCCCATTTTTATTTCAGTTCAAAGTTACTGAGAATTTCATAGCTTCAGTTCATTATTGACATTTCTGGACTTGGCTTGTGAATGATACTGGACACGCTACCCACTCAGGCTAGACCAGTGTGCTTCTTGGACTGCCTGGTGGATTCATTTTGTGACCTCATAAATCTGCAGAATAGAGAAAGTGAGTAAAAAAAAAGTCAAGTTAGTTTATGGCTCGATGTTCGCAAGATGTTAAACAAATGCAAAAATGATGATTTCTAGTACAAAACTGAGTTGATGTGTACGGATTGAGTGCTTTGAAGTACAAACTGAATCTCTCGCCTTTTTCCTACCCAGACCTACTCGACATATGTAAGACAATCAGAGAACGAATGAGCCAGAGGAGGGGGCAGAAAAGAAGGGGAGAGAGGGACTGGAGGAAGATCTTTAATTATGATTAAGGCCAGAGTCACTGCTGCGTGTCAGCAGCTAGCTGTGTGGATCCTCTACATGACTTCCCTTTTCCTTCCCCACATCTTCCTCCGTTTGTTTCTCCCCTCGTTCAATTCCATCATCCATCCTTCATTTCTTCCTCTTTTCCCTTCGGATTATGGGCGCCCAAGGCTTTTGGTGATTCCCAGCACAATCACAAAATCACACTCACTGCTAAAAGCTGAATGAACACACACGCACACACACACAGAGAAACAGAGGCTGACGAATGAATTAACGCCGAACCGCTTGCTTTAGTTGAGAGTTTGGCAATTAGCTACATCTACAAACAGTAACAGCGTGTGAAGAGTAAATGAGGGAGAAAAAGAGTTTGCTCAAAGACAGTTGATCCCGCAGGATCATTTTGTCCAGACAACAAACAAACTATATTTTATTAAAACACAAAGGCAGCCTACAAACAGACGAGAGGGGGAGAGTTTTCTTCTCATTGATTGCGTCAGAAGTGCTTTCACACATAGTTACTGAATATTTACTGACAAAGGCAGTCTGAATTAAACCAATCGTGCTGTCTGATAAATACGAGCTAACGCATGATAATGATTTCATGGTTTGATTTTTACATTTGTAACCTCCAGGAAAAGTTCTCAGCTCTCCGTATTTTGGACTTTATCAAGCGGCTTGATGTTCAGACTTTGTGCTGTGTGCAAATCAAACATATTTAACATAAAGAATTATACATTTTCACGAGGGAGCTCTGCTTAGCATCAGATTTTTCCGAGCAGCATGAGAGGGTTGGCCGTGATGTTAACCAAAAATATACAAGATCTTGATAAGGGTGTTTATTAAAGTTTCAGAGCAATAAGGAGTAACCATGGTGATCTCAATACTGCGTTTGTGCTCACACTACAAGAGGAGAGTGAGAGATGGTGTGCTGCCGGAAAATATCCAGACTGAAGTTGTTATTTCACACATGTAGCACGCAACAGGATATTGTGTCGAATATGTTCGGAGATGTTGGAAATACTCCCGTTAGTTTAGCCGTGGGGGTGACGCCCGGGTAGATCGTGCAGAAGGAGGAAAAGCTCAAATAAAAATGTATAAATTGAGTCTTAAAATAAACACAGACCACAAAAGTAACTCGGGAGGGACGATGGAAGCGAGAGAGTGATAGAAACAGAGAGACGTGTTTGACATTAGATTGCTCTGAGCGGCGGCGGCGTGCATCGGGATGCATTCCAATCGAGGCCTATCTCGCGCAGTCACAAACGAATTCATAACTGATAACGTCGTAGCGCGAAAATAGGACACTCGACAGCGCACAAGACAAGATAGAGCAACGCAGCACTGTGCGGCGGTGAGTTAGGCGGAGCATCGGGGGGGGGAACGAGAAATGCAAATCTATTAGGCTAATGTACACGTGGCTCTGAGAGCGTGTGAAAGGTGCTAATTGCACATGTCTCACTGTCAGTGTGTTAGAGTTGTCCCTAAACAACCGCACAGTGTTTATGCCAGCGGCCAGCCCTGCCTCAGACTGCCCAGAGATGGAAGTGGCATTTTCATGAGGACGTGTGAGAACAAGCTGTACACACTCCTAACGTCATAACAAAATCCCGACATAATAATTGACCTCACCCTACCACTAAACATGCTAACTAACTAAATATCAAAATAAACAACTTACCAAGTTGCCTCAGACTTGGCAAGTTGTTTCACCTCAGAGAACATTACGTTGGCTTCATCCTGTTAGAAACTAGAAGTTGTTATACAGCACCTCTCACTCATTCATCTTAACATGCAAGGCAGGAACACTATAGGGGAGAAGGGCGCACACACACACACACACACACACACGCTCACACACTGCACAGATGCAGCTCAGAGTGCTGTCATGGCTCTCTGCAGGGCAACAAAGAGGGAATGAGCAAGCGGGTGACAGGCAACAAATTGAGTGAAAAAGAAGGATGGCAGGAAAACAAAATAAAAGTAAGAAACATGTTCACGGTTTGTATCTTGGAACGGGGCTTCTTGTAAACCACGGCACACTAACAGGGCTGCAGCTCGCTCGATTTAAATAAAGCAAAATAAATTCAACAGAATTTACATCAAATTTGTCCTAAAGCCACTGAAAGGGAGCACTCTTCCTCATCCTCTGGCTCACGTAGACTTTATGTCACAGTCTGTGATGACTGCTACAAGACTTTCATCATTTTTAGAGCAATTTAAGAGAGTTGCACACAGTATCCAATAATCAATTTTAGACTGAAACAGAGCATACAATACAACTTTCCATATGCCTCCCCCGGTCAATGAGGCAGCAGACGGAAACATTCACTTCAGTCTTCAAGAAAATGATTGTAGCAATTTCTAATTCAAATGTAAGAAACAAATAAAACATCCCGTGAGGTAAAACCTGTGAGATTTTACGCAGTCATTTCCATAAAGATTTCCCTCAGGTGAGTTTCTGCATTCTGTAGCGTGTACCGCACGAGGTCTGCAGAGAAAAAGAGCCCGCTTTTCACATTTCTGGTTTGTGTGACTTACAAAGACACAACGCGTGTATCTGGGTTTAATGTTTTAAAATCTGGTTTTCCTGCCATTACACACGATATCGTCCTCGAGTCTGCGGAGGATACTTGTTCTGCCGTCTCGAATATCGGGTTCCAACAGTGGAAAGTAGCAAATGATTACATTAGCAAAACGTTCTCTGTTCTTGTTCCACATCAATAAATAAATCTGGATCAGAACCAGTGCAGCCAAGCCAAATCATGATAGTACAGTAGCTGCTTTGCTAATACAGCTACATATCGGAGGTGGAGGGAGTAAAAGCTGACTTTGTTTATGTTGTCCTGGCTGCAAAATGTATCAGTTTTAACAGTTTTAGCCTGTCTTAAGTCAACAGACTTCAGACTGCCTCATAATTAAAAGCCAAATTTCTATTTGAACCATTAATGGGACCTGCTGATCGAGAAAACAACAACTTTTCTCACATTTTAACTCATCAAAATACAACTTTTATCAACTAAAGCCAGGTACAGATCACATGGCCTGAGCTTGACAGACAGAGGAAGTCAGGAGCAAAAATGGGCATCGGTTGCAACAAGTGAACGTTTTAAATTGTGTAGTTTATCACAGTGGACGACCCAACAATGACTCAGCTTGTATGACAAATGCCATGCTCTGTGACCAAGAGAAGCACAGAGTGCAAAGCAAAGAGGGATGATGTTTCTCAACACTAAAGCAGCCAGGATGATTGCTTCTGACATTCAGTACCTGGAAGTCTGCCGCCTCTTCCTGTACATCACGCCGGTCGTGAGAGACGGCAAACTATTATTGATCCGTGACGGACGCGTATTCTGTCATCTTCCACAGGCCAATTCAAAGAAATCGGGACGCTATCATCGCCTAATCTGACAATGTGACCGTTTTAACAGAGAAAAATGTGCTGCAGTCTATTATAGGTACGCGTCCCATCATCGAGCTCCTTGTGTTCTGCATGCTGGCTCACTCGCATGGCTTACCGAGATGCTTAAGTAAGGCCTCTGAGACAAACTTGTGATTTGGGGCCGTAAAAATAAACTGACTTCAATGGAACAGAGCCATAACTGATGGTATTAGCTACACCTGTGCTTTCCCTAAGACAAGTCAAAATGTCAGCTGTGAAAAATGCATTTGCAGCTTAGCAACAATTGTGTAGAGTAATAAATACGAAGGTAGACATCACGCATTACTGAACTGCATGAACAAAAGAGAAGAATAAAACATTGGAAGTATGGAATGATGAGCAGCCTGAAGCTGTAACTCAGTCGACCGTCTTTATAGGCCTCTTCCATGGGAGACATATTTGACATAATTAATTACATTTTATGTATGTGTGCCGGTTCCATCAGCTCAGCGTTCTGCATACGTTCTCACCGGCGTGGCTCTCCGGCATACTTAGATGAATCTGAGCCATCATCTCCGTTGTTAGTCACACCTGTGCTTTTACTGCTGCGGCACGTCAAACTTTCTGCCGCGTGAGAGGTCGATTGAGCTTCAAAAGGGTTTAAATTTTGCCAGTCATAGCACATTAGCTTTACTAAGGATTTTCAACAATTAGCCAGAGCACTTCTTAATGCTCACCGTCTCTCGTTATGAAACCAGTCCGGATGCCAGTCTTTGGATCATGCAGGATGTGTATTTTGGGGTTTCGCAGTGTTTATATGTTTCTCGATAAGTTGTTGCAACTTTGGTGAAGCCACGAGAGATTTATTTGCAGTTGACCACTCTTGAGTTTCTGTTAGTTCTGGCCTTAAAGCACCATGTAAGATTTTGTATTTGTTGTTTTTTTTGTATTTAACGCCTGCAGATATGGACAGCTCTGTACAAGTGTTTGTTATGAATAAATGATTTATGATAGAAAACAATTACAATAACTGCAAACATCAAGCAAGTGCAACAGCACAAGACTAGAAGCCGGCTGCTACCTATAACGTAGCAGTCCAGCAGCAAGCAGCACAGCTCGGCCTCACTAGCTAAGGACGGTGACATTTAGCGGCAGTTAACTGTCACTCAAGATAATAAAAATTATAGAGATGAGCATCAGAGGAGGGACCAGAAAACATTTCCCCATAAATTGATAGTCAAATTTTGCGAAAATGGAGCACAGAGTGGGAATGACAGTGGCACCATTCGCATGATTACAAGTTAGCTTTTACAACACCAGAATCTTAAAAGCAGCAAATGCAAAGTAGATTTTTTTTTAAACAGCTTTTATGGCGTCTAAGTACCTGATAATGCACACTTTTATTTACATGAAAATGACGAGGATTACGGCTTACATTAAACTGATTATATCTATCCGCCGTTACTTTGAACACATCTGTGAATGCATTTTTCCGCAGTTGTGGTCTAAGTGCTGTGTCCTTATCCTTGAAACAATTTTCTGCTCCTGTGATCAATTGATCAAACAGCCATTATCCTCAGTGGAAACCTCAGCTCATACATGCTCTTGTCTCTCATTACCTTCTCTGTTTCTCGACATGCCGCTTGGATTTCATCTCCTCTCACTCTTTCCCCATTTTTTAAATATTCCACACAGTAACAATCTGCACTTCCTTTTCGTTTGCTCCGCCCGGCACCAGGCCTCATTATTGCACATCCATAAATACCGTGCAGGTGCTCAGTGACAATTACGCACACTAAAATAGAAAGGAAAAAGAAAGATGTCTTTATAAGAAAAAAGAAGAAGAAACAGGGGAAGGAAATCAGCATGTTTTTTCTCTCTTTTGTTCTCAATGTCAACCCATTCTTCCATCCTCACTCTTTCCTTGTCTGTCCCTCCTCCAAACGTCTCTTTGTACTCATTCTCAATTCAACCTTTGACTTTTGCCGCCCCTAATCTTCTCCCGGGCCCGCCTGTCTGTACCCGACACCTTCACGCCTGTCTCAGACACCGCGTTCTCACAGAATACCTGCTCGATGAGAAAATGGCTGCTCAAAGAAAGAGCCTGGATAATGACCTTGTTCAGTCCACCTCACCTCAGAGCTACTAGAACAGCCTCTCACTGAGCCAATTTGCCGTTTCTAACCCAGGAAAATTTCACATTTCAGCTGTTTTAAACGAGATAAGCAGCCTGAATACAGTAAATTGATTCTGCGATTTGGCAGTTGATCAAACACAGAAGCTCTCATACATTTCTAAAAAACACAACATAGCTTCACACTGCCCGGTCGATGTAAAAAGGCAGTGGCCTGGAACCAGCGGTAACTTTGGTTTGCTGTGTCATCATCAATGTAGATACCTAATCATTTTACTCTAATTAATCATTTATGCAGAAGCTACAAAGTATGACTAAAAGCAGCAGCACAAGCTGTGCGCGGGGACTTATTAATCTGGACGTGAGAAACAGCAGGCCTTTTGAACAATAACGCCTGTAAATAGTAAATCTTTGAGCCAATGCAATTTATGCAAACTGTGAATCAGTGTGAGTCAGACTGAATGAATGCTGCGTTATGGAAATTTTAGTTGTTATCTTGTAGCTGCAAAGCTCCCCAAAGACAGAATACCATTACAATGTGCAGGATTGGTCAGAGTTCATTGCAGCTGATTAATGTACTCCGAATATAAAAGGCTCATTTTAAAGGTAGCAAAAACACAACTATAAGCCTAACTCTTTGGATTTAAGGCGAGTATACACTAATGAAAACACACTTATGGACGTCATATACCAAGACATACATGCAAGACGTGTGTGAGTGTTGGGAACTTTTGTTTCATTGGTGGCGTTGGCGGGTGGCAGGTTGCAGGTCAGGTGCACGCCAAGTCAAGCGTAGGTGCTTCTCCTCCTGGATTATTGGCTGAAGTTTTAACATCTAAAATTCTCTTTAGTTGCTCCCCTCTTTTCTACAAGTCAAGCAAGGACAGCGCCGCACCTGCAGGGTTTTAAAATGCTTCCATCGTGGTGACTGTAAGTAGAAGATGAATCCAAGTACATCTTTTAAAACACTTGCATGATCTCTCGGGGTCTGTATCCTCGTATGCCCTGAGTGTGTGTTTGTGTGCGAGTGTGTGTGTGTGTTGTTTGTCCACCACTCAAGGAGACAGCGTAGTGATTTCAGGCTTGATAAATGGATGTCATTGCCCATTTTCCTTTTTATACTTTAGACTAGACACAACATTCAGGACCTCCGACAGAGATGTCAGGGCCTCGGTATTTATTGAATAAAAATCTGAGAAAACGTTTCCAGACTAAATTCACTGCAGGAGCACGGTGATGGAATCTAATGGAACCTGCTTCCTCATGCAAAGGCTTCACACTGTTCAAGCACCAAATAGTGGAAAATAAATCGACCTCATTAAGGAGTTTTGAAACACATCGGCTCACCATCCCTCATTGATTCCTTACAAATCTGAGCATCAGGGGAGTCATTTCCCAAAATTTGTTCTGTCATACCGGCAACATTTCTCAACTCAACAGCCTCTTGTGTTCCATCTCCTATACTAGATCATATCAATCTCCGATCCTCGGGACTCTGTGAGATAAAATGTCTAATACTGGGTTAGCTCTTTCAATCAGGTCAGTTTAGGATCTGAATTGTCTTGGCGCCTTGAAATTAAACTCAATTCTGAACGAATGATATGAACCGTCATAGTTCCTGTTGCTCTCTTCAGACAGGCAGCTTTTTGCCTGGCAGATCTTGAGGCGGTGCGAGGTGTAGCCATGGATCTGTTGCAAGAATCACAATGGATAGTCTCAAAGTACTGACTCATGCACACAAATGAATAACCATACGCTGCACGGTGCTAGAGGTATAGTGTGTGTGCACCTGACTTAATGTGTTTAGTAACCTTTCTAATTGGCTTTCTACATTCGAGCATGTACACAGACCTAAGATGCTGAAGGTACTGCTGTGAGTAGAAACCAATGTTCAGCTGAAACCAAAAGTGGTATCTAAAAATCTAAATAAGTCAGTTTCCTCTGCCAAACATTTGACTACAAGCTGTGCTCTGACTATGACATCATCACTACGACAACTGCAATAGGAAATGCCTCTGAAATCTAGTCAATATAGGTGAAATACCTGATTCCTTACCTCCTGATTGCATGCATATGCATAATAAAGTTGATTAAGTGCAGGCAAATATATCTAATTACCTCGTAGTTTCGGTAAGCTGGTTCATTATGTGCATACAAACTGACTGCATGAAAGAAAAGTGACAAAAACATGGAACGAATGATTTAAATTCAGTATTTGTACAAACCTCCGTATCAAAACAAATCTCTTAATCTGCCCGCGGCAGCCGCAACGACCTCGTTCGACAGAGAAAATTGGTGGAGGGAGATTGTAACTGCCCTCCACCTGCCAGCTGATAAAACTAGCTCGAACAAAAGTTTTGTACAGAGCTCCTGTGTTTCCACGGAGGACATAAGTTTGAAGTGTAAATTACCCAGCGGAGTAGTGTGAACTGCATGGCCGGTGTGAGACGCGTATCCATGGTGACACCACTACACCAAGCAGCAGCAGCGGGGTGACAATAATTGTTGCTTAGTCTGCAGGCGCCTTTAGGGAGACTGGTGAGCACCTGTGACAGCTCATTCTGCTGATTCGAATGAATGCAGTTCACACATTAAAGGGTAACTACTGTAAACCCTCAAACTTTCTCTGCAAGGATATTTAAAAATGTGCAGCTACGTATCGTGTGTCGGTCAGGGGATCTCGGGGATACCTGTGTTGATCCGGGCCAGCGACTCAACTATAAGAGGCTTCTTGTGTCAGCACATAGCTGAAGCTCTGCTGGTGAGAGTAATGTAGGCTCCAGATGTCTTTGAATGTAGCAAAATTACTGTTCTGTGCCATCACTGTTCTATGATACAGCATGCCTGGTGCGTACGCCTCTTTTGTGCCATGTGTCATGTTTTTTTTCCAGCAATTTAGATGATGCATCCAGTGAAAAACACTGTGCGGTTCTACTTTAAGCTTTTTTTTTTCTTCGGGATATCCACCTGTTTCATTCTTCAACAAGTCCATTATCACCTGTCTTCTGTGTAATTGCTTTTCTTATTCAGTTCGCTGGAACATCTGCAATTATCAGCTATGTATCTCACCCTGCGGTGGCTGCTATATTTAGAGAGACTCTCAACTGTCACGGAAGCTTTGCTGCATCACCTCCATCTTCTAAGACTTCACTGAAGTTACATCAGACGTACGACACCAACTTTTCAAGCGTTCACCCTTTCTCAAGGACGCATTATGAAACCTTCATGCAAGTCTGATGAATTGTTAATTAAAAGAAACAACAATTACGACGGAGGTTTTCTTGACTGACGGCAGAATATTTGCCCCCAGCGGATTTTGTGAGCAGAAATGCCGAGAAGCTCAAAGGATTGAGAAGATAAGAATGTCTTTCTCAGTCTTGCAGTCATCGATGAATGGAGAGCATTTCGCTCGGATCGGGTCATTTTTTTCTTGTGCTTCTAACATGAATAAGTAGGCTACTTAGTTTGAATGACTGAACGTCTGCACAGGTGTTATATTTTGGAAAGCCGTTTGTCTGTCTGACTAAACTTGTCCAGAATGGCTGCCATCAGCTTCCAGCAGTAAGGTTTTACCTCGATAGTATCGTGATATACTGGTACTGATGATAATCATAATATTTAAAAAACTAAATATTGATGTGATTTTAATAATACACATGATGTAGTGGAAATCCTGTGTGGTTCACACTCTGTAATTGTCTTTTTGTACAATCACGGTCGCAGACTCTCTCTCCACCTCTTTGCACTCACATTCTGAGTGTAATTTATTTGCCAAAAAAGCGTCTTTTGTTCCCTGACTGAATACAATAAAAAAACACATAATACACTCCTGGTCTTTTGTTTCATTGCACAAACACAACACAGCAGGAACAGTAATGAAATGTCTCCATGCCTTTTGAATAGTCATCACTTGCATGAACAGATGTAAGCTTTTACAATTCCCAATTCCTTTTTTTTTTTCACCCACAGAGATATGATTTTATTATGAAATAATCATTTGAAAAAAGAAGAAAAAAAAGCGGCCTACGGTAGCTGTAATGAACTTTTTGTTTTGTCGTCGTGCCCTGTCACTCTCAATCATAATAACTGGAGAGGAGAAGGGGCCGATTCACTGGACTGTATCCAGAATCCCGTCGTTCAGGGAATTATCGCAAGCTACTCAAAACAATTTAAAAAATATATATAACCCAATTTGCCAGGAAAAAAAATGAGCAAAATAAGTGGGAGCAATAAACCTTCAGCTTCAGACTCAGACACACGTGAACCCAGTGTGAAAACTGTTCCCTGTGGGTGAGGGGGTGAGTTTGTTATCGTCACCCTTTGCTCTCTGAGGGTTCGCTTGACAAGATCTCAGCCAGCATAACAAACATTTTATCAGCTCTGTGCTATGTTCAGTAATTCAGTTCCAGCTATAAATCTGTTCCACACGAGCCGGCTGAGTAAAACGTACAAATGTCAATACTGCATTTGTTTGTCTATACGTGTGCTTCTGCCAAGAAGAGGCAGAATAAAGAAATATAGGCAGCGAAAGCTTTTCTTTTTGTGTCAGTCGAGAGCTTTGGCAAATAAATGCAAAGAGCGTGCAATCAAATGTTAGTTAGCTTGATGGAGGTGGTAAAAAAAAAAACAGCGGAGAATGTTTATCAGTGCGAGAAGCATCTTAAAGTCGCTGTTTGTTATTTTTCTCTCCTTTATTCACTCTCTGGAAATGAATAGAGGACAGATGAGCGTCTCCCTCCTGCACACACGATTCTCACACAGAGATTAGAAACCAAAAGCCAGAACAGATGCAGTAAACAGTTACAGACAAAGAAGAGGCTGCGCTCGGCGCAACATGTCACTGTTTTTATTGTGGATATTATTTTCCATGTAGAGTAAAACATTATCCCGGGGAAGTAATATTTCAAGTTCACCTCATGACCATTTTCAACCACTCCAACTTCACCCAATTTTATAGTTTTATAAATGCAGCGCGCCGTCATAAAATGGGAGATTCACGTACACAAGATCCCGTTTCATCGTTTTATGAGCATGATTAAGAAATACAAGCTGAAATGAGACAAAGTGAGAAATGGCACAGAAGATTTAATGCATCGACCTCGGCCATGTGAGCTATAAAGCCAAAAACGTCCTCTATTCATCCAGAAGTAGCTGCCGCAGTTGGTAATGTCCTTTCTTTTTCTGAGGTTCCCGAAGCCCGAGGCTACAGTAGATGTATATGCAGAGAACACATGTGTGAATATATTTAGGATTATTTCAAGGACTAAATCTCCAGTGAGACACACCTCCCAAAAAGAAAGCTGCGCCTGTACTAGCTCCTATTTATATCCTACCGTGACACAGTCTGTGCTGTATGTGAGCATGTTCTGTGTTGTGCTGCACGGTTCACTTCAAAGTATCATACTGCAGCATGTCCAGTCAGACAGGTGATGGAACGGGCATCAGTCCTAAAGGACGTCGACAAACGTCCTCAAGGAAATACAGCATGTTCTTCATCTCGAGTGTCTTCTCTTGTTTCGTTTGTGGTTTGACACTTCCCTCATTACAATGTGTTCAGAACTAGCTTAATGGACAATGGCTGTGAGTTAAAGGAGCAATGTGTGAGATATGGATGTTTAAACGTCGTCAGTGGAATGTGAAGCCGTAACGGCTCTGACATTGTGTCACATTTATTCAGCTTGAGAGATTTCCACTTATCATGCTAAGCTCTTGAAATACCAGGCAACAGAAGGTTGATGCAGCATCGTCTGCCATCCAGGCCAACACAATGATGAAGACGTAGAGAAATGTGGCACCGTGATATAACTTCACATGCAGCTCGGAGAGAAAATATGTGTTAGTTACTTTATCGCTTGGAGTGAGTTAGCATTGCACTGATCTGCACCCTTTTAAGCAAAGTAGCATGTTAGAGGATATTATGTGTTTCTGGGAATTACACATTGCTCCTTTAAGTGGTGCCAAGTTGAAACTGGTAACTTTTGGCACTCAAGAGAAATTCATACCTGCAGTTGGACGTTCGGCATTTCTGGCCGCTCACTCTTTCACTGAAACGTTTTCATGTTGTAGTTTGCTGAAAGTGGTTGAACACACAAACACGTGGCCCAAAAATTGTGCAGCCAAAAAAAATGTCTTTTGGTTCGCAGATTTAAATCTTTATTTTCACTTCCACACAGTGCAGGTTTGAGTTGATTTGATGCACCAGGTGACTCACTTGAAACTTTCCCAATCAACCCTCTGGACACTTTACTTCTTCTTCTAGGGATTGTTTAAATCTTACACAGTATGTCTCACTTCTTTTTTTTTACATAACATTATTTATTTTTAAAGTTGTGTGGGAAAATGTAAAAACAAAAAAATAATAATAATAAGCGCACATATGTGAAGGAGGCCTGCTGTCACCCAAATCCCACAGAAGCTTTATTTGGAAATATGAACAACAGAAAGCATCATGCACGCAGGGGTTTATGACTAAAGTGCATTGACTGCACCTGTTCTATTGTTTAGCCTTGAATCTACAATGTATGTGTCTTCCCATGGGGGCTGGAGACCTTTACAGAGTGGACAGGGTTAACTCAGAATGCTGTGTTGTCAGCCTGTCTTTGGCATATTTTTAAATAAAAATGTCCCAGATTATTAATATAGCTCACCCTGGAGTATACGGCTTCAGTTTGTTGTCACAATATCACACTTGGAGGGCATGAATCCTTCAACTTACAGTGGCCAGAAAGAAAACAGCTTTGAGAGAAAGGTTGAAGTTCAGCCACGCTTGACCAATGAGAAAGAGCCTACAAAATACAAGTAAACACTTCACTGTCTCTACTTGAGGTGTAGGTATCATTTAACCTCGTGGAGGATGTGAACCATGTAACCGGTACGAGGCTTAACATGACAAACGTCACTATTCGCACTGTAAAACACCACAGGTGAGGCATAAGTCTGGTGAAATGTGAGGACAGGCGCTAAATATAGCGGCGTTTTGCTAAAGCATCCCGATCTGCATGAGCCATAGATGAGGTCTAGTGTCAGCGAAATCTGCTTGAAGTGAGAAATGCCTGCAGTGTGGCTGTCAGTGTTAATCTCAGCACCCAATGGTGGGAGTTCTTTGCCTCTAAACTGTCAAGGTGCTCAGAGTAAAGAGGGCTGCGGTCGAGGTGGAAAAGGTTTGAGACAAAGAAGGCGGGCTTTCTGGATGTGAGTGTCAAAACAAACTCTTTCATAAGTCGTCTTCTTTCATTTCTCCAACCAAAGTCTTAACAGAGAATTTGGTGGCATTTTATTATTTTAAAAGTACGTTTTGTTGAGGTACTCAGTGCTCGACACATTTGGAAAACACGCAGCTCTTAAATCTAAAAAAAAAGAAAGAAACAATGACTAGCAGAGGTTTATAAAAAGACACCGAGTCCCCTGAGTTTTACTGTGCAGTGTCACATATCACACCCACTTGTTGACTGTCAACAACCATGCTGTAATGCAGCATTTTTGGTCCCAAGCTACCTGCCTATTGTACTTGGCCTTGATTTTTTTTTTTTTGCGGTGTGGCACTGAAATCATGAAAACAGAAAAAGGCCGTTCATTGCACTGATGTACTTTTTGAACAGAGCTTTTTAGTGTTTGGTATGTACCTGGTCAGCCGGCGAAATGTTCCGAGTGCTCACCAAACACTTCACTATCTCTGCTCGTTCTTTGGCATATCCTTCAGCTGCTGCACATGAATGTCAAGTCTCATGGGGTCCTGAGGTGGAGGAATCATTTAGCCTCTTGGAGGATGTGATCCATAGAACAAGTGCCAGGTTTAACATGTCTGGTGGAATGTTTGTCAGGCTTTTAGTTTGTGATTTGACTTCCTGTTTTATTTTTGTTTCCCTCGCTTCCTTTTTGTGTTCAGTCTTGTGGTCTTTACTCCCTGTGATTGTCTATTGTTTTCACCTGTGTCTCGTTTGCTCCTCCCCTCATGTGTATTTAAGCCTGCCTCTCCCAGTGTGTCTTTGTTAGATTGTACTGTCAGGTTCAGACGGACGACTGGACCCACAGAGCAAACCAGAGACTGTCAGGTGAAATGAGACGGTTTATTTTCAGTCCGGATACGGTACACCAAAAGACAGAGGTACAAAATCGTGAGGCAAAAAGGAAAGTCAAAGAACGGGCAAGGGTCAGGATGCTAGGCAAAAACGGGTCGAGGAAACAAACAAGGGTCGGTACACGAGGAAACAATTATGGAAAAAACGCCAGAGAGTACTCACACGGAAGAAGACAATCTAACAAAGACACACTGGGAGAGGCAGCCACATGAGGGGAGGAGCAAACGAGACACAGGTGAAAACAATAGACAATCACAGGGAGTAAAGACCACAAGACTGAACACAAAAAGGAAGTGAGGGAAACAAAAATAAAACAGGAAGTCAAATCACAAACTAAAAGCCTGACAATGTTTGCACGGGTGCTAAGCATAGTGGTCCCCGACTCTTCCCATTCATACCATCATCATCGGGTTATAGGTCTCCATAGGGCGCTGCTCGCACTGCCTGCTAGTCGCTGAAAACATAGAGAGCGGGACAACCGTTAAATGAGTGGGAATCAATCACAGCAGCTACACTCACTGACTCGCACAGTCACACTGAACAAGATCAAATGAACCATTTACTCAAACTGGGAGTGGGATGTCTGTCCAGTAAGAATGACAAATCACATTTCTATAACTTCATGTGTCGAGCCTCGTACGTACAAGTGGGACGCTCAATAAGTGCATTAAAATGACTTTTTTTTTTTTTATCCAACATTATGCTTGTAAAATAATCCCCTCTAACTTTAATCTCTTGGTTTATTTGTTCTTGGTTCCTTTGAACAGTTTAAAAAGGCTAACAGGAAGATCGTGGTTCCAACACATGGTGGGCGTTTGCAGCCATTAAACATTGTAAATTTACTCAACAATTATTACAAAGTGATTTGTTTTGGGGTGTCCTTTCAAGAGGCCGGATCTAATGATATGCTGTATCTTACAAACATTTTTCTGCCCTGTAATTACGCACATCTGTTTGATTTTCCAGCCTTGCATTATTTCCGCTGACCAAAGCCCAGCAATTAGCAGAAACTGCAAATTGCTAATGTGAGAAATGTAATACAGAAAAAAAAAACCTTTGTGTGGTTCTTATGACATGCATTTCTAAATGATTACTCAGTGGAAACCTGTGTTAAGCCACAGCCTGCCAGGCTGTTGCGAGTGAGTTTGCAGTGATTTGTAATCAACTTAATTGGTGTCCCATCGATTTGGACAATTACAGCAGTCTCATGGTCTACAGTGTTTCTGATGATTCTTTTTACTGTTTCAGCAGTCTCTCATAAATATTATATATATTTTTTTTCTTTGTGAATTCTTACTAATGTCATTAGAGTCAATATTTCAGCTCCTCGCTCCCTGCTTACATCATCTCACAGCTTTCTTAACTTACTCAGTTCATCCATTGCATTGATGCTGACACTGTGGTGCACACGAAGCCTTTTCCCCGGTGTCTTCACACATCATCTCTTTAAGAAAACGATTGCAACAGTTTCTCCAGCCCGGCTGACCTCAGTGAATTAACTTCTGTTCACGTTCAAAACCAATTTCTCGACATTCATGTTGGGAAAGAAAAGCTGCACAACTCATCACAAGCGCTGCCCTTAACCAGCTCCAGGTCTGACACTGTGCGTTAATGAAAAAAATACATGGAAACCATTTTAGTTTTTTGGCCAAACTGAGCTGAAATTAATTTTATTGATGGAATATTATCTGTGAATGTAGAATAATCAATTCTCTATTAGGTGTTCCATTAACTGCTGTACCAGATGTAAAACTGGCTCGGCAGCATATCAGGACCAAGCGTAAAAACATCATCCAAAGTGGCCTTTAGTTGCTGTGCCTTCATGATCCTTTCAGTGGATGGCTGATAAGCTGTGTGAAATTCTAAGTGCTAACATTACACGGCACACGGGGGAATACATGAGAAGGCCGAAGCAGGTCTAGCGCTACCAGACTACACAATTTCAGAGGAACTGGCCTGTTCTAACAATCAAGGTCAGCCAGTAGTGGAGGTGATCCCTGTGCAGTCTAGCACACAAGCGTTGGGCAGGCAACAGCATCGGCGCAAAGGGTAGCATAAAGAAGCAGCAAGGACAGACGAAGAAGGCAGTAAAGCAGCAGCAAGAGGACAGGAATATATCTGGGAAACAGTACACTGAAGACAGCAAAAGTTAGGTAAAGTTAGTGGGTCGGGAAGCAGCTCCATATATCAGTGTGAATGTCCTTAATAGAGTCCTTGAAAGCTGACTTAATGTGAAGGCTATCTACAAACAGAACCTGGAGTTTGACGACATTAAAAAAAGAGTTAGAGATTTAAAAGTTCAAAGTAGGGCAGCTGGAGTGTGAGAAGAAGGCGTTACAGTAAATGACTCTTCTTTTGGTTCAGCATGATTGACGTTATGTATTTAGGACTTTTTTCCTCTTTCCCCAGCAAAGGCAGGCTTATATCACCCTGTGCGGTGGGACGATCCAGGGTGATGATGTCCATGTTGGGTGCCACCAGTACGTTGGTTATGTTGGGGAGCACCACGTGCGCACCGCTCGGTAGTGACCCCCACAGAGGGAGTTGAAACAGGCCTTGATGACCGCCTAAGGCAGGGGTGTCAAACTGTTCCACTAAAGGGCCGGTGTGACTGCAGGTTTTTGTTCCAACCGAACAAGAGCACACAGTTTGACCAATCATCTCTCTGAAGACTGAGATCAGTTGATTAAATGAGTCAAGTCTGGTGTGTTGCTGCTTGGTTGAAAAGAAAACCTGCAGCCACACCGGCCCTTTGTGGACCAGTTTGACACCCCTGGCCTAAGTCATCTCTGCTCTGACCTCGCATTTGCCAATGGCCACATAAACTATAAAATGTTTGTGGTGGTATCTGTGGGTCAGGGACAGAGGGTCATCTGGTACGATGTGTATCCCCCCCACCCCCGTGTAGAAATCAGAATGCCCTGTTAATAAAATCAGAGGAAATTACTTGATCAGTGTCGCAATCAAACAAGCAATAGAATTAATTGCGTATATTTGCCACACCTTGCTTAAACTGATGACCCAGTGATGCTCCTTGGAAAATGCGGCATTCATCAACCAAGCGTTGCAATTTGTAACCATTAATCGGCGGTCACAAGTCATCTGTAAAGGCATTTCGGGTTAATTTCCCAATGAAGGAGCTGACACAAAGGTACCGGTGAAAGCAGTTTAAAGGGAGCCCACTGTGCTTATTAATTACAGTAACAAAGTCTGTCCTGTGTGTGAATATTTCACGAAGTCTACTGTGCAGTACTGTTACAAAGCATGCGATGTGTCTCTATTCTATGCAGGGGATTTTTGCAAGAATGGTGACGCCATTTCCAAAGTTGGTTAGTGAAACGGTGTTACCATGGTGATCAAGCCAGATTAAGAGAGCGCTACCTTCATGACATTGAGAACTGTGACTTTAATCTCTCTTCGTAGTTCACCTCTCATTGTTTGGACCACATCCCCAGTGTGTGCTGTCTCCATTTACAGGATATCCTGCGTTCATAAACGTCTTGTTTTTAATTGGGTAGAATTTTAAAAGAAAACATGGATCTTTATTAAAATACAGTCCATGTGCTGTAGCCTGTGAACCTTTATGATTTTCTTTGAAATACAGGATAAGAGCCCGAAGTACCAGTGTGTCTCGACCAGCCTAAAGGTGAGAATGAATTGAGTCGATGAGAGTCTGAGGGAGAAAAGATTTAACAACCCGTCTGAATCTACCTGTCAGCTTGTAAAAAAACATTCAATAATAAAAACGATGTCTCATGTCTAAAGGGTTTACATTTTCACAACTTTATACAGAAAACAAGACCTTTGCCACGAGGTTTTCTGTGGGAGAGTCAACAACAGTGCATGTGGGCTTAGAGAGACGGCACACACACACACCGAAACACACACATACACCTGCCAGACATGACCGAGGTGACATCTTAAGATCTCTGGTGGGTTTCTGGGGAGCCGAGTTAGGACGGCACGATGATGTTTGTTTACACTGTGCCTCCAAGGCTTTGTGAGTCTCATACACACCTGCACTCCTTGTTTGAGGCTCCTGTATTTGAGTTTGAGGGCAGTGTACGGCAGTACGATGCTGTGGAAAACCATAGGGAGCTTGAGTTACAATGTAACAACGCTTTTAGGTGTTTTATTTCACAAGAAACAATCCGATCCAGCTCTCAGCACCCAAAGCAAACTGCATAACCTTTTGTGTAGCAAAATCCAGAACCGTGCACTTCCGATAATGTCATCAGAATTTATCGGGGATAAGTTTGAGCGGGTTGCAGGTCCTGCCACAGCAGCTCCACAGGGTCCATCCTGTCTCCAAGACATTACTTTTCGGAACTATTAATGTCTTATGGTAAATGAATGTCTTGTACTAGTTAATGGACCACTCTGCTCAGACAGAAGAGATACTGAGTTTAAACAAATTGTGAAACTCACTAAGGTAGCAGTGTGTTCCATATCTTTCATTTCACACCCCTTCAGACCTGGTCTGTTTGAATCATCGTCTTGTCTTCATGCAGTTACCCCTCAGCTGACAGATGTGAGAAATTAGAATGGACGCCCCTTCAATATCGGATTGTTGTCCCCGCAACATTACATTACCACATCTTTTCTCACAGTTCGTGTGACGTTCCTCTGGGAGTTTTCGTGACTTGGAGAAAGTTTTGGATGCTGACAGCCATAGAAATTGCTTCACATGCTTTCCCCCCAGCAGATTTCATGTTTTTATCACCTCTGCTCTTTATTTATGATTGTTCTTTTGACCATGCCCAAGTGTTTTCGTAGGGACTCAGTAATGATGCCAACTTTTGTGTTAAGGTTTAATAGAAATGAGGTTCAGCAGTAGAGCGTGCTGTAATCAGACCTGTTTTATTTTGACCACAGCAGTCTCTCATTATCATTGTCAAACCTGGCTGACTGACTAATTGAGTAAATACTTTATGGATGGGTGCTATGGGTGTTTAATAAATGGGCATCTAAATAAATTGAATAACTTTTGATGGCTAATGGATGAACAGATTATGTAACTTCCTACCTACTACCTAATACAGCCCGGTTATGACAAAGGTTACCCAACCAAGGAGGTTTACCAAGGATGTGACATTTTGCATGCTCCCAAGCGCATTCTCACACCACTTTCCAGTTTCAGCAGCGTGCAGTGTTGGCTGCTAGGGCCGTATTACTGACCGGGCCAGTGAGGGCCGGTGCCCAGGGGCCCATGGGTCTCCTGGTCTCCTGGCCCCGGGGCCTAGACCCACCTTAATCCGGGTCTGCCTCTGCTACTTATGTCTGAAGTTACTTGTAACTAGTGTTCACAGAGAGGAAAATAGGAGGTGTCACCTTTTACATCTTTCAGAATCTGACCCCTCTCTTATATTAAAAAAGCAAGATGTAACACCAACAATTTTCACTCTGCTGGCATGTTTTGACCTCTGCTACTTATGTCTGAAGTTATTTGTAACTAAGAAATATCAATATGGTTTTGGCTGTGCGGCGTGGGTCAGGCACGAGTTGCTTCGTGGTGTTGGATGACGAGATGATTTGCACACAGCAAGCAAGTTAGTAATTTATTTGCACGTATGCCACTTGGCCATCGTCCAGGATGATGCTCGCTTACACCTACTCAGTGTGAGCGCTAGCACGAGCAACTGTGACACTGGCCGCAGTTCATTAACGCCCAAAGGTGTCCACATTAATAAGGGTTTTCTGGATGTTGTATAGAGAACCTTTAAAGGAGTTTTAATAGATTTATTATGGCGTGTGTACAACAAGAGAAAAAAAAAACAGGAAATGGGACAGAGGATTATTTGTAGCAAGATTTCTGGTAGATCCACATAACTCGCTGTGATGTTTGACGTGTTGCTGTTAGATCACTTGGGACATTTTCTCAAGTATATTAATGATCCTCTTAAGATCGGTCGTGCAACAGCGGAAAGCAAGAAGTCAAAGTACTCAAAGTGCGTCTTCAAGTCGCTTCCTCGCAGAGTGCTTCAGCTCATTATCCGTGTTTGTCACACGGTCACACACAGACACACTCGGAGGCAAGTCTCTTTGTCAGCTGTTAGACACGTTTTCCACCTGTGGGACTGCCAGTCTTCATTTCCATGGCGACAGTGAACCAAACAGCATGTTGTATTTAAAAGAATGAGCAGGAAGGTGCTCATGTGCACACCATCACACTTACAACACACACATGGACATTTGTGTCGTGAGGTTGTCTGTCTTTCCCACATAAGCCACACACACACACACACTTTTAATTGCCCCTAATAGCCCGCATGTACATGCTTCCCTTGTTAGCTGCTGCTTGCATGGTGTGTAGGGAGCTGCTTAATGATCATTACAAACGGAGGCGGTACACTGAGGTGAACAGGGAGCTAACCAGAGAGAGCTCAGACCTCCGCACGCTGCATTATGGGAGTGTATTGTGTGTGTGTGTGTGTGACAGGAAGGGGGTGTAGGACATAGATAAAGCATGCACATGCATTAGTATTTACTTGTTTGAACATTATCATTAAAACACGAGTGTAATGGACTATAAATGGACAAGAGCCTTTCTAGTCCACTTAAGGAGCTTTTACGCTGCACATTCAGCCATTCAAACAGGCATATTCACACACGATGACAGAGACTGTCATAAGAACGTAACTAATTAGTGTGTGTAAATGTGTAACAAAACAGACAGAAAGAAACGGACACACACACAGGCTGCACGGCTGTGGTGAAATAGTGAGAGCCACACAGCCAGGCCAATTAAAAATTATTTATTTATAAAAGAAGAACAAGAGAGGAGAACTCTAATAGTTGTGTGTGTGTGTGTAATCACTAAGATCAGCGGCGTAGGTGGGTGCAAGAGTGGAGAAGTGTGTGGGTGCAGTGTTGTATGGCGCTGCAGCACCAACCAAAAGAGTCAAAAGAGTGTTGTGGGTGATCGTGCCTGCAGCACAAAGTTACGTATAGTGCAGGAACAGATGTACGAGTGACAGAGACAGCGTTCATCTGATTACAAGACTGTTTAGCTGTTTTATCTGAAAAAGGTACAAAACGAGTTTTTTCCCCCTCATTTCTTAGTAAGCTTCTTCTTCTCATGATGTGTTGTTCCTGCCATGAACTTTAATTACGGAGAGATCAGCGAGAGGAGGAGAGCCTGGCTATCAGCAAGCACACGTTTTATATCATTTACCATCATTTACATGTGAGATATGAGTTACTGTACATCATTTCAATTTTCCCTGAAATAATTAGCCTGATAGATAACTGACAATGTTCAAAAAGACACCATAATCATATTCCGGGTTGTTAAATAATTCATTCACACATATGAACATCAATAAGGTGCAAATAATGAATAAGTAATACAGGTGCATTGTGCCAGGAGAAACACGTCCTGTGCCTTTGAGCAGGAAACGACAGGCATACAGGATGCATGTATTCATGTGCAGGTGTTGGTTAGAGAAACACCTTTGCTCTGCCACTGATAACTGTGGGCCTTGTATCAGCATACATGGCTGCTATGAAGAAACTTTACATACACTACAGCAGTCGTGGCGGAGAGGGTTGTCACAATGGGAAGAACTAAAAGGCGTGAACTGAACTGTACGCCTTGTTAGCCCTTTCACTCCCTGCTTCCACTGTAAGCCAGCTAATAGTGTGCACTTGTGCAGCAACTTGTCTGTTTTGAAGAAATCTTTTTGAATAAACATGGAATGATTTCTCTCGACGGGAGCTTCACACACACAGCCGCGAAGCGTTCAGTGTGCCGTTCCCTGTCTGTGACTCACAAAGGCGTGCTGCTCTGCAAGTCGTGAAACAAACAGATGAAACGTCCTTGCTTAGAAATTAAATGAAAAAGAACCGATGTCAGGATGGATGCAGTTGACTTACACGTCGTAATTGTAACTCGCTGACAAGTAAACTGCAAGGTGCCTCAGACGACGAGCGATAGCTGCAGGCGTTGAATAAAGAGGGAAAGCGGCCACTCCATGCACACTGTGACCTGCCGCTGCTGCCCGAGTCGGCCCTGGTTGAACTTTTTCAACCAGGGCCGACCACTGTGTCGTGAACAAACGGCTATTTTAATTATTAAATTTGCTTAATCAGTTTAGTCAGACTGCTACTCACTGGTTACAGCTAACCCAACTATGATACTGTCAAACTTCCCAAAATACAGAGCACTATCGTTGCTGGGAAAGGTTTTACGAAAGTGACAGTCAGCCTGCTGAATCCTGGTACACTTATTTTGTGTTTATATACAAAGCTAACACATGACAAGTGATAAAAGGCATGGATGGATCAAACCACAGCGGGTTGTGTTCAGAAATATACAGTTAAAGCAGAAATTCTGTCGGTTAAGGATCCTAAAACTGTTTTGAACCTGTGTAAACTGCATGTAATCGGTATAAATTGCACTGCACACAAAAGGCACAAACACTAAGCTGTCTCCACTTGGTTTCTGTTTCTATAAATCTTTGGCACCTGATTATCCATCCCCTGTGCTGTTCTCAGTGTTGCCAGCTTGGTTGCTTCCTAACTCGATTTAGGGATTTTTTTCAGACCCTCTTAGCGACTTTATTTCTAAAAAGTGACTAGTGGCAAGTTTTGGCGCCTTATTCAGGCCATCAGGGAAAAGGCTGAGAAAGATATTTAAATATCACATTGTAATTCATTCCCATGCATGCCGCATGGCTCTTCTGCCAACAGTGCCGGGTTCTCTCCTTCTCTTCTTGCTCGCTCACGAGCAGCATTAGGTGTGTGTGTGTGTGTGTGTGTGTGTGGGGGCAGGTTTGAGCTATTCTTTCTTTCCAAATCTCTGGATTAGGATGTTCCTATAGCTTGTAAATAGTTCGTTTGAGCTCCTTCTCTCAGTCTTTCTCTGCGGATGCCTGGATTAGGACGTTCTTATAACTCGTGGATATGTAAATGGTGTGTTTGATCTTGTAAACATTGTCGTTTGATCTTCTTCCTCTCTTTGTGGAGTTTTTTTTTTTCAAAAACTTTACTTTAAGTACGTCCCTGTAGTGAGTTTGTGATTACTTAGCTAAGGATTTCCCCTGTCTACCTTTTCATATGGCTTACGGTGATCTCTCCTTTACTGCAACTGCCACAACCACAGAGCTGCATGAATATAAATGTGGGATGATGTAATCCATATGCAAATTGGAATAAGACGCCATCCGGTGACTTTATTTGGAAAAGAGTTGCCAGCACTGGCCGCTCTGGTCGGTCTGGTCATCTATACAAACCTGTGCTTGCTGCAGCAGTGTATTCGCTTGCCAGACTTGCTTGTGGTGTGCAGACAAAAGGAAGCAGGCAGTGCTTCAGTGCTTCTGCCTCTCTGGCATAGTGCAGATGAAACCTAAAATGAAAATGACTTCGTTTCAGTATTTATATACCGTTCCAGAAGTTACAGACTGGATTTGCACTTGGAGGTTTCAGTTAGGATGCTTGTAACAGAGTAGAGTCGCTGCTCCTGCATCTCAACTGGTTCAGGCATCTCATTAGGATACCTCCCGGGTATCTTCGTTAGGAGGAACTATATAGCCCATCTGGAACACCTGGGAATCCCCCGGGAGGAGCTGGAATGCATGCCTGGGGAGAGGGGCGTCTGGAATGCTTTGCTAAACCTGCTGCCACTGTGACCCAACCCCAGAAGAGTGTAAGGAAATGGATGGATGGATGGATGGATGGATGTTCCCGTTAAGGCAGTAAGTAGGCTAAGCAATTAGCCTGACTCTTCATTTCCTTCTGCACTCATGTGAGTTCCTTCCAGGTGTTTCCCTGTTTCAAACACATGCTCAGGTTGTCTCAAGACCAAACGTGGTCAATGTCAATATATTTGTCCTTGTGTTAGCTCTGCCATGTGGTCCATCTGTTTGTAGTTAAAGATAACCCAAACAAACGTGTAATACAAACAGGTGACAGCTACCCAAACTGAGAAAGACTGCCCTCCACAGTCACAGCATAACAGTTTTATGCTCAATGTGAGTCAAACTAAAACATGAAACAGAAATACAAGATTATCCCTCTGAACTTAAGTATGCAGTGTGGAGTTTCTGCCTTTTGCTTAATGTATTCTGGGATAGACTCCAACTCTGGTCCAGTCCAGTGACCCCGGCTCAATCACGATGTCCACCCTTTGTCCAAAGCGCCGAACCTTCACAAATATTAATTGACAACACCTGCAAGCTCGATGTGAATGCATCAGGGAGTCTATGAGGGTGAAAGGGCTTAAAGCACTGCATTAGGAAGGGGACAGCAGTGTACATCACATCAGATGTTGGAACAGAGGCTCTTTTTTTTTCTCCTTTCTTTGTAGCCAGAAAAGTAATGAGGCTTAGATCGTATACGTAATTAAGTAGAAGTAGTTTGCTGTTTAGGGGATAAATAGTGAGATCACTGGTCAGATAAAAACATCTGTGGATACACAGTTATAAAGTACGCAGTGCTTCATAATGAGCTTTGAACATGTCAACTCGTCCTTGTTTCAGTGTCATCTGTTTTTAATATATAATGCTAGTGCAGAAGTGGCTGTGGAAAGCATAGTTTAATGAAACGTCCACAGGAGAGCTCTTGAACTTGCAGATTTTATAGGGTGGAATTGGAAATGGGGTCATTTGTCTACTATGGACGTACTAAAGTTTGGATTGCATTGATTCAATTTGATTGAAGATCCAACTGAGATCAGAACGCTGATTATGTAAATAGATTAATAATGTCATGTGGTCACGTCTGCCCAGTTTGGAGTTACCGTGTAGACATTATTCTTTTCGGTAACAGACGGCTGCTGCATGCTGAGGAGCTCTGGAGGA
This sequence comes from Nibea albiflora, assembly GCA_014281875.1. NCBI lineage: Eukaryota > Metazoa > Chordata > Actinopteri > Sciaenidae > Nibea > Nibea albiflora. The sequence goes on from CM024797.1 coordinate 5,084,735, forward strand.
ACGAACACCTGGAGTCACAGCAGATCCTGCTCTGATCCAGACCCGCTTCCCCACGAGAGAAGAACAGAGCTCAGACCTCTGGGATTAAAAAAGTGGATTCATCTCAGTTTTGTTTCTTAACCTGTCTACAGCAGAGAGCCATGGAGATGCCACCCACAATGTGGGCATCCGAAGCTCTAACATACAACTTTATATTTAGACAGTCAGCACAGGAAAAAGGAGATTTCTTGGATTTAAGTAGGCAAGGAAGTTGGACTAACAGCTATCAGTTATACTTTTGCTATGAGCTAATTAAAGATAGCCCTAATCAATCTAAACTCAGTATCCTGTGGACAGAATAGCATCATGTAGTTATTTCAGCGCCAGTTTTATCTGTTTATTTCAATAAATAATCACAATAAGTACATTTTCAGCTCACGCCACTGTAGTAAATCCAGATTAAGGGAAGATAATATTTCCTTGTCAGTAACACGAATAAACAAAAATGATCCTGCGAAAAAAATTCAAATGAGGAAAGCAATGTGAAAATTTGCTTTGATTTAAGTGTGAACACACCTTTACACCCACATGTTATGTGCATATACAGCCTCATCATATGTCACCACGTATAAATATAAACCTCAATAAATACTGTTTTGTACTCTTCCAAGAACCGAAGAAAGACAAAGATCAAGTCAAACAAGTTTCACCAGCATAGGTTGAAACATTTGGATTCAAAACTACTGGTAAGGTCCTTTACAAATGTTCCAGCAGAAGTCTGAAGTTCAAATATGATCATCGCCTAAATTAGTTACCAGCAGAAAGACACCAGGTATTTTCAGCAGCCTCTGGGTGTAATTACATTTCCAACTCAGACAACCTTAAAAATTACAAGATTTCTTCGGACTGCAATAGTAATGAAAATGAAAGCACAAATCTCATGAGATCGATTTTAATGCCTTCTCCGGGTGATGGATGCATAAGTTCAGCTCTTTTAGGTATATTAGAGGAGTGTGAAGTCTAAAGCATCAAACTGTTTTTCTTTCTAGATTAGCCTCCGCAGCCCCTTCGTGCCAAAGTGATGTACAACAGGAGCTCTGAGCACTTGGAAAAGCCAGAATATAATCCATTATCATGACCAGCGACATCTCATTATCAGATGTTCAGCTCATTGGATGTAGCGTAGCGCTAACACCTTCAGCTGCCACACTATTCAATTCCATTTCCGCCGGGCCAGCCCTCGTCTCCAAATCTATTGCTTTGTGCGGGCTGTGAGTCACTCTTGTTAATAGCGTGTGCCAGATAGCGTTAGGTTAATGTCAGTAAACAGCTTTAAATAAGAGAGCAAAAAAAACAAGTTTATTGTTCCTCTAAATGACCGCAACTTTCCCGTCTTTCGGAGCATAAAAAGGAAATCACGCCAAGGCAATCGACCGTCAGACATTGATTCAATAATTGTTTCTGACTGTAGGGAGTAAGGCGAGGAGTCAGACAGGAATATACTCTTGGTAAAAAACACTTGAATCTTTGTCTGGAAGCTCTCAGCCCAACTCATCTGCCCACCCTGGAATCCCACAAACACTGCAAAATCCAAGAGAGGCTCCCTTGGCGCACGCCAGACAAGAAGCTCGCGTGTGTCTGTGTGTGTGTGTGTGTGTGTGTGTGTGTGTGTCGTGTTCATGCATGAGAACCTCTACGATAAACACTTTCTTTTGTGTGGATGCCCAAAAGGTCTGAAGAGGATAAATGGAACCAATTACTGGTACTTCACCGCTCATCGTAGCTCGCTCTGTAGCCACATGGCACTTTGACAACAGTTACACACTGACACTTCACACTTACACAGATCTGGAATTAGCTCGCCGAAAGCCATCTTACAGTGAAGATCATCTTCATCCGCTGGCTAACAGAGATGCTTGTAGCTATCCTCTGCAGTCTAATTGAAAAGTCGTGTTTTTACTCTACATTTAGAGAGGAATAATGTTATCAGATTCCATATGGGTCACACACACTCGTGCACAATGGGCCCGACTTTGTCAAAGCCCCTCCAGCGTGTGTTCATAGGAGCAAGACACCAAGACTGAGACACAAAATGCAGAATGAGGAGACACATTTCCAGATTTTACATCTCTGTTTAGTGACATTCTGCAGGCAAAGCAGAAGATCGGTACCTAGACTGAAAAACAGCAGCAAAATTTCAGTATTTAGTTCATGAATAGATGCTTTCTGACTCCTGCCCAAAGCTACCGTTAACAGCCAATCTGTGTCTGTCTGTAAAGCCCCTTAAAATTATACATCTTTAAAAGTTAGAGCAGGAGAAAAAATAAAGAAAACAAGTCAAAGAAAAGTGTACAATAATCGTCCAGTGGACACAAGCAGTGCAGCAGTACGCCTGACGAGTGTGAGCTGTGCTCAGTGATCAGTTCTGACATTTATAAATTAGAAAAAGAAAATATAAAATATGCATCACTGGAGGTTATAAAATGAATCTCATTAACTTCCCCCACTCAACATAAAGGAGTAATAGAGAAGAGGATAGAGAGAATAAAAAAGAAAGATGCAGACAGATTGGCACAGTCAATTACATCCCTGTCCTGCCCTGCAGCCTGTCCTGGTTATCAGCTGCCCATCGCAGCGCTATCTAAATGATTCCACAGGCTGAGTAAATAAAGACATCTCACATCAGGAGGGTCTGCAGTGACGCGTCTGACCACTGGGGGCTGCTGTTTCAGTAAGAGATCAACTCAAATAAAATAAAAGGTTTATTTATCTGCATTTCTTTAGCGCTGTCTGCATGTCTCCACAGCCTTCGTCTTTGGGTGTGATCTACAGCATTATCATAAATAGTATATGTCTCCAGGGAATTTAGATGGATAAATATTTCAGCAGTTTACAGTCCCCACTGCATCATTCACATCTGAACACATCATCTTACCATTTAGAAGTTAGTACGTTATTTTTTTTATTTGCATTTGAAACATAGAAAGGTGTCAAACATGACAGCTCATTACAAATAAGTCAAAGAGCTGGAGAGACATGAGGGTGTAACTGACAGGAACTATGAAGCAAACAATCTCACGAAGGAAGAGACGATCGCACAAAGAAGGAAACCATCTGTTAATGCAGCAAATGCCCCAGAATGACTCGTTGTGGCGGTGTAATCATTTTAAAAGGAGCAAACAAGAAATTAAATTGATATTTTACACAACGACAAACTATTAAATGTTCCTCCGACATTATCCACTAAGACCAACAGAGCTTTAAAAACCTTGACCGACAGGTTACGGTGTACAAATTCCTTTAATTGTAACACAATTTCACACACACCGGCCGACTGCAGGCTTCACTGTGCGTATCCTCTCACAGAAGTTGGCGTGCCCTCTCCCATGGTCCAGCACGTGTCTGTGTTAAGAAGGGAGCGTGATCAGCTAACTGGATGCAGGTGTGCCAATCACGCTCACCTGGCGCTGCTCTCCTGAGCCCCCTCCACACCTCTCTCCTGCAGCTGCTGCACCACGCCCCCACCCAAAGGCTATGTTTCACCTACACTGCCCGGCCAATACGGTTAACCATATCACTGTCACATCATAAAAATGATTATTGATATATTATTTTTGTTCCTGATGACGATATTAGGTATTATAATTAGGTAACAGGTCTAGAAGAAGTACTTGAGTAACACTTTGAATGGAAATTTAATATCAGTATATAACGGTTCAAGTAGAAGCAGCCACCTGAATAAATGTGTCTGCCTATGAACGGATATGATGCTGCTCGGAAACTTTGTTCTGTCTCCGTTCTGGCTCACACCTGTACTGTACTTCAAAACAGAACAAACTGTCGTGGGATAAAGAGTGAATTACAATGATGAGTGACAGGGAGAAACAATGCAGGTAGGGGAGGAAAATAGGGGGTGAAAAACAGTAATGGAACTGAGAGGGAAGAGAGATTGACAACAGAGCTTTGGTGAGCTGGAGGAAATTGAAATGCAGATGGCTCGGTATTCTGTTAAGCTCTCATACCTCTCGGCCCATTCCCAAAGCCCCGTCTCTAATTTCACTCTCTTCACACTTCTCTTTACGTTTCTTTTTCATTTCCTTCCCCCCATCCCGCTCTTTTATCTCTCCCTTCACTTCTCTTTTATACTCCATCTTGTACTCCATTCTGTGCACCCCCATTTTTTATCAGCCCCACTCTTCCCTCCCCTGCTCTTGTCTATCTCTCCGATCCAAACTACACGTGGCAATGAATTCTCTGTGAGCTGTGTACCCTCAGGAGCAGCAGCAATCCTCGGCCAGAGAAAAGCAGATCTCTTTTCTTAGATCTTATTACACCTGCCCGTGGTTATGACACTCTGCGGCGAGCCTCTTACTGTGCACTTTTTCTGCACGCAGAATGTAACATGTATTGTTATGTCAAACGCACACTGCGATATAAATGAAATAAAGGTGTACAAATACTATATCTGTCCAGTGAGTAGAGCTTTTTACACCCATTTAACAGTTTAAACCTCTGACACACCTTTCAGACTCGTGCCTGGCTTAAATTACCAGTTGTCTGTTTTTTGATTGACCTCGGTTAGGAGCTGAGGTCTGATAACACTCGCTGCATCTTTAGCTGTGTGCAAAACTGCAGAAACTGAGCCCACACATGTAACCACAGTAGATATACCTCCAAAGTGAGGCTATGTTTTAGATGCCAGGACAGAACGTGTGATATCTGAACTAAAAATCACTTGTCTATGCCACGAGCAGAAACATAAATCCAGCTTAAAAAAGGTCCAATGTGTGAGATTTACAGGGCTGCGTATTTTGGTTAGTCTATCATCAGCTGAAGATAAGTGTCTTTTCTATCTATAGATGCTATTAATAGACACTATAGTCCATCCGTGAGCATGTTGCAGCCAATTAAATCAAAGCAAACAGAAAGAAAGATGAAAGACATCGAGCATGGACCAAGCTAAGGCTATCTGAATGAAACCTGGGTGCAGATGAGCCATCGGTGATGGCCCCAACCGGTCAATTAAAATGGACTTTTAATTGTGCATGATCATGTTTTCTACCAGTCTGTAAACACGTTTGTCGCTGCTGTGAAGTTTTAACATGGAGGCTTATGGAGACTTGTTTTGTAGTCAGCTTCAAGCGGTTGTTCAGGGCAGCTGCAGTTTTTGGATCTACTGCATCGGCTTCATTCCAGTCACAGGGGCCGTTTGACTCCGCTACAGGCATTTTGATAAATCTGGGCTCTTTATGTGCATCTCTGCCACATAATCAATAGTAAACACTACTGTTTCAAGAAAGAAATGTTAGACTCTCGTCACTGATAGTCCAGAAAATACAAGTTAAGAGACTTTTATCTTTGCCCTTTTCCCTGTTGTTTTAAAGCTGACTGAGGTGACAGGAAACTGAAGAGGTTTCAACACTGTCTGGCCACATTTCCTGAGGGTCTGTCGGAGCGGTTGGGATCACAACAGTGGTTGCGTAAACATTTACCGTAGGAGGACCGCAACATGATGGCAGTCATTCATCATTTGGACTCATCAGTGGGGCATTCACCACCTTGCAAATTATCACAGCATTACAGCAATATCACTATAATACACTCGTGTAACTTGCACCTCGTCATCCCTCACAATGATCAGACACCGACAGACTGAAATGATTATTTTGCTTCAGTCAGTTCAATGAAGCATGCCCAGTTATTATAGTTAAACATTGCATATGGCCGTGTCTGTAAAAAAACAAAAACATTCTCACGTTAATTTTGATCTAGTTTTAAGGATGCATGTACAAACATGGGAACAAGACAAGGACGCTGTACTAAACAATGTTTTCAAACTTTTATAGAAAGACTTGTACTGTCTATTCAAATACATGCGGTCCATTTAATAATTTCAGACCTCAGAACAATTGAGTATTATTCTAGTGCAAACATTAATAAACTGGCCTCTCGAATATTGCGCTCCAACGACATGTAACAATGCCAATTTTAGCAGCAGTCCCTAAACAATAACCCCACCGCGCTGCCGTCACACGACCTGCTAGGGTGAATTTCAGTGGAATACAACACGTCTGCTGTTATTTTATGAACAAAGCAGCCATTATTGCGCAGGTTAAGAGGCCATCTGATTGGCTATTCCTTTGAGGACTTGACCGAACCCTGCAGAAGGTGATGTTGATAATTCGGTACAAAGAAATGCTGCGTGTTTCTCCCTGCAAAAAGGTCCAGTGTGCATAATGTGACACAATGCAACCTTCTCAGTTGGGTAATTAGGTTTACAATAGAACCAGTAAAAAAAAAATTGACTTGTAAGGATTTTTTATTCATTCCGTTCAGGAGGAAGGGCAACTACCGTGATTCATATCAGTCATTTGCTCATTCATCTAAATCACGGGAGCTATGAAAGAATCTTTTAGCTGGAGACTGAGCTCAAAAGACAAAGTAGCATTAAAAGGTCGGTGTGTAGGATTTAGTAGCATCCAGAGGTGTGGTAACCCCTCGCCTCACGCTCTCATGGACGTGAAACGACAGTAGGTGCTTCTAGTTCTGGTCGGGTAAACATTGCCGTTCAACATGGTGGACCCACGGCGCCTGCAGGTGTGAGTCACTCTAATAAAAACATACGCAGTATATAATCAGTTTCTGTCATATTAGTATTTGTGAAGTATTTATGAAACTGCAAATGGCCCTCATGGTTTTTCTAAGGATGAGTCCTCTTCCGCATCTTCATTTATGTTTCCGAGTATCACCGTCTCACAGATTTCTATGTTTCAGCGTCCCTGGATTATTTCTCCACTTGTGTGCTCTGTGTTTGCTTCTTTGTCTTTACAGAGACAGAAAGAAGGATCCCTTATTCCCTCCTCATGCATGAAGGCCAGCTCTTTATCAGACACCCCTGTGGAGAGAGAGGAGAGGGAGAGCGAGAGGAGGGCAGAAACAAAGTGAAAACACAGACTGAAAATTCTGTAGACGACACATGCTCACAAAATCTGAAAGAGACAATGAGATGGAGGACATGCATGGCAGCGTCTGGTCATCTTTTTGTTTCCCGAGAACACGAAAGAATGTGTGCAACACAAAACACTGACTGGCAGGATAAATGCCTGAATCGCATAAAACCCGTCGCCTGAGAATTTAGGCTTTAGAAAATTCTTTAGATAAACAAGCATTACGCTCCAAGTAATCACGAGGTGTCACAAACTGCAACACTTCGCCCCTGTCAGTCCGTCTTCCTGCTGCAGCGCGCTATGAATTTATCAGTCCTGGTACTAGCGTGAAGTGTGGCTGAGGGAGCATGACCTCATACCTCCAGGTCACAATACAGCACAGCACACCAGCTGGTGATCTGCATTCTGACAGCAGTGGGAGTGTTAGCTCTCTTTGCCTTGCCATGACTTGGTCACCGCTCTACAGCACCTGACTCGTGATTTTTCCCCGAATGCAGAATGAAGCAGCTCACATCTAAATAAAATAAAAATGAAAACCGGCTCCCGGGCGTCAGGACGAGGACATAACCGGGATATAAGAAAAGCTGAAGTAATTTGTCTAACTTCCCCTTGAGGAACCAAAATAAAGTCGTTAGTCGTAAAGTTTGAACATATCATATCAACCGTATGAAAACATTGTGTAATATCAGTCTGTAATTGTCCTCGGGTTATTAAAATCCACAAATTCTTAGGGACGTGGCCTTTTTGTCCTTAACGGTAGCTATGGCCCTGAGCGAGTCGCTCTTCCTCATTGTATCATACACTCTTATCCTCCACTTACTGTCATACTTTCTGCATCACCGCTTTGGACTTTTAAAGGCTTCCCCCTGCCCTGCTTTCTGAAATTCTCTGTCTGGGCTCACTGTCAGGTTGTGACCCTGTGAATCTCTACCACCGTTCATTCATAAAGCTTTGACTGAATTAGTTTGAGCTTATTATAACACTTATATTTGGACAAGAGCATCTGCAAAATGTATTTGGGAATCTGAACTGTCCAATTGAATCTATTGATTCATGCTCATGTATCTATCTCATGTATTTCAGGAGGAAATCTCTTTTTTATGTTAGTCCAAACTAGTTTCTAGTTTGTGTTAACCTGGCAACATTTAAACAGTCTGATCAGAGATTTCGCTGTTATTCTTGTAGCAGCTAGCCCAGGCATGGGCAAAGTGTTCCACAAAGGGCCGGTGTGGCTGCAGGTTTTTGTTCCAACCAACCAAGAGCACACAGTTTGACCAATCAACTCTCTGAAGACTGAGATCAGTTGATTAAATGAGTCAAGTCTGGTGTGCTGCTGCTTGGTTGGAAAGAAAACCTGCAGCCACACCGGCCCTTTGTGGAACACTTTGCCCATGCCTGAGCTAGCCACACATGTCAAGCAGAGATGCAGTTGTTTCCAAAAGCTTGCCCTCTCCTGTCTTTCAATTTTCTTCATCACGTCCCTTTTCTGGCAGTGAACAGCATGAATTACATGGATGCATAAAGAAAACTTGGAGGCGGGGCCATGTTCTTTCCAGCTATGAAACTACATGAATCTACATGAAACCTTGTCAGGGATAAAATGATTGAACAGAGTTTCCTGACTTACTATTGGGCCAAAATTACGATCCACATCTGATAGTGAAACTTCTTTCTGCTGGCTTGTCATGCCGTGCCATGCGCTGGCGCTCTAAGGGCGAGGGCAACGAGTGAAAACTAATGAATATTAGTTTTTTTATCAGAGATTCAACTTCACGCCAGAGAGGCAAATTATCTGTTTTTCCTGAGTCACCAAAAAGCAGGAAACAAAGTTGCTGAAGCATTTTTTTTTTTTTAGGGTAGACTGCCATAACCAGGCTTTTATTTTTGAGGTCTGAAGTTCGGCATGCAGCTTTTAATTTGACGTAAAATCCATCTTGTGGATAGAGTGGATTGAAGATGGTAATGTACGGTGCTGAAATGATGCTGACATGTAAAGATGTCATAATTATTTGATTGCATCGCCTTCCCAGAAGTCATTGGGTGCTAAATTGTATCAAGGTCACAAAGTTAGAAAGTTCGAAGAAGTTCCTGACAGATAAGAAGTGACTGACACGGCTGACTGGCTCGTACTGGTGCCTGTGTGGGAGGCGGCACACGGTCTCAGCCAAGGCACAGAATTATTCAAAGAATCTTCTGTTCATAAGAATCTGAATCAAAATTATTTTTATGGTGAAGTAAAAGCAATACTTTGATTATTTTTTGCCCATTCACTGTCTCTAAAGACTGAGCCATTTGGATGCTTTTGATTTTCTATGATTCTGCTCATGTTCCAAAACGTATTAGCTGCTTTTTTATTTTTTATCCCCCCAACCGGGAGTAGCGTGTCCTTCACACATTCCCTCACTCTTTGTCTCACAGGAGCTTTTAGCGCACTTTTGGAGTTTTGTGAATTGTCAAAACACAGCTCCTGGTTGGCTGGCTAAGTGTGTGTGATTTTTGTTGAAGAGCATGCATTGGGAACACTTGAGAGAAACAGAGACTGTGTGAGAGAGAGACAGAGAGAGAGAGGAGGGGAAAAAAAAAATAAAAGGGGCCGATTGAGGGAAAGAGAATGGAGGGGCGAGCTGGCTGAGCATTGAAGAGATATTCTCTGCAGTGTGTTCCCTTTCCATCCATGGAGGCCAGCTCTTTATATGCAGAAGGCCTGGAACAACCTGGTAATGGAGGCGAAATAGAAAGAGTGGGAGTTTAAAATCAAACCTTCAGAAGCATTACGGCTTTATATCCCCCAGATCTGACAACAATACAGTATAGGTTTATTGATATGTGAAATAAATAAATACTGGCTGCCTTAAAGCAAGACTGTAACTTTTAAAAGAAGGAAACGACCTTCCTCTTACAAATGGAAAACTTTAATTCATAACCAATGAAACGCTTGATTCAATACACTCAGGGGGCTCTGGTATATTGCTTGTGTAAAGACAACCGGTGTCTGAACTCCCGAGGACAGGCCGTATAAGAAATGTATATTTTTCACTCGTTCTTCACGATCAAGAGGACCTTCAGAAACTCAAACGCTCCTCCATCATGTAGTTGCAGCTGGTAGCCACAGGGGTCGCTGTTCAGTAAATGTTGCACACAACATTGCTCTTGATTTTGTCCTTTGAACCTAAAAGGAGATTAATTGAGGTAGACAGTGACACATAAGGCGATTGGATTCACAGCATGTGATGGAGGACGGCATAAACAGTATGCGCGCTATGGATGTATTGACAATGATAGTTCAATCGATGTTTAAAACAGAAGAAGGGTTTGATTAGGAATGAAGATCAGAAGACACGTACATGCCTCCTCAGTCCATCAGCTTCTTATAGCTCCCAACCACACACACACACACACACACACACTCTTCCCTGACTCTGTACAAGAAAACAGTTTTGTACCTGGGACATAATTACCTAACCGTCTGAAGTCTGCTTCCTGAATCTCTACAAAGAGGATAGACTCACACAACACACACACACACAGGGCTCCATCCTCAGAATTAGGGATGTCATAACGATGGCAGATCGGTTGGCATGCTCGTGGTTGTGTGCTCTGTGTGTGCGTGTGTGTGCCAGTGTCCTCGCGTCTTGTAGACTGTGACAGAATCTATTCGCCCACCTGCTCCTCTTCATTATCCAAAATGCAGAGCTGTAGATGTAGGGCAGAATATCTGGCTGCTTCGGTTCCTCTCCTCGTCTCTCTCTCTCTTTCTCTCTCTCTCTCTCTCTCCTCTCGCTTTCTCTTGTCCTTTTCTTTCTCTTCTTTGTTCTTTGTTCCTTCTCTCCCTTTTGTTATGTCTCCATCTGTTTCCCCTCCTGTTCCTCTCGCCTCCCCATTCGCAGTTAACTTTTTTCCTCTTCGCATTTCCTCGTTTTCTCCAACCTCATTTCCTCTCACGCTTCCTCTCCTCTCCACCTTCTCATCCTTTTCCTACTCTATTCATCTTCTCTTTCCTCTTCCCTTGTATCTCAACTTCTTACCTAATTCTTTCTCCTCCCCTCTTCTCTCTTTCTCTGCCCTCTCTCCCCAGTCTTGTCCTCTCGTATCCTCTCTTCCTTTTTTCTCTTGCCTCCTCACTTCTCCATGTCTCCTCTCTTTCATCTTCTTTCCTCTCCTTCTCTCATCTCCTTCATATCTCCGCATGCTTGCCACGTATTCAATTACCCCGGGCTAGATTACATGGTTAAAATGTGACGGTTGAAGGGTGAGCAGCTACTTACTCTCCAGAGGAAATCTATTGGCGTCCTGCTTACGATGCTGCAAGGTTTTTCCCAGCTTTGTTTTTTTTTGTTTACGTGTGACTGTCCTACTTTAGTGCTGGCAGGTGTGCTGTGAGAAGCAAGAGGCTGCTTTCACTGACGTGGTAGCCACACACACACAAACAAAAGGTGTTCATTACCGGTAACACCTGGCTCTTCACCTGGTTAAATTCTGCCGTTTAAGTCAGATAGTACAAATCACTGAACATGCTGTCACCCGAGTGATGGAAACACTCCAGAGAGTCACCTGACGTCGTCACCCTGCAGGCAAGAACATTCACCCAAAGCAAAACAACACATATTTATAACTTTGGATTCTTTCATGATTATTTGGCAAATAAAGATGAATTGGAACAAATCTGCCAAACAGGCAGAGCGCAAACTTTTCAAGCCATTTATCACGCTCGAGGCCGAAAGAAGACGTAACAGTCTTACACACACAATCCTGAGCAGATGTCTGCTCAACAAGTTAAGTGAAAACACCTGCAGTGGGTGTACCACGGATTAATCTTCAATATAAGAATGAGGCGATATTTACGGTTTTAAAAAACACATTCAGTTATTTAGTCCTTCATACTTTTTTATATGTATCTTAAAGCAAATACGTTTTAAATGGTCTAGAAAGTTAAAGAGTAGTGAACACCACCTCCATCAAAACACACACACACACACACACACACACAGGGAGGGAAGGGAAACACTCATGTCATAACATTTTAAGTTTTTTTTTTTAAAGGTGGACTTTATGGCACGTTTTATTTGCCCATGTTCTGAGGGTCCGTCAACAATCTCACACCGCAATTTGTCACATTTTTACAGATGCAGAGGTTACAGCTGTGTAATTCCACACCTATCAGCGACAACACGAAATGATTGAATGTATCCCGACTTACTGCTCGGTATACAGTAAACCGATTTGGGACACAGCCCGACACGGTTCTATAAAGGGAGTTTTGTAATTTGTTTGCGATGAAGTTAAACTGTAGGCGAAGACCACGGGCTCGAAAAAGTTTGGACTTTATGGAAACAATCATGGGTTAGTCATTTCTCGGTGTGCAGAAGTTCTACTTTGCCGCTTTGTCGTGTGTTGGTGGGACGATGACACAGAGGGAGAGCTGGGCGAGGGAGTTTCTGTGTAACTCTGATAAAGTTATTAGTCATCAGCTTAAAAAAAAGGGGCTCAGGCTCAGGGTGACACCTTCAGCAGCTCCAGAAGTTTGAGGACTCGTCCTTGGTTGTAGGTGAGTTAGGCTGTGTGCTGGTTTATTCATTCCTCCCACTGGAATGATGGAGAGCCTTGACTTGAATTATTCTCATTTTCATTTCTTGACATTGAGAACATCCCATGTGGACCTTCAGCTGGGACTTTTAGTGGAACTGCTGTAGCGACAGGGAAGACAGTGTATCATCAATAATGTTGAGAATTAGTCAAAGTCAAAGTCAAGTACACCCTGAATAAAACTTACACATCTTTCTGAAAACGTATCCAGCCTCCGTTTCAGGATTTGGCAAACTTTTCATGAATAGATCCTGCTATGGCGCGTGGAGGCGAATTAAACACTCACGATAAGGAGCTTGTATTATAGTTATTATTATTTCAATAAAATGTGTCACTTTGTCCTAATTACTTGTCGTCAATGAGGCACAGTCATTTTTTAACAAGCTCAAAAAAAATCCCAGCTAATTATCAGTGTTTACAAGTAAATCCTCCATTAGAATGCTAATTGAAAAATACTTGTTAGTGTCACTAAATGCTGTTTTCAACATAATAAACGAATAATTTGAGGGGGAGATGTTTAGCATAAGACCATCAGTCTATTAATGAGCCTACCGTACCAATATGAAACTGATGCACTTCCAAAATGTCAGCGAGTCCTGTGGGATAATACATACAGGGTGACTTTCTCCACGGAGTCAGGGTGGGTGAAAGTCATTTTAATGTTTCATATAAAGCCTATTTTGAACAACAAAAGGCTTACAGATGTATAGCTATTATTAACGGAAGGTTCACTGGATAGAACAAGAAATCTCAGTATACTGTCATCAAAAACACATTTTAAAAAGTCAAAACCTTTCATTAGAGAGAAAACACAAACGCGGATGTAAAAAAAAAAAGCAAGCATCAACACAATATATGAATGCAAATAGTCTGTTTTTTGTTTGGCTTTATGTTATATATAAATTCACAATATTCTTTGATGTGGTTTTGCAAGCCAAATCTAAAGGAACAGTTTCTTCACATGTACTGATTCACTTTTGCTGAGAGTTGAGATGAGATGAGGAAGTCAATACCACTCTCATGTCAGTCTGTTAAAGCTTAGCTTAGCTTAGCATTAAGACTGGAGCCGGGAAGCTGCAGCAGCTCGAATGCTCACTAATAAACATACAAGTTGGGTTTCTGGATTCTTAACCGGGTTTATTTGCCTGGTAACTTCACGGTGACAACAAGACAAGACAAGACTTACAGGAAATCCGTGTCGAGCAGATTAGAGCTCTGTCCGTAACTTCCTGCAGGCTCTCATTTGTTTACCACTGTTTGGACTGCAGGACACTGACCGCTTACCGGGCTCAAACCAGCGAGGTGATAAATGTACTGTTCCCTGGTGACCGGTTCAATTTCCGCAATCACACTTGATGAAAACCGATGAACAGATGAAAAACTGTGAGTCGCTACACTTCTTTGTTTCCTACCTCAGAAATGTTGCACTGCATATTTATATTTATATAAAGTACCGCAGCACGGCCTGATATCTGAAGCACATCTTGAAAGTTCAAGTGAAGAAATTCATTTCACAAGTTTGTTTCTATATATTTCAGCAGAGAGAGGTCAGATGATGACAAAGTGAACCACCAGGATGAATCGTCCTTTAATTATGGAGGCAGACCACACCTCGCACATACTGCATATAGCTTTGGAGTTATTTGCACACACAGCTGGCCTACACACTGCTCAACTGCTGGCAGGCTCACATGTCTGAGAGGCATGCTGCTAACAAAGCCTGAGTCACACTGTGCAATGAGCCCCAGGCCCACTCAAACATACAACTCATCATCTCACCTTAGCGCACACACACACACACACACACAGAGCAAATATCTTTCAGGAATGTCATGGCGGCTCAGCAGGGCAAAGCAGATAGTAGGTACTCACAATGACTCTGGCTCATGACCCTTCTTGCATGTCATCCTTGCACTCTCTCTCATCTGTCCCTGAGGTGAGCATTTTCAGTCAGTACGCTTCGTTTTTCTTTCTCTGTGGAGGAATGACACAAGCCCACATTGAGTTGCTTCTATCTCCTTGTGTTTGCACTGATAGTTTCATATCTGTCTTTTACATTACAATTACATCGGCACGTTCTTGAGCTACAAAAAACAATTTCAATGCAGAGAGGGACAAGTACGCGAGCCGTGTTCGGTTCTGCTTTGGGGACCGCGTCTTCTGATAAAGAGACCTAGTCAAAGACAGCATCAGCGTCTACTCGGGCTCGTCCTTCCTTTCATGCTTACACTTCATGAGCCGTTGTTCTTATCACTTGCTTGCACACTGTGTAGATGTTGCGCATATGTGCTTATGTTGTAGCTTGTGTGTTGTGTTTGTGTGTGTGTGTGTGTGTGTCTGTATACTTAATGGGGCAATAACTGCCTGCTGACTGTCTTAACCAAGGCTTCCTCACAGTACGGCGAACATCTGCAGACCCTCAGAAGCTCACATTTCCAGCAGAGTGATTGATTAAGTGTCAGGGGGGTGAGTAAGTTCACATCTTTACACTCTGTACAATGTGTGTGTGTGACAGAGTCACAAGGTCTAGAGCCATTTGTGATTTTTTTCTTCTTATATCGCCTCACACACAGATGACTTTTTTGTAAAATAAATAAATAAATGAATAAAAATGGAAATAAAATCTGATCAAGCTATGCAGTCATAACTTTAAATATGTTGTGAGCGTATGAAATATAATTTAACAAGCCAGATGTCCAGTTGAAAATGAAATTAAAGCTATTGATTGTTTCATAAAATCTGAGATCAGAACCACAGTATTGAACATCGTATGTATTTGCACTTCAATGCATGGATCAACAGTCATGTTAAAACGGCTGTCAGTTGAGAGTCCTGCTTGAGTTTGAGATGGTTTGTCTTTATTTCCTGTTCTTGGCACAATACTTTCACTTTTCAGTCATTAATATATATATATAGGACATGCTGTCCTTTCTGGATTGCGCTTAGTGTCGCCATCATTTGGACAATGACAAAACAGGACAATAACCCAAATCACACCTCCTCCAGACGATGTGAAGAAGGAGGGTGCTGCATCAGATGACCCGGCCTCCACTATTACCCAACTTTAACCCAGCCGAGATGGTTTGGACTGCAGAGTGAAGGAAAAAAAAAACAGACGGTAACTCTTACAAGACATTAAGAGTTACCGTCTGAAAGATGGCTACACTGAGGAAACACATTCTATATTTCCACGTGTTATTTCACATTTCTTAAACTTAATAAGCAATGTAGAAAATTATAAAAAATATAGAGAAAAACATTATGACTTATCCTTAAATGGGTACTACTGTATATAAACTACTATACTATATATGGCCCCATACATACTGTATGTATGTTTATATTCTTGGAATACCTGAGTAATTTCCCAGCCTGAGGCATAAACATATTCACAAGCCTTTCTTTGATTTTGACACTGTTCATGCTGATCAAATAATGCAGGAAAAGTCTTATTAAAATTTAATATGTTTGTGTGTGTGGGCGTGTGTGTGTGTGGGCGTGTGTGTGTGGGCGTGTGCGTGGACATGGAGGTTGCTCACATCTCTTTAGCTTTGCTAAGATGATGTTGATATTACAGCAGGAGCAAACCACCCCGGGGATGAGATACACAGCGGATAACTGTATGATCGCGGCACACAGGAACTTGACATGTTTATACAGAGGCATTTACTGAGGGTCACCATAAGATGTTATGCTTGAGCTTCACGGACGCTTATCTTAGCGTCTCGTATTGTATGTGAGCACGCGCGTGTGTGTCAAAGTGTGAGACACATTACGAGAGACCTAAATTGCAGCTTCAATGCCAGATAGCCATTATACCGAAGCAGCTTTGTGTTCCCTTAAATCAGAAATATGTGAAATTACAAACACAAACGCACCCGGGAGAGAAACACATTTTACACAAAATGTCTGCTGTCACTGCAAACACAGAAACATGAAAGGTAAGTGCAAAGAAACCGGAGCTCCTGGAGGAAACCCAGAGGGAACACATGCACGCCACCGCCACACACAAACAACACTGCTTATTCAAATACGAGATATTCTGTAAAAAACACATAATGAGAAATCAGCATACTGATTGTCTCACGAGACAAGAAGAATATTAAAAAGGAACAGAAAAACACACAGTTCTCTTCTCGGTGTGCAAGGCAACACATTCTGGTCTGTCCAAATATGAGTTTGGATATGAAACAGAGGCTGTTTTTATAATCCATATGCAGCTCAGGTAGGATTTTTGTTTACAGTTACACACATTCACAAGCTGTCATTCAGCTGCCTTGTGTTCCTTGTGTTGTATTGTAAGTCTTGTAATTAATTAAGCTACTTAATAAACCTTCATGTTTCTGCTTTCCCTAAGTGGGTGCCTCGACGTTAAGCAGAAGCAGCAGCGCGGTATCTTTCTTCTTCTTCGCACTTGCTGGACCAACAGCAGCAATTTCAAACAAAATGGTGAGCTGCAAGTCTATTCCTGTTCTCTGAGTTGGTAAAGGGTCAATGGGGTAACATGACAGACACAGTCTGAGAGCTGTGAGTGGTAGTGTGGGTGCACGCGTGCTGTGTGTGTGTGTGTGTGTGTGTGTGTGTGCGCTCGCCTGCATCGATCACAGGGTAAGTGTGATGGTGTGAGAAGACAACTCAGAGCAGTGACGAGTCCTCTGTCACTCTTATATAACTACAACAGAAAGCCACAGGGTGGCTGTCATTTGCCACAAATGCTTTGTCTACATGTGAGTGAAACAGAGAGGGTGTGTGTGTCAGCCAGCAGGACAGCCAGGGTAGTGTTACAGGTCTTTGTACCCAGTTCCTTAGAAAGTCCCTGAATCATGTCTGGAGTTAACAAATTCATACAATAAATAATAATAATAAACAAAACATTATTGCAACTCTCTCCACTGACTTGGAGAAATCTTGGATTATGAGGTTGGGATTCATGACTTTATTTTATAGATTTGATAGATCAATTTCTTCACTTAACAGCAAGATCTCTCTTTCTCTCAACAAGAAATCGACAAAATGTTGAACTATCAGCTCTTTGTCGACCCACCGAAGGCTTGTTGAGGCATTCTACTCTGAATCATACTATGCACCGCGGTGCCATGTAGTCAGGTGCCCTGGACAGTTACGGGTTAAGTGCCTTGCTCCAAAGCACCCTGCCAAGAGATGAACCGGCACCTCCAACTACCAGTCCACGTTGTGTACTGACCATTCTGTGCTGAACTTGAACCGGACCACTCTGAGTTAGTGCCATATGTCGCCCAGCTGGTGACATACATATGAAGTCAGGAGATCACCAACATCAATGAGATTCATCTGATTGTCTGAAAGAAGTTCATCCTACTCCATCCAAAAGTGGTTAAGATATTTCAGTCTGGACCACAGTTGAACTTATCGCACTGATTAGCATGCTTTAAGATAAATGTGTGTATCCTCCGTTGGTCAGCTCAGCCAGTTCCTTACAGTGAAGGCTTAGATATCTGATTCTTCAAGCCCTATGAGCACATTTAATATGTGTGTTGTTTTATTTTATTCTTTTTAGATTCTGCGAACAAAAAGATCTGAGATCGAGGGTGCTCATGAATCAGATATTTTCTTTTATGCTCCCAAATCTTTTTTTTTCTGTCTTCTATGGTTTCTATCTGCTTCAGACAATCTTATCATCACTGTCCCATTATTACCTACTCACCCCTTCCTCCACACAGTGGCCCATGCCGTGTCCTCTGTAACCTCAAGCAACCTCCCCTTTCTATGACTCATATTCGGGTCTGATTGGTTCATTTTTGCTACTTTAATTTGCGAGCGCTCCGATGGCACATGCAAATTGTTCCCTTTGATGCCAAACACGGAGTTCAGTTTTTAACCTTACCCCTTCACCGAGTGGCATAATTTCAGCTCTCAGATGGAAGGACATTTATTCTGTGTTTTAGGTGAGAGGGTGAAGGATGTCCTATATCTCTGGTGTCACATGGTTTGGAGCCTTTTTCAAAACACTCAAAGTAATTGAAGGGTCGCCAAAGGTCCTCTTTCAATGAAATCTTTATGGATGGCAATCATTTGCAGAGGATGAGAGTGACACATCACACTCGGAGACAGACAGTTCAGTTTCTTTGCAGCTTCCCTGCAGCTTTTCCAAAGATGTATCACTGGTTGAACGTGGTCTATCATACTGTATCATATGTACAGTATAATAGCTACAACATTTTCTTCTTTCAAGTGTATGTAAGGGGTAATTGCCCATCTTTAAATTGCTAGTGGATATTCTCACAATTGCACTGTAATTACACATTGACAATGTAATTAGACAGTAGTTTCATATAGCGAATGTTGCTTCTGACAGTATTTATTCATCTGAACTAGAACTGTAAGAGTTGGTTTCAAGAAACGTCACTTCAGTGAAATGGAAGCATTCATGTCTGTCTAAAATCTGCTGAATCTAAAATATGACAACACACATATAATATAACTGTGTCAAAAAAGTCCAGAAAGGTAGATGTTGAAAACGTTTTCACAGTTCGATGCTGAGACACTGTTTGGCTTCCAAATCATCAAGTCAGAAGCCATGTTTCCATCCACACGTGTCACAAAATGTAGCTGAATTATGAGTGAATCAGCAATAGAAAATACTAAATAATGCATCCGTTACTGTTATGCAATTATTAGGTGTTCAAACGCCAGCTGGATCTCAAAAAGTCAAAACAATGCAGACATGTTCTGTCTCTCTTTTTAGGTTTTTTCAGTGTGATACTTTAAAATACAGATAAGCACAACGTCTACTGGCCCCATAGATATGAAGCTAGTTCCAAGTACTGAAATATATTTCTGGTATTGGCACCTGGCAACCAGCTACATTCACAATAAGGCTTAAGGTGAAATATGAAGCAGAATGTGACAGAAAGTTCAAACCTGTCTTGTTTGTTCACATCCCCGGCTCCCTCAGGGTGCCAGCTACAGCATTAATACATGTGTAAAAATGTCAGACTGGGCAGTAGTTTCTGCAGGAAGGCTATATGTAGCACATGTATTATGTTCACTTGGCAGGAGAGACTGCAAACAAAGGAGAAGCTAGTTAACAACAATTCAGATTCAATTGATGTGCAATCTCTGAAAGTTTGAACTGTTACTTTATCCCAATGAGTCGCAGAAGTTTGTACAATTTTAAAGTGAGATTAACCCGCTCTCTATCGATACATTGTGCTTTAGTTGGTAAGTTTATTTAAAGTTTTAGTCCCTGGTGTCTCAATTTACTTCACATATATGAAATGAATGTCAGTTACAAGCTAGAAAAACAGTCTTGTTTTTATAGTTTATTTTACAGTGATAAAATAGCAGCGCAAGACATTAAAAAAGCTAAATAGTTTGTTTCGTAAGGAAATTAGCAATAAGCCGGCACTGCAATCGAATGCAAACTCACAGAATCAACGTTTAAGTGTTGTAAGCAGTGAGATGTGAATTAGAAAGATGAAGAACAATGGCTGAAACTGCAGTTGATACAATAACACAAACACCGTATAGACAGACAGAGGAAGTAGGAGGAAGCAATGAACAAATCCATTGTTCACCGAGCAGCCAAATCTGCTTCATGCCTGTTCATCTTGTTTATTGTTTCAACATTAGCCCGAGTAGTGACAGAAACAGAAGGTATTCTCTCTTTTTTCTCTCCAGCACTGCAGCCTTGTGAGGTTCACTGGTCCACTCCATCAAGGTAATGTGATTAGTTTACTAGGCCTGGGACCTGGACAGGTTTCCTCTTGCTTTAGGCGTTGTGCGTGAACATGTGTGTTTGTAAGTGTGTGTGTTGAGCCCTTGCGTGGACACCGTGATGGATGATGAAGATGAACAAATCAATACAAAGGGCCTGTCATTGCGGCTACATCCCAATTTACCTCGGCATGTCTGGACTGTCAGTCAGCAGGCGGAGACAGAGGAAGGGAGAGAAAGAGTGAAAATAATGATAAGGAGAGAGGGAGGCTGAAAGGAGCGGAAGGGGAATAAAGAAGGGAGGAAACAAATGAAGAGCAGGAGCAGAAGGAGGGGGATTGATGGGCAGGGAGAGATCGATAGGGAGAGGATATGCAGGATGGGATTAGGGAAAGAAAGTAAAATGGATGATAAAGATACAGTGACTGTCTTGGGTATTTTTCCAGCTGTGATATCAATCAAATTTGGTACTTTGCCTGAAAAGGTCACATCCTACAGTCGGATACCTTGAGTAATTCACTCGTACACATGCACGCCGAAACAAGACATATAAAAATGTGTGCACGCACTGCGGCGCCGGAGCATTCACACATCCATCCAATCCCAAAAGGGCTGCTCTCGTCTCTCGCAGCAGATAAGCACGCTAACCCTTGACGGTTCAAAATGGATTAGGAGCGTCTTGATTGTGAGTCAATTTTCTCTGAGCTGTAAGCCTTGATGTCTGTTTTCAGCACCAGTGCTTTTCTTTTAATGGTTCCTGACTGCTTTTTGAATTTAAGGACGGAATTAAGTTTTTCACAGCGAAATAACTCAACCCACCGGTGCAGAACTGTGCGTATATATACATGTACATATACTCACTAAGCTTCGGTACAGAGTGAACGACATATGGCAATTGCATTCAGACATTGGTAATGCAAGCATTGTCCATAAAAAAAACAATACTTCACAGTCTATTCTGGTTTACAAGCTAACAAATGACACTTTGTTCTCCATTTTGTGGAGGATTGCATTAAACTGTAGGTATAGATAACTTTAATATATAATAATAATAACTTTTGCTTAAATTGTAACATACCAACAGTGTACCAAAACCAAGACAAGACCAATTCAGGGTGAGTCTATTTATGTTGCTAATCATTCCTAAATCTCTTTGGGTTAGGCCGTCCAGTAAGTGTTGCACTGTGAAATGTACACACTGCTGTGTGATATGCGTCGGATGCTGTTTTGCATTTTGCAACTCTTTGGGACGAGTTGACAGCCAGATCTTCTGTAATAGAGTTTGGCTACCCAAACCACAGACAGCCACAGCCCACAGCTTCTTCTCAGTCTCCAACCGTCACTTCCTTGCAGTGTGTGGGAAGGTGGAGCAGGCGGAGTGACAGCCATTAACAGTAAAAAAAAAAAAAGAATAATAATAATTATAAATGAGTCAAGAATAAATCAAACAATGCTCAGATAACTGGGGGACTGATGGTGTTTACACTTGTAGGACAGGAGCTTTGAATGGCTGGGAGGTGGAAGATTTCAAGCCTGGGACAAAGGGGATGATGATGGAGAGTGGTGCCACTTGTCATGCCAGAACCTGAGCTTGCCAAGAAGGCCGGGTTCAGCTCCTTTGGACATAACTAATGGCAGAGCAAAGAGATAAGAGAGGACAATGGAGGAAGCTATAGAAGAGAAGTTTGACCAAGCAAGAATCCGACAGATCAGAGTAAATCATGTACAGGCATCATTGCAAGAGCTTTGTGAAATAAAAGGCAACAAGACGAATGCAGAGCTCAGTGTTTCCGTAATATCGGTCCATCTTTGTGATACTGTCATGTCTCGTCGTAAATGTTAAGTCTTGTCTTGTGTTAGTTAGGGTCAAGTCCAGAGTTCCACATGTATGTGTAGTCAGGGTCATGTTCCCCAGTCTCGTCTTGTCTGATGTCATGCACTTCATGTTGAGTCATCACTTGTGTTGTCTTGTTATGCGCTTCCTGTTTTATTTTGAAATAACTCTTCCCTCTCGTTTCAGGCACCCTGCTTCCTGCCCTTGTGTGTTTCCCGCCACTGTGATTGCCTTCCCTTGCCCTGATTGTTTATACCTGTGCCCTGTTACCTTGTGTGTATATATTGTCTGTGTTTCCCTTTGTCCTGTGCCAGTTGTCATGTCCTGATTTGAGGACCAGTGTCCAGCTCCATGTGTTATCAGGTTTTGTGCTTTGTTCAAGTCAGTTTTGTTTCAAGCCTTGTTTTTGTAGATTTCCTTTGTTACTTTGTGTCAGGTCTTCATTAGTCAGGTTTTTCCCCGCAAGAGTGATTTTCAGTAAGTTTTTTCTGTAGTTAGTTCAGTAGTGTTTTTTTCCTCCTTGAGAGTGATTTTCATTTGGTACTTTGTCAATAAAGACTTTCCCTTTTTAAAAGGACCGTGAACGAGTCGTGCATTTGGGTTCAGCCTCCAGCCCCCCCTTGTCAGATACACTCTGAAGCTGCGTGTGCCATATCACAACAAAACCAAACCTTACACGATGTTGTTGTAATGAAAGGTAACTCAACTTTTTCAGCTAAGTGCATCCAACTTAATGTGTAAACCCCCACTCGGAGGGAACTTAATCTAGGGTGCTGTTCCCTTTAAAAGATTGTAGCATATAACTATAATTTTTTTGAGCACTTCTGAGCTTCTTTTCTTGAAAGACTGTTACAACAGTGAACCTTCAGTCTCAGATATGCAGTGTATATACCCCTAGGGATGCTCCATCTTTATAATGAGCCACCAAAGAAGTCTGTAGGAGCAGGAAGCCGAAGTGAAATAATGCAGACTCACTCTAACATCTACTGTATTGTATTCTGTACCGCATATGTGCCTCTGTCTTACAAAAGCTTTAGAAAGAAAAATGTCCCGTGCTCTTCTGTCGTCCACCAAACACTTCCTCACTGCCACATCTTTCTACCTGCTACGATAATAAACATCATCACTGACTTATTTTCCACAAGGATCGCGGTTTAAACTGCAGTCAGACAAGCTGTTCACGCCATGCAATGATTGTGAATCACCCATGCTGAATGAGAGATTAAACACAACCTACTGTACATGTAAAGCGGGACAGCTCACGCTCGACACTGTTGTGTGCCGATTTAATGTAAAACCAGTGTGTGTGTGTACCGGCACATTATAGCACATATCAGTCACACGAGTTGCAGAGCATATTGCTTAGAGGACATACGAAGCTATGTTTTTTTCAACAGCAGTGCAGTTTACCTTGCTTTGCTCCAAACGCCAGATGTTGGCATCTAATTAAGAGGCTATTTCATACCCTGTTACAAAACCTTATTCAAGCTCAATATACAGAGCCACAAATTTCAAACAGCGTGCGTGTCCTTGTCCGTCCTGCCATGCTTCACATCTCTCGTTTCTTTATGCCGCTCTGCCTCTCCCACTACGACGGCGCTCTGCGTTTTTAATTGCGGGACATTCACCTTTAATTGGTGTTACAGCTTCCTCTTGCGTTGCCGTGGTAACGGGTCCCTTTCTCACTTCTTCCCCCCCCATTAGAGTGTGATCTACCTTCCTCCAACTTGTAGGCCAGAAATGAGGCGGACAAAACTTTGTGGGTAAACCAGGACATCTGTCAGAGCATCATTTGTGCAGGGAGGCCTCGAAGGCTGTGGAACCTACACATATGGGTGATGCGTGGGCATGTATACATTCTCTAGTTGTGTGTGTTCCCATTTATGTAAATGTGTGTATAAGAGTGTGTGTGTGCGTGTGTGTGTGCACAGGGTTGGTGTGCGGCTGTTTTCCTCTCCCACTGACATCGTGTGCGTGACTGTGAGTGGGACACTCTGGGGATCCTGCTCGCCAGCCGCTGTGGAGGGAATTGTAACTCCTGTATTTCTCAGGCCAGTCAAAGACAGCACTAATAACTCTGCCAACTGTCCCAGCTGAGGGTATTTTAAGACATTCAACTTCACATCCATTATTGACGAGACAGATTCAGATGTCACAGAAACCTGCACCTTAACCGTACCGCTCTTTTGCTCGAGCCTCTCAGCGAGACGCATGCACGGATGCACACATGCATAGCAAAGCAGCCCCCTATACGTTAAGCTCGTGTGCGGCTATTATTGAGCATTGCAGTGATTATAGTATAATGTGTTTTCATATTAGCAGGTTGTGTGGCATTCACATAGAGCGGCAAAGAGCCATTTTGTGCGAGTCAGAGTGATATGATGTGTCGTTTCTGCATAAAAACACGAGCAACCAAGACCCACGTCCTTTGTTATACAAGTGATCACCATCGATTTCCATAATTCATTTGGTTTACATCATCAATAGCACTTCCCCCTGAAGAGACTTAAAGCCATAAACAAGTCTTTTTATCTGCAGCTGATGCCTCCACGGCATTGAAGAAAAAATGCTTAGCAACGGGTCTAAGAAGGAAACTGTGTTATTTCAGAATAAATATGTTAAGTATGTTGATCGAACATGTCTATTGTATGTGTCTTTCTTACCATAAACTTCAATGACACATGAGGTATGAGAGCGGCCTCCAAAGCTCTTCACACACACACACACAATATGCTTGTTAGCAGTATAAATACATTGATGTTCTCCTGTGGGAATTGATGATAAAAATAAAACTAGAAACTTTAGCACCATAATTTCACCACGAACACGACCTGCCCTAATCTTACCTAAACGGTTTTAATTAGTTTGTTTTCTCTTGCAGGTTGTTCATTAGCAAAGCTGAGTGGATTATTTTTCGGTCCCAGTTACGTGTGGATTCTGAAAAATATATATAATATAAGAAAGATTGTCTCTCCAGGTTGTTGCTCTCTCGCTGCTCTCTACTTTATTTTTTTTCTTATTTTTTTTTGTTTGTTTGCCACATCACTACACCACCCTTTCATCCACACAGCAAAAACACTACCTCAAGGGTATTTTTCAGTTGTTTACTTGGTCTATTAAATTACCTTTGCTTTCTAACTCCGTGTAGCCTCCATTTTCACTGCCAAGTTTGAGATAGATGATATTGCTTATAATTAAAGGTCCAGTGTGTCAGATTTAGGGGCCTCTATTTACAGGATATAGCAGAAATAGAACATAATATGCATTAAATATGTTTTCACGAGTGGAAATACCAAACATGTTAATAAGTAACATTATATTTTTATTATAACACATGCTACAGGTTCTCTGCTATGGAGTGTGCCGTGTTACACAGAACAGGCAAATTAAGCATGAGCTCTAGATAAATTATCATGCATTTTGTGGCCACCACTAGTTTCTCCTTCACAGGAGAATGGGAGGGTGAAACGAGGGGTTTGCAATCTGCGACCGCGCCGCTAGATTCCACTAAACCGTTCATCTCATTTCACTGCAGTTGCCGCATGCAGTTTCTGCAGGAGTGAGGAACTGCCAGACAATTTTGAAAAGGGGGTGTCCTATATGCAAACCTCATTCTAGGCGACACTGCCTTTCTCACTTAACCCATTTTTTAAGCTGAAGATGGACTCGGGTATTGAGGGTACACCTAATCTGCATGGCTTTGAACTGTTGGAGAAAAAAATGGAGTGCTGGACGTGCAAATGTAGCCCTCGGATTCAAACCCAGGACCCCCTTTCCTCGAGGTGACAAACAATAAGCACTGTACTAACAGTTTCATGTAACGATTTGAAGAAACCAGGCCACATACATGTATGCGTGCATGTGTTTACAGTATTGATTGCTATACTGCGAGTACAGCTATGTACTGTACGTGCAGTATACAGATAAAAACATGTAAAAGGTTATTGGTGTCGATATCGCAACATCCTTATTAAAGAGGAACCTTGTATCCGTGTGCGGGCCGAAGGACGGGGCATAAATAGTACATCAGAGTACACGAGCATTCCCTTAGCTGCCTATAATTTGATGTATGTAGTATAAGCGCAATTATGCACACCTCATACGAAGTTGCAGCCTTGATTAAATCTTGTGAAAGCAGCACCAAATTAAACCTGCATGTTTTGGGGGGGGGGGGGGATCCAAGAAAACTAATGAGACACAATAGTTCACACACCTTAAATCCAAGTTAAAAAGGTTCAAGTCCACTGCATCAGTTCAGGTAATCTCAGCCATCACTCTGAAGTGGTTTTGTCGCAGCACAGAGATATCTATGTTGAAATCATCATGACAGAATCGCATCTGTAGCTGCTGCGAGAGAACCACCCCTCTTTCCTGGCCGTTCTGCTCTGCGACATATCCTTAATAACTTTTGTCCGGTTTCTAAACTTCCCCTTCTGGCCAAAGAAAATTGGTGGCAGACAAGATAATTGCTTTC
Organism: Nibea albiflora; assembly: GCA_014281875.1. Lineage (NCBI taxonomy): Eukaryota > Metazoa > Chordata > Actinopteri > Sciaenidae > Nibea > Nibea albiflora. The sequence continues at coordinate 5,111,247 of CM024797.1, forward strand.
ATAAATAGTAATGGTTTCTGTGATAAATTCCACTCTGGTTTTAGAGCAGGCCATAGTACAGAGGCTGCTCTTCTCCAAGCTGTTGGTTTTGTCGTAGCCGCTGACAGTGGTCAACCTTCTGTTTTATCTCTTTTAGCTCTTACATAAGATTGTTTTCTATTCTTTTTTTTCTTTTCAAGGGTTTTTTTTGTCACCATACATTCGATGTTCAATGCCCGTGTACGTAAGACGAGCGCAGAGGTTCAAAGATTTTTATTATTATTACTTTCAGAGACCTTCTGAGCTCATTTATATTTCATATTCAGTATTCCAACCTACTAAGTGTGAGCACTTCAGCTGGTCCTAAAGGCCACAATGCTCCATATCAGCATGAGTACAAATATGAAAAGTAGCAGGCCGATTTTAATGTTCCTTTTTTTCCATGTTTATTTGAGGATAATTAAAGTATGTAATGTACCTAAATCATACAAACATAATTATTATGGGGAGTGTCAGTTTATGCAACCATGTAAGTGCTTTAATCAGACTATTAACTTAATCACAGCGTTGGCATTATTGTTCTCCTGTGTCAGAATCAGAGGCTGCATTAACATACATAAACACATTCAGAAGTCAGGAAAGACAATAGATTATGTAAAGCACTAAAGCATACAAATGCAGACAGAGGGACACCTGTGTGGGTAGACACACACACACACACCACACACACACAGATCCAGGCTCTACAGCTGAAATGAATCTGTTGTTTGATAGAATGATCACAATCACAGCTGCAGGGAGGAGGTAACAGATGAACTAAGAAGTAATTAATTCCTTACTCTGTCCCCATCTCCCTCGCTCTCTATCTCCCAATCTCTCTTCAGGTAGCCGTCTCCATTCGTTTCATTACTTTAAGCCGGTCATACGCGCAGTCTGCCACCGCTCTTGCCCAAAGGCCCTTCCTACACTACTCAACTTGGAGCTCATAACTGCCTTAACTGAAACCGTCATTGCCTTAATTGCTTTAATTAATCACCTTTCCTGTGGTAAAGCCTTTGTGGGGATTTGTAATAGGTGCTGACACTGGCTGTTCGTTGAAGGCGGCAGGAAATGGAGAGAATAAATATCCTCACTTACGCAGGAGAATGAAACGGTGAAAGGACAAAGAGCAACGCTGGGTTTGATGGGGAATGTCTACGTGACAGGATCTGTTTGACTCCAGTGATTTACAGAGTCCTGAAACACAGCTGCGACTCCTCCGTGCAGAGCGTGCTGTAAACACATTTCTTTGCACATACAAATCCCCGTGTTTGAACTGTGGAATTGGATGTCGCGATTTAATTTTGCAGTTTCTTCAGCAGCGTCTCAAGGTGGGTTTGCTTAACTTTGACAACACTGATGAGAGCAACGCCTGGATTTCATTTTAATTAAAGTAAAAAATTGGTGGCATATGGGAAGAGGTAACAGTTAACAATTAAGTACGCAGGCTGTGGTTAAACACTTGAGTGTAAAAAGCAAACAGCGTCACTCCCAATGGGGCTTGTGCACATCATGATGTAAGCACTTCATGGAAAAAGACATTTAAGTGGCATTGAAATTTCATAAGTGAAAATGCTGGCAGGAGTTCACTGGAAGTGAAAAAGAAGGTTGAATAGAGACTCCACAGACAAAACCAACATTTTTACCTTGGATGGATAATCATGAAACACACACTTAAAACTGGAAAGACACAAAATAAATCTTAAAACTACCTTTGTTCGTATTTCCTATAGACTTTACAACAGCCGGTTTGTTGAAAGTAAACCCTTCATTTGCAAAGTTAGATATGAAATTATACATAAAACAGGCTGCATTGGTGGCAAAGAAGCTAATCTTTGGGGACAAATGTGTCATCATCAATCAATCATCAACTCCGGTTTGGTCAAAATGAATTCTTAAGTCACTTAAGCTGAACAGCCACTTAAGTTGCTCTCCTCAGTTGCACTAACATGCACACACACGGCCAGAGCGTCGAAACGAACAAGGCACAGACAGACTGGGACAACGACTCGGGCAAATGGAGTGTGAAGTCTGCCTTTGCTCGGGACGCCGTCGCTCTGCGCTGTCTTTCCAAAGCAAATAGCCGTTTGTAGCTTTATTGTTTTAAATCTCGCATGTGCATAAGATTTGATGGAGCTGTGATGAAGCGGTCGAATCCGCGTTTTCAAGGCAAAGGGGCCGTGTATAGATTTATGTCAACAGAAATAAAAGGATAAGGACCAGACAAACCAAAGATTGTGACAAGTATTTCCTATTGTTGATGAAGTTAAGCTACAACAGACGTCATGTATGTATAGAGGTGGACAAATATTGCCACCTGGAAAGGTACCTAATACCTTTGTAGCTGTGTTTACTTATTTATTTCAATATTTGCCACTTCCTGTATTAATCATTTGTTGTTTTGTTTCCTCTCGGCTGGTGATGTGCCTCCTGTATGCAATCCCAGACCACATGTGGATGAACTCCCACTCACTGAGTATTGATCTCACTCTGTGAAATATCACCAAATAAATAAATAAACCGTATCGAGCAGCTTTTATTCAAACTGTTGAACTGGATTGTTGTGAGTTCAGTGCTGTGCAGCAGGAATGTGGACATGTTATGAGATCAGGGCTACATTAATTCAACATCCCACACAACCTTGCAATTAATTGGATTCCCTCCTTTTCACATTTGTAGCAACACTGAGGATTTTCAGATTGATAGCCGTGTTCTGATGTCTGCAGTCACTCTCCTCCTGCGTCTAGCATCCTTACAAATCTCCATTGGGCGTGAAGAAAATTGTGCAAGCTCAATTTTTTCCTTCGCCCCCCCGGCACCTCTGAATATTATCTTTATTACACGATGTTTATAACATGGAGTTTGTTGTGTTTTTTTTATGGCTCACTTATGAGCTTAATGATTAATTTGTACTTTTATGCATTTTATGTAGTCCAAAATTAACTTTTGGTGTGAATACTGAGGAGATTAATGGTCATTAAGAGAACGAGACAACACAAAAAAACACAAAAAAAGCAGAAATAGAAGCGAGCAGCTTCAAATACATGTTGAAGTAGCAAATGAAGATGGAAGGCATAACTAGCCGTAAAGTGGAAACTTATTTTTTGTGTCAAAGTGACTCATGGGAATAAAGAAACTGGCTAAAAATGTGTGTTTTTGCCATTGACAGGCACAGATCTTTATTATAAGTGTTTGACAGGACAGGGCATTATGGAAAGGATCCCTACAGAGATAGACTATTCTGTCCAAGAGTACCAGAATTGGCAGTTATAAACTGTTCAAAGCCACCAAAAACAGCAATTTTCACCTGAAATGTAAGAGACAAACAAGAAAACACAAAATAAAACACAACACAACAACCTCGACTTCGCCTTTGCATGGTTCGAATCTGCAATCCCGAAGAGTGAGAGGGAGGTCGGGCGTCAGAGAGGCAGTGTGTAGACTCTGTATGTGTCATGTGTGTAAATATGAATATAAATATAGATTTTATACGGTAAATATGCTAATTTGACATGAGTTAGAAAGGCAGCAGGCGTCTTCTGAGAGCTACAGATGCAGACGCCGCAATTTAAATGCCCAGATATCAGCAGAGGCTGCTTAGGGGACGGCCTCAGGCAGAAAGGTCTGGACTACAGGGCCAAAAAACTAATATGGCGGGGGTGTGATATATTTATTGTAATGCAGGAGGGAGCAGGCTTCTCGCATCAGAGTGGAATTTCGACTATTATGAGCGGGCTTAACCATGCATGTAAGTGCATTGTCTTCAAGTGAACAATTTACAGTTTGTTTTTTCTTCATATCATGGCTCCCACACTCACTCTCGCTCCCCCTCCTCTCTCTCCGTCCTATGATAGTGAGGGTGTTCATTAAAACACGGCGTAGGCTGTAGCTCTCGTAGTTTGAAAAACAAAAAACACTTAACATGGCTGAACTGCAGAAAGAAGACGCTATTGTCTACTCTCATCTGTCAGTTATTAAGGCAGACAGTCATTATCTTGGAGATAATGCCCGTCTGCTCTGATCTGCCCATTTACAAAGAACACTGTCGATGAAATAAGTGGCACACTCAAACAAGATTTTGTTTTTATACTATGTTTTACTATATGTGGCTAACTTTTGAATTCTTTCTTCAGAGCAGTGGTGTAAACATTGAGCATCAGAATTCTTTCAAAGTTTTAGGCTCTGTCAGTGTCTTAATTAATGTCTGGAAAAAAGAAGTGTTACCAAGCACCATTTAAAACTGGCAGGTCGCCTCGGAACTGAGGCTAATTTAGAGATTCAACGCGTCAAAATAAAGTTCGCCTTGTCATGGGGAAGCGAAGAAACCGTAAACGTCGTGCACGGACTAAACACAGGAATAACCTTCAAAAATAAAACAGCATGAAAGTCAGATGAAAATAGGAAAAATTGGGGAAAAATTACATGCAGCCATAATTACCAAGACAACAAAGTATTTTTGCAACTGAAGTGACTGTAAATGAAGCAGGTAAATGCTGTGCAGTCGGCCGAATGATTCCTACGGTAATTTAGTCCATAATAAAAGCTAATTTTAAAAAGAACAAGAGTCTGCTCAAAATCAAGACAGACTTATATTTGATCTTGTTTGTTTTGACTCTTGGAAAGTATAAAAGATTCGAATGGGTGAGGAAAAATGAACTATCATGAAATCATTCATTTAGCCAGAAGCATGTAGAAATCCACACACAGTCCCCATCATGCTTAGGAAGGTTAGTCATCCAGCATGTACGCCAACAGAGCTGTGTTTCTTTCTAATTTCCACACTGTGCAGCCCACTACCATTCTGCTGCTTTGCTATATGTCTGTTATTTGTATAATGTCCCTCAAGAATCTGCGGCTTCAGGACTAACAGGAGAAGAAAACCTTTGTGTGTGCCAGGCGAGCCAACTTTGGGTTCCAGTGTCCGGTTCTAAAATACATCCAAGGTTCTGCGCAGTACCTGATCTACTGAGCGAAGCAGGAGCAGGAAATATATCAGTGGTGATCAGTGGTTTGTTTTCACTGCGTAAACCACAAGCACTGTTTTGCAGAAAAGGGAACATTTCACACCTTCCCTAGCTTCTACATGGTGGAATAATTCGAGCGGATATGTTGAGGTTATCCGACCAGCGTGTCTTCCGCGCACGGCGCCCTCACCTTTGCTCGGCTGTTGAGTTTTCTCCGCCATAAAGGGCAGGACGGGCCACAGCAGGGAGGTGAGATAAACGACGTGTGTATTTCACCGTTTTCACCCGACATGTCAAGATGGGTGCCATCCATTACTCCACCACAATGACATTTTAAATTGGTTACGTCAAATTAACCTGATGTATCATGGCACCATGCTGGGGGTTTAAAATTGGTTTTGTGGCTTGTTATGAGCAATGGGTAGGCATTCATCAAGAGTGTCTTTTACTTGTCCCCAGGCAGGTTCTGGTGTACTTTCTTCTTTCCCCCTGACCAGTGAAGGGGATACAGATAACTGACTACATCATGCTAAGTCCTTGGAATTAAGACATATATACCAGATGCCCACAGGTTAACCTAGATATTGATGTTGGGGACAAATGTCCAGTTTAAGACTGTTGGGTTCAGTCATGCATTTTTAAAGACAGCCAAAGTCTCTTTTCTACAACGCTGACAACTCATGCCCTGCCAACATTCATCATCATTCTTTTTCCTTGTCCTTTTTAGCCATGCTAAAGTCATGGCTCTCTGGATGGCAATGATTTATTTATTGCCATGCAATTTTAATCTAGCACTACCATCACATCAGTATTTGGAATGTGACGATTCTAACTTCAGAATAAGACAGATGCGCCTGACAGCAAGTCGAGGAAAAGGGTTTCAACCTTTCTGACAATCTGTTGCAGATCATACAGCCGTCATACACAAACCCGTGGATCCAAACAGACACGCAGTGCAGAGTTCACGTTGCTGCGGCTATTCATTATGCAGCTGGAGACAGAGGGATGATTTCTCCACAACAAACTCGCTGTCGGACTGAGGCGACACCTGCCACCTGGAGAGAGAGAGGACACACATGCACGCTCAGGCTGTACAAACGCTGATCAAAAATGACACAGCTCACTGATCCCCATCCACACCTTATTCCTTATGGAAAGTGCAGCCACAGACTATACGTCCGTTTAACGCGTTTAAGCGTTTTTTTGGCACTTGGTGCCGATGGCCCCTTCTTTGACAATCCCATAAAACTCAGGAATAGCAGGACACACTGTGACAGGACTGACTCGGCTGTAAAAAGTTGTCAGACTGGATTTAATGACAGGCCAGTGATTCCAACCAATCAACTCAATGCCAGGATCTAATTTTTTTCTTCACAGAGCTCAAACTTTGTTTTATTTATTCATCATCATCATTTTAAGACTGCTGAGATGAAACACATATTTAGCCTTGATTTAAGGCACAGTACATTGTAAAGCCCAATTTTACAAAATTGTACAAAAAACACGAGCTATCTTCATGTTGTAATTATAGACTGGATTAGCAGGATGTCAGAGCTGCTCCTGTAGAGTGTGCATGCTGTTCTCACCTCATTCTTTTACTCTATAAGTCCAAAACACCGGACACCCCATTGGATTCCCCCGTGAGTCAGAGCATGTTGACAGCAAGGTGAGTCCAGCTGTTCGGTGTCGACGCCGACATGATAATATCTGCAAGTGTTGAAAATATATTCATCCTTACAGCTATTCCGGGGACACGCATCCGAAATCTGCAAGTCCCGGTGACAAACAGGCGCACGTAAAGCTTTCCACGTTCATGAATGTTTAAGAGCTGTGGAAAATCTCCATTAAATGGTCAGTCAACAGAATGTTTCTTGGTTTAACATTTTTGTCCTGCGTCTCTAATCACCTGTTTTAAAAGACCCAGCATGCCGAAGGGTTCAGTTTCTAAATTGGACCATACGACAACTCTCACTTCCCTGTATTTTGTATTAATCCAATTTTAAAATAAGTACTCATGGGGGGAAAAAAGACCTGTCTGTTCCTAATGATAGCCAAGTCACACGTCATTTTTCTCTCTTTCATGCTACAGTGCTATTAACTAATCGTGAAAGGATGGGAAAGGACATGACTCACCAATATGGGCGCATTAAGGTCGAAAGATGTTTCATTTTTCATTATTTTAACAGTCAGACTCTCTGTTATCACTGCAGTTTTCCAAAATTGATCAGGCATAACAAGCACTTTGATGATCTGAAGATTATTCCTTTAGTCTGTGGTTATTTTTCTCAGCCTGTTAATAAATTATTGGTCTTGAAGTCACTTTAACTTGTGAATGTCTTCTTTCAAAAAAAAACCCAAAAACACACAAGGGCTTCTTCACCTTCTCGCTTTTTCCAGGTATCACTTTAGACAGAACACTTTTCCCCAGGAGAAATTAACCCACATTCACACTCTTAGAAAGGTATTTGTAGCAAACTGCCTGTCTAAAAAGTAATTGCTTTTTTTGTTGAGCGGTTTTCATCTTTGCAATGTGACTCATTTGTTGTACCCATCATGCCCGTAAAGCAGGAAAAAAAAAAAAGGCTAATTGTCTTCAATGCTATCATGGGGCTAACTTGTATCCGGCTGTTGTGTTTTGGGATTTTTTTTTTAATTGCCAGTCTCCAGGTCTAAACTTTTTGCCAATTCGTACTGGGTGTACGCTCCAGCACAAAATGTGTAAATGATCACATCACATCTTAAGATCTGCTAATTTTAATACATCCCTAAAAAGATGAACCATAATAAAAAGATGACTGCGGTTTGCCATTTTCTATAATAATATAATATAAATCTAGCTTCTATGTTATAATGTCACTAAACAGCACTAAAGACTTTCTAAGAACCAGAATGGAGACCACCTGTGACGGCAATATGGGAATTAAAGGTCACGATGTAAAAGCTGCTTTATACTGTGAGCAGGATTTAAGTGAAATATCGCTTTGTGAAAGAAGCATATCTGCTATTTAGTTTGATCTTTTTTTTAAAAATATGGATTCTCCATTAAAAATACTCTTTCCTCTGCGAGTTTCACTTTTCATTTTGTGTATCTGGGTTTTATTTTTTGCGTATTTGACACTGCTTGCTTTTATTTCAGGACTATTTTCTTTTAATGAATAATTTCATAACATAGATACACCACCGTTTCATTTCTCATATCTAGAGTATGTTTGCAGTTCTTAACCTTGCCATCTGCTCAGATATAAATAGCCACATCAGTGTCTTTACAACAGAGGCTGCTGCTATTATTATTAAATAGACAGAGCTATCACAAGTGAAATCTATAAAAGCACACCTATTCTTACAGCCCATCTTATCTCAATAATATCTGTCAGGGATGTGAGCTTTTTTCTCTGTAGTTAATTGGCTCTGTACTGCAGGGGTGTGAAGAAAAGTCAATATGAAAATAAAAAGAAACTGAAGTGTGTCTTCACCCAGAAGACGCCGTGTGTTCAGTGGAGAAAGGCAGAAAAAGAAAGTCAAGGGAGAGATTTCATAGATTTCATAGTACAGCCATTGTGTATTAATGTGGCTGTGTATGCATGCATCTTACATCATGTGAGTCATGTAAAATTTTGATCTTTAACCCTTTCAAGCAAGCAAAAACCTCTTTGACACTGCTACAGTGCATAGAAGTACATAGAGAGTGGGAGCAATGCTTGGGATTAGGTTCATGCCCATGGACGTGTTAACGTGTGTGGATTCAATTATTCAAGAATCCATCTAGCAAGCTTTCGAGCTATAGGTCCTTGTGTCCGACACAGTGGTTACAGACAACAACTGACACTATCCCTAAGCCTAGCCCTCCTTTGAGGAAGCTATGGCAGCTATGGGATATTAAAACTGGGGAGTATCTCTCCAATAAAATAAGAACAAAGAATGATACTGAAGGTTTTTCTGGATGGAAAAGGTCTTTTCATGCTTCTCCTGAATGCCTTTGGTGAATGTGACTATTTTATATGGTTAGTTAGTCTGATTGCTTGAGGTTTGCCCGTGATGGACAGATCCAAACACCTGGGCCCGGTGATTTCTGCCTAAATATGACTTGTCTGAGTCTAGAGCTTCATAATATAAAGATCTGTGCTCACAGGACAGTTTGGAATTCTTGTAAAGGACCATTACAACACAAAATGGGCATTTTCACCTGCTGAAAATTGATTGAAGGCATTTTCACCTGAGATTGCTTGAAATTGCTTGAATTGCATTACATTTAAGCTACTTTCATTATTTAAAAATAAAACACTAACACTTTAGATTAACGGTAATGGACACCTTGAGTAACAATATCTAGGAGAAGTGGAGCTGAGGCTTTGTCAATCTAAGTGAAATCCACCTCTGAGGTCAAACAATCCTGAAATTTTGGTATCAAGTTGATCCAGGTATCTGCCTTAACTTTGAAATACCCAAATCCAGCCTTTTACCTGGATTCAAGGGAGGATTGGATTACCAGATCAGGATTCTGATCTTCAGGATCCGGATGATCTGAATCTGTGTTGAAATACTCAGTTTTCAGATCAGATCTAGATTTAATCCAATCCGACCAGGATAATCCTGTCAGATCAGTTTTGAAATACCGGGCCCTGGTGTGTATTCACTCTAAGTCCCTGCAACAAACTATGTGGCACGGTCAGGTTAATTTGGACCTGTCAGGGAATTTCAGCACGGTTTTGACACTGTGACACGCATCACCAATCCAGCACTTGCTGGGAAAAAGATGTCTGTCGTCTGCTTTTGTCAGTGGTTTAAACTGTTGCTGCTTACTTTAAAATCTCCGTGTTTGCTTGACCCAGTTTGCTACTGTTCAGTTTTGTTTGGCAAGCCACCAGCTGGCTGGAAGATCTCCCAATTATGTGTCCCACATATCAATACCACTACCAGCGAGTCTTTGCCTTGCATTAAAGCATTTCAAAAAATTCTAACGATCGCTTGGAGGAATTGAAAGTCTGGTTGCAGACCCCTGACAAGCCTCAGGAAGTAAAGAAACGGCAAAGAATTCCAACACGAACTCCGGAAAAAACTTTCCAGGCAGTGTCTCATTAACAGAGACTTAAAGAGGGAAAAGATAAACTTTGTCTGCTTCGGCTGTCAATCTGTGGTTTACGCGGAGAAGAGAAAGGAAGAGGGACAAAGAGAGAGAAACACAGAGACAGAATGAGGTTAACCACACAACACACCAACCCCCCAATCCATCACATACACACACAAGGGAACTGGGTGACACAGGTGAGTTATCAAAATGCTAATGCAATATAATGGACAACACTGGCCGTGTTTTTTAATACACACACTGCCTCAGTTAGGGTGCAGCTCTTTGTCCGTGTTTAGAAGGGAGGATGGGGGAATTGAGTGATAACGCGCTCCGTGTGAGCTGACCTTTCTCTTTTTCTCTGGCTGACGACCAGCAGCAGAGCAATCTCAGTCTGCTCGAGTCTGAAGGCTGCGCGTTATGAAGACATTACTCTCAAGAAAACTCCAACAGAGATGAAGAGAGTTGCGCGCTGGCGACCGCGTGCATCAACGGATTGGGAATTCGCGATCGAGCGCGCATTGACTCGTGAGTTTGACGCAACAACCTGCGGCGAGAGCGCGCGTTATCAGCCGCCTCCAGCTCGGACCAGTCTTCCTCCATCATGTGAAGTACCTGCTTGAGTCCTTTAAGGTGGCACATGGCGTCCATCACGCTTTGTATTAGGAGAGAAGCCCCTAACTGACACCTGATACCTCATGTCTGTCTATCGGGATTTGAATGCAACCAACATTTCTATGAAAACAGCTATACTGCCTTATTGAGGCATTCATAGCGAGTTATTATGCAGTCATAATGCCTTATGACTGCAGTCATAAACATACAATGCTTTCTGAAGCACTGTATCAACATTCATATAACATTAAACGTGACCAAGAATTAAATGATAATGTCAAGTGTCTTATGGCTGCTCGTGACTAGTCGTAGTCGTCCCCATTGGTCAACTGGGGTTGAATAATGGGGCTTATAATGCATTATGACCACCTTTACCTTCATTACCTCAGTTGATGTGTTTGTTTTTTGTCAGATGTTTTATAATTCACTATGAATGCTCCCATGACGCACTATAAAGGCGGTTTTCATAGAAACATATTTAAACTGTCGGCTGTGTGGGCTTTCTCCTTTTTGTTGTAGTTGCACTAACATGCTATTCTCCTCTTTGTGAATAACAGAGCAGTAGACAGCGCCGGATAGGCGACTGTTTATTCAATCTGCGGTGGTTATGTTTTTTTATTTTCTTTGTCTGCTTTGTGTTCGAGAAAATAATCGCCCTCTATCTGTTGCAACATATTGCTAACACAGGTTTGTTTTCCTCCTTTGGTAAATTTACTTCAGAATTTTACTATTTTTGGCTTTGAGAAGTTGCCATGGCAGCCTCATATGGTGATTTTTTTTTCCCCCATCAGAGCACGAGGTGATGACAAGCTAGAAAAATTCCTAAAAATAGTGACACACACACACACACACACATCTACCTACGCGTACATATAAACACGTGGAGAGACAGTGCGAACGTATCAGTGCTCGCTTCATTCTGACAACAAAGTAGGTGTGAATTATCCAGCTGTGGTTTAAATGCAATGAAAAGATAACATAAATAGATAAATGTATGTTTTTGTGATGACCCTCGACATGTTTCATAAATAAGCAGGAGGCAAAAATGAGTTTGCATTGAGAGAATCTAAATCTAATCTGAGAGGAGGTAAGCCTGGGAGCTGAGTAGGTGCTGGCAGCCCACTGTCTAATAGCTCACACTTGTTTTGATTGTACAATGATCTCAGAGTGCATACTGACAGCAAAGGCTCAGGAAGCCTGCTCAACTTCATCCGTTACAGACTGTTAGAGCAAGTTAGCAACGATGTAGACGTGGCAAAGGATGAAAAGCAGTCGCATGGAGAGTTTGCAGATGAAAAAAAACTGAATGAGCGACCTGATTAAATTCTTGTACGATTTAAGAAGTTCCTGTGTGCACGGATACATACATAAATGATAAATTTAACAACAAGTAAAAACTGAGCCTGTCACATCAAACTGAGTGGGTAGGGAAGACATGGCAACTGCCAATGTGTCATCTGATTGTATGGTTTGTAAGTCCTGCCATGAAGAATTTAAGAGTGCATATCAGTCAGAAAATATGTCCTCAATGCACCAGTGACCTATGACTTATGCTTCTTTAGTTAGAAATGGCCATGTGGCATTGTTTCTCTTAGAGGAAGTAGCAAACCAGTGCACTCTAAGTACTTTTGGTGTAGAGGTGATGATTTGCATCTACCATGGAAAAAATCAAGGCAGGTGGAATCACATTTGCAATCTGGCCAACCATGAAAATGTATCTGGATCTTATATGGATGTGAGAAATGTCCACATACACATGCAAATGTTAGTTGTTGCACAGACACTGCAGTGACTTCATTCCAACAACAGCCGTATTTGACCCTTTATCGACAGAGCTGACTGCGGCCGCTCAACTAGTCTCGACTTGTCGTATTAACATAAGAGCGCATTCAGCTTCTTCTCTCCATTGATGCAGAAACAGGAAATTAAATGGGATCCAATGCAAAATGGTGAATGAATTCACCCACAGTTCAATCCATTTAGGACGGAATAGATAAATAAATGGTGCTGGTTTGAATGAAAGTTGTGCAAGTGGATACACAAAAAAAGATGTTTTATAGTTTTGTAGAAAAATCTATAACCTTGAAGGCAAAGCATGTTGCATACGTAGCATTCAGTCAATAACTTACGTCTCTGTAGGGAGGCTCTTATTTTGCTTGTTGGCAGCCGCCCACCACCGACATTGAACAGTTGCCAGGGAATATTTATAATAAAGTATATATGAAATGTGTATATTAGGTAACACTGCTTTATTTGGCAGCTTCACTCAAATGTTGAAATGAATGACATCTCTGCATTACGTCCTGTGTACCTACAGTTCCCGATTAGCTTAAAAAGCAGCCCTCAAGGACCTGATAAAATGTTTACTCAGTTTATATTGCATCATTCATAATGGAAATAATGAAAACACTTATCTTAAACACACAAAGCTGCATCCACACACTTACTCCTCCCTCAATCCACATCTTAGAATCTGTGCATATTTTCTCTTTCATCGTTTGTGTTATGTGAACACAGAGCTGATTCTGTGTCATGGTGACACGATTCTGGGATTTAGATATTCATTTTGCAGATGATAGTTGTGGCAGGACGTCTCATTCGGTGTGTCAGTGAAATTTCGGTGGAATGTTCTTGGGATCAGCTTTCAGGCGTAGATTAGGTGAACAACGTCTTGATGTTGATTTTTTTACTGGATCTGAAACATTCTTTCACTACATACATACTGTTGTTACAGCGCTCAGTTTCTTCTGTCAGCACGTGAGGAAGTCAGTGAATATAGCAGTGACTGAGGCTCCACGTACAAGTTATTTGAGGGAATTTGTACGAGACTCTTTAAGGTGCAGACCACTGTATGTTGAAAACACTATTTAACACACTGTTGTTCCTGTACTGTGCGCTATGTGCACATCTTATCACCCACTTCTGCAGCTTCAAAGGTCTTTTTAGTTACTTTTTAATTTAGCTTTACAGCACATTAAGTGTATGGTTCAATCTCACCACTTTCATTAACCCAGAAGCGGCAGGCTTTCAGCTAACAAGCTCTGATAAATTCACCTGTAGGATAACAGGCCAGCACCAAAGTAACTGTTAAAGAAAGAAGAACCTTTAGCTTGGTAAAGAGCTAAATATTTTATACAGCGACAGTGTTGCCTGTTTGGCATTAACTGACAATGAAAATGGACAGTGCCAATTTTTTTGATTGTTTTTTAGACACCTCATACTCGTGGTGTAATCATAGCCTGTTCGTCGAGATGCCGCTCTTTCAGATGACTAAAAAAAAGAAATGGTACACTGCAAAGGTTTGTGCAACAAGCAGCACGTACGAACACTCACTACCAGATGTGCCACTACCACAGACAGATGTAGGCCTTTTGTAAGAGACTTACTGTGTTGATTTTCTAAGACAAAACGCCATATTTCAGAGTATCTACATAAATAATTTAATTACGAGAAATATTGTCTGGAAGACAGAAACTGGCAGTTCTGTAGAAAACAGATGTAAGTTGTGTTGATAAAATTGAAACTGCTTGCCCAACCTGGAAAGGTGGTTCAATCTTTAAACCTAAAAAGTGTTTCTGTGTGTATGCATGAGTACTGACAAATCTGAAGCATGCACAAAGCCAAAGACTCACGGAGGCATGCACCCTGTTTGGTCCCGCAGGTTTTACTCATTACATGCTCAAATGTGTGCAGAGGTGGGGAATTTTAACCGACACCGAGGCTGCATGCTTCCATACTGTAGATAAGCAGGGAACAGAAGAGCCGCTGAGGGGTTCCTTGTTGATTGAACCAATTTCCCAGAAGCTTGGTCAATCAAGTCAGAGTTAAGTTGCTTAACAACTCCTGTGTTGTCCTGGCAACAGCACATAAAGTGTCTCCTGAAAGCATGCAGAGCCATATATCATGTGCTATTACAACCTACAGAGGATTCGGTTTGGATCCTGATAGCAGTGGTCTAACCTTGTTTTTACTGATGAGTGAATCAAACGTTAACATTACATAAATGACATTTTGAACATGAATATGACACTGTTGGCTTTGAAGTGAACATTGTGACTGACGACGATCTGTGAGGTGAAATTACTGTTTTTGTCAACTCTTACTGCTTAATAAGGGTCTTACTCTTTAACAAAAGAAGGTCTATATCTGTATGAATCCTTTTTATAATGTTGTCAGCATAACAAGCACATAGTGAACCATAGTGCCAGTTTATTTTGGTCTGAGATCTGCTGCTCTAGCGTGAGACGAAGTAGCAGCGAATGTCGTGTATTGTACCTTAAAGACGGCAGAGGCACTTTCATGGTAACATCGTTGACATGTTGATAGTGATGATACTTGTATCCAATCAAACAATCATAATGTATAACGTCCAAGCCACACAAATTATCTTTCATGTCAGAACTACATGGATTAATTAACTTGCACAAGATGTCATAATGGAGAGAGAGGATCAAGTTCCATCAGTAAGCAATAGATAGAAAAAATATATATATATAACACTACCCCCAGTGTTACACATGTTGATGGCAGCATTGTACTGTTCCCAGTATGAGGTAATGGGAAATGTGCAAAGGGAAATGACTGCCACTGAGGAGGACCTGCTTTAATGCGCCACAAGAACAAGTCAAGTGATTTAAGTTTGGACAGCAGCCTGAAGCGTACGGCCCACTCCACAGATGGCTGCAGCAGGAATCTGAAAGTCAAATGTTCTAGATTTTAAACCCGTCACAAATCTGTGGAATCACTGCTGAGATACTTAATCTGAGTAATAATCTGAGTGTCATGTGTTTTTTTTTTTTTTCACAACAGAGACTTTAATGATAGAGTGTTTCTCAAACGTTTGCTGTCAAAACACAGATTCTCTTTCCCACCGAAAGCTTGGATAAGACGAGTTAATTGATTAGGCACACTTTTCCAAGGAGTAGAACCTAATCAGTGAAATCACTGGGAAAGTGATTAGTTGGAATGACGAACTGCGCAGCCTGAAACTTAAAAAAAACAAAAAACTATTTCACCACCATATTTATGTTTGTCTTTTTTTTCCTGTCAGTTCAAAACTTTAAAATATTAAAATTACAATGATGTAAAACAGAGAAAATCACAGAACGCTCACATTTGGGAGGCAAATGTTTGGCACTTTGTGTGCTATTTTTATTAGCATGCAAAACACAGTTATAGCAAAGCAATATGATGTAACCAGTGGCAGATAAAAAGGGCACCAGGCGTGCAGAAACCCATGATGCATTTATGTGAAATAGTTACAAACTCTGGATACAAATAAAATTGCTTTATTATGTAAGTATGACTACCGCACCTCTGTAATAAAACACTCAGGAAACAATGTATTATTTAAGCATTTATTTTACAAAGACACATGCAATGATGTTAATGAGACGTAACTGAATACTGAGGAGTTTAGTTTGCACCCTGGAGGGGACTTCATCATGTTTTCTGTACTGGACGGCCTCCCTGGAGGGCAGCTTCATTATGTCCTGTCCACTCGGGGGGTACCTTAGAGGCCACTTCATCATGTTTAATCCACTGGAAGGGCATCCCAGAAGGAACTTTATCATGTTTTATCTACCACAAGGACATCCAAGAGGGCACACCAAGAGTATTTTATGGGGGCACCAGGTAAAGGTCACCAAGCTGCGGGGTTTTATTATGAAACTAACCCACAAATCAGTGCATCAAATTGTTCTGGAGATTTTGGAGAAAGTAAAAAAAAAAAAGCACAGACATCCTGACAAGCGAGAGTTGGCCTTGCTGAGATAACATACTGAAATGAAGCAGAATAGACAGCCTGAATAAAAAGGCCATGTTTCATGCAGTGTGAATAGAGCACCCTACAGGAAAATGTTGAATCAAGAGAATCACCTTGTTTCTGAATAGCGGGGAGAATCTTATTAAGGAGGGGTTACATGAAGGTGAGTCAACTGTGGGGAAGAAAAAAAGAAAAGAGAGAGAGAGAGAGAGTAAAGGGAGGACAAAAGAACAGGTTAGGAGAGATGGATGGAGAGAGAGTCAGAGCCTAATACCCTATCGCTCTTTTAACATCTGTTTGCTTGATCCTAAAACCAGGGAAGCAGCTGCGACTCATCTGCTGATTAGAGCTGTAATCAATCACTCATCACATTGTGCGCGCGCGTGTGTGTGTGTGCGTGCACAGCAGTGCGTGGCTGGCTGCGACGAGCCGTGGCCTGTGTTTTTCCATCACGCCGCACAGGAAGGTAAAGTTGGACTTTGATGACATGTTGGAGGTGTGATCGGCGTAAACCACAGTGAGATCCTGTCCACTGCGACCCTGTTTTCAGCCCACAACGTTTCTTCAATGCCTTCCTGTGATATTCAAAACTAACCCACGGACCAAACTGCACTTAATATGTCTCTGTTTGGTTGATATGACCTATTTTATTGAAGTATAACAGCAACTTTACACAGCTCTAATACGACTACAAGCAATCAGTAAACAGTAGAGATGGTAGCTTTCTCTCTAAACCCAAGTGTAGACACAGCTAGGAGGGTCATGGGTTGACTGTGGTTGGACACTTAGAGTACGTAAGTATACGCAAGCAGTCGCGTATTTGTGCGATCTTATATTATAAAACTGTGTAAGCGTAGCTCCCCTATTCAGAAAATACATTTTCCAACAACTTCTAGCACTTTGACTGCCAGTCTCTTTTCTCACTGGAGTCTCTGCAGGCATGTTCACAACCCATCTCCCATCTGCTCTCACAGCAGTACATGCATCAGGAGCACATATTACATAACCTGGCAGCTTATTTGCAGTTACACCACAAAGCTCTGGCTTCACTTGGTCAAATCTGCATTCATCGTTATTTATTTTTCTATGACATGGCAGTCTGGTCGTACTCTGCCGTGGAGACGCACACCGGCTTGAAGCCTGAGTCTACTTTCTACCCATTACGTTCTCATCACAGCGGGGGTTGAAGCTTTCCTGCCACGATTAGGGCAGTATCAAAAAGAATCCTATTCCAACCAGTGGTACGATTCCAGGAGATGCTTCATCATGCGTTTAAAAAACAGTTTTTAAGATTAAGCCTTCCCGTCACATGCCATGCTCATGACAGTTCATTATCGCCTGTCAAAGCGACGGACTGAAATGGAAATAAGGTCTGCGCCGCGCCGAATGTTCGGTGTTGTGTGAGCTGTCTTTATAGCCGTATATGCTTCATGTGACGAACATTTATTCAAAACATGCATAGGCTGATTTGTTTACATGGCGCTGGAAATGCAAGGGTAATAATTTAGTTTGACAGCGATGAATCAGAGGGCGAAATCATCAAACGTCACACAAACAATACGAAAAAAATCATGTCAGGCCATGATAAAAATGCTATTTGGGAAATGTTAAAGTTAGCATATGTTTTTGCTTACAGTGATTCTAATGTGTGTTTTTATGCTTCTTTTTTTTAATCTGTGAAGGAACCTTAAAAGTTTATTTGAGGAGAATTTACAACATTTGGACACAAACGTCAGACAGTGTGGGAGGTGAACTGCTCCTCAAAAATCACCTCGTGAATGCGTTGCTCCTGCACTTTGCATTTCCACTGTTGATTGGACAGAAAATTCAGAACACGAAGGCCTGAACATTGTAAATTTAGACTGGAGAAGAAGATTAGATATTGCTCACCCTTGTTTTGACATCTGTTTAAAAATATCAAACTGTTCCTCTGGTGCCAACCTCATGGGGGGGAAAAAAAAAAGATGCTCCACAAGCTTCTCAGTATCATGGACGATAACTCTCATCCGCCGCATGACCTCCTGATGGAGCCGTTTCAGTCGGAGACTCTTGCAGCTCCACTGTAAAAAGGGACCGCTACAGGAAGTCGTTCCTTCCAACTGCTATTACTCTGTACAATGACTCCCTGCTGTGCAGAACGATCTATCTATTTAACCAACCACTAAGGGCCAAGCACCACACACACACCATCTCCATAGCTGCTCCCCCACGTTCATGTGAAATGTATGCTGTGTTAACTGTGTTCTTCGATGTTTTTAACGCCTTCAAAATGTCTTTCTAATTGTATAAGTGGAATGTTGACACACGGCTGTTAATGTCTGGTTTGATGTTTGCTGCACTGTCACACACCACGAAACTCTGGCATCTAATTATGCTCATGAAAATGAACTTCACTCTCCACAGCAAGTACTTCACACTTCCTGTTTTGATACAGTTGCCGCGTATATCACCTCGCTGTGAAGAGTGAATCGTCCTTCTTCTAACTGCGTGCATGGCAACGACATGAGAATCCTTTGTACCTGCTCACGTCATAGGTCTATTGTTGCCTGGATATCGAGTGAGGTGTGTGCCTACAAAAGAAAGCTGACTTACGTACAGCCTGTAAAACTGCCTGCCTCATTTCTATTCTGTTCCAAACCTGAGATTTTCATATCAATCTCAGAATCTCTAAGTGTCTTTAACACCAACACACTCTCATCAGCGCATGTGTGAATGCGTGTGTGTTTGCAAGTGTATGTATTTTTTGAGTGTGTGCTCGCACGCTGCTTTGCAAGTGCCCGTCTCCAGTTTTTCTCTCTGTCTGGGAAAGATATTGCCGAAGGAGACAAACAAACACATCTCACACTGTGCCCACATGGTAACCAGGGAACAGAACAAAAAAAAAAAAAAAAAGAAATGAGATGGAGGGAGAGACAAGAAGCCTGGGAGAGGGGATGCAAACAGATGCTCAGGGATGGAGAGAGAAGAGGAGCGAGGAGAGGAAACAAGGCCACATACGCTTGTCTAGTTGGATTTCAACACATCCAATGAATGGCTCCCAGCTCTCTTGTTCAACCCTGTAATCCTCTCACACATTTATCGCACAAACTCACTTACCACGTGATTTGGCTCAAGCTTTTGTTAATGTGTCAAATCCTGCTAAATGATACAAATAACCAGATTCATATAAAAAAAAAATATATATATATATAATATATATATAATATATATATATATATATATATATATATATATATATATATATATATATATATATATATATATATATTTTATGAACACAAAATTACTACAGCATGTAGTATGCAAACTCTGTAGTGACCTAAATGTGAAAATGTAAGCTCCATCTTGCTAAAATCAGAAAATAATGACCTAACACTGCAGCCTCATGGATCTTAGCGCCTTCACGTGGAGTCCCACTGATGTTGGATTCATAAACGGTAAATGGACTACTTATTAGCGCCTTTCTAGACTTAGGACCACTCAAAGTGCTTTACAGTACACACCTCATTCACACCAGCAGCACAGCACTTTTCAGTTCAGTATCCTGCCCAAGGACACTTCGACATGCAGACTGGAGGGGATCGAATCGCCGATCTTCTGATTAGTGGACGACCCGCTCTATCTCCGAGCCGCAGCCGCCCCAAATAAAGTGCAAATCTTCTGAAAGCTTTGACTTCTATAGTTATCATATATTGCATCTATGCCAACAACTTTCCCAGACTATATTTCACCATGTTTTTGTGTCTAATGGGGACAACAATTTTAGAAATTGGTCCAGTATCGAACGCGAGAGCATTGCAGCCGGCAGCTCTGAATGAAAGGATGTAAATCCTTAACTCACTTAGATGTGAGAAATATTTCAGCTCTGCGTGCCGTCTCTTCTCGCTGCCTCTCTGATGCCCAACCTCACGCTCACTCCTTTCTCAATATTTTCACATCTAACCTAAATACATTTCCATTGGAAAGGTTTTGGTGAGTTTTGATTCTGTTTTAGGTCTGGTTTGAATGAAGTGTTACGTTGCTGTGGGATAAAAGTATTATTTTTGTCATGGATGGAGTCTGGTGGCTTTGAGCACAGCTGTTTCTGGTTTTTTGGTCTCTTTTACAAAAAGTCCATCTCTGCAGGGGTCCCTTTCACAATCTTTCCACACACTTATAATAACAATCTGACATTTATTGGGCGTTCGTTGAAGGTACTCAAAAGGATTTCTTTTCAGACAGTTTCCGGGCTTCCAGCTTGCTCAATATTGGACCCCCATGAGTTTAACTGAGGGTGAAAAAATACCTCAGTTAGCTGAAGTGGACTAATACCTCCTCTAGAGATTAACACCCATCAGGTCCAAAATCCACAAGCCATAACCATGTTTGCCACCGAATGAACTAATACAGCACTAGAGCCTGAGGAGTAGAGTTCAGTCACGCTGTTAGTTAGTGAGATTAATTAAAATTACATCATTGATTTTGGGGGAGTGTGTATTCCTGACAGCCATCTGTCCTCTCAAAGAAAACCGGTCTGTTTCTCAGACTCTGTGCTGCAGCTGTGCAGTTCACTCCTGAGGCCTCGTATGTGTCTGTGTGTGTGTGTGTGTGTGTAGCTGTGTGTGCATACACATAAAAAGTTGTGTTCCAGCATTCATCTCTGATGTTCAATTTGTTGTCACAAAAAAAGTTCTTTAATCCCTTTCATGCTGTAATCCTTTTTGATTCTGGTGTCTAAGTGGCACCAAACACTGTTAAATAAACCACTGGTTCACGTCCACGTCACGCACACACCAGTGTGTTTATACTGTTGCGAGGGCTGCCTATTGAGTCATTCAGTAACAAAGAATGCCACGCTCAGACCAACTTCAGCGCTGAATGAAGAAAAACATCCTGCGTCCCTCACAGTCATTTCAATAACAGCGGCGTGGTGTCGTGTCGTGATGCAGAGGGCTCCAAAAAAGTGCAGGAAAAAACATGACAACTTTCATCTCTCTGTTTCTTCTGTTTCGATGTTCATGAAGTCAGACTTTACGTTGCATTTCAAAGCGCCGATGCACTGATGGCACTGGCTGCCATGCAAGGTGCAAGGTACCAACTGCTAATCAGGAGCAAACCATTCATACGCATTCACCCGCCGATGGCGCAACAATTTAGGGTTCTGTATCTTGCCCAAGGACACTTCGATCAAACTGCAGATCATCTGATTAGTGCACAACCTGCTCTACCTCCTGAGCCACGGCCACCCCTCTGAGATAAATACCAATGAGGTGTTTTATGGACTTTGCTAAGTAAGGGGGGTGCTGGAGATCTAGCTGGCATTGAAGAGACATGGTACACCCTGAAGAGGTCACCAGGTCAAAGGGCTGACACACGGAGACAGCCAACCATTCACACTCACATTCACAGCTATAAGCAATGCAGGGTGGCCAACTAACCTATAAACCTGCACGTCTTTGGACTCCCACAGTCCAAAGACGTGCAGGTTTATAGGTTAGTTGGACTGTGTATTGAAAGAGAACTCACAGACACGCAGAGAACATGCAAACTCCACACAGGGTATAGAGTTAGAATCAAATGATTAGATTCTAATCATTATCTATTTGTTCCTGCAGCATGATGATTGATCTCTTAATGTCAACGATCAACGCAGCGTGCTTCTACTTAAAACCACAAAGAAACTACCTTAGCTCAGGTTTAATGCAACGATGCAGCAGCCGGCAGCTCCTTCAAACTTTCTATCTTTGTTTATCTGTTATTTATTTTGGCTTTATTGCTTAAACATCATCGAATGATGTCTGATTGAATTTCATTTTAAAGGGCTACAAGCCAGCATTGTTGACTGCGTTAGGATTGGATTGTGCCTAGAGCATCAGCTACTTCAGCACCTATAGATGCCAGAGTAGGTAGATCTTTCAAATCTGGCTAATTTTGTTTTCACTTGTTTCAGCTTCATTCTGAAACACACAATGCCAAGAAACATCCGGCAGCAGCTCACCTTGATGTTACATTTGTTATATTTGCTGCAAACTGTGATACAACTTTGTGTTGTGTAATGATAAATAAATGTCCTGATCCTTGAAGATATAAATTATGTGCACAGATAGATTTGCTGGCTCTTATCAGCCGCTTTCTATCCAAAATTTGTCCCCAAATGTGGCGATGTTCAGGCACACACACACACACTCCCTCTCACACACATATAACCACACACACAATCAGCAGGGACGCGGGCACTGGCAGCCCTATCAACAACCGTGGCACCGCTCAGGTTAGCACAGAGATGGCTGCTTTAGAATGCCAATAAAGAAGTAAAGAATAGGTCCAGGGTGACTCAGACTTTGGCATACCCCTATAGACACACACACACACACACACACACACACACACACGCACACGCGCGCGCACACACACCCAATCCAGACTCCAGCTCACGTCTGCAGCTGACAAAATGTCCCACTCAATCATGTTCTCTTTTTCTCCCCTTCATTGTCACTCTGCTCTGCTCAACCATTGCCTGCAGACACAAACACACACACACACACACACACACACACACACCTTTCTCTTTCGCTCTTGCCCCTCCTTTCTAATTCCCCTCTTATCAAAGCACAAACAATCCATAAATCCAAATATGACCATTTTATTCCATGCACCCATCTCATAAGTCATACATCTTCGACTGGGACCGTGAATGTGTGTATGGAAACTGCAGAAATTGCTTTTATGTGTGTGTGTGCGAGTGTGCCTTTAGGGGAAGTGCAGGAATTGTAATTGTTTGCCTCTTATCACCATTGTAGGAGTTGTGCAAAGTGTCAACAGTGTTTAGAAATAGAAGAGAGATGCAAACAGCAAATCAGTCGCCTAAGCATGAAAAGCTCTTTCTTTTGATGTCATTTGGCGATAAGGAAGGGACTGTTGTTTTCCCCGCGCTCCATTTGGGTGAAAAATGCCTCCGATTTAATGAAATTCTCCTCTCATTACCTTCCGCTATCTTGCTTTTATCAAGTCACTCACAAATTTGTATGTTTGCTGTTTTGGCAGCCGCGTCCCGTGCTTACATTCACGCACACGGAATTAGATCTGGAGTTGGGGGGGGCAGCATATAAAAAGACCATTTATTACTGCTGTCATTGGACTGCTCGGGGAACATAGTGAAGAGCCCTCCATAGCAGACTGTTAAAAAATAGATTATAGAAGCTGACAGGAAATTTCAGAATCTTTTTGGTTCATTCCGAGGTAGACGCCGCAGTTGCTTTTATTTATAATGGGATTCAATTGTATGAGGGAAAAGCTTAAAAATGTCTCGCAGATGTTCTCAGGGCTGTTTGTTGTGTGGGAGGGAGGACGCCATGCTGCTTCGTGCTGTGCTAAGCCTCGGATTTGAGGTTATGTGCATACTGTAATTGTGTTGAAAGTATTTTTTTTTTCTTTGAACTCGGTGCTGTTATTTTCTCATTGTTTGAATATCTGATATGTGAGCAAACAACTATTGCGACACGCAAAAAAGGGCAAACAGAGGAACACCAGAAGAGTTTAAGAATAAAGATGCTAATTTAACCCTCAACCTACCAACATATTGAACATACTGGGACCATTAACTGAGCTCCCCAGGGACAATAAACTACTGCAACAAACAACCATCATAGCAATTCTCAAAAAAGTATGTTATTAATGTCATCTGAAGAAAAATAAAGTCAGAAATGATCAATATTCTGTCCTTCTGCACACCTAATCCTGATCATAGTCTGACAGCAAGTCACTCATATGCATGACGCTATTTTATAGCCTTAACTCATATAATAGAACATAAAGATTTAATTTGATACCCATAAAACATTTTATTATAAAATATGCATCATATGTCTGACGTGACTTTGAATAATCCGATTCAATTTAACTTAATTGTCATATCTAATCATCCGCGTGCACAGGTGAGCTCCTGCAAGTTAAATTAATCAAAACAAGAGTAATAATAAGGATAGAATATGCAATATATAATAATGGTTGTTATGGGAGTAATGTGAGTAAATAAGTATGTAAGCAAGTGGAATTTAAAAAGTATTTCAGGGTGCAGTGTCCTCATTTGAGCTCTTCCTGAGCCTCTCAGTTCTGGCCTACTATCCAGAAGCTTCTTCCAGAGAGTAAAGACAGTCATCATGGTGGTTATGATCCTTACAGATATCATCTTACCTCAGTAAGACCAATATTTAGGGTTGTCGACGGAGCACGTGTGTCAGTCTCCTTCCGAATGACTGACAGTGTGTCATCCTCCTCCACCTCTGAACACCTGAAATCTACTGTTAGATCGAACTACCACTTTCCCCAACAGCGAAACACCAGCTCTTTGAGATCACAGAGAGAGAACTCTCTTTGACTGTTCCCTCCTGAGGTTTCCTCCATTTTATCATGAGTCCTAAGGTTTTTTTTTGGATGGAGGGGTTACCTTGTTTTCTCAGAGAGTGCCCTGCTGTTATGGACCACTGGGACTTTTGCGTGTGATACTGAGCTATAAAAAAGTGATTTGACTAGAAATGTTTGAGGTTGAAGATCAACACTTCTGAGGCTCAGAAGTAAAAACCCACAGGGATATTCTGTGGGTCCATAAAAAGAAAAAAAAAATGATTCAGCACTCCCTCGGAGGCAAGGCTACAGGAAATATGCAAATACAGGCCATAGTTAATGCCAGACCCCAGCGGTTTGTGAAACGATGCATTTAATGTCATCTGCTGGACGTCATAGAAAAGGAACAAACTCTCGAGTCACAGAAGAGAGTGCATATAATGTTCTCAACCTTTCCAACGTGACAACAATACACTTCACTTCACTGCCAAAAGGAAAAAAAAACAACAGACACTATGAATGCATCTTAAAATATGCTTGGATTTGTCCATTTTTCATCCATCTTAAGTCAGAAGTTTACACATTATACGTGCTTCTTCTGTCTGCTGTCAGGCTGCTTCAGTTCTAAATTCACCCTGCTGAATTATTGTTGTGTGCATGTTGTAAATTAAACTAATCAGCACCGTGATGAACTCAAAGGCATGTCTATATTATTAGCAGTCTCATAAAGCAAACAGCGTTGGAGTGACACAACATTCTGGTGGGCTCAGCTGTAAATAAAACAACAGAAATAAAGTAGGTGTGGCTGTTATTGCACTAACTCTAATTCTTTAATATGTCTTCTTTTGTCCTCTCTGGGAGACTGAATGTTTTGTTCCTGGACTTGAATAGCCCCATTCTTCAATTTGATTAGTTTCCAATGCTCCAATAAGTGCTCTCCTAAAGCTGATTAGTTAGTTTCCATTGCACAAACACATTAAGTCTCATCTTCTGCCTGCTGCCTCTTGCATTTATGTTTTGGTTGCACGCCACCCAATATGACCATGTCAGACGGACGTATCTACTGAAATGTGTAGCACACATCTAAACATGCACAAAAACAAGTGCCCTGGCACAGAATTCGCAAGTCTGTGAAATGTGGGTTAGGCAAGGATGGGTAATCGAGAGGCTTATCGGTCCAATTAACAGCATATTTGGACATCATGACACCTGGGAGGGAATACCCTGATCTTCAGCTTGATTTGGAATGATGGCCTGCACAGATTATGTGCTAATGTGAAGAGTTTCTAAGACTGATCTAACCACAGTCAGTCGCTGATAAAAGCCACTCTGATTGTATCAAATGTTGAGTATTTACAGCTCAGCATGTCTGCTTCCTGCGCCGTGTGGGGATCACAGACGTAGCCAAACAGAAGAGACAACAGGCCGCAGGAACTGGGTTTACAGTGAAGGAGAGGAATGTTATCTACAATTTAAAGTCCTAAAAGTCAGGATGATGTGCAAAATGTAAATTTGGCCCACGGCACCGTAATGTCCACAACTTCCTAAAACAACCTGAAATGTTGACCAGGCAGACTTTTCCATTTTCAGGCACTCCATCTCCAGATGAGCTCTGAGATGGCGATAACATTTCTGAATGTTGTTGATAACTAGCTTTCTCTTTGCGTGGTAGAGTCTGGTTTGGCTAGAGTCTTATCTTGGATTTGTAGAAGCAGCGACAAACTACTTTATTGACATTTATTTTGGCATGTTTCCAAGTCCCAAGCAGTAATATCGTTTATGCAGGTCACGAACATTCGATGTCGGTTTTCATATTTCTCTGTTCTCTTTAGCTGAATCTTTCAATTATATTGTGGGTTGCAGATGGGGAAATCCATGAATTACTTTTACTACTACTCCAAGAATTGTGCTTTGAATAATGTTGTCGTATTTGCCCAGTTTTGTGCCTAGTTTTCACAAACGGGCGAACCTTGCCACATCCTAGCTTGCGAGCTTTTCAAGGAGGAAGAAGAAATGCATTCAATCTGCATTCGTTCAATTGAATGTAGATTGGAAAGGATTTGAAAATGATTCTGTTTTTAGTCACAGAACTGTTGGGGAGCGGTGTAAAATGCAATCAGGGCTGTAATTAACAATAACAGGGAGGAGATAATGAGCTGGGAATGCTTGTCCTTCAAGTACAATTATCTCAGTGCAGTGTACCGGGATCCACATAGAATTAATATGGATATCATGCCGGATCAAGAAACTAATAGAATACACAGCCTGACAGTGGCAACGTTTTGGAGGTCAGCAGTACAATCACTTACAGTACAGCACAGTCTGAACATATCTGTGGCATATATTTCAATGCGCAGCCACTTTTGGAGGCTACTGTGGTCAGCTGCGCTGCAGTATGTTTTGCTTATGCTGGTCACAGGTGACATATGCAAATATATAGCTAACCGCGCTGGCAATATTTTGATACACTGTCATAAACAAATCTGTTGCAACCGCTCCGAATCCAGGCCGACGATTTTGTGCTTGCACCTCCATATATAAGAGAGCAACAAACTTTTGAAAGCCACCTTTCAAGTCCAAGCCTACAGGAGATGATTCTTTTTTATTTATTTCTTTTCATTCATAGTCCAAAGCGCAGACCTTTGGTGAGAACTCCTATAAAGGCTTGTTCCCTGCCAGTGTGCTACAAAGAGCAGACATTAATACCGAAGTTGTCCTGAGGACTTTTTTTTTTTTTTTTAGTCTGTGAAAAAAGTCATCAAAGAATGAGACTTCATTTCGCAGACAATAATTTCATGATGTTTATTATCATGCGCTCCTGCGCGGCTGTCTAATAGCGTAACTAAAAACGGGCAAGATGATCAACGTCTTATGACTGTTATATAATATCCTCTTCACTTTTAAACTCTCCGGTATATCACCCCGCAGCTATATGATCACACAGAACGGACATAAATATGCACTTACATACACAGCCACATGCAGCCCACTCACACACACACTCACACACACACACACACCTTTACAAACAACGTTAAAGCTTAGTGTCCTATAATCCACAAAATCTATTTTATGCTCCCCTTTATCTTTCCGCGCACTTTTGATGACCAGTCATCTGTCCGTTTTATGTGATTCTGTCTTATCAATAACTCACCCTCATTACGTCTCCAAATGCTGCAGGCTCGCTTCTCCCCGGTGAGATTTAAGGGCATCTATAAGCGACGTCTGAAAGACTCATAGAATGATTCAACAACATCACAGGCCCCTCAGTGTGAATGGGGCATATCTCTGAAAAAGAGCCAGCCTTATTCAGATGGAAAATGTTCGCCGGGAAATAGCGGCAGAAGCTGGCGGGATCCTTGATTCTGGACACATTTCGGTTTTATAGGCGGTGTGAAGATGGGGGAGAGGGACTCTCAGCGCAGAGATAGTGTCATTACTAGCTAGTTCACCTTGAGGTTATGCGTATTCCACTATAAATCCAGAGCCGTGCTCTCACCTTGGCCAGGTGCTACAAACTGTTCCTCTAAAGCGGTGCGAGGGAATCTTTCATCTAATGAAATGTTTGGAGGAGCTGTATTTGAAGGGCTGGACAGGCCATTCGGTGTTTTGCCCTGAGTTATTCTGTAACACAACAGCTGTATTTGTCAGTCGTGTTTGTAGAAGTGTTACTTATGTATCTGGTGTCTCGGTGGCTGTTTAGAGAAAGACAAACGGGATCACAGAGGGAATGGAAAAATGGAAAACAAAGGAACATTTGGAGAACTTAAGATTCTTATTTTTTTTGTTGAGTGAGTTCCTTCCTCTGAGGCTGCAGAGGTCTTGTATCGGATTGGATTTAATAGTATGCACAGCTAATGAGTCCATCATCAAGCGAGTGCAGCCTGGTAATATTACTTTCTAGTCAAACAGCAAGAAGCCCAGCTTGACATCTCACTTTTATTTCACAAAGCTTCTTAGCTTCCTCCATCATCATCATCAATGTCCCCTCCGGTGCCTTTGCCTCTGCCGTGATACCTGCAGAAGGTTGCATTACAGGCCCCGGTTACATTACATTTTGTTGGGCATCTACCTAAATTTAGCTTTAGCAACCGATGTTGGTCTTTTGATAGTGTAATCCAAACATTTGCTCATGTGATCACAGAAGCCCTATAATTAAATTGTGGTTGGATTGAGACATCTTAAATTACTGTTATTAAAATTAGAGGAGGATAGCTTTTAACGCTGTCTCCACGCAGGAAGCAGACGGGACATGAACCCAAAGCCAAACATCTCCGTGCGACTTTCCACTGAAGCAAAGGATGTTAGACTGCGTTAGTGCTCAAGATAAACATGTTGCTCAGCTGCTTGAACAAACAGGTGATGCTGCTGACTTCCTGGAGAGGAGCAGCAAGACGTACAGTAACACAAGCAAAGAACATTCTAGAGAACACGTGTACTGCACTGCTCTACAGAAGTGTGACATGTACAAATGGTGGCGTGCGCACACAGGATACACTCCTATCCATAGGCTTAAAAGAGGGAAGACACCGGCTCTCAGTTTGTTGGCTGCAGTCTGTAGCTCGGTTATTATCCTGCTGCCAGGTATTGATTTTTGAATAGCGGGCCTAGCACTGCTACTCTGGACTGAGAGGTCCTGTCAATACAAATCTTATCACTACATTGACAAAGTGAAATAATTTCATCAATTCCCCTGCAAAAAGTAGGGGAAGGGAAGAATTATGTGCTCTGCCTCCACTTTATATAATCATAAAGGGATCTATTTGTACTCAGTGCATTAAACAGAAACATAATAAATCAGGGGACGTCATCAAATTTGCAACATTTTCCTTGTTAGTGGTGTTTGTTTGTCATATTTTTCCACGGGGGTAGACCTTAAAATTAATCAAAATGACATCAAATTGGCTGTATAATTAACTCAGTCGGTCTTAGAGGTAGCAAGTGTGAATTCTCAGTGAAGCATTTTCATGTAGTTATTATAATTACTGTTCTTACAGTACAGAGGTCTGCTGAATAGTCTGAACACATTCTTACTCTCAGTATTTCAACACACAGATGGATATCACAAAAACATTTTTTTTGCTGGAATACATTGAAGTTTTCAGCTTTATATTAAGGACAACTGTTGAGCGTTCCAAGTCCCCTGGCTGCAGACTTTAATGGGATGCTCCAACTGGCATCGATAAATACGGTCCACCCCTGCATGCTCTGAGTTTTTTTGGCATCCCTCTGGGTGGACTAACGATCTGTTTGGCCGGCCGGGATAAACTGCTCTAAGTGCTCTCAGCATTCTGACTCCCTCTTCCAGTCAGTTCAGGACATTTCTGTCTCTTTCCCTTCAATTTTTTTTTTCCATCATGAATATCAATTTGTTTGCGGATGGACTCGGTTCTTACTTTTTTAGAGAAAACACATAATAATAGCAGTGAAGCCTGAACGTGTCCGCTAACAGCGGAGGGAGACAGTTGTCACTGCCGTGTCCTTGATAACATGTAATGAACATAAATTTAGAAATGCTCTGGCATCGCAGATGCCTACTGGAAGACAGCAGGAAGGATAACTTAATGAAGCGCTGAAAAGGCCAAATCAGTATCATAATATGTTGGTGCTATTGTCTTGTTTTGCTGTATGTTCTCTTTGCTGGTTCTGCAAGTGCATTGCACTACCTTTTCTTGAAAGACTTTTCAGAGACTTAAATTTCAGTACATACATACGTGTTACGGCTGCATATGGCTTAACATGACATTTTTACAATTCCATTATTTGTGGCCAGTGCGTCAATACCAAACTCTGCTGGTTTTTCACTACAATGTCCATTCTTTGGATGATTTAGTGTGAGCAGTATTGATCTTAGCTATGCCACCGACCGTCTGCCTTTTCACTCGTCTTTATACTGTAGCACTCATCTGCTTTCTTCCCTTGACTTCCAACAAACTCAAATAATCCATTTCGAAAATGATGCAGGAGAAAATCCATACACAGCGGCAGCGAATATGTTGTCATGTTGAAGGAATGTTGTTCATGAAAGTATCCAACAAGTAGCAAAGATCGGTTGGTTGATGAAGCGTTAATGGACAACATTTAATTTGCTTTCCATCAAAATCTGATCTTGTAATATAATTTCTGCTCATATGGGAATGGCGTCATCATTGTGGTTACGTTAAGGCACTTAGGGTTAGGGAACGATTATGGAAATGTAAGATTCAGGGCAGATTCAATGGCAGAATATTGAAAAATGTCATTTTGGAGACAGGGTTACACGTTAAGATGGCAACAGCTGTCTGGCAAAAAAAATATATTTAAAAGTGAGATCAGCAGAGCGATTCTGAAAGTCGTCCAGTCTGCGCTAGCTTTAATTCTCAGTGCTGCACTACTTTTCATCCCATCATTCATCTACCTTCCTTTTTCCCTGTCAATCTCCACACTTGGACCAGAGTTTGGGTAAAAAATAAAAATGAACAAAAAAGGAATAAATAAATATATTCAGCAAGTGCAGAACACTCTTATCGTGGATAGATGAATGCATGAGATAGAGCCTCTTCTTAACTGAATATAACAAGGCTAATGATGTGCTCTGACTGCTATTCTACAGACATAATTCCTATTTTCCACATTTCCTTCTGCCTACCTGCTGAGCTTCACGTATTTATCATCGTGACATGTTTATTAACTGTTTACTTGGGTTTTTTACTTAAAAATGCTCTTCCAGATAAACCCTTAACTCCTCTGTGCAGAATCTGTGCCGTGTAAACATACAGAAGTTCCCGAAAGAAGAGCATGTTGCAGAACATTAATTAGTCAGGTTGGCTGAATGCATAATTTATGGATGCTAAAGTTGTCAGCACGCTGCAACCACACTGGCACAGAGAAATCACACACACACACACACACACACACCCATGTGTTCACACATGAGCAAGCACTCTGACACCACATGGGAAATCCACTGTATGGAGGTAGCAAACCTTTTCAAAGACTTTAATGTGTCTCAGCGAGGCAAAATAGATTTAAATAATGTTACATTCTCTTTCCTCATTAATCCATATTCAAAGATGAATATTGCTCATTTAAATAAGTCCTTCTTCCTGTTCCTTTAATTATCTCACTCAATAGAAGAAGGAAAATGTGAAGTAAACTTAAAGAAAGAGTTTTCTCTGTGTTCTTGATAATGGTTATCCTGATGTATTGTTTGATATTGATGTCAGTACAATGTAAACTGTCCATCAGTGAGTAATGTTGCCGACATTGAACTGAGCTACTAAAAACAAAGTCTACTGACTCAAGTAAAATGTATTTAACCCTTTTTAAAAAGTAGCCGATGTCTGTTGACGGTGTATAGAGGAGTATTATAAATATCTAGAGTCTCTCAGTGAGCTCATATTTAGGTGGTGCTCTGAGCTAAATGCTGAAGTCAGCATGCTGATGATGATGATGGTGCTAATTAGCATTAAACACAAATGTACAGCTGAGGCTGATGATTTGGTAGTAAGCGTTAGAAAAACTCAAATTTCGACCTGATAACGATGTCAGATATCATGGCTGATTTAGACTCAACGACTAATGTTTTGGGGCTTCCAGTGTAAATCCAGCAGCTCTGGAGAGAAATCAGAATGCATCTGATTACTGAAACGCCGTCCCGTGTCTACAGATCGTTCATTCATACGCAGATATCGAGTCATAGAAATTAGAGATCACCAAATTTCAATTAAGATATAACCCATGGTGGCACTCGAGGGAACGTCAGGGTACCATGCAGTCATTGGGATTCATCATACTGGACATCTGCTGATAAAAAGTCATGGAAATCGAGTTTAATAGTGAAACTAAAATAAACATCTTTGCTGCTCTAATGTGA
This sequence comes from Nibea albiflora, assembly GCA_014281875.1. NCBI lineage: Eukaryota > Metazoa > Chordata > Actinopteri > Sciaenidae > Nibea > Nibea albiflora. The sequence continues at coordinate 5,143,850 of CM024797.1, forward strand.
CACTCCGGTCTGTATAATTGAACTGATAGGACAGCCGTTCCTGTTGTCTCTTTGCTGTTATATTTTTCAAACTCGGCAGGCACAGAGGGATGGAATACGGGGATACTGTTATCCTTTCATGTTCATTTTAATAAGTTTGAGCTTGACATTGTTGGAATAAATTACATTTAGAGGGACTCGAATTGAAAGTGATTTAATTGCTGGAAGAATGTGCTGATGGTGATCCGTGTTCACATCCTCCCGTCAGGAAAGTGGCTGGCTGCTCCTGCCTGTGAAATGAACATGAATGATGGGAACCTCAGAGGATGGGTCGCAGTTCTCCGGGGGCTTGATGACATGCACAGACACATGCACAACACTTACAGGAATACAGCTGAGTGCAACTCGAGCAGACAGGCGGGGAGACAGCATTTGAATTGTAATTAGCGAAAGCCACCCAAACAGTCCAACGGGCCTCAGAGGCATGAAAGCGGAAGTAGAACATCCGCGGAATCCTTTGAATGTTGTACTCTGGGCTACAAAACAAAGCTGCAGACAAACAAACACTGGGCATCATTAGCAACTTCCACACACGTGTTAACAAGGCTGGAAATGGAGCTGTAGCCAGCTAGCCTGCAGCTTGGACCTGTCACAACGTGACGTGGAGAATTATTACTCTGCAAGTGAATATTTCATGTTTATTTTTGCCCTCTCAGACTGAAAAACAGGTTTAAAAAGTTGAGTAGAAAACTAGATCAAAGACAAAAAAAGTAAAGAAAAAAACAACATTTGAGAGCAATAAAAAATAATCCTAATGAACCGTCGTCTTGCAATACAAAGAAATGATTTTTTTTTTAGTAATATCCAAGCTAAACTGTTAAAAGACAAGCCTTCAGGGTCTTTGAAGGAATCCAGACCACCTCATGCAATCAGGAGTAATCAAGCCTTAATTAGTAATCATTAATTAAAACCATTTGGGAAAGCCACCCACTGCTGAAGGTAAGAGTTGGAGAGTTAACTTGAATTAAATTCTGAGTGAGGATTAATGGTTTCTGTCAAAAGGAAATCCTCCTGGGTGCTGAAAATGTTTTCCTAGAGGTCACTGGTGATCAGGGAGAAAGGGGGGAGGAGGGATGGGTGGATGACTGAGAGAGGGAGAGCGAGTGAGAGTGAGGCAACTAGATAAGTGCTGCGTCGAGTGAAGCCGATCTTTGACATTATTCCCCTGTTTGTCAAAGGAGATGGACTTTGCTCTAGGCACAAAGGACGGCGCCCAGAAACCACAGGACTCAAACTTTCCTGTTCTCCAGATCACCTCCTCTCAATCACCTATTATTTTCTCCTCTACACTGTCACTACCTCTCCTCGCCCATCCTCCCACAGCATGTTGGCAGGCTCACGCTCTGTGCCCGCTGCTCTGCGGGTGTGTCCATTAAAGCTGTGGCGGGAAGGACCATTAGCGCAGCGCTTCATTTACTACAGCCCGGCCTCTAAATCAGCTGTCAGGCAACTCCAGCCGCTTAGACAGAGCTGCATTTTCGAACCGTGTACAGGCTGCAAGTCACTTCACAAACGCCCAAACCATCCCTCCAAATCGATTTTATCCCGCCCGCCTCTTGGCATGCTACACTTCCACGAGCCGGTTAACGTGTTTTTCATATGCTGTTTGTTTCTCACAGACACATTTCAACTTTTTAGCTTTTAACTTTTTAAAGATTTTAAGGATTTATATTCAATAAAGCCTGTTTAAGGAGGTGTCATGTCGTCGTTGAATATGGCCACTAAGAATGTGGTTTCTAGAGTAAATAATCCTGAATTGCTTTATTTTCTTACTTAGAAATTTACTTTATTTATATGATGATAATTTGTGTGGCTCCCAGTTGGGTTTATATTCAACAGTTTGAATATATTTATAGACAAGAAACTCAACCAGGCTTTTATTTAAGACACTTCACCTCAACACAAGATGTTAAATTCACTATTTAGAGGTTCAGTTTTCTTTGGCCCTCATTAAGTCACAGAAAATATTTTACTGAGGGTAATTGTTTTATGTTTCACTGAGGAAAGCGTGTCACACTTCTATTCTATTAATACGCAGAAACACTGAACGTGTTAATCACTATTATTCTGCGACTGCTGAGGCGACAGCGCTACCACCCTTCAGCGGCACCACGTGAGCTCGCGTCACATGACACCGAGTCGTCTGCGCCTGACCCCGGCTCGGTCCTGGAGGAGCGTCGCAGCTGCGACCACTCTTGGTTTGGCGAATGGAGCGCAGAAGCCGCGTGGCAGTTCAAGCATTTGTTGTGACTTTTATATGTGACATTTGCTCTTACTTGTGCCGTGCAGGCTTCGACATGCTGGGTCACTGTAAGGAAGATGATGTTTCAACCGTGACCGCTTCTGTGTACTCTCCGGGGCACAGCGAATGGCCTCAGGAACTGCTCTGGCTCAACGTTTCATGAAAAATGCTTTTTGAAGGAGTCAAAGTCAGGACTGCAAACGCTGATGCAAAGATGAGTCATAGAAACTATTTTTTTTTTAGGAAAGACTTCTTTTCAAATGACTCTTGTGGACAATATCTCTATTGTTAAAGTGTGTGAATGAACAAATCTTTAGCCCGGGATTGCTAAGATGAAGCGAGTACTATTGAATCACCAATCAGTTGATTTTAAAAAGCAGCTGATTGCTGAGCTTTGAATCTAATAGGGCTTGTTTCGTAATGAACGCAACAAAACAGAAGAATGACCTTTAAATGATAAAATCAAAGAAGTATTGCTCTGTGGTCCAATTCTGATGCTCACGTGCCGACCGCTGGGGCTTTCAGCAGCAGACAGAGGTCAGCATGGCCACCGTGACCAGTTCTGCACTCATGCACTGTGTGTTCGGACACCTTTCTATCAAAACCAGCATTAACGTTTTAACAATTCGAGCTACGGCACCATGCGGGCCAGTCTTCACTTCCCATGTGCGCCACTGAGCCTTGTCCACCTATGACCCTGTCACCGATTCACCGATTTTCTCTGTTTGGACCACTTGTGGTAGGTACTGACCACAGCAGACCAGGAACACCCGACAAGAACTGCAGTTCTGGAGATGATCTGACCCAGTTATCTAGCCATCACAATTTGGCCCTTGTCAAAGTCACACACACACACACACAAAAACGGCACATTTTAGAGTGGCCTAGTCATGCTGGTTAATCAGCATCTTGATATGCCATGCCTGTCAAGGGAGAAGTGCTCACTAACACAAATTTATATCAATAAACTTGTCTAGTTCTGCATCTTCCAGTTATTAACCATCTCGAAAATCAAATCCATGCCCTCACACTGTGACCTCGAAAACATAATCTGCACCCTTATCTTTTCAAAATTGGACTACTGCAATTTGCCCCTCTCCGGCATCTGCAATAAATCATTCATACACCTCCAACTAGTTCAGAATGCCATGGCTAGACTTCGAACAAGCTTTAACAGACATTACATCACCCTGAGTTTAGCTTTCCTCCATTGGCCCCCTGCGTTTAAGGATTGATTTTAAGATTTCACTGATCACTTTTAGAGCCCTTTGGAGGCCGACCCCTAACTTTTATTGCCGGCATGTTGACCCCACACAAGCCAATTTGCAGCCTTACATCCTCGGGTGGGACATTCCTAGCTGTTCCAAGGTCTGGACTCAAAACTGGAGCCTTCTCCATCAGGGCCACTCAACTTTGGAACAACCTGCCCGAGGAGACGAGCCTTTCACATTCAGTGAACTCTGAAAAAACAGAGCCGCCTTTTCGCGATATCGTTACAATTCTTTTTATCTCTTTACCCTTAATGCCAGACCTGCAGTTTTTTGATGACAGATTTCCTCCTTTCATTCTCCATTCTCATGTTTATTCATACCTCTTTTTTACTGCTCTGCTATTCTTTTACTTCTAAGCTTTAAGAAATCAAAGAACAGCTAGTTTTAATCTTTTATCGCTCTGCCTGTCCTCTGTTGTCTCTGACATTTATATATATATATATATATATATATATAATATATATATATATATATATATATATATATATATATATATATATATATACACACAAAGAGGCCAAACAAGTCAGAGACATATATATATAATATTGCATAAGGCAAACCTCACGGAAAAATCCAAAGTGTTGATGCACAGTTGCAACAACTCACATGAAACAAAACAAAGACTGACATTAATATTCGGCGTGCTGCACACCGTCGCCCATTCTCCAGCTTGGTTGCCATGGTTACCCAGAAGAAGTTTGACAGGCATCAATGGGACAGCTCCTGAGTTCAGGACCCCATGAACCTTACCGACACGGCGTGCGTGACGAGGCGAGCCAAACCGAAAAGGCAGCGACCGTGAGTAAACGGTGCCTGACGGTATCATGTCGTGTCACCGTGCACTTTTTCCGGTAGTCTGTCCAAAGTGACGTCGTCGCCTCTGCGGCAGCCTGCAGACACGCGCACGTTAAATTACCGTCAATGCTTTGAGGCGGTTTGAATGTTTCCCGCCATCATTTCATCGAGCAGACTGCTTCATAAGGGAACTCTGCAAACAGGTGTTGACTGACTGCCGGTGACGCAACACACAGGTATAGTTAGAAAGTCATGATGCATTGCTTCACACACACACACACACACACACACACACACACACACACACACACACAGCCCCCTAGCCTCAGTCTCTGTGTTAAACAGTTGGATCTTAACGCTTTTAAAACTAGTCTTGAAGTTCTGATGACAGCGTGCAAACGCTGGATCTTCATAGGCTGTGTTAAAATGTCAGTCATTGTCCTGGCCTGCAGGTAGCACCTGATGGTCTTCTCATCAGTAGATGACTCCACCTCGCGAGCCGCGGCAGTCCCATGGATCATTTCATTTGGTGAGTTTGGAAAACATGTCGCTTGTTTGAGTCAGATCGAGACTTCAAGACAGGAAGAGAGCAGAACTACAGTCTGTGTTTATACTCACTATATTTTCAACATTTGCAGCTTAGCATGCACTAAAACACTCAAAGAGCACGTATAGCATAGTGATTTGGTGTATGTAAAAGCAAAAATGTGGATGTACCTGGGCAAAGTGTGACGCTCTGCACATGCTGGCTGGATTAAGATGCATTTTCTTGCAGCAAATAAGCGCTCCTCTATCTGGGATTATGAGCTCTAATGATGGGTTGTGATGGCTGCTGATGCTGCCGTGTTTGTCGCTCTGCGAGCCGGCTGAGTCATTTGACCTTGGAAAACTCAAACGTATTAATGTAAGACGCACGCAGGTGAGTGGGCTACGTTACAGTGGCGCCGGCTGCTCCTTGATAAGCCTTTATTAAAAATGATTACCCGAATAGCTGGTGAGAGACAAAGAAGAAGAATCGAGGGAGTGAAAGAAACGTGGAGGTGGCAGGTGCAAATGAAAACACACACGGTGGTGTGTGTGTGCGCATGAGCGTGTGTGTGTGGCTTTCAAGGTGGCAATTTTCCTGTCAGCAGCCAGCAGAATGATTTGATTTCTTGGTAACAATAAGGGATTCATGTATACAGATTGAGTCAGTGTTCTTGAGCGTCCGAAGGTTACAGCTGGAGTGTTTGGACAGATTTACTGAGAATAGGTGGTGGTGGTGGTGGTGGTGGTGGTGGGGGCAGCAGGAGACAGAGCGGATGAGTATACGAGCGAGAGTGTATATAGGGTAGAGAGAGGGGACTCTTAGGCTGTCTTCATTATCATTTCACTCAGCAGCCGATGCGGCTCTTCACCCAGGCAGGCTGGTGAATAGGTGAGCGACACAGAGATGCAGGGGAAGGTGCGGGGAAGGGGGAGGAGGAGGAGGAGGGGGGGGCGGCCGGCTAGTATAAGTGCATCAGACGGTGGGTTGTCACGACGACAGACATTTGTGACCTCGCAGGTTTTGAAGAGCATGCCAAGACAGATGTTGCTGCCATGCATCATGTTCATTGCTCCGGTGATGAGCCCAAATAACCCAGTTTTACGGGCCAGAAGGCTGCTCGGCGCGTAACCATGACGACGTGAAGCCAATATACTTTGTTTTTTTTCCTCAAATTTTCCTGATTATTATACCTCAAAAGATTACTCAAAGGAAATGATCGTGCCTGCTTTCTCCAGACCAGTGGCTGAATCAGGACGTGCATCATTTAACAAACTACACAAGTTGACCTCTGCCGTTTTGCACACGTGAATATTTTTTAGCTGCTGCTGCCGCTATTCACTATATCAAGCATCACGTAAACAACACGCAACATCCTTCCTTTGGGATCTCGACCCGTGCTGATTTGATGGTTCTTCAGGCACTCACGGATGCTGTGTACATCTCTCCACGTGTCAGGAGTGACCTTATCATTCCCGCAAAGAAATGAATCAACAGCCATCAAAAGTTTTAAGTGTTAGCCTAGCTATTTGCGAGGATAACTCTTTGCCGAGCCAAGATAGCTCAAATGTAAACCTGGAACACGACGTCCTGAGTGCAGCGTTGGTTGTAATGTGATTACTTTCATGCCCATAGCTTGTCAAATTCCTTCTCATTCTTAAAGTAATGAGACAGGAATGCAGATCTTTCATCATTTTTTGAAATTAGAACAAGGCAGCATACCTTTCTTTGTTATGAGTCAACTGCATGCTCATGAATTAAACCACTTGAATGAAACACAGTGAAAATACAGCCTCAATGGGACGTGTTGTAAAGCAGTCTTAGTCTTAAGATGAGGTGTGGTCAGGCACAGTGTCTGCTGTGTTGAGGCAGCAGAATGTGATTGTGCCATTCACCAACATAAAGCTGGTCTAAAGTCAGTGACGCGGTGTCTTCCTGCTATTTGAATGGCTACACACGTAATGCCTTCACTTCTCCACCCTGCAGAATCCTCCATTCAAACAAGGCACGAGATGCAGGTGCAGCTAGTTTTAATGGGAATAGAGATGAGATCATTATAATGTTACATTCAAAAAACACCCAAGATTAATTAAGAGACTCTACAACACTGTTTTTAACTTTGTGTCCAGTTGGTTAATTTCACGTCTGGCATGCACTTCAGATCTTTGCTATTCACACGATATAGATTATATATTATTATAGATAATAGGCCCTGATTTCCACCTAAAGCAGCATTACGTCAATGAAAAGTTCTAAAAACAAGTTCTAAGAAAGCAGTAAGTACCTCATTGTTCAGAGAACACTGTTATATGGATGCTTGAGCAACACTGCACCATTATAGTTCCTAGTTATTTTCTATGGTTCGAGATGTGAATAGACCTTTAGCAGCCGAGCCATTGAACTGTGCGAGTTCCTATAATTAGCCCATCAGAACAACATTTTATACATTACAGGGCAGGGTGATGAATGTCTGCTCAAAGTAAAGCCTGCAAACAATGAAGAACGGCCGCTCAGTAATGGTAGAGTTATAGCACTTTGAAAAGGTCTTCCTGTCTTCTCTACAGGTCTTTTCAGGTCCTCTTTTGTGGACTGCATAGGTCACTTTTATTATAAATTTGAATATCAATGCTCTCTATTGTTAGCACCTCTTATCCCTTTAGCCTCTCAATGCTGGCAACCGCCTGCTCGTTTTATTATTATTATTTTTTTTACCCAGTTTGCGGCTGTGGATGGGATAATTGGACGTTAACACAGCCGGTGACGCATCGGCGAAATGCTTTAAACCAACCACAGCACCTCACACTTGAAGTGACATTATTAATGTTTTTAACAGTGTTTTAGCTGTTTCCGTCACTCCGTTTTCTTCCCCTGGAATTATTTGCCACTTCACTGGACTGCACACACAAATAGCATCAATGTTGTCGACGGAAAGATAAAAAACATGACAGGAGATGAAAATGGTTCACATTAAGCCAAAAAGCGTGCTTATCATGGAGCTTTAAGAATCTGCTTTGTGAACGTGTTGATCATGGAAAAAAGAGAGACTGCCCCACACATGATGGTGCATGCATTGTAGCTAGCTTACAGCTCATATCTCTATAGTTTGCAGGTGATGTAAGGAAGCTTTAGTTTGCATCTAACACGCCTTCAAAGGGGGGCAGGCGAGGCTAATGTTAGCGAGCAGTTGTGTATTTATTTGCCTCCACCAAAACTTGAGAAAAAAAGAATCTGTGTGGATCTGGATGTTTCATTGTCTTAATTAGCTTATTGCCAATTAGCGACGAGCAGGGAGTGTGCAGAGTGTTTATCAGAGTTTGTTTGCTGACGACAGCTGCCTGCATGAAGCATGAATGACGGGGAAAGATGGCTAAATATTAATGCTGAGCTTGGCGGTACAGTAACTCTCTGTTGAGCAATGCCTTACCATCACTGATCTGACTCTTATTGATTAACAGAGCACACACACACACGCAGAAATCATTGTCATAGTTCTTTAACTAAAGCACAGGAAGCACTCCGAACACTTCCTGTTTTTGGACCCATTAGGCAGGCGATCCACCGGACGTGAAGGTTGACTAATTATCTTCGCTGGAGCGAAATGCTGCAAGCTCCAAGAGCTCAAGAGCAAGCACACGGCAGTGTGTATCGCAACAAATCTATGAGCGGCTCTGTTAATGACTGTGTGTATGAGTGTAGGTAGAGCCACGGGCAAACAGGGTAAATAAGAGTGTGTGTGTATGTGTGTGTGTGTTCTGCTAATTAACAAATGAAACACTGATGGCCTGTGCGTTCATACAAACCCTTGCCCACACTCTTCACGCCGCACATGCCCACACATGTAGCTGCTGTACAGTCTCCGGCACACACCGGGAGCTTTTTCATGCCTTTGATGTTCCCTGGATAGCCACTGCTCTCCCCCTTTGGCTCGCAGCACTCAGGCTCAGCCCCGCGCCTCTGTTTGAAGTTTAAACACTCATTTGGGATGCATTCTTCTTCTTCTTCTTCTTTTTCTCATAAGCCTGATTTTTTTTCTTGCTTTTTATCCAGCTGTCCTGCTGGGACACATAACATAACAACACTATACTACTGTCTTACATCATGTAGTACGTAGAGCAGACACCTCCTTTTGTGTTTGAAATGTATTCATGGGAACCACCATGAAGCACGACTGATCTAGCCTCAGCATCTATCCTTCTCCTTAAAGTGTTCTTAAAGCCCCATGAAACAGAAAGCTGAGAAACATTTGACTCCTCTTACAATTTAAAACAAATATGGAGGAACTTATAGATATGACCTGGTGTCAGCGTTTACAATCCCTGTGAACACACTCTTATCCAAATCCAGCAACAGGTAGGCTAGCAAGGAAAAGAGTAGCCTACAACTCTACAGGAACGTACAATAGCATTATAAACCACAGTGCAGTGCTTTCAGTGTTTGTCAAGTCTTCAGACTCATGTATCTTTTACACAAATTGGATTCTCGATTGTGTTTCATTGTTTCAGCTTTACCCGAGGCAACACACACACACCAAATCAGCCCCTTTAGCCAAAGTAAGCTGTGTTGCAGTCATATGTTGGAAGATAGATTAAAAAACAATAATTAAAAAAAGTGGTTTGAGTCAGAAACTTCTAAAATGTTTATTTATTTTTTTCCACATAAGCCCAGAAATGTGTAACAGCAGTAAAACTGCCTCGTCACCGTTCAGAACTGAAAGAAGAGAAGTCATTTTATAGCCTGGCTGTCTCGTTATAGGGGAGTTCTACAGAAATTATGATGACATGATTAATATGAAGTAACAGGAAGAAAGACTACGTGCTGTCCTAGAAACTGTTTCCTTTTGATGAAATTGACCCACATACAACAACAAGCAGTTGGAAAGCGCTGCCGTATGAAGTGTTTCCTACAGTAGCAATCAGGAAAGCCATTAAGCGATCCCCTGTCTTTGTAATATCAATCACTCGGCCAGATTGTCTCATTTGAAGCTGGTGGGCGTAACAGGTGTGTGGATCTGTGTGTGAGCGTGTGCACGTGTGTCACAGTGTGTGATCAGATGATTCATTCCTGTAGAACAATGCGAGGATAGCAGGAAACAGGAGCACCGAGCAATCACTTTAATTTCTGCCTCTTAGAAGACTTAAAGTGAATGTCCTGCTTCTCATGAAACATTATCTTACATGATGGGATTAATCAGACAGTCAGAGACGTGCAAAGGCTTATTAGTGACTCGCATTGTGTTTTATATTTACATCTACTATCTCTGTGTTCAGCTGTAGCCTAAAACAGAAATGATGTGTGTTGAGGGACAATTCTGCAAGTATACAGTAACCATGCACGCTATAGTTTGAAAGTCTAACCAGTGGTTGCATATTTATCGCTGCTAACTCGACTGCACAATCCTGTGCGTCCAGAAATGATGCTAAGGCACCTACAGTGCTGTATTTTCAAGCAAAAGCAGTAGTACTTGCTGAGTTAAGTGTGAGAACATGTTGGTCTCTTGACAGATAACAACCTGACATAACCAGGATGGAACCAGACGTCTGGAAGCATCATGGCAGATAATAACAACTCTGGGGAGGTAACATCTCAAGCGGTGGGCACATGATGGTTGTGATTCAGGCCATGGTTGGATAAAGCAGCTACGGCAAATGAACAAACAAATGGAGAATTAGTGCAGTGTGCCGTTTGTGAAAGTATTCAGCTGCACATCCAGGTTATCTGCATTGATGATTGCTGCTCACCGTTAGGATAGAGAGGCACGTGCGGCACGCGCGAGAGTTTGCTCTCACGCAGGGCCTGAACTCGACACTGGCAGGACGCCTGCCATTGTTGCACCTTGACTACAAAGTATTTAATTTGCACCGAGTCGTTTTAACACAGCATGCGGCGGGATTAGATGTGGTAGCGGAAGGCCAAGATGGGACTCATCGGGGAGATTTACGTGGAGAGAAATCACATTTGCACATTTTGACAGGAGCACAAATTATAATATAACAGACACAGATTAAGCACACTTCAGGGCACAGACAATCCCTTAACACCCCTATCTGACCACAGCAGGATCTGTCAGACTAAACACAAACACTGGATGTAAGCCCAATGAACTACACATATCAAAAAGGCCACAGTCAAAGCAAAAAAACAAAAAAAAACTGAATGCGTGAGAATGAGGAGAGGGCTTATGAAAAAATGTGATCAAATAGGCAAATAGATGCTTTTAAAGCTGTCATGGTGAACTGCACGCTGTGGCTTCAATTTAAGGATGTTAAAAATAGCTTTCAGACTACAAAGACACCGCCTGTGATTATTAGCGTGACCTTGCTCATACTTTTGATGTAATATATCTGTTTGCAACTAATGAACGAGGACGTGAGCACCGCTGACTCCCACGCGATGTAACAACACTCACGCTGGTCGGTTAATATGAAATTAAGGAAACAATGCCGAGCGGAAATTACGTTTCACTTTCACTTACCTTGGTGCACCGCTGAAGAGAGAGGAAATCAAGCGGAGCGACGGCTCATTAAGCGAATGATGATCAGAAGAAACCTTTAACAGTTGGACCACAAGCCAAGCGGTGCAAGGCTCGTCCAGCTACGTCAGGCTCACAGCAAAGCGGATCTTCAAAGAACAAGAGAAATGAAAGTGGGCTTTTCATAATAATACAGTTTAATGTGAACTTCCACAACACCATTGATGCCATCCATCCATTTCCTTCCACTAATCTGAGATTTAGCAGGTCATTCCAGGCGTCCCCCTGCCCACCAACTCATTCCTGCTCCTGCTGGTGTTCCTAGGCCATATGGGCTATATAGTCCCTCCAGGGGGTGCTGGTCTGCCCTTGGTTCTCCCACCAGTTGGATGACGATGCCAGAACATCTCCCAGGAGGCATCCTAATCAGATGCTGATCCTTTTAACGCAAACACCAAGCTCCCTCCAGATGTCTGAGGCCTTCACCCTGTCTCTAAGGCTGCTCCCAGGCATCCCCACGGATGAAGCTTCCTCTCATTCTTTCAGTCACTAACCGATGTTCACGACCATGGATGAGGGTTAACATGTAGATTTACTGGAAAATGGAGAGCTTTGCCTTCCGGCTCTAATCCACTGGTCCACTTCATGCTCCATTTCCCCATCACGGATGAACAAGACCCCAAGATACTTGAACATTCATCATCATCAGTCTTAATAAATGACTTTTTTTTTTATTATTTCAGAACATTAATCTCAGAAGGAAAAACTGGAGCTTGCGGAGACTGTTGTGTACAGTGTATTTTTTTTAATTTAAAGAATGTGTCTCCGTAACACGGGACTCACACCGGGGACGTGAGCGCTGCGGAACGAAACTTGTGCATTAGGGTGCACCTGGTCACAATTTGATGAAACAAAGCTTGCGGAGTAAAACCACTGTTGTGTACAGTGTATTTCTCTTAAATTTAGACAGTGTGTCTCCGTAAGGCGTAATCTCATTATGCATCTGTCTGTCCACAGTTGCCGATCATCAAATTTGTTATATATAGAGCTATATGAAGAGAAGTTCAGCAAATTAATCTTTGAATATATTGCATGAAACTTTGAATATACTGGATGAAACTTGACTGACGTCAGACTTCACTGCAGTGCCTGCGGCCATCTTGTGTAATGTGTGGATGTTGCAGCAAAAAGTTTGTCAGTCCACTTGCAGTCTTGTAGCAGCAATATTAAACAATGAGGACATCATTAACAACTGGCGAATGTGTGTACGGGCCAAAATCCTCCCGATCCCCTTGCCCAATACCGTTCCTCTGATGAAGAAGTTCGCTCATTTTTAATCATGGCAGACATCAACAACAGGCCAGGCAGCTGTTTATGAGACCAAACTCAGCATGCCTTTAACCCCACAGACCTACTGAGATTAATTACTATCTAAT